>OU565276.1:4322544-4947544 GCA_913789895.3 Seladonia tumulorum
ACAACCCACCACTCGATCCTCTCCCCCGAATTCGCACGGGATTCGGGAACAACTTCATCGATTTTTTTCCCAAGCGGTTCAAACACACACTGCCGCTCAAAAGTATCTGGACACTTCCTTAACACATTGCGTACGGCGCACAGTGGGCAAAAACGGCATTTTCCGATTAAAAATCAAAGAACTTTCGATAGGAATGAGGTAGAGCGATGAAATTTTTTTTTAATGAAAGCTGCAACCTTGTAGAATATGGGAAAAATAGGGAGATTACGGTACGAACGTTTTTTAACCTTGAGAAAATTCGTTAAAGGTGCACAATTTCAAGAAAATTTTAGTTTTTCCACTACCTCGCGCGGAAAAATTTTTTTTTGACATGCAATATATCGTTTCCCATTGATTTTTTCACGCTGATTTCAAATCTGTTTTCAAAATTTGTCTACGACCTCTGTTTTTTGCAAAAAACTGATTTTTGTGACAGAAATTAGTGAAATCATTTTTTCGTTAAAATGATTTCATAACACACTAGTCTGAAGGTATATCGTATTCTCATATGTATGATAATATATAATAAAATAATACATAATAAAAATATACATTATATGTCACAAATTTCGTGAACATGGTAAGCGTCCACATACTTTTGAGCGGCAGTGTACACATCATTCCATATACGGTGCAATTTGTTAACACTTTAACGACTGGAAGCCCATTAACCCATTTGCATCATAAGGAAATGTGAAAAGAAGGCCTCTACCACCGAGTTCTTTTTTTATTATATTTAACACTAAACGTACCGAGCTATAAATGTAACAGGTACATGTTGCCTTATAAAAATGACAAGATTTAATTTATTCAGACTTTGAGCGGTTCTCATTGCAATGCGTGCTCTGCTAAAGACATTTATTGAATCGTTGCTCATGAAAGCGTCTTTATAATTTTAAAAATTGTCAGACAGAAAATCTAGAACCGGTCATTAAATTAAATTAAATCTAAATAAATAAAATAATTAAATCTTGCCATTTTTATAAGGCAACATGTACCTGTTACATTTACAGCTCGGCACGTTTAGTGTTAATCAACGAAACTTCCACGAAATTCTAGCTTAGTTTCGGGACTGACTGTAATGGATTCAGGGAGGTCGATTTAGACCATTAACACGCTATGTCACTCAGATGTGGGTGACGGAATTATTTGTCCAGGTTCTAAAATGAATGTTCACGTTAATATATTCATTGTACCAAATTTGATTGGGATCTGTAAAATGCAAGAAAGTTGGAAGACTACTCAATATCACACATATAATTATTTTCAATTTTTATTTCATTAAATAACTTACTTTGGTTTCATGGAATTTTTTAGGGTTCTGGTTTGACACTCAAAGTGTTAAAAATAAGGGGATTTTTTTGTTAAGGGACTATGGGAGGGTTCCTTTCGAAACTTTTAGGATAGTCTGTCTTAGACACAAGGAACGCGTGCTAATTTTCTCGTTGGTGTGTGATGTGAAACGAAGGGGTAGGCACGGTAGACTGTCGACGCGATAGGGATTTTAATTGAACTGTGCCACTAGTGTATAGCGTTGTAAGAAGGTGGACTATTGTAGCGCAGTTTTGCCCGGAGCGTATCTGGGTGAGACGGGCAATGGCTTCTTGCCGTAGGAACGTCGGCAAAAGTGCAGTGCAAGGTAAAAAAGGTTAAACGTCCAACAGATGACGCGGCTGTGTCACCTCGGTTCTAATCCCCTGCACTCTCGGCCGCTGCACTCTCGAACGGAACTAAATAATGGTCCCCGGTGTCCCGATGCATCTCTCTCTCTCTCTCTCTCTTGCTTTCACGTGGACGTTTTCTTTCTCCCATCGACACCGGCAACCTATCGCGTTCTCCTCTCTTGTTCCACCTTCTCTCCTCGGCCACCGCGATTCGACCCTTCTCGGGCCGCTTAATCGCACACCCGCAACCAAGGAGACGTCTCATTAAGTAACGCGCGAAGGTAATGCCGATGACGAATGGCACTCGACGAAGAAATGAAAGTACCGTGCCAACCGGGGATCTTTTTCCTCGTGTTACACGGCCGATGATTCGCCTTTTGCCAACGCCGCTGCCCGGTTTCACCACTGTCGACCGATTTTTTCTTTTTTCTTTTTTTCAGGGGGGCCCAACCGCGAAACGAGGATTTAACCCGTTGATCCGGCGATTTTTTTTCCCAATGTGAGAATAATTAAAAGCGAATAACTATGTTATTTTACAGCGGTCTTCAAACTTTATTGACTCGCGAGACCTTTTGTGAAAATCATGCAACTGGAACCGTTGAATCTTTTGACATTACATGGTACGCCTAACGTTTCAATTAATAAACTGGACACCGAGTACGAAACTGTTCAGTTATTTATATTCCTGCTTTTCTAATTTTCTCTGGGAGTTACACAATCCTTAGAAACTATTAAAAATTAATCGAGTTTGTTACGAATATTGTGTGCAGTTGCTATGAATAATAAAAACAAGACGTCTACTGTACACGACGTTCTTCTTTTACCGAGCAATTTTAACAGATGTTGCAGAGGATCATCCACTATAATTGCATTTCTCTACCTGTGTAATTATCGCCTGCAGGTCCCGTGAATTTTCATAGTGCAACCACATCTATCCTGAAAACTATTCTCAGCTCAAACACCTCGTTAAGTGAAGAATTATTTAATAACCCTTTCATATTTACAAGAAAAAAACAAACGTCAATTAATTCCTCTTATTAGCCTTCTTCAAAAAAGGGACATACGTGTCCCTTGGAGGGTCAAGTAAAAACGCATTCAGACACAGGACAAAAAATTGAAATAAGAGATTGTGTTCGTTAGTCGGATAATGAAGCAATCCAGAGGAAATATCATCTTCAGCAACGCACAGTTGCCGCATTTCCAAACATATTATTTGAATAATACCCGAAGCCAGCCCCAGAGAAGCGCGAAAGGTTTCGTCTGGCCGGCTGACGTAACATGATTCCGTCGGTCGACGAACGCCCCTTACATCGGCGATTACTTTCGTTACGAAATCGCAAACTAGAATCGATACACCCTTCTCGCAGCCGGGGAATCGAACAACATCTCCGATGAGTCCGCACGCTCTCTCCCGTCCACGATTTACCTTTCCCGTTCGGTCATCCTTTCTCATTTGATCGTCGCGATCCGCGGAGGCCGCAGCCTGGTTCGCCGGTAATGACTAGCTAACTAGGTTTTAATAGGAACACGGTCTCGCAACCGAATCACCGACGGTTCTTGCCTGGCCGGGAGAACGCAAGAAAAGGACCTTTTTACCGTTTTCGAGAGCGTACGAGCTGCGCGGCGTTCACCCGACGATTCTCAACCTACAATAACACTCCACTGCGAAACCGATGAAAAATAACTCGTTTAATTCGTGCGGGCTACCGATGAGAATTTCAATGCTGGAAATGGAATAATATTACTCAAACAAACAGACAACCGGTGACGATCCGAGTTGCAATCGATTCGAGCGACACCGCACATCCTAGAAGGATCTTCCGAAGAGTTCAAGGAGCAAGGATTGCTTCAAATTTCAATGACATTTAGCTCATGCTCTACCTTATTAACCCCTTAACTTGTACGCTCGAGTTAATTCGAGCGCGCTAAACAGGCCAAACTGTGCACACTCGAGATAATTCGAGCGGCGTTGTATTTTATGCTGCTATAATTGTTCACACTCGAATATAATCGAGAATTGAAAATAACGATGTGCAAGCAAAGAAAAAAAAATCGTTTTACTGATATTTATCATTTACTCAAGTTAATTCTCGTTTTACGCTTCAGTTTCATCTTGGTTCACTATCACGTAGTGGTAGAGCAACAATTTAACAGTAGCTTAACACGTTGACTGCCATGTCACCCATATGTGGGTGACGGAATTATTTGTCCAGGTTTTAAAATGAATTTTTACATTAATATATTCACTGTACCAAATTTGATTAAAATCCGTAGAATTCAAATTCAAATTACTTCAAATTTCAATGACATTTAGCTCATGCACTACCTTATTAACCCCTTAACTTGTACGCTCGAGTTAATTCGAGCGCGCTAAACAGGCCAAACTGTGCACACTCGAGATAATTCGAGCGGCGTTGTATTATATGCTGAAATAATTGTTCACACTCGAATATAATCGAGAATTGAAAATAACAATGTGAAAGCAAAGGAAAAAAATCGTTTTATTGATATTTATCATTTACATGGGATTGTAAGCTATAACACTTATTACAGCCTTTTTCCATGGAACCATGGAACGGACCTTTTCCATTGATTTTTTTTTTGGCCGGTTTTTTTCAATAAGACTGTGCGTTAAGGGGTTAATCTTTTACTGGATCATTATTGACACTGAACCTACCACCGAAGGTCGAAATCACCGGTTCCAGATTTTTTACTTTGCAATTCTTGAAATTGTAAAGATGCCTTCGTGGGAAATGATTACAGTGTTTTCTCCATATATGTCGCCAAGACCTGGATGATAAATGTGGCGGAATTATTTTCTATTGGATTATTATGAACACTAAACCTATCACCGTCGGTCGAAATCACCGGTTCCAGATTTTTTTATGTCGCAATACTGAAATTATAAAGATGCTTCCGTGCGAAATGATTAGAGTGATTTGTCCTGAATGATAAATGTCGTGGTATTATCCCCACTACCCAGGGGGTATACCCCGTGAAGGGCCTCGAAGCTGGAGGGGCCCCAGGAGTGTAAACATAACTCTGATATGTCAGCCTGACGATTGTTGACATATATCGAGAATTCACTGTAAATAGATATATTTAGTGTAGCATATATTGTAATACGAACCGCACAAAATCCAAATAAATTTAATCTCGTAATTTTTACAAGGCAACATATCTCACTTACTTTTAAGGCTCGGTAGTTTTACTGTTAATTGTTCATTGAATTAAGATAACCTTAAGCAAACACTTGCTCTGCACCCAACCTGAAAATCAGCACATCATTAGGAAATTTTAGAAAAACAGATTTAAACACGAAAAAGACAACTAAAGAGTTGGTTATTATAGTGTAATTCAGTATTAATAATTCCGTAAATAATTTAATAATTCAGTATTATAGTGTAATGTAATTCAGTATATAGAAAATCAGTACATCATTAGGAAATTATAGAAAAACAGACTCAAACACGAAAGAGACAATTAAAGACTAGTTTTTATAGTGTAATTCATGCTAGAAGGTGACGTTGACTCCGCCATTTCTGTTGATCCTGTGCTGAGAAAATCCACGGAGTGAACGCAAAAATATTTGACTGAACATCAGTACAGCATTAGAAAATTACATAAAACAGAATCAAACACGAGAAAGACAATTAAAGGGTTGGTTATTATAGTATAATTCATGCTAGAGCGTAATGTAGACTCCGCCATTTCTGTTGATCCTGTGCTGAGAAAATCGCCGGAGTTAACGCACAAACGTTTGACTGTCTGTCTCGAATGAAAACGTTTATCAACTTCTCCTCTGAGCGTGTTCCCACTTCTTCATCACTGTGAGAACATGACATGAATGAACCAAATTAATTCGAGAACAAGAGAGACGAACGATGGATCATGACCACGCTTAGGGTCCATAGAACGGTAACAAACACCGGTCGGCTAACAAATTGCAGCCGACATGAAAGACTCTGGCGTTAGAAATTTTCACGTCGGAATGATATTACGTGCTAAACAAACAGGCGCTCGACTAACGCGCGTTAATGACTGTCGATGACTGGCGGCCGAGGTTGCGTTCGATTCGAGCGGAACCGCCATGTTGCGATATCGACGCGAATCGCCATCATTCACGGATCTGTTCGTCCCGATCGCCTATAAATCATGGTAAAATCATCGATAGTTTTTTTCGTTTTCGTCGGTTTCCACGGCACGGTTTAAGTGTCCGGCGGCGGTTTTAATCGTTTCGTTGTTGCGATAGAAGCTAACCTCTCGGTTGGTGGATGTGTCGTTACGGTGGAGCTTGTTAAGTACTCAATGATTAATCCGACGTTACTAAACGCCTCCCGCGATCGTCGCTGAAATAAATAGCGTTAACAGCGGGAACACTCGTAACTTTACTATACCGTGTCTGCTATACGTATACCGCTGGGAGTGGGGATATTTTTGTTGTCTCGATCCGACAAGAAACAGTCTTCCATGATTGGCACGTATTTCAGCGCGATCCTCTTCGGTTTCTTGGCTGAAGCGTAACCACATGTCGCGTCTTTTTGTTGCAGATGAATCAGCTGTGCAGGGTCTGCGGGGAGCCGGCCGCGGGTTTTCACTTCGGAGCCTTCACGTGTGAAGGTTGCAAGGTCGGTATACGTCGAGCACCTCGCTTCTTCCCAGTCTCCACACCTATCGCAAAAACCGAATCATTTAACAATCATCTACTTGCCTCTAACCAGCCTCTAATGCTAGTTTCGGTGGCTGCTTCAGGAAGTGCCTCTTTGCACTTTTCTGTCATCTTCTTCTAAGTTTTTGTATTATAACCTTGGGCTGCTCTTGGTGAAAATCAAATTTCAACTTAATAAGAAGGTGCTACAGTGATTTCTCTATATGTGTCGCCAAGGCCTGGACGATAAACGTCACGTAATTACCCCTTGAAAGGCCTCGAAACTCGGACGCCCAGGAGTGTGAACATAACACGGCTTGGGTATGTCTCCTAGATGATACACGATACATATATCTAGAGACATATATCTAGTTGACATATATCGAGACTTCACTGTAATCGCTCTCCCGGAATTTTCTCACAGAGCTGTACTGTCAGAGTACTTAATTAAAAAACTTTCTCAGGTTTAATTGGCTTGTACAGTACGCGTCTCTCCCCTAAGTATCAGGTGCACAAATTAATTCGTGGTCTTCGTGGTACCTAGAATTAAATTATCAAACAAACGATTCCGTATTGATCATCTAGTCGACCCACAACCTAAAACAAAAAATGTATTGATATCTCGGTTTTACCAAAGCTCTATTTGTCACAAAAAAAAAAGAAGAGTACAAATATTAAATCTTAGTTAAATATGTAGATTAATACTAGTATATATGGACCGTTTTGTATTGGGCAAATAGAGCTCAGGCTCTTTAACGCCATCTTTTAAAGAAAAAAAAAATCATAACGATAACCAACCACAATGATAAAGCAGACAGGACTAGACCATTTTTCAAAACAAAGTAAGCGCCACGAATGAATTTGTACAGCCAACATTTAACACTAGAACTACCAAGCAGTAAATGCAACTGGCATACATTGTCTTATAACAACAACAAAACTGCAGTTGTTTAGATTTCGTAGCAGTTTTGTTTAAATATCTACTTCGACAGAGAAGTTCATAAAAAAATTTTCTCATGAAAACATATTCACAATTTCGTTATTTCAAAAAGAAAAAATTAGGAGCAAGTCATTTTCACCCATCCGGTAGTTCTAGTGTTAAATAAGTAATCCGCCATTTTATCGATCACTGGACTGTCCAATGCAATATGTATCCATCGCACCTTAGCGTACGAGGTTGTAAGATCTGTGAAACCTGGTGGATTACTTGTTATTACAAGCAAATCGGATGATAAACAGCTCAATCCGCAGAGGATCGACGATCTTCGTGATCCCATCGAATCACAACCGCCTGTTTTCTGCCCCGCAGTCGTTCTTCGGCCGCACGTACAACAATCTCGGCAGCATCTCCGAATGCAAGAACGGCGGCGTGTGCGTGATCAACAAGAAGAACCGCACCGCGTGCAAGGCGTGCCGTCTGCGGAAGTGTCTGATGGTCGGGATGTCGAAGTCCGGTTCCCGTTACGGTCGTCGTTCGAACTGGTTCAAGATCCATTGTCTACTCCAGGAGCAGTCGCACCAGGCTCAGACGCGTCTGATCAAGGACCCGAAGTCCGCCTACGAGAAGGCGTTCGGCTCGCTGGACGCGGCGAACAATAACAATAACAATAACGAGAACGCGGGCACGACGAGCTCGTCGAACGTAGTCGGTATGGTTACGACAACGACCACCACGGCGAACAGTTACCATCATCACCATCATCATCATCAACAGGATAGGTACCCGAAGAGGGAGGAGTCGGCACTGAGGCCGCAGGAGCAGCTGCCCGCGCAATTACGAGCGCAGGATATATCGACGAGACCCGGCCAGGACCCACTGTTGAGGCCGGTGGACCTGGTCAGAGGGCCTCACGAGTTGCTCAGGCCCGAGGTGTCCAGGTTCCCGATGTGGAGGGGCCCGCCGTTCTTTCATCCGGCCCTGACGCACATGCAGCTACTGAACGCGCCGTTCTTCCCGTTCCAGCAGCGATTCATCGTCCCGTACGTGAACCAGGTCGGCGCGTCCCAGATGGTAGCTAGCCTGACCAGCTCGTCGAGCGACAGCGTCAGTCCTCGGTCGACCCCGTCCCCGAAGAAGGACGAGGAGAACAGAAGCGGCCGGGACGAGTGCAAGGACGACCTCGGCTGCCCGAGGAGTCAGATGGAGGTCGCGTACGACAAGAGTCTGGCGTTCCTGCGGTCCTTGGGCCCGGAACAGGACGAGCCGATCGACCTGACCGTGAAACCTGGCCCCAACGAGGACAAGGAGACGGAGAACGCCAGCACCGAGGAGGAAAGGTCGACGGACAGCGAGGACAACGAGCTCCTACAGGACACGGGGCCTCCCCTCGATCTCACCAGGAAGACATGACCCCGGACCGACGGAGGCACTCGATAGGAAAACGGGACTTGCTATGGCCAGAGAGAGAAAGAGAGACAGAGAGAGAGTGGCTCGTCCGGGATCATCGTCGGGACGCACAGAGAGTCACATTGTTGGCGTTGGAGATGAGTTACGACTCGAGTGACTCGGGGAAAGAGTGATCCTTCGAGCGAACGGAGAAAGGAAAACATTTCGCTGAAGAGAATGTGGAAGAACGACGACCAAGAAGAAGGAGAAGCGGAAGGATAATTTGGTGGCAAGAGACCTCTGAAGGATTCTTCAGAGGAGTGAGCAGGATTCTTTTCTTTTTTTAGTTCAATGGAAAAGCGACGTCCAAGCGGCAGGAAGTGGACGATCGCGAATGACTCTACGATCAGCGATCGGATCGACGCTTAAAATTGCTCAAGTCCTCGGCATCACGAGCCTCTTTGGTCAGCCGAGTCGCAGGTGCTCGTCGAAGTGGTCGAAGAAGATCGGTACCCTGAAGCCTTTACCTGATGCACGATTGTGCCTTCACCAGGTGCCCCTTTCAGCTCTCCCAGCCCGGGTAGAGAGTGCCAGTAAACAAAACCACGTGATAGTTTAACGTTAAATGATAACCGCGTGTGGACGCGCCCTATATGCATAGATTACAAATAAACAGATTTACGGTATACAGATTTTGTGCGCGAGAAACCGATCGGCACCGCGACCGGAAGTGTTCCGGCGCTCGGGAATGGCCAGTGTTTTCGTCGATCGTTTCGCGGCTCGATTTTCAACGTTTTATTTATACGTCGAGCTCGGTTTCGTTCGACAAGATCGGGATATCGATTTTCCCCGGGACGATCCGGGAGGTGTATGAAGTTCTTCTTTAAAATAAAAATCGTACGGTTTCTACAAATATTTTCTTACGCGACCGGTAGAAAACGATCGGAAAAAAAGAAGAACTGGAGAACAGGAGGAGGATCGCGATCGAACGATACGAAGTGTTCGGCGAGGATACGAAGTAAAATAAAGAATATTGTATAGCCAATATGTGGCGCCTTGATCGTCGTTCATTAAATCTCTCCTCGATCATCGTTTCCTTTACGCGAGCGTCCGTAATCACGTACCTCGAACTCGAGACGGTATTCGATTACTTTCGTCTCGCGCGTCTTTCGCATTCCAAGCCGTCGCGTCGGCGCGCGTCGCACACATTCAAGCGACACAGAGAGAAAGAGAGAGAGAGAGAGAACCTCACCCTGTCTATAGGTTTATTTATTCGATAATAAATTTGTCCGTGTGTGATGCACTGCAAGAAAACGCACCGTTTCCGACGACGTCCGGCGCTGAAACGCCGCTAATAGGCCTGCCGTGGCGACCTTAGGTTAACGCAAAACCGTTTCGTGGCGCGAGTACGCGCTCGAATGATGAAGGGAATAGGGCATTCGAAAGAACGCCTTGGACGTGTCCTTACCGAGGATCCAGTGACAGGGAAGCTGAGCCGAGTAGTCCTTGGGCGGAGCTTTTACTGCTAATTACCGCTGGTCTCTCCAATCGCGAGAATTTCACGGTCTTCGGGGCTATATACCACCCATGGCAGGAAATGCTCGATCGATATCGTGGCTGTGATTGTTGCAGGAATTGGCCGAGCGTCTATTACCAACGAAAAATAGTATTGCTTACCCCCCACTCTCTTTCTCTGAACCTGTATTTCCTTAATTCTTAGCGTACTCTTCTTTTTTGTTACATTAGCTCCCAACTTTTCATTTCCACTATCAGTTCTATCACTATCATTTGTCTCCTCTTCTCTTCTGATTTATACAATTAAATTCCTCTTTTAAATATCTTTAAACTTCCCCCTTTATATCCTCCTTCTCCACACTCAACCTTCTAATAGTTGTATACTATTTTCTCTTGTGATTTTCTCTACGAACTTATGCGACGACCTAATATATATATTTTTTCAACGTATTAGAATTGTCAAAGAAGAAGCAATTTTCTATCCGGCAATTAACGTAGAAACTTTTCTTCCCGCATAAAGGTCTGCATAGATATCATATTTCAACGCGACTTCGCCTTCTATTCCCGGCTTCTTTAATTATTCTCGCGAGCTTTATGGGTGATTGGTACGAACATCTGGTTAGAAAAAAGTACAGGAAAAAACCCGGGAAAGAAATGATTCTCGCGATGCCAGAGATGAGAGAGAGAGAGAGAGAGATGCGCGTTCTCTTCGATTTATTATCGTTTCTCTTCTGTCGATCTATAAACATCGCGTGTAGATCTCGACCCGTTTTTGCAGCCGCGTTACGCCGCGCCGGTGATTTACGAATCGGGAGAACAAAAATCGTAAAATCCTAATGATCTTAGGCGGACTATCGTTGCATGCGATTTTTCGGAAAGAGTATAGCCCGTTGGTAACTTCGACGACCGCATGGGCGCGATTATGACGCTCGAGAAATTTTTAAGAGAGTGTAGAGGCTGAATCACTTAATTGTTTAATGTTCTTTACTTGGGTAAAGTAACTGGACTATTATTTGGACAACTATTTTTTAAGGAAGACGTCTCTGTTGCAGATAAGTGGTCAGAAAATCAACAAGGTATAATATTTACATTTCTTTTATCTTCTTCTGGTATCATTAAAATCCATCCTGTATAGAAATGAGCTGCAGAACAGTTACAGTATTTTTACGAGTAGTGCAATAAAAATATCGGAGAATCTCGACAATCCGTTGACATATCTTCCCCTGGACAACTAGTATTAATTCCTTTTCTCGAACAACAATAATGCCACGTCTCGTCCGGACTCGAAAAGTTCCGGTCGTAATTGTTACGAAATGTCAGGTACTCATTAGAAAAAAAAAATGGCGGAGAGTACCTAAACACGATCCGAAGCAGAAGCGGCTCGCTAAATTAGCGTAAATACCGTGGATCATTTGCTGGCATCTCTGTAACGCAATTCCGAATAGAAAATTAACGATCGATTGGATTTATGATCCGTTTTATTGAGGCTCGTTCCTCGAACGAGTTTTTTTCGGTTTCTCGACCATTCCTGCTCGTTGATATTGCTCGCAGTAAAATGTTGAAGACGATCTTGAACCCGCGAGTCCGAGAGGGTTTCCGCGCGCGAGTTCACGAGAAGTGACACAATCGGCGGCGTTCACCTGCGCGCACCTGCGTGTGTGTGCTCACGGCGGAGTCCCGGGGCCCGTAACCCCGGACGTTAAAACGGTCTGGGACCACTGTTATGTTTGCTTAGGTGGGACGAGGAAGGCAGGGCCCGGCCACTCGATGTCCTGGCTCTAGTGGCTTCTCGGGCCCGACGTTTCAGGTTTCCGTGGTTCTGGGTCCACGTGCGTCGAAAAAAGCGCTGCCAACGCACGATGACAGTGTTCCTGGATTACGTAAAGTGGCCTAACACCGACGCTTTTTCGGGGATGATATCAACACGGCTGTGATGGAGCCGAGCGTCATCGGAACCAGTTACGAAATCGCTTGGATAATACTTTTTTCACTGGAGTGTACTCCTTTGTAACAACGACAGCATTTATTCAGGTCTTATTGGATTTTTAGGGTAACGTGTGCTGGAATAAAGATTTATACTAGAAAATTTCTCAGGAAAATAGTTCACAGGATGTTTTTGGAAACCTGTACTAGAACAGAGAAGTGTACTAGAAAAGGTAATTATTTACATTAGGGGCTTCCTCACCGATTTTGATGACCTTGAAATATGTTGTCAGTCATCATTCTGAACAACTTTTTCCTATACATGTTACCGCCCCTCGGCTTTAGTTTCCGAGATATTCGCAAAAAAGTTTCAACATCTCAAAAAGTGATCGGAGTAGGTGTGTGTAGGACTGTGTAAAATAATATTTCAAATAGTTGACAGTAACTTATATTTTTATGATATTTTGTTGCCTGTAATGTTATTACGATATTGTAGTCTGTTTATCAACATGTTACATATTCGTAATTAAACTACAAATAATACTTTGCTAACTATTATAGCTTTTCATGTTAAAAATTATAATTTATAATATTAACTACTTGCTCAACTTACTGTCATTGTAAGCAAATATTTGAAATACAAAATAAAAATATTTCATTTTATCTATCTGGTTATCAAAACAAAAATATTTGATTTAGAGTAGTATCTTATTTGAACCACATTAAATTATACTATATACCAAATAATTAATGATCGTTAATATACGTTGCAAAATATGATAGAAAACCTTGTATCCAATGTTCCACATACGAATACTAATCCTACATTATAAAATACTAATGTAAAGTGTACTTACTTCTGAATCTTCTGTACCTCCGTCGGATCCACAGCACACAATTATTGACTCGCGAGAATAGGTCCGAATAATTGAACAACACACACAACACACACACACACACAACACATTTTATAAAATCGTGACAACGAACAAGAAGATGTCACTCCGACCACGAACAAAATAATACTGCGATTTTAACAATGATCCCTTCCACAGAGGTGGTACGGTCAGGTTATCCTAGGCAGGTTAGACGCTGAGGGTCTATAAACACTAGATACAAAACCAAGGTAAAAAAATGATGGCGGGGCGCCGACCCTATTTCCCGGAATTCCCTGTTTTCGTATCACGCGTCCTCGGGTCCGAAGCGGTTAAAATCGCAGTATTATTTTATTCGTGGTCGGAGTAACATCTTCTCGTCCGCTGTCACGACTTTGTTAAGTGTGTGTGTGTGTTAAGTGTGTTGTGTAGAGTTTAGTGATTGTGGTCCAATTATTCAGATGTATTCGCTTGAGTCAATAATTGTGTGCTGTGGATCCGACGGAGGTACAGAAGATTCAGAAGTAAGTACACTTTACATTAGTATTTTATAATGTAGTTTGTAGTACATTAGTATTATATATTATTATTCGTATGTAGAATATTGGATGCAAGGTTTTCTTTCATATTTTGCAACTTCAATGTCCCTTTAACACTAGATTTACAAAGCACTAAAACTGACTACTTAACATTATTTGGTAATTATTTACATTAGGTGTTTGCTTACCGATTTTGATGACCTTGAAAAAAAAATCAAAATGGTCATCAAAATCGGTGAGGAAGCCCTAATGTAAATATTTCCTTCAAATCTAACCCACACCTATTCCGGTCACTTTTTGAGATGTTAAAACTTTTTTGCGAATATCTCGGAAACTAAAGTTGAGCGGCGGTAACATGTATAGGAAAGAGTTGTTCAGAATGATGACCTTGACAACATATTTCAAGGTCATCAAAATCGGTGAGGAAGCCCAAAATGTAAATAATTACCGAAAATTTCTTGGGAAAATATTTCACGGGATACTTATAGAAACCTGTACTAGGATAAAGAAGTATACTAGAAAATTTCTCGAAAAAATATTTTACAGGATATTTTTGGGAACCTGTACCAAAATAGAGAAGTGTACTAGAAAATTTCTTGGGAAAATATTTTACAGGATACTTATGGTAACCTGTTCTAGAATAGAGACGTATACTAGAAAATTTCTCAAGAAAATATTTCACAGAATATTTTTGGAAACCTGAACTAGAATAGAGAAGTATACTAGAAAATTTCTCAGGAAAATATTTCACAGGATACTTATGGTAACCTGTACTAGAATAGAGAAGTGTATTAGAAAATGTTACAAGAAAATATTTCACGGGACACTTATAGAAACCTGTACTAGGATAAAGAAATATATTAGAAAATTTATCAAGTAAATAAGTATACTAGAAAAATTCTCAAGAAAATATTTCACAGAATATTTATGGCAACGTGCACTAGAATGAAGAAGTATACGACTTATAAATTGTAAGAGAAAATGTTCTGAAATCCGTCATTGTGACTCGGTTGTCTTGTGCTAGTATTAATTAATTAGACGCACCAGCGTGTATACAAAAGAACTTGCGCATATAGTTTGCATCACCTGTGCAATTTTTATTCCTTTTCGACGATTTTTTACCACGTTTTCTTGTCTGTCTGTTTGTCTGCTCGGTAGAAATTTTGCAATTGATTTTAAACTTCCCAATGAGCTAGAGACTTGAAACTTTAAACCTAGCTCAGAACTTGATGACAATACACGTACAAGACTAAAAAACAGAAAATAATTAAAAGAAAATAAATAAAAGGACTTTTGTCGTCAGAGTTTGGTTACCCTGTTTTTGTGTCTAGTGCTTGTTTGTGGATTCTCAGCGTCTTACCTGCCTCGGATAATCTGACCCCAGAGGGGAATTATTTTTTACTTTCTAGTCGGTCTTAGAAACTTTTTAGTGGTACATTAAAAATTTCTTTCTATTTAAATACTTTGCTGTTATCGATTCGCAGACTTCGCCGAACGTTAGCGGAGCTTGTTACGAGAGATAGACGCGATTCTAAACGTCACGCCTACGTAATACATCCCCGGATGATTTACGATGTTTACGCGGCTGAAGTCACACGCGACTGTTATTAATGTCGAAATTGAAAGGCCGGATTGCTGTACGCCACATCGGAGGATTCCTCGGGAACGAAAAAAAAAAAAAAGGAAAAATGCACTATTCTGATGCAGGAGAGAACGAAATCCATAAACCCCCGCGTTTATATATATTTATATATATATGCTTTTTACGATACTTCGTTTTTCCTTGTTCGTCCTCCTTTCGCCATGCATTCTCGACGCGTTATGTAAATCCTGAAATAAACTCCCTCTTCGAGGACAGAGGAAACGAATTGGGGGTGTCGGAGGAAGACAGAGATCGGACGAGGGACCACTGAAAAGAGTTAGGCTCGAATTCATGAATGGCATTAGGTCCCCAGTGGAAGCTACTCGGTTTCCCGTCCGGCTTAATTAGTCAATCTTGATTTGCATTCCGTGCGACGATCACGTTATCGATTTTACATCTCAATAGCCGGCTGCTTCTTCGACTCATTATGATTTTCTTGTCAAACGAGTACGAGAAATTACGTCAGTTTGCTGTTCCCAGAGGCTGGGAAGGGTTACTCGCTGATGAGTAGCGACATCTTGAACGATCTTCGCCGATAATGGCGGCGAATCAGCCGTCATTCTGCTTCTTGTCGTGACGTTGTGACGACAGCACACGCTATTTTAATTTGTATCTTAAATTATATTTTTCATGCTTATGATTTTAAGGATTGACAAATTTTCGGTTAGAATGACTCTAATTTATAAGGAATCGAAGGAAGACGTTCACTGCACTTACATCTAGAACGTGGATCACTAGTTTTGATAATGAAGCGCCCTCTGATTGGTCCGTGTAGTTCGTTAATAACAAAGCCGCGGTGAACATTTTCGCGAAGGAAAAAGTTACTTTAACACGTTGACTGTCATGTCACCCATATGTGGGTGACGGAATTATTTGCCCAGATTTTAAAATAAATTTTCATGTTAATATATTCATTGCACCAAATTTGATTAGGATCAGTAAAATGTAAGAAAGTTGGAGGACTACTCAATATCATACATTTAATTTTTTCAATTTTTATTTCATTAAACAACGCTTTTATTTTATGGAATTTTTTAGGTTTCTAGTTTGGCAGTCAAAGTGTTAAATTACTTCAAGACTCACAGGTTTCAAGGAAGTACATTTTTGGGGCACCCTGTACAGACATTGGAGAGTACAAATATAATAAATACGTATTTTCTTTTTCTTCTACAGACTATAAACCGTGAAAGAAGTTTCCAACCACTGTAACCATAAAATAAATCGCAGCTCAACGGGGTTAACCTTCGTCTGTGTTCAATGGTATCGAGTACCTACTTAAAAATACGTGGTTATATATACGTATTAATAAATATGTGGTTCTCGACGATGTCAGCGAAAGACGGGACGGTTCCGGGTAGAGGGACTTTTCTCTTCGGACGGCAGGGAGCGTCCTCGAAGCAGGATTTCTCATTTCCTTTTTTACAATCGTTCCGGAGGAGCGGACAAATTCGTAGCCGGTACCAGAGGTGAAACCTTGGAAAATCGCTGCGAGCGATTCCAAACAAAATACACCGGAACTTTCACCTCTGCGCCGCCTTTCTCGAAGCAATCTGTTTGCAAAGAAATCGCCGGGGAATAGTAACGCCGCGTACACCCTGCACGAGGTCGGCAGATGCGCGGCACGAGCGTAAGCGGGCCCATTACCAGCGAGTGCGTGAGGTAAGGAGGTTTACTACACCTGTGGCCTGTGGGCTTGGCCAATCAAGCCGTTAGCGGGGCCCGCGATAGAAAATTCCGGTGAAAAGCCAACGGGTAAAAGAGAGCGAGAGAGACAGAGAGGAAAGAGAGAGGCCGCGGCCTTAAAGTTGACAATTCGAGGTCAACGACGAGACCGCGTCGCGATTGGCCGTCGGGAAATTCTGACCGATTCGAAATTCGTGTTTTTTTTTTCTTTTCGCGGGGAGCCCGACGCGAGGCGTCGGGACGTGTCGGCGCTGAAGGCGGGTTGGGTCGGGTCGAGCGTTTCGCCGGACGTTTACGAGCGTTTGACCCTAAGTAAGTGTGCGCCGGGCGAGCGCGGGCACGAGGAGAGGCGGAAGAGACGGAGAAAGGGAGAGAAGTCGCTCTCTTGCGGCCTCGCTAATTGGGTACGTTGCACACGCACCCAAGTAAGAGGATCCTCGAGTGGACGTAAACCTAATATCGCCGCTGGACGGGAAAGGGATGCTGTCGCGGCCAGATGATGAGGACTCCGCCTGACGCGCCTCGCCGCGCCGCGCCGTGCCGCACGGTTTTTCGACGGAGATAATAAATGTTGCTGCATACACGGTGTCCGACCGCAAGACTACCAAAAACGAACCTTAACAACCGTGCGCAGCCTTTAGTAGCGAGAACACTGAATTTACTCGTGTTAGGGGGACCGATAAGTAATCATTTGTTGTAGAAAATTCAAGTTTTTATTTCTTAATTTATTATACAGGGTGGGTCGTCACATTTTGCCGTCTAGATTTACGTCATTATTAGTACGCATAGCAAACAATGTTTTAGATGAAGTTGAATGGTTTTGAGAGGGGCACATTCTGATGGTACATTTTTTTTTGTAGGTGGACGTGTAAAGGACATATGAAGTTCATTCATGTTTTTTTTAAATGGAATCATATATTTTTTATTGCAGCAGCTGATGCTCCTTCATATTCTTTACAAAAAAGTATTAATCTATTTGCGTAAAAAAGTCATTGGTTTAGGAGATATTTTAATTCTAATTTGTTAGGAAATCTCGACTTTCTGGTCAATATTATGAATTCAATGTGGTAATGTAGTAGGAGAGCAAGAATTATCAATGTAAATATTTACATTTTCTGTGTTGATAATTCTTGCTCTCCTACTCATTGTGAAATTTAGTCCCTTTTACGTCTCTGATACGGTGAATCACTTCATAATGAAGTATTCTAAAGAAGAAAAGATAGACATGTTATCAATTTATTTTGAAGCTGGGAAAAGTGCTACACATGCAGAATGATTATACGCCAATAGATTTCCTCAGCGAAATCATCCATCACGCCGTACCTTTGATTATGTTTTTAAAAAATTTCACCAGACGGGGCAATTATTACGCAAAGAGGCAATTCGTAATAAAACAATAACAAATGCAGCAAACGAAATTGTAGTGTTAGCCGCAATTACGTTAAATCCATCCGTTAGCTCTCGCGGAATCGAAAGACAAGCTGGAATTAGCCGCAAAAGCATTTTACGCATACTCAAAATGCGCAAATATCTCCTATTTTTTAGCTAAATATCTCTTAAACGAATGATTTTTTTACACAAATAGATTAATACTTTTTTGTAAAGAATATGAAGGAGCTGATGTAATAAAAAATATATGATTCCATTTAAAAGAACATTAATGACCTTCATATGTCCTTTACATGTTCACCTACAAAAAAAATGTGCCCCTCTCAAAACCATTCAACTTCATCTAAAAAATTGTTTGCTATGCGTAATAATGATGACGTAAATCTAGATGGGAAAATGTGGTGACCCACCCTGTATAATCTCCATCATTATCAAGGACAGTTTGCCATCTTTCCTACAAATTTTCTATCCCCCTCTTATACAGGGTTTCCCGGGTTTTAATGGACAAACTTGGGGAGCATATCCTACAAGTGGAAATAAGAAAAAAATGTTATTTGAAGTTTGAACAGAAACGCTTTATTACAAAGTTATAAGCAAATAAAGTTAGAATCGATGACGGTGGATTTTACTTTACTGAACATTGAAAGGTCGAACGTGTTTATCTTATTTGACTATTCATGTTATGTTTACTATTTTGATATGATTTGCTGTTAGCGTTAACGACCAGTTAGATCAAGAATACGTGGTGAAAATGCCTGGAGTGTTTTCAAATGAGGAATACGCTGATATTCATTTCATCTACGGATTTTGTGACGGAAATTCCCGGGCTGCTGTACGAGAGTACGAACGCAGATTTCCCAGAAGAAGAGTACCTCATACCTCTGTATTCATTAATACTGATCGGCAATTACGCAAATTGGGTTCATTTAGAAGTAGGAATGAATATTATGACGTTCGGTTAGCCTTAGGACAGCGACGATGCACGGAAAGAATCTTAAATTTGTTTGATAATACTCCTACGCAGAGTATTCGACGTGCTGCATCTCAACTACAGATACCACGAAATACGATTTGAAGACCATTACGAGCCGATGAAAGGTTTCCATACCAATGTACACCTGTTCAAGAATTACTTCCATCTGATTACCGGAAACGAGTTGAATTTTGTGACTGGTATGTAAATGCAGTAGACACGGATGAATTTTTCCCATTAAGGATATTATGGACAGACGAAGCAACTTTTACAAGACGGGGCATATTCAATTTTCATAATAATCATCTATGGGCCTACAATAATCCATATTCCACGCGACAAAGAAATTTTCAACGTGAGTTTCAACACGGTTTAGTTTTTGTAATGTTTGGATGGGTATGATTAATGACCAACTGATTGGCCCTTTCTTTCTGCCTGAGACATTGAATGGACTACTTTTTCATAGATTTTTATCGAACGATTTACGAATTTTGATGGAAGACGTGCCACTAATGCTTCGACAAAACAGTTGGATACAGTTAGACGGTTGTCCATCACATTATGCCATGCCAGTTAGAAATTGGTTAAATGAAAATTATGGTGACAAGTGGATTGGTCGAGGAGGGCTAGTTCTATGGCCTCCAAGAGCCCCCGATTTAACTCCTTTAGATTTTTATTTATAAGGAACTTTAAAAGATTGAGTCTACTCAATAGTCTCAATAGTATCTTCTAGAGTTTTGGACAATTGTCGAGTAGACGTTGTATGTGCTTGCATAGCGAACTCTATTCTATCATGTCCTATGTCTAAAGCATTTTTATAATTTCGATAATTGTAAAATAGAGAACCGGTCAGTTGACAATGTTAGGTCTAATAGTAACAAACGTGTGCAATATTCACTCTTTCCGTTAGGATTCCAGCAAATGCAATATTCTCAATATTTCCTTCAGACATCATTCGGTAAAGGAACTCTTCTGCTCGAAGAATTACGCGAGTCACCGTAGGCTTGACTGCTTGAGAATCTTTGAGATGTGAGAATTAGGCAACACAGTGCCCATTTTCAGCCGTGAAGCGTTCGTCGAGAGACGAAACTTGTTAAATATTTTCGAACGCACGAGAACGGTTTTGGAGCAATTTTAGACCGAGGTTGACGAGTTGTTAATAACGTTTCGGAGCAACGTTCAAATTCGTGTTTCGGAGAAGTGTTCGCGCCTCCAGGCGCGACACTGACATTCGCGGAACGTGTTTAGAGAGGACAAAAATGTTCGAGCCATTATGGTTATGTATTACAATCGTTAATACGTCAGGGGACAATAATACGGAAGATTAATGAAAAGAGCGGGAACAGGTTCTGCCGAAAGGTCCGCTAAACCTATTATTGACGGCTACGCGGTGTAAAGACGAATGAAGTTAACGGTGGCCATATTGTCGATGTCCGCACGATTTGTCTTATTCCGTTGGCAACACTTTGTTGAGGAAAATGCGACACCGTTTTCAATTTGCATTTACAGGTATATCGCGAACGAGATAACGGAAGCATACATCTACTTGGAGTGCGCATCTTCAAGGTATTTACGTCATATGTAAATTTCTGGAATATAAAGTAAAATGTGTATCAAGAAAAATTCATTATTTATAAATTTTAGTTAATAGACAAATTATAATAATATATTATAATAATAGCTAGTTAATAGACGAAATTTCTCTCGTGTTTCAATATTCATAAAACGAAGAAATAGAAATTTGCACGAAGGTCAAAATCTGTTAATTAATCTTCTTACAAAATCTGATGTAGTAACAAACATCAACGGGTCATTCGTCTCTGCCTAACGAATAAGTCCTTCCATTTTTGTAAGTGGATTGATAGAGACATATATTTGCATAAATATTCGCAGTATACTAATTAGTGAATTATTTTCCCAGACGTGTGATAATCTGACACTGTGATAGGCCCATTTTTCGTCTAACCTCTTATGCTACTGTTAGCGAACCCGCAGAACCTTGAATATTTTAAACCTTATCTGTAGATTCTAATAGGTCCCTCAATCACGTTAATTAACCATTTTAGGAATAACGGTAGCGTTAGGCTTGCGTATCTAGCTGCTAACAGCGCAAACAAAACTGTTTAATTACTTAATTATAAATTGGTATTCTGTTCTCTCAGATTACACAGTGTTATGCTAGAATCTGTGTACAAAAATTTTGCAAAGTACTCTAAACTATAGGACGTGCAATATAAAATCTCGAATTTCATATTATTTCCAAATGATTTTTCCTTGAATATTAAGATATTGTATGAACTTCTTAATACATTAATCACTGGAAGCCTATGAAGATGATTAAGACTACGCTACGTCAAAAAATTACAGTATACTCAAATAAGGGCTAGTGGGAGGTTTAAAAATAAGATGATACAAATTCTTTTTCGCCCCAATATTTAAAACTTCGATAAATAAGGTAAAGGCACCAGTAGTTGACCATGTACCAGTAGTTGACTATTTCATAGAAAAACATAAAAAATAAGGTTTTTACAAGCGCACTTACAAGTGCACTTTTGATGAAAGTGAACCTCGGATGCCATGCCGTCTGTTGTTTAAATTTCAACACAATAAGAACATTTCAAACCTTATTTTTTGTTTCTCTATAAAATGGTCAACTACTGGTGCCTTTACCTTAATTAATTCCCTGTCTAACCCTTTGAGAAAGCATGTGCACACATTGCTCGCGCGTCTTCTTATTAAAGCAGCAAACAAAACATGCAATTATTTTTATTCGTGACAACTGTATAAGCCGTGGATGTATGACGTGGATCTGGAAGAGAGGGATTTCGAAAATTTTCCATAATCCTCGTCCGTGGAGGGTTAGGTGAAGCTAGGAGCGTGAGAGCGGGTCCCATCTTCACGAAAACGGCGGCCTTTTAATTATCGCGGCGCGCAATGATCCGTTCAGCTGTGTCATCGGGACTTTCTTGATCGAAAGTTGCTGCGTAGGCGCGGGGCCCGCTTTCGAGAAATCGCGCGGACGATCATTAATAAAAGCCGCATCATCGCGCGGCGTGACCAGCCGGCCCCCGTGACACTTGACAAATATCTTCGTTTCTTTGCTTTTCTTGTCTCGTTTTTTTTTTCTATCCCCTCCTCCCCCTTCCTCCCTCCCCTCTCTCTTCTCTCTTCCCGTGTTATTCCTCCTGGTCGTCTCTCCGCGTACCCGGAACGTATCGCGGGCAATTACGCGCAGGAAATCGCCAGAACCGACGCAGCGCGAGCATGATCGCGCGTGCGCTTTTGCATTGTTGCGCCGGTAATTAATTGACGATCGTGTTACACGCCGATGTCGGGTTCCCTCGCAGGCACCGGCAGAGGGACTTGAAGAAATCGTTCGGGATGGACCGGCGAGAGCCGGCGTTCGCCTATCTGCGAATTCTTGTTCCTGAATCGTGGCCATTTATAAAGGCGGAGGGTCCGGCCGCGATAAGGGAATTCTGTGGTAAGCGATGCGCGTCGAGAATGCATATTTTTCGAAGCTCGCGCGCGCGCGCGTTTCATTATGCGAGCCGCGACGGAGGAACGGCGGATCGAAACGGAATCCAATTCCGTGGGAATAACGCTCACTCACGGGAACGCTCCCCCCTCCCCCCGGGAGAAAATCTCCGATTACACTTTGTTCTTCGCGGCGTGGTTGTCGCCTAGGGTGCAGATCACAGTAGACGAAATCTCCATGAGAACACCATACAATTTACCGAGAAACATTAACTACGGAGCTTTACTCAGTGTCCTTACTATGAAACGATTCGGTCATCAATAGAATGCGAAGACAGTGATAATTAGACAGCGGATCTTTATGTAAGATAACAATTTTTTATGTGAACTACAACAAATTGGAATAAAATAGAAATTTATTTCCTTTCTTGATATGTTTAACGGAGAATGGAGATGTGGCAGAATTTTGTGTCATGACGACTATATCTGTCATGCGTAAAATTTTGTTACAATTTGATATTTAAATTGTAATTCTGGCGAAAACTAAACTATATTCGTAAATTTTACTATGTTTAACCTCTTGCCCTACAATATCGTGTCAGACTCGTGATGAAGATTCTGAACAGAGTCTAATAAATATATATGTTATTAATAGACATCGGATCTTTATGCATTTATGGCTTATGGAAATGTTAAAAAAATGCTATAATATAAAATTCGAGAGAATTTGACACGATTTTTATTTGCTTTGGATCTACAAAGGCTGTCCCCATTAAAAATAAAATTTTATTTCGATCCACTTTCTTAAAATGTTTCTATAAAAATTGGAAATTGCATAAACATCCGATGTTTAGTTATTAATTTCCTTTAAATCGAACTAAAATTCTATTTTGTTGTAGTTGATATATATCCTTTGGAGGAAACATAGGTATACAATAAACATAAACTATACTTTTTTTCTTTGAAATTCTGAACGATAAAGAATTTCTAATCATTACAATCACAAAACAAATAGTAGTGCAAGGGGTTAAAATGTTTAGAGGCCAAGACGAAATGAAACAAACAAATGAAAATTACAAATAATTTGAGTTGGATTTATAACTTCCTGAGAGCTAACTCGTAAGCAGTGCAGCAACACTGGATCTTTGATTATCCCGATTTTCATCTTGATGTGTCAAAACCAAAAAAACAAAGTACTACTGTGATCAAAAAGTAAAGCCAATTTGGTTTTAATGCAACTTCTATGTTCAGGAAAATCACACATTATAAAAATCGAAAAATTCACTTTTAGTTGCTCAGAAAACACAACGAAACTAACCAAAGAAAATATGTACTGACGTGAAATTCTACGCATACATGAATGACAGTGCTGCCAGCCTAAAAACAAAAAGAAATATTACTAATAAAATTGTTCATTTTCTAAAATAAAGTCGTCTTTTTGACCCAATATTTCAACAGCGCCACTTACTCTGTGTTTGACGACTATACCCGTCATCGCTTGATTATCATGACACACACTGGTGGGCGCTTTGCAAAGAGATCGCCACAGTTAACTGGATAATAGGTTGAAGATAATATAAGAGTATCTTTAAATTTTTCTAATATTTTTTCTGTTTTGAATTACAATTACTAATTTTTCTCATAAATGCATAAAATCCGCTGTCTAGTGATAATATTCCTAAAATTTATAAATACTGTATTATTTTTGACTTGGTAACACGTTTTCTACCACCATCATAAATATGATCTTCACAATTTTCAACAAAAATTATTTCAATATTTCATAATGGAGGTACGTCGCATTTAATAAAACATTTTAACGACGGCAGATGTAGCACAACAACTGCTGATAGTGAGCGCGTTAAGATGGTTTGAGAAAATGAGTGCAGGCAATTTTTATTTTGCATAAAAAAGCGCAGCCCATAAAACTTCTTTTCTGTTGATAATCAATTGTGCCCATAATTATGAAAGTGGTCTAAGTCAAAATTAAAAAAAAAAGGAATTTATCACTTATTTCACACGACATGATTTTAAACTAAATTTATTCAATGTAATTTTTTTTTTTATGACAGACCACTCATAATTATGGGCACAATTATCGAGCGTTTTCGTGGTGCGAAATAAGGTCCTGCCACGTCTCCTCCCGTCTAATTCGGCGCCATTTTCCATGGAAGTTGCGCAATCACGCACGACGAATAGGAGAGGAGGGGAAAAAGAACGTGAAACGGATTAATCCAATCCAGTGTTAAATTAAGCGGAACATCATATTTCACAGCTGTCAATTTAATCCGAACCGAAAAGAGAAATTACTCGGACTCGAAAATTTCTTTGGAACAGCTAGCCACGGAATATCGCTCCGGGACAGCGCGCGGAGAAGAGAAACCTGTGAACGTAAATCTAGGATTACAATAAGTTAAATCCCATAAATAGGTTCGCCTCAAATTGGATCCGCAGGCGTGTCCTTAGAAGTACCGTTTTTCCTGGTCCTCGAATTCCAGAGCTACCACGAGCCGGCCCATCATGTGCTTATTGTCTGATAATAGATGGGCTTTTCCACTTGGTCGGTTCGGTCAATGTTCGTTGTCTGTTTAAGACACGGCTTTATTAATATTTTTGTTGACAGCTAGCAAAATAATTGTAGATTTTTAAGGTTACTTTGTAACAGATTAAGGTTGCTTAGGTTACAGACTAATTTATTTCCTGGGCATAAAAATATGCGTCGAAATTATAAAATATAACATCATGGAATATTGTAGAAAATTTTGGTATTGACTTCCACGACCATGTTGATTAGAGCTTTCTTAGTATTAGACTGCGGATTTTATGCATTTATGACAAAAATAGGTAGGCGTATCTTAAAACAGTAAGATCATTAGAAAAATTTTAAAATGCTGTTACATTTCTATTTCACTCCAGTTTGTTTCGATCCACGTAGAATATGTTTACTTTGCATAAAGATCTATAGTCAACTTATTATTAATGTATATAGATTGCTTTTTGACAGTGACAAGACTATCCATTCAGACTTCACACAATTTTAATTGAATATGTGCTTCAACGAAGAAATTCATTAAAAAAATTCTGACGGAAACATTTTCATAATTTCAGTAATTGCAAAAGAAAAAATTAGGGACCAGTCATTTCGACTGGTTCGGTAGTTCCAGTGTTAACAATTTCACACAAGAAAGAAATTTATATTTATTGTGTGCGTAGTTTGTCTCAAAAATTGTTAACGAGAACGCGGAACAAACCCGGTCACTGTCGACAGAGCGATTAATTGCAGCTTTTCGACCAGCGAACGGAACACTCGTTGAACGGTGGAGACATGTTCTCGATTAGGTAGGTTCTGGTCGCAGGTCCTTTGATCGTTGACGGAGCCGCGTGTGCCGATCGTTGAAAAATCCTTGTGGAAGGACGCGTTCGCGTGGTGTCGTCCTGGAAACGGGACCATTAATAAAGCGGCGCGACCGGCCACGATAAGGACCCTCCCGCGTGCCGCAAGGAACCGTGCGCCGTTAAGGATCCGTGGTCCTGCGCGGCGGGAATGCCGTGGCACGTCCTTTCGCGCGGACTAAGGTAACTTATTCTCTGTCTTTGTGGGCGCCCTTTTTGCGCGCTCGCTCCGGCCGCGGGATAGGGTTAAGTGGGTGCGACCCCAGGACGCTAAATAATATCGAGCTGTGCCATCTACCGAGCACGTACCGCGCCATCTTGAAATATTACGCCGGCCGGCTTTATTATTCGTTTATGCGCGACTTCCCCGCCGTTTCCCTCTCGCGGACGCGGTTCCGCGCCGATCATTATACCCGCGCACTCGGCGAATTCTCCGGCTGGCGGGGTACCGAACCCACGACGCCGGTCGCGATACTTTCCGGGAGCCATCGGGCTTTTTTAATACCGGCCAACCCGTAAATCAAAATCCGGACAGGCCCCGTGTGAAATATTGAATGCCACGGGGACTCCTGCCCAGTCCGCGTTTACGGGACCCTTCGAGGAGTTCTGCCAAATTAAGGATCCTCTGGTTTGCTCCTTCAAACGAACTCGTCCTTTAGGAACCGCGCTTTTCGAATAAATTGTCCTCCGTACCAACATCCTTCACACGTTGATCGCCATGTCACCCAGATGTGGGTGACGGAGTTATTTGTTCAGGTTTTAAAATGAATTTTTACGTTAATATATTTATTGTACCAAATTTGATTGGGATCTGTAAAATGCAAGAAAGTTGGAAGACTACTCAATATCACACATATAATTATTTTCAATTTTTATTTCATTGAATAACTTACTTTGTATTCATGGGATTTTTGAGGGTTCTGGTTTGGTACTCACAGTGTTAACACTAGATTTACCAGATCAGTAAAAATGACTGGTTTTGCAATTTCAATTCAACATTCCTACCGCATGTAACATTTTCTTTCCGAAATGATATCATGACTTTTGTAGCCGTAACTAAAGAATCAGTTTTATGAACTTTGTATTATTTTATATGTATTCGTAACAAACATTTTTTTTTGTTATTGACACTTATACCAGTACCAGTCAAAATGACTGGTGCATGTTTCTATGTGATGAAATGACATTGGGGCAGCTACAACGATTGATAAGTACTGCAACGTTTTTTCGGGACAGAATATATGATTCCGGGAAAATCATGATTCTGATGTAGTGTGCTAGCGGCCCTTGGAATTGTACATTTACTCAGGGTTTTGGGCCGCACATAAGGTTCTCCTTTGGTCCCGGACACTTGGCTTTCTGTAAGTGCGAACTCGATACTCGAAGTAGTGATCGATGAACTACAAACAATTAAGCTTTTGATTAATTGATAATGTCTATAGATCTATTTTTGTATTACAATTAATATTACTCAACTTTTTATGTCATTTTTTAAAAGTAAATAAAGACTGGAAACACCACTAAGCACTTTTTCTAAAGACCAGTCATTCTGACTGTTCTTGGTAGAAATAGATGCACTTACTGACAAAAGTTAAGAAACAAAATAGTCGTTTGGGAATTAGTGTATATTTTTAATCTCCTGAAATACATATGTCCGAATTAAAAATAACATGACGAGATTACGTATCATACATGAACATACAATAAGTTTTTTTTCGATTATACTTGTATAAGCACTACAATTAATATTGAGTCAAGGAAACGAAAGAAAAGTTTGTAACAAAAGTTAAGAAACATACGGTGCTTGAATCATGTAATCACTTTTAACAAAAAACAACAATGTGCTGGTGTTTATACTTTTTATGATGATCTAATAAGATGTTGGATAACCCTTGGATTTGATGACTGCATGGCATTGATTCGATCAATCTAACACAATGCTTGGGTGGTATTTTAGACCATATTTTCGTAATTTCTTGCATTAACTCCGCTTTATTGGTAAATGAATTACTCCACAATTGACGTCCAACGTAATCCCACAAATGTTCAATTGGGCTCAAGTCTTGGCCACTTAATTACATTAAAATTTTGCTGCATGAGAAATGCCTTAATTAATTTAGGAGAATGTTTTGGGTCATTGTCATGTTGAAATAACCACTCCATTGACATTTTCTCCTTAGATAATGGCAACATATGATTTTTCAAAATATCGCGATACACAAATCTATCCATAGTCTCCTTTATTTGTATTAACGGACCAGAACCGTTACGTGAGAAACAGCCCCACACCATTACATTACCACCACCAAATTTTACTGTTGGTTTCAGATACTTAACATTAAATTTCTGTCCAATAGGACGTCGTATGTCACTTCTGGAGTCATTTACGAATAAGTTGAACTTACTTTCGTCACTCCATAGAATTTTTAACCACTCAGCAACAGACCAGTTAATGTGCTCTTTAGCGAACTCCAACCGAGCTTTACGATTCTTCTTAGAAACAAATGGTTTCTTACATGCTTTCCGTGAAAAAAGATTATTTTCATCTAAACGACGGCTAACTGTCCTACTGCTAATGTTTCTGAGGTCCAACTGACTTTTAATTTCGACAGCTGTGCAAAAGGGATTCCATTTAGACAGCCTTGCAATTCGACGATCCAGCTTTTTACTTGTTTTTCGTGGTCTGCCGGTTCGTGGTGCCACTTTAACAGTTCCCTTGTCTTGAAAACGTTTTATAATCTTCGTGATAACACAAGAATTTACACTAAACACTTTTGCAATGTCAATTTTTCTCTGCCCTTTTCTAAACATTTCAACTATTCTTTGTTTCTCACTTTCAGTTAAATGTTGCCTTCCTGCCATATTTACTGCAGCTAATAATACAAACCACACTCGACGATGTCAGGAAGGAGACTAGACTCCTTCGAACATGTTTGTTTACATTGCTTACTCTACTTCTTGCAAGAAGTCTTCATGTTTCTTAACTTGTGTCACGAGTATTTATTTTGTTTCCTTGACTCAATATTAACTGTAGTCCTTATACAAGTATAATCGAAAAAAAACTTATTGTATGTTCATGTATGATACGTAATCTCGTCATGTTATTTTTAATTCGGACATATGTATTTCAGGAGATTAAAAATATACACTAATTCCCAAACAATTACTATGTGTCTTAACTTTTGTCAGCAAGTGTATACTTAAATAGTCGGTACATCTAGTGTTAAGGATCCTGGTTTGCTCTTTCAACCGAACTCGTCCTTTAGGAACCGCACTTTTCGAATAAATTGTCCTGCGTACCAACATCCTTAACTTCTTGTCCTAACCGCTAACTCCCGATTGCTGGGGCCACAATAAACAAGGTCTCTCGTATAACAAGACTCGTCGTTGTAGGACAATGGGTTAACGGTGTATTTATTAATTCTCAGTCGTATTTGGTCGTCCCCATAGGTTCCTGTCGTGGATATGTTTATATTATTCACAATTGAAAAGTATTTTAATGAAAAACTGTAGGAATTTCATACTAACGTTACGATGCCTTTGCCAAAAAGATTAGAAGAGGTTGTGGAATGAAAGGGTGAGTACATATTTTATTTTTAGAATTTAAATGGTACAAGAGTAAACTTAGTGTTAGTAAAACACTTACCAATGCTTGTTTTTTTTCATTGTCACTAATTTTTGGACAGGAATGATGTTTTTGGTTGCTTTTCGTAAAGCCTGACCAGTGTTTAGTCCTAAATTTATTAATTTTTAAGAAAAACTAATAATTTTATGAAATGTGCTATTTTCACACTGCAAGTTTCGTGCTTACAAAGTTGCATAAATTCAGTTGATTGATTTTGATAGCATTGAGCTTAAGTTTTCTGTAAGTCTCAAGTGTATATGCGTCATTTTACGGAAATGACAAAATACAAAGTTTCAGTACGTAATACTAAGAGAGTGCATGTTTTCTAAAAAGTGTACTTTTTTCATACTTCACTAATTTTCGCCCGCCATACGTGTGAGTCAAGCTCACGATGTTACCCGCCGATAGTGTGTTAATTTGACGGTACCAATTTGGATCGGCTATGTGACACGTGACCGATGTAGCGTTTAAAAATTCGGGAAGCGATTCTCCAAAATGGCTACCTCTTCGAAGCCAATTATACTCGCAGAGCAGACGTCTGTGCAGAATCCCGCGCTTTTTGTATAATCTTCCCAGAGATGGAATTAACAGTTGTAACAATTCGAGAGCTAACCCGACAATGTATTGTTCCAATTAATCGATGCAGGGCGGACCATTACCATATGGCTGCTTCACTTGCTCGCATTGGCATCATCGATAATCCCAATTGTAAATGTAATCAGGAGCAGGAAACGCTTAACCATGTTCTTTGGCAGTGTAACTTATACAAGGTGGTCCAACCAAAACGCACGATGTTAATTGTAAATAAAACAAAAAGTTTACAGAAAATTATCTTAATATTTTTTATTATGATAAAAGGATCCATGACAATTATGTATGAAACAAAATATCGGCCAAATGCTCGCCACGGCTTCGCTGGCATACTTCTATGCGATGGTACATATTTTCAATGACTCTGAGACATAATTGAGGATCAATGTCGTTAATGTGCCGAATTATCTCATCCTTCTCATCCACACTATCGCGAACAACAGCAATGTTTTCCGCAGAATGAACTGGACGAGTATGCACCGATGTTTTCACATTTCCGACAGACCCGGTTTGCTGAAATTTCCGCACAATTCTCCCGATTGTGGACACATTTGGTCGATTATGCTGACCAAAAAAATCACGAAGTGCTCGAAATGCATTTCGCGATTTGAACGCCCATTTTCGTAAAAGGCCTCAACAATCTTAACGCGCTGCTCAATTGTGTACCTCTCCATGGTTGCATTTGCTGAACATAGAAACAAAGAAATGTCAAATTAAGTTAGGCAAAAAACTTGACGTTTAGGTGTGACTTATAATTAACATCGTGCATTATGATTGGACCACCCTGTATAATGATCAGAGAGAGGATCAAACTTATCCAAAACCTTACTAGAGCAGGTTTTCAATTGCCATTGGACATAGGTTAATAGCTGAACCTAATATTATTGCTTGCGTATATATGATAGCCTTTTTAAATACCTGTAACCTACGTGCCTAAGGATTTTCGATTTTTATATTGTAACTAATATTTTTGTTATACCATACAATATACCTTGTAATACTCTGTGCTAAGAATTATGTTGTAATAAATCTCATATGAGATTTCCTAATAAAAAAAAAACAATTCGAGAACCGATAATGTCACGCAGGACAGTCCGAAGTCGTGAGGAGGATCCCTTTGATGTGGTTCCGGGTGCTATTTACACGGCAGTTATCTGATTCACACATCATTAGCTGGCTGTGACACATTCCCGGGCGAAGTAGCGTGATTGAATTAACACGGGACGAACTTGTGGGGGCCCGCGAACTAAGTCGGAAGCGTGGGTACAATAGTGTTCGACAGGGGGAAAAAAAGGGTACCGAGGACACGACGGTCGCGATGCGTTTAGCACGATTAACACCGTCGTCGTTCCCCCGTTTGGCGTCCTACCCACCTGTCCGATCCCCGGGACGACAAATATCGGTTTCCGTGGAATCGGCTGTATTACCAGCAATTCTCGTTTCATCTAAAATTCACGAGTGTCGTCGGAGGCGACTAATGGCCGCGAGCGCGACCTGTGCACGCTCCTCCCCGCTCGTTTCGAAAGACGAGGAGAGGAGACTGGTCGGGGGAAGAGGAGAGGACGCGACGCGGCATGCTCATTGAAATTCAAATGTCAATCTCGAGAGTGCGAGCATATATACTAACGAGCCGGCGGACGGGACGGGAGAGGGGGGGTGGCCGTGGAGGTGAATGCAGAGTGCTTTTCGTGTCGTGATGTCGAAAACGGTCGCTGGGATCGCGCCCATGTTTGCTCTCGAATTCTGCCGGCCGGGGATCTCGAGTTCCAAGGCTGCGTTCGTCTTGTCAATGTTGTTTTACAACCACGCTCTCGGGCCTCTCTCGGGCCTTTAAAACGCGGCCGGGCCCGGGGCCCGGTCAACGAGGACCCGCGCAAATAAGTCCACCGAGCCCTGAAGAGCCTCCGAACTAGGTAGCCTTCGAAAACATTGCGACAGGCTGTTTGATGAAAGTAATTCGGTGGATCGCGCCACGATGATCAGCTACGGACGGCCTGGTACTTGTAAATTAGCCTATCCGCGATTCGAACCGGTTGCAGAAAGCAGCCGCGGAAATGAATTTGTTAGGCGAGAATCGCCGGAGCCAATTTTCTCGAGCGCGAAGTGGAAGCGTATTTTCTTCGGGAGAAATTACAGAAAATGGCAGGCAACAGGTCTCTCGCCGGTTTCTCCGCGGTGTTTGCTATCGATGAATTATTGAACTCGCGCGTCCGTTCGAACACGGGAAACCAGGTGCACGGTTGCTATCAGCTTATTTTCCTTCGCTCGAATTGTTCGAGGCCGTCGGACGTTCGAGGGATTCAAGCGCGGTGACGCGATATCGCGGGCGAGCAAACGACGAGTCCCGGATTACGGTGCTTATATACGTTTACCTAAATGGCGGGCAATTAGAAAGACGGTAATGAAAGTGCCAGTCGAATAGCGCGTTTCGCCGCTTCACCAATAAACAGGCTGTTTTACGGTGCGCGGACTCCGGGACTCGAGCTCCTCACCTAAATTTCCCACAGTCGGCATTAAATTCGTGCTGGGGCAACCTCGAGAGCTCGATCGTATGCGCGCGCGCGCCTGCACGCCCGCTCATGTCCTCGCCACGGCTAACTGAATACTTATTAATTAAGGATAATTGCCGGAATTTACGATATCGCCGAGATTTCGCGGGTTCCCGGCCGTCGTCCTACGGGCTGGCTCGCTTTCGCTCTGCTCCTCGATCCGTGCGACGTGTCCCTGTACTGTAATTTTTATTTTTATCGTCGCATACTCCGACTCGCTTTCAGCCTCGGTCACTGGCGTTCGCTTTTTATGGCACCACGGATGCCGAAGCCTCGAATTCTTTCGGTTGCGATGCCAGTGGCCAGCACATTTGCGATCTAAATTTTGGAATTGGGATTCTCCAAATACCAGATTTATGTTAGTGTAAACGCGGCTTTGAATCTAGAACACAATTGAATTTACGCAATGGTGAATGTAGTTTTGATCTAGGGCTCTCATAATTTTCCAAATTCTAAATTAATTTTACTGTAAACGCGATAAAGCTCTTAGTATTTTCTATATGCTGGGTTCACACAATAGTGAATATGGCTTTGATCTGGGGCTCTTATAATTTCCCAAATTCTAAATTAATTTTACTGTAAACGCGGTGCAGCTGTTACAATTAGCATTTTCTATAAGCTAAGTTCACGTAATCGCAAATGTGGTTCCAATCTAGGGCTCTCATCATTGTCCAAATGCTAGAATAATTTTACTTGAAACGCGATAGAGCCCTCAGCATTTTTTATATGCTAGGTCCAATGGTAAATGTGGTTTCGATCTAGGGTTCTGATCTTTTCCAAATGCTAGATTTATTCGATTGCAAACACGCTTCTCCTTTATAGTTCTTAACATTTTGAGTTTTTGCAATTGTAAAAGTGGTTTCAACCTAGAACATTTAATATTTTTCAAACGCTGGGTCTATTTGATTGTGAATTTGTTTGTGATCTAGATCTCTTAACATGTTCCATATGCTCGGTGTTTTCAATTATAAAGGGTGTTTCGAAATGAGCTGAAATTTTAATTGATTAATAAAACGTATTTTTTTCTTGAAAAGTATGAATGTTTCTATTTTATTATAATGTACAAACCTGGAGGTTCTGCGTGGAACGCAACATCTGACGAATGGCCGCCTCGCCCGTGCTTGCAAACGTTAACTCTGTTGACGAAATTTTTAAATATGTCTTCCAAGTCCATGCAGTTCAATTGATTCCATATAACGTTGGTTATCACGTCACGATATCGAACACCAGCAGCAGCATTCTCAAAAAAGTACGGCCCAATCACTCCTCCAACCCAAAATCCGCACCAAAGAGTGACTCGTGGTGGATGCAGGGAAGCTGTTGAATCACTCGTGGATTTCCGGTCCCCCAAATTGATCGCTCATCGCTGAAAATGATTTTGCGAGACGGTGCTTTACGATGACCAAAATCCTTCTCAAAAAAATTCAAGTAGTATATAGTCCAATATTGACAAAGTTATGCGATCTTTAAGAGTGTACGAATATTAGTTGGAGTCGCTGTAAGTGTCAATAAAAAAAAAAAAATGTTACAAATACATATAAAATAATATAAAGTTCATAAAACTGAATCTTCAGTTATGGCTACAAAAGTCATGATATTATTTCGGAAAGAAAATGTTATATGCAGTAGGAATTTTGGAGTGAAATTGCAAAACCAGTCATTTTGACTGGTCTGGTAAATCTAGTGTTAACAAAGTAGGGTGAACGGTAACGATAGGCCGGAAATCGATCTCTCGCCGAGGCCGTAGCTCTCGGCCGCGATAAAATCGACATTAAAAAGCTCCCGCTTTCGCCGATAGCCCGGAAAGCGGGGGAAGGAGCGAGAATGAGCGAGAATGAGCGAGCGAGCGGTGTTATCGTGAATTGAGCGCGTTCCGCGGCCGCATAAGCAGCCCCGGGTACACCTGTAACTCCTCTTCTTTATCTCTTCCCCCGGCCTCTCGCTCTCTCCTCAGGGGTATCAGTTGCTGATCGATTCAACCTGTGGGTGGTCTCGGCCGCGGGTACGTGTGCTGTAACCCTACTCTCGTCGGAGGCTACCCGGTGTCTCGAACGTAACCGGTGTTAATCGGCCGCCGAAGAGGAGGGAGGACGATGAACAGGGAAGACCATAGGCGACACACACGGTTGCTATAGAGGGAACGGGTTAACGGCGATCGAACGAGTCACCGGGTACCGCGTTTACGATTCCCCGTTGCCGGGTGTTTTATGGCATCGTTCCTTACCGCGTAAATGCCCGTCGCGTCGACTGGTAGCTCGCGCGAGAAAAACCACGAGCTGGCGGATTCGGCCGGCTCGATACAATAATTTCCCGTGAATTCATCGTTTCCCTCGTTCGACCAGCACGGACGACAAATTTCGAGGCTCGGCGAGACTCTCGGATACAGTCCCGGCAGGCCTACACTCCCCCAATAGGTTTATCCCTTCAGGGACGACAGGCGATCCTCGGTTTCTTCCTGTTGGATCGACGTTGCGCGATAAACTCCCGTGTAACGCGATCATAAATGGTCTAATACAAATTTGTAGCTCTCGTGGTTGAAAGTTTAAAGCCTCCTCGAACGGTTCTTTGTTCATTCAAGAAATAATTCTTTCACCTCTTTGTGTTACAATATCCGCATTAATGTAAAACGTTGTTGCGTGGCTATGTGTAAAGTAGTTCATACATTATTGGTATACAACACTACTGTATTTTCGCTGATCGTGAAAAAATATTTACGTCTATTTTACTTGCCACACACGGTTGAGAATTTATTATTCCTGTTTTCATGATATTGTCTTCTCACTATTAAAGCCTCCTCGAATGATTCTTTGTTGATTCACGAAATAATTCTTTCACCTCTTTGTGTTACAATATCCGCATTAATGTAAAACGTTGTTGCGTGGCTATGTGTAAAGTAGTTCACACATTATTGGTATACAACACTACTGTATTTTCGCTGATCGTGGAAAAATATTTACGTCTATTTTACTTGCCACACATGGTTGAGAATTTGTTATTCCTGTTTTCATGATATTGTCTTCTCACTATTAAAGCGTCCTCGAATGATTCTTTGTTGATTCACGAAATAATTCTTTCACCTCTTTGTGTTACAATATCCGTATTAATGTAAAACGTTGTTGCGTGGCTATGTGTAAAGTAGTTCACACATTATTGGTATACAACACTACTGTATTTTCGCTGATTGTGGAAAAATATTTATGTTTATTTTACTTGCCACACACGGTTGAGAATTTATTATTCCTGTTTTCATGATATTGTCTTCTCACTATTAAAGCCTCCTCGAATGATTCTTTGTTGATTCACGAAATAATTCTTTCACCTCTTTGTGTTACAATATCCGCATTAATGTAAAACGTTGTTGCGTGGCTATGTGTAAAGTAGTTCATACATTATTGGTATACAACACTACTGTATTTTCGCTGATCGTGGAAAAATATTTATGTCTATTTTACTTGCCACACACGGTTGAGAATTTATTATTCCTGTTTTCATGATATTGTCTTCTCACTATTAAAGCCTCCTCGAATAATTCTTTGTTGATTCACGAAATAATTCTTTCACCTCTTTGTGTTACAATATCCGTATTAATGTAAAACGTTGTTGCGTGGCTATGTGTAAAGTAGTTCATACATTATTGGTATACAACACTACTGTATTTTCGCTGATCGTGGAAAAATATTTATGTCTATTTTACTTGCCACACACGGTTGAGAATTTATTATTCCTGTTTTCATGATATTGTCTTCTCACTATTAAAGCCTCCTCGAATGATTCTTTGTTGATTCACGAAATAATTCTTTCACCTCTTTGTGTTACAATATCCGTATTAATGTAAAACGTTGTTGCGAGGCTATGTGTAAAGTTGTTCATACATTATTGGTATACACCACTACTGTATTTTCGCTGATCGTGGAAAAATATTTACGTCTATTTTACTTGCCACACACGGTTGAGAATTTGTTATTCCCGTTTTCATAATATTGACTTCTTACTTTTGCGACGATCTGACATCAAGGGATAGTATTTCGACGAAAGAACCAATTTTATTATTCTGTATATTTTTCCTCGGCGTCCGAGGCCTCGTGTTCTCCGCCGTAGTTGGGGATAATTCCGCGACGTTTATCACTCAGGCGACATATATACAGGAATCGTAGTAAGGGTGACATTTTTTGTTTTGAAATGTGTTTTTCTCTAAAATCAATAAATATATCCGAATCGAGATGTTCGAAGAGGCTTGCCATTGTAATTTCTTCGCATAAAGGGCACGGAGCATCGCCTGGGGCCGCTTTAGCGTGGTTTATGGCACCGGGACAGCCTCGAAACGGTGAACCTTGGCGCTCGGATTTTTGCGGTATAGTGATTTATCCGTTCCCGTTTCGTCCCGTCGTGACGACGCGAGGAAATCGTGATTAATCGTAGCTGCACCTACGAAATATTCGAGCACGTCGCACGGCGGAATAAAAAGGTGTTCGGCCAAGGTGTTGTTTCGGACACGGCGCGGTGTCGATGATTAATCGTGGCGATCCGATCGTCGGAAAAAAGGTCGGCTGCGAATTTTGCACCCGGTACGTGGCCGAGGTTGTTCAGCGGCCCGGGATGGGGGTGTAAAAGACCTGGAAACAAATGAGGTACAAGGGTGGTAACCTACACTCGCGCGTATCCGATGTGGCTCCCCTAATATCCGTCAAGGATTTTTGATCATGCTAATTTGAGGCGTGTGAACAACCTCGATGGCTCGATGCACCGTCGACTTAGCTCGGCCCTGTGGGCGGAATGTCGGATGAAATGTGGCCAAACAAATTTTCCTAATTGAAATAAATGATGGCGTCGAGCTATCCTGTTTCATAGCCCGGAATCTTGATTGTATTTAGTCGAAACGTTCAAGTAACTTCGTGATTCGCGACAGAAAATAATGAATTATTCCCGAAAAATTCACACTGCCGTGTCATTTTTCGTGTGTGCATGTCAGTTATAAATTTTTCGGACTGTTTTTTATATGTCTTGACACGTGATTATCGCGATACGTGTTAACGAAAATTCATTTAAACTCATGCGGCTCTAATTTTGTCCATGTCAAGGTGGATTGGCTTTATATTTGGTTGAAAAACGTGGATTCAATTATAAATGGATTTGATCGTCAATTGTGGAACAGTCAACTGAAATGTTTCTCTTTTATATCTCTTGATACATGATTACACGATAGTATTAAATTTAAATTCGTGTGACGGATCGATGTATAAGTTAATTAGAAACGTAACAGTTTACCTGAAGGATATTACAAGTCTGTTAAAATAATTTTCTCTATCACAATTATGGACATATCGTTACGACGATATTTGTCGACGATAATAAATTCTCGTGACTCCAGTGTAATCAATACCGAATCGAATCGACGTAGTAATAAATCCGAGCCACATTTGTTTCCTTGACAGATATTGCTAAAAAATCGAAACAATTGCTCAAATTATAAACGGCTCGAACCGTAAGTTTGCTGACCGGTTTCTCGTTTACATCTCTTGACTCCAATCAATATAAAACGGAATCGATGCACGAATTAATTGGAACCACAACGGTTTCCGCAATACCGCCTCGGTGTAAAAACTCGAAACGATTGTTCCAATTCTGAAGCGGTCGTAACTATAGATCGTAATACGGTCGGGGATGAATAATTTACGGTTGAGATGCCCGCGTCTGGAATACCGCAGACGAAAGCACGTCGGTTGCCCGCGCCGAGCGATATAAATTAAGGCTCGCCGGTTACTCACCCGGTGCATTATGGATTGCCGTTGCCCAGAAGATATAGTCTCGCCTTTATCAGGTTTAGATCACTCGCATTGCTCCGCCGGGGCGTATGCAGTTCATTAATTCGTATTTGCGATAGGCGTGTCATGCGTGCAAATCGCGGAACGCTCTCGCTCTTTGAGCACTCACTTTCGCGGCGTTGCCGAAGAGGGGGTCGAGCACCGCGGCGCGGGTTCCGACCCGTATCTCCGAACGCAATTAGCGCTGTCAGATCTAAATCTGTCACTTTCACTTCGACGATTCAATGGTTTCATTAGTCCGTGGAAAATCCTGCCGTGGCTAACCCGCTCGCCGCGACCGCGACGTTATGATTTACTCTTCCTGTGTGCCCCGTTGCGAGAGACCGAGGCTGCAGGAAGCTCCAACGCGTTGGCCACCGTGCTATCCGTAAATCGTTCCCATAACTCTCAGTCCGGCGCGGATATGCTAATCCCTGCTCTGGTCTTAATCATTTAGTCTTAATCAAAGCGCAAACATTAAGCCAGATCGATTCGAGAGTTTTACCCCGGCGTAATTAGGCCTTTCCAAGGTTCCTCGTTCGACAACTCTGTGCAAGATTAACTGTAAACGTTAAAAACTTTTTTGTTAATAAGTCCTCGACAAATCCGAGGCGGAAATTTGAAGGAAAAACTCGCTTCAAATGATCCCAGGAACAGTCTCGTTTTCCAACATTTTTGGAATACCCTGTGTCTGGATATTATATACAGATTTTATAAAATTTTTCATAGCTGAAGCAACAATGATGATACATGCAGTACATCCTGCTAGCGCAGGAGCAGTGCAAGAGGTCGTAGGCTTTCGAGAACCCCCGGAGTAATTAGGCCTTTCCAAGGTTCCTCGTTGGACTCTGTGCAAGATTAATTGTAGACGATAAAAATTTTTTTTGTTAATAAGTCCTCAACAAATACGAGGCGGAAATTTTAAGGAAAAACTCGCTTCAAATGATCCCAGGAACAGTCTCGTTTTCCAACATTTTTGGAACACCCTGTGTCTGGATATTTTATACAGATTTTATAAAATTTTTCATAGCTGAAGCAACAATGATGATACATGCAGTACATCCTGCTAGCGCAGGAGCAGTGCAAGAGGTTGTAGGCTTTCGAGATCCCCGGAGTAATTAGGCCTTTCCAACGTTCCTCGTTGGACTCTGTGCAAGATTAACTGTAGACGATAAAAACTTTTTTTGTTAATAAGTCCTCAACAAATACGAGGCGGATATTTTATGGAAAAACTCGCTTCAAATGACCCAAGGAACAGTCTCGTTTTCCGACATTTTTGGAACACTCTGTGTCTGGAAATTTTGTACAGATTTTATAAAATTTTCCATAGCTGGAGCAACAATGATGATACATGCAGTACATCCTGCTAGCGCAGGAGCAGTGTAAGAGGTCGTAGTCTTTCGAGATCCCCCGGAGTAATTAGGCCTTCCCAAGGTTCCTCGTTGCACTCTGTGCAAGATTAACTGTAGACGTTAAAAACTTTTCTGTTAATAGGTCCTCAACAAATCCGAGGCGGAAATTTTAAGGAAAAACTCGCTTCAAATGATCCCAGGAACAGTCTCGTTTTCCAACATTTTTGGAACACCCTGTGTCTGGATATTTTATACAGATTTTATACAATTTTCCATAGCTGGAGCAACAATGATAATACATGCAGTACATCCTGCTACCGCAGGAGCAGTGCAAGAGGTTGTAGGCTTTCGAGATCCCCGGAGTAATTAGACCTATCCAAGGTTCCTCGTTGGATTCTGTGCAAGATTAACTGTAGACTTTAAAAACTTTTCTGTTAACCCTTTGCACTCCGAACCATTCTGGCAGAAATTTACAAATCCTCGTATTATTTAGTATAATTTTGGAACCAAGTAACGTATTATAATGATATTGGACTTATATGAATTGGTTGACATCGAGGAATATATATTTGCAAACAAATCAATATTTTATTTAAAGTTGCGCTGGAATAAATTAATTCCCCGTAATCGCTAATAAACTTTAATGTCCCATGAGAGGGGACAGCGGAGTGCAAAGGGTTAATAGGTCATCAACAAATCCGAGGCGGAAATTTTAAGGAAAAACTCGCTTCAAATGATCCCAGGAACAGTCTCATTTTCCAACATTCTTGGAACACCCTGTGTCTGGATATTTTATACAGATTTTATACAATTTTCCATAGCTAGAGCAACAATGATGATACATGCAGTACATTCTGCTAGCACAGGAGCAGTGCAAGAGGTCGTAGGCTTTCGAGATCCCCGGAGTAATTAGGCCTTTCCAAGGTACCTCGTTGGACTCTGTGCAAGATTAACTATAAACGATAAAACTTTTTTGTTAGTAAGTCCTCAACAAATCCGAGGCGGAAATGTTAAGGAAAAACTCGCTTCAAATGATCCGAGGAACGGTCTCGTTCTCCGACAATTTTGGGACACCTCGTGTCTGGAAATTTTGTACAGATTTTATTAGGTTTAGTAATAATTAGTGTCGTTTTTTAGTGATCGTTTAGAATTCTGCTTGCCGCTAACTTCATCAACATAGCCTACAAACGCGTGGTATATACAAAAACTGTGAAGCGTAATTAACAAGCTTTGCTGCAAAAAGTTTTTGTTCGAACTGTTTTACTTTGCGAAACTAGGGTTAAAGGATGGCAGATGAAGAGCATATTCGGCGTTGCATGCAATCAAAGAGTCACAATCTGCAGTTCGCTCCTCTCTCGTCAAAACCGATTGCCGTTTTTATCCAGAAGATCAGCTACAGTCGAGTCGGAAAGTAAGTTAACGACTGGTGTATGCAGGCAAATGAATATGACATGTCTTTAATCTTTAATAATGATAATATATGTTTTACTAACATATTTGTTTATTTCCTTACACCTCCTAAATAAAAACAATACAATAACTTGATTTTATTCATCATATTGATTGCCTACATATCACCAAATGTTAACTTACTTTCCGACTCGACTGTATATCAGGTATCAAAATTATCATTTTTACAAATAAAAAATGTTCAAATACAGTTAAAAGTAACCATAATATGTGTACAAATTTTTACATTAATAGATGTGAAGGTCTTCTCAGGAAAAATTCTTAAAAAATCGCTTTTTTTGGGCCTCCTAACTGTATTTAAACCCTTAAATAAACTAGTTTTAAAAATGTATTGGAAAACGACATTAATTATTACTAGACCTGATATACAATTTTCCATAGCTGAAGCAACAATGATGATAGATGCAGTAGATCCTGCTAGCGCAGGAGCAGTGCAAGAGGTCGTAGGCTTTCGAGATCGAGCGTAATCGTGTCCGGTAAAAATTGTCGACGCCACGCAACGGCAGATGAGAAACGACGCCTGCGAAACGCGACAGCCATAATCTGCCATAGGTTATGAATCCCCTTGTGAACGTGACGATGCGTACCGGGTGCAGGATCGTCATCCGTGGATATGCGTGCGCGTGTCCACGGGGGTGGTCCGCACTTCTGCCGATGGAAACCAGCTGCTAATCACGGTCCCCGTTATACGCAACGCCGGCGACGTATTCAACGTCCCTTTTGCCGGCGATCCTCGGTACCCGGCAATACACACCTATGTATTACCTGCGGTTCTCTTCTCCGTCGCTCGCGTGGCTACCTACTCGCGGCTGTCAGCCTGCGGCACGTTCTTATCGAATTTCGACGAATCTCCGACGCCTCTCGTTGAAACCGTTGCCGCAGGAGAAGATCGTATTTAGCGCGGACGGCTTTCTTCCGAGCCGAACAAAATCGCTCTTTCTTTCGCGTGCAAATACGCAGCACGTGTAAGTTATTCGACACGAAGCTACCGTTCCCAGATCGCCTTTCCCGCAAAAATTTCCTGTGGAAATTACAGTCCAAGCTTCGCCGGGAAAATGCTTTTCTTCGGTGTAGACTGTTTCGGTTGTTCATAACTCGAGTACTGTAACTGCGAACCTCGTTTCTACTTCTTTGAGAGTCGCTGGTTTATATCATCCAGGTCCGGGTTAGGCAGTGACGTCCGCGAAGCGAGTTAGGCTACCTCAGGAAACATTTTGAAAATTGGTGATTTACTGCGACTTTTATTAACGCTAGATTGCCGGAGCGAGTCAAGTTGACTCATTTACGATTTTATTGCTATATACAGTGACGCCCACGGATATTCTGACGCTCTTAGAAATCGTATAACGTTGTCAATATTGGAGTATACTACTTGAATATTTTTTAGAAGGTAGAAGAATTGGCTGGCTACATAACATGAAAAAAAAATGTTTGAAAGCACTAACGGTTGTATTTTGCAACTTTTTTATGCGGGCTTCTGTTAAAAATTTAAAAAGTACATTTCGTACGTCTCTATCAATTATACATATTCTGAATATTTCATCTAAATTGGTCAACGTTGCACCGAGCTACAAACGTTTAACGATGTAAGCTTAAAGGTGAAAGTCGCAGAATTTTGGTCAGGGAGTTACGCCCTTATGTGATCATTTTGAAACATCTGTAGCTCATTGCAACGTTGACTTTTGATGAAATTCTCAGAATGTGTATAATTCATACAGATCTATACTACCGGCCATAAGTGTTTACCCACCCACAGATTTTTTAACATTGTAGTCCACGGTTCTACGGTTCAGCTTCAATAACTTTGCTATTTCTCTGTTACTTTTTCCGATGCTATGATGGGACACTATTAGAGCGCGCGTTTCAATCGATAATTCTTTTCTCTGCATTTCTAAAGAAAAATGGGTTTCTTTACCTGAACTCCAAAATTGTCGTTTTTCATAAAAAAGCTGTAAACTCATTTACAGTACCTGATTGTGTATGTACAGAATATTTTGGATGTTTTTTATTAGCCTTATAATTAGGATTTAATGCTACGGACATTTTCATAACAATAAAATACCTATTATTTGAATAGTAACGAAATTTGAAGGTGGGTAAACACTTATGGCCGGTAGTGTACAAATCGTAGTTTCTAAATTTTCAATGTAAGTGTACATTTTCTTTTTGTAAGAAGCGCGAAAATACGAGTGTCTTTAAACAACATCTTTAGAAAGTCTCTATCTCATCAGTAGACTGTGGCTATTATGCACTTACGGCAGATTTGAATAGATTAAACTCACAGTATATAAAAAGAACAGAATGCTGTTGCATCGTTTACAGCTTACTGAAAATTGTTAAACGGAGGAATCACTTTTTCCTTAACACCTGTTCCCTGCAATCGACGTACAACATTCATACGTTGCATAAACATCTGCACTCTACTCGCCAAATAATAATACCTATCTCGAATGATTCCGTTACATCAAAAACGATCTGAAAAATCGTCTTTCGAATCCCGAAAGAAATCATTATATCGCGTTGCTGAGAGTGTCAGATCGATTCCCGATTGAAATAATCATAGCAATTGAAAGATTGATTCGGCAGGAAATCGTGGATGTTCAAAACGTGTTAAGATTCGTGGGGAAATTTAATATTTCCACGGCATTACGATCGAATCTGATTGAATTCGATGGGTCAACGAAACATTTCCTGAAAGCGTGTTTCCACTTCTCGTATCGTTTCGCGGGCTCGAAGGCAACGTTTCTTCACGCGTTACGCAGTCGCAATCGCCGGAAAAATTCCTAGCGTAATTCGCTCGATAGAGTTTTCATCGGCTGCGAAAGTGAGCGGGATGCGTTTCCGAGGGAGCGGGTAAACAGCTGGGACTACCTCTGAACCGTTGAGTAATCGCGTGTCGTCGAAAGCTTGTTACCTGGTAACGTAATCTTACGTCTTCTTCTTCTTCTCTCGAGAAAACTCACTGTCCCGTAACCACGAACAACAGAGAGAGAGATAGAGAGAGAACAATTAAGAACATTGTTGCGCATTCCCGGGGAGGCAGCTCCGGCGATCACAATGAACGGTAATCAAGCTGGTCGGTGAAAAAATACTAGAGGAGGGGAGCTAAAACGAAAAAAAAAAGACAGAAGAAAGAGAAGGTTATTCCCGATACTTTTACGAGCCGCGTATCCCCCTACAAATCGCTCATTAAGCAGGTCCATGTCTCCTATTCTGAGAACACGTTTCCAGACACGGTGAATCGGACGCTGGTCCATCATCTCACCACCTAATCAGAATCTTTCACGATCCGTCCGACGAGTAAATGCAAATGGCTGTAGGTGAAGTCCCGTTGATAGCCGGGACTGGCGTTTCGAATGCAATTAACGGCGCCGATCGAACCGTATCATGGATTACAAAATCAAACGGAGTCCTGTGTACACGAAAACCACTGACCGGACGACACGACCGTCGTTTAGGCCCGTTTCACGCTTACCTGTCGCCTTCGATGTGTGTGACACGCTCCTCCATTCTCTCAGGTAATGTCTTTTCGTTTAAATTAGGTTCTTCCATTAGTTCTTGCTCTGTTTTGCTGGAGTGACTGGGAAGCCGACTTCTATTATTATTATGTCTCTTATCTTTTGGAGGTTACGATTGACCCAACTCTATTGCGTTGCTCTGAAAATAAAGATTTCTTTTTATTTCATTATTACATACATTACACTATTTACAATTTGCAATATAATTACTTGAAAACAAAAAAACAAAGTTTAAAGTTACTATTTAAGATGTCACAATTCTAGCTATAATTCAATCTTATTCTCTTTTCTCCGTCTGTCGGGTAAGACGATCACTACTTCACTTGCGGCCAAGTTCAAATATAAAGAAATACATTTTCTTTACATTAGTAATAAATTAAGAACGCTAGGATTAACCACTTGCTCTATAACGTAAATTGGAAAATGTATGGGCACTACGACTTTTCTTAACCCTTTGCACTCCGCTGTCCCCTCTCATGGGACATTAAAGTTTATTAGCGATTACGGGGAATTAATTTATTCCAGCGCAACTTTAAATAAAATATTGATTTTTTTGCAAGTATATATTCCTCGATGTCAACCAATTCATATAAGTCCAATATCATTATAATACGTTACTTGGTTCCAAAATTATACTAAATAATACGAGAATTTGTAAATTTCTGCCAGAATGGTTCGGAGTGCAAAGGGTTAAAGTATGTATACAATGTATTTTTCGAAACCGCAAAGGTGGACGATACAGTACAATTTTGTAAATCGAAGAGAGCGCAACGCAGTATTTTTTGTATAATTGAAATTATATGAAAAATAAAAGTCGAAACTTCAAACTCTTATATCTCATTATGGAAACATCTGACAAAAAAATGTTTCAGACAATATTGACTTGTTTTTTTCTGTAGAATCCACATATGTAACGTTTTATAGGGGGTCCCATTTGAAATTATAAAGGTACCCCGGCCCCCTTTAAAGGGAAAGGGGGGCGCCACTTCAAGCTTATGTAATTAGGAAGGCCCTTCAGATCCATGCAATTTTAGACCAAGAACTTTAAAATCGATGGCGTAGTTTTCGAGATATTGAGCTGTTAAGAGTTATTTGGGCCATCCTGTATAATTGCAATTATATAAAAATAACCACGCGCGGTACGTACAGGTATACAAGAAGTGTCGGTAAGGTTTAGTAATAAATAAACACAAGTTATTATCACCCATTCAAGCAGACTGTCATTTCTTGTTGAAATTTTTATTTCTTTGCCTTCAAGGTCATCTTAAGGTCATGGTATACTAGGTCGTTGAAATCGTCTTGATACAGACTATAATATTAAGTCAAAAATACAAAGTGCCATTTAAGAAAATGAAGGTGACCTTGACAATACTAAAAAAAATTTTTTTTAATTGCAATGTGTAGCCAATTGAAAACTGATCAACTTTTGTTGAAAATATTTGTCAGATTATTGCAGGTGCTTGAAAAATCGTGAAAAGTGTTATGTGGGACAGCCTGTATACCCAAAGAAATAAATTTGTCGAACGATTTCTAACTCGTGCATCTTTACAATTTCGATAATTGTGAATTAACCCATTTGCATCATTAGAATATATATATATACGCTCAATTTTCCTAGTCACTATCACCGGAGACGTATGAATACGCTCAACTTTGTTGGCCACTATCACTATCAGTTAAAAATATACATCGAGGGTGCTGTTGGAGATGAAAGTAGTAATTCTGATTTTTTCTTATAATGCTGAAACATGAAGTCTTTTACTTGCAGTCATTTTTGTACTTAAATATAATAAAGAAAAAAGTTTGATGATAAAGACCTTCTTTTCATATTTCCTTATGACGCAAATGGGTTAAGAATACTAGAATTTCCATCATTTTTACAGGTCCCGTAAACCTAATGTAAAAGAAAGGTATTTGGCTTCCAACCGACGCAGACACCTCTTCATTCGCATAAAGGTCTACTAGGTCTTACGTAGGGTGAAGCACACGGTGAATTGTGGGATCATATGCGCTGCAGGAGTTTATGGGACGAACCGACGGACCGTCGGGCACGGAGTCTGGGCCCAACGATGGGAGCCTGTCCGGGGTCGCATGGTGCGTGTACCCGCGAGTTTCTCGCGGCTCGAACAGGCCCCGGCGTGTACACACAATACCCTCGACCTGTGCGCTCTAACGGTGAAACCTGGGAGGAGGATTTCACGCGACGCTCTCGCAGAAATCTCAATTCTCGGAAGAGTAACACCGGGCCCCGATGGAAAGCCGGGAGACGACCAAGAAAAGAGGCAAAGACACGATGCGCGGAGCTGTTGGCAAAGGGGGTCGAGGGGGGTCGTGCGATCGAGAGAAAGATGGACAAATAGAGAGAGAGAGAGAGGGAGAGAGAAAGAGAGGCACCTCGTAACGCCCGTTGGTTATACGAGGATAATACAGACAAATCGTAATCCCAGGAGGCTCGGGAACGAGTGCCGATTAATTTCGAGATGAGCCCTGTCAAAATACAGGCACCGCCGTTAGGGCCGATGCTCCCACGTACCGGGGCTAATCTTGACTAATAACTGTCGCAACTGCGCGCAATAGGGAAAAGAAGAGGGAACCTGTTGAACTCACTGCCAAGTGGCCACGAGGTACGCGCTGCCGTTGCGGTGTGTCCTCGCCGAGGCTGTGTGTATGTTTATGGCAACGGCTCCCGTCTCGTCCCGTCTCCCGTTCCGTTCCCGTCCCCGTGTTCGTCTCACGGCCGCGGCCGCCGCCGTTGCGGCAGATACGTCCATAGATCAGAGATTACCGGGATGAACCAATCGCCTTTCCTGTTTCAGAATCCACCGCGGACAGGAATGCGTCTGGCATTAAACGTCCCCCGTCGGCCGATCGATCGGTTCCTTCTCGCGCGACCCCTGCACGTCTTGTGTCCGGCTGCCATTACGATAATCGTGCGACGCGGATCCGTGAATCGGTAACGTGGGAATGCCCGGGACAGGCCCAAGAAATTTTAGGTGGACGACACCATGGGAATCCTGTGTTACACGCCGAGGATCCTGTGATCGTCATCGTTCGCCAATCATTCTTCCCGTAAATCCCAGTTCTCACATTTTATTTCTCGGTTTCCGTAACTAACTTTCTTCGGTCGTTACGCTCGATGTAGCATCGAACGATTGCAAATTCATTTTTTGAAAAAGTAGTAAGTTCAAAGAGCACATACCGTGTAGTTTCATGGATTCGAAAGCCGCGTCTTGTTCGACTCGAATGTCACCGTTTCGTAGCGTTCGAACACGATGTGTACATATGGTCGTGCGTTAGGAGCGAAATGTTTTCGGTAATAGGTTTTAATCTCCAGCTGATAAGGCAAGGTGTGCGTCCGCGTGGACGGCGAGGTTCTGATCGATTCGTTACATGAAATTCTTCGAGTCCGCCAGGCGCGTTAGAACTTTTTCTCATTAGAGCGAGTTTCTTCCTTGATCAGGCTCGGGGATAAGGTCTGCCGCGAAGCTGTAGACCTTCGGGACGGTGGTGCTATTAATTGAGACTTCGAAACCGGCGGACTGTCCGGCTTTGAAAAATGGTGCAGCCGTTCCGCTAATATATTTCCGCGGACGTTATCTAATCCGCGAGCGGCGGACATCGTGTGAAATGTCGCCGTCGTCGCGGGTAATTCCCGGTATCGCTACCGGTTTGAGGAGATCGTTAGATGCCCGGGCAACAACATTTTCATTAGACCAGTCAGAGTACCGAGAAAACCAGAAATCGGTGAACGGACGGACGGACGGACGAGGAGGAACATTGTTTAAAATCCTTCTCGCTTCGCGAGCGAGTATGCATGCGCGGCCGTAAACAACGTTTTGTTTAGGGGCCTGAACTTCCCGGTGAGTTATTGTATGATCGCCTCGCGTAAGAACTAGCGTGACCGAAAGGTTTCTGGGCTCGTTTAATTACGGTGTGCTTGAAGTTTTTATTGCGCCGCGTTATGCTCTATCGCGATGCACGCGATCGCCGCGGGATCTTGGGAACAAAATATTGCCGGGCCCCCGTACGGAAAGCGGGGATTGCCCGAACAATTATCATTATTCAGTTCGTTTTTCTTTCTAGCGAGGCGTCCAACGTCAAGCTGTGCCCTTTCGCGATCAGGTGTTTTATAATCGTACCGATCGCGAATCCGCTCGGAGCCCGTGATCGGCTAGCTGCACCCTCTTCCGGTTCGAACGAGCTCTCGTCAATTTTTTCGAATCCAGGTAAGCTTGACTCATAGCAGAGGTTTAATTAATAGCTTTTGAGCATACCTTGATTCATTGTTTATTTTAGATAAATTTCAAGTAGTGCGATATCTAATCAGCAGACTGCGAATTTTATGCGTTTGTGACAAGAATGAGTAGTTGCAATTTGAAGCAACGAACAGATTAAAACTACTTAAGAATATTAATACGTTGTGTCAGCTTGTTGAACACCATGTACATAAAGTATAAATAATCAGCGAAAAGAACGATTTCGTGTGAAACGGTAACTTTAAATGAAAATGGTACTTTTCGAAAGAAGTCCACACTGCTTATTAACACGTTGACTGCCATGTCACCCATATGTGGGTGACGGAATTATTTGTCCAGGTTTTAAAATGAATTTTTACATTAATATATTCATTGTACCAAATTCGATTAGAATTCGTAAAATTCAAGAAAGTTGGAGGACTACTCAGTATCATACATTTAATTTTTTCCAATTTTTGTTTCATTAAATAAGTTACTTTGATTTCATCGAATTTCTGAGGTTTCTAGTTTGGCAGTCAAAGTGTTAAAAGAAGAAAGGAATTTTTACTTGACCCCTGTTACTTGTAAGTGAGGCAAACAATTTTCATTTTGCATAAAGATCCGCAGTGTGCTAATCAGTTATGTACCAATTTTGTGATTTCTGTAGAATACTGCGCTTTAGAATGGACGGAATTCCTTCGTCGAAAATGGAACCCTGATATAATAGAAATGAGATAATTTCAGGATAAATTTATTCACAATTACTAAAAATGTAACGAATTCATACAAGGGACGAGTGAGAGTTAAATAGAAAGACATTTAGTAATTTAGGGATTGTTTCAGTCATTTTTAATAGCGTTTAAGAGGGTTCAAGTGCGAAAGGTTAAATTGCCATGCTTTTACAAAAATTACATGCTTCTAGATACAAAAAATACTATAACAAATTAATACCCATAACATAATACAGTGATTTCTTTATGTATCTCGTCAAGGCCAGGATGATAAACGTCGCGGAATTATCCCCACTACTGCCGGGTAGGAGTGTAAACATAACAGGGCTCGGGTATGTTGATCTATATCGAGAATTCACTGTAATAAGTGTCCCGTAATGTTTAACCCTTTGCCCTACAATATCGAGTCAGACTCGCGATGAAGATTCTGAACAGAGTCTAATGAATACGTATGTCATTAATTTTCTTTAAACCGAATTATAATTCTATTTTGTCGTACTTGATATGTATCTATTGGAGAGAACATAGGCATACAATAAATATAAACTGTCTTTCTTTTTCTATGAAATTCTGAACGATGAAGAATTTCTAATCAGTATAATCACAAAATAAATAGTAGTGCAAGGGGTTAAAAATCGCAACGTCCCACAGTGTGCCAAATGGCCTTTTTAGCTGGACAAAATTCTAAATCGCCTATTTTTCTATATTTATCGATTAATATGTTTACAGTTGTATAAAATATGAATAATTACTCATTTTTTACAACATTTAGTTGGTGTTTGTTAATTAAACAATATATTTTAAGTGATTTATATTTGAATAATAAATACAACATAGTTAGTAATGGATCTATGTGACACAGAATGATTTAATGAGTAGTAGATATTATGAAAGAAGACGTCATTTTTAATTAGGGAGAAAAATAATGTAATTTTGGAAAAATTATAGTAAATGTTACTTTTTGGAGATTCAGATATATTCTAACGGGAAAGAATTATTCTTTGGTTTAGTATAAGGTTTCACTTTATAAATAACAACTCTGTTTCATATTATTGTTTACTACATAATTTTTATAAGGAATGAAATGTTTTGATTCAACGTGCCTGATTATATCTAAGGAAGATTTTGTTATAACGTTTTCACGTATAAAGTGATAACGTAACAAATAAAACACTAACAACAATCAATACAACAACAACAACAATAAAAGTAACGAAACTGAAAGATATAAGAAAAACGCAAGTGACATGTATACGCTGATCGCTCTGAGACTGAAGAAACGAATTTTCATACGAAGAAAGTTCAGAGGAAAACTCGGGGATCTTATCATTGTTTATTCCTTCAATATACAATGAATGAGACCAATCCATAGGTTTCAACGAGTAGACTAAACAAATCACTAAGCGGCATCGGCTGCGTTCGAAACGCCCGGCCCGAGCTATGATTGTCACGAGCGTGTACGTAAAACGACGTAACTTCATTGTAAAAATTAGTATAGTTCTGCAACTTTCTGCAAGCCAATTTTGGTATTAAAATAAAGTAGAGAATCTCTACTTTATTATATGTAAAAATCATTGCGTGGTCCAACGTGGTTCATATACTAATTCATTAACAAAGAGTAGTAACATTCGCGTTTCTGTGGAAAAATAAGTACCGTCTTTGACACTTAATTTACAAAAATAGAGGAATGTTATCGATAATTTGGAATTACTAAAGTGAAAATACATGTTTTGAGATGTTATATCCACCATATATAGGAAATTTAAACACTCCTTAGTACATTTTAACATATTTCTAGCGCGTATGGAAATGCGCCCATTCATTCATAGGTTAGGTGTTCGTCTTTTAGGTGAAGTTTACACGCCCTGTAAACATACAACAAAAGAATTTCAAGTTTTAATATTCAAGGGTTTTAATACATGGTTATTTTAGATTATATTAGCACAGTTAATTTTTGTTTATTTGAAAGTTAATTTTGTCCAGCTAAAAAGGCCATTTGGCACACTGTGCGTCCCCTGAAATGAATGCATAAATCGAGAAATTGTTGAACAAAGCCAGCAGAGTCCGTTAGTATGGGGTGTTAACAGTTCTCTCGCATTAGTCGGATCGCTCTCGGTACGTATCATGAAAGTCGACATTGACTCTCGCGGATCTCATCGATCATGTTCGACGTCACGTCACCGGACCCGTAGTCGGATCGAGCAGGCGAAATCGTTCGCCAGGTATAATCAACGCTAACCACCGCGTTCCCTCGAAAACACCATGACGCTTACGTGATCGTCGTTTGTCTCTGACGTGCGGGTCTCGAAATCGCCGGTTTCAAGCACGTACGAGATCATGCGCTCTGACGGCTCGTCAAGAGCCCTCGACGAGAGTAACACACGTACACCCCGATCCACCGATCTAGATCGCCGAGGAGCCGAACGATCCCGGAGCCGTGGCAACAAATTGAGTTCAACGATGATTCGATCGCGCTCCGATCCAATACGCCTTGCAATTTGCGAAAGAAATCGCAACGGCCGGCATGGAGCCGCGGTCACGCACTCGTTGCATACATTGCACCGCACTGTTTCGTTCGGTTCGGCTACCTGGTCGTTGCATGCGCAGTCCTGTTACCTGAGACCATCCCGAGACTATCAATCCTTGCCGGATTATCGCGAGGAATCCGTCGATCGCGATCTCCAGAGTTCCAGGGTGAAATGGCCGATTTTTATTACCAAACATTCCTCGGTATCGAAATAATTCCACGAATACCGATACGTATGGACATGTGGACCTTCACCTCGAGTAACTTCTAAATTATGCGTTGTACAAAAAATTATTTTTCCACAGATACAGTGATTTCTCTGTACAGGGTGTTTCACCTAACTCGAGCATCTGTAATATCTCGCTTGTCGTTTATGATAGGAGAAAATTTCAGAGGAAAACATTAATTGGTTCAGGAGGGTAAATATTACGATAGGCAAAAAAATTGTTCAAGGTTATATTTTTTGAGATTTCAAGTTCATCGAAGTCTTTTTAAATGGATTGATATTGGGTCTGGGAAAAAGTTCCTGGCGTTTCCTTAGTAAAATTCAGCTAGTTTTCTTATAGTCTGCAAATAAATTTATTTAAACCAAATATGCTCCATTATTATCAACAATGTTTCGCCATTTTTCGGGTAGAGCCATGATGCCATCGGTGAAGAACTTCTTTCTTTCGAAGAACCTCCTTTCCTTTGTCGTAATATTATTGTAAAATAGAGCGCAATTTTTCATTATTTTTCTCCATTTTCAAACGCAAAAAACTTTCCAACCACTGCACAAATTTCGATGTTTATACACTCAAAGTAACGCTCGAAGTGTCACCTTTCCAACGAGCGTTTAGAGTTTAGCGATCTGTGTTTCCAGAGTTATTTGCAATTGAAGTAATCTGTCAGGAAATACGCCACGAACTTTTTTCCAGACCCACTATATTTTTATTGTCGCTATATGGTAGCCGAGGTCAAGACGAATCCAACGACCTTCTTTTAATATTTTTATCGTGATCTTAAAAAGCTGTCGTAAAAAAGTAGAGCATTCCATTCGAAACGAAAAGAACAAAGTTGACCTCCAAAGCTCCAGTTATATGAGTCATGTACACCATACGATGTCCCCCTCGATCTCCCCCTTTTGAAAAATGGCGGGTTTTTATTTAACACTAGAACTACCGAATAATAAATACAACTGATGTATTCTGCTTTGTAATAATAACAAGACCACATCTAATCTAACCTCATATCATTTTTATGCTAACATGTGCCTCAATAAGGAAGTTCGTTCAAAAATTTCTGATGGAAACATTTTTACAATTTCAGTAATTGTGAAAGAAAAAATTAGGAACCAGTCATTTTGACTGGCTCGGTAGTTCTAGTGTTAATGCAATTAGAATCTCAAAGTAGAGATTATTTTGCCATACATAATTTTTCTATACATTATACATTATTATAAATTGAATATATTATTATAAATTGAATTGTATAGTTACAATTTTCTCAGATATTTAACTCACAGACATTCAGAAACGAGTAGGTTATTTTACATATTTCAACCGTAGGTGTGGATAGGAGAGCATTGCATGAGAGCGGAAGAAAAAGATGCAGTTTCCGTAGTTGTCTGATAAACTCCAGTCTCCGTTCATCAAACGTGGGACACTGCCATAGCACGTGGTCGATATCCTGATTCTCATAACCGCACTGACATTGTGGATCGTTTACTATGCCAATTCGAGCAAGAGAGCTGGCAAGATTGTAGAGTGTCCTGATCTGCATCTGTTTATCGTTGTGACAATGCCACGATGGAGATTTGTGTGTCTATACCACGGTTTAGATTTTCGGTTTTGGAAGTATGTGAAGTAGTTTACACCTTTAGATAAACCTTCTTTCTCTATGATGTCAAATGTGTTTTGTGTTGCCGCTGATTTAACCGATTTTCTTAGGTCTGTACAAATGCTGCGATCGATGCGTTCGCGTCGGAAGAGTGCCCTCGTTAATTTCGAAGGGAAAATATTGGGTCTGGGTAAAAGTTCGTGGCGTTTTTCTCGATAGATGACTTCAGTTGTAAATAACTACACTGCCGAATGTTTATCTCTAAGTGATGCCATCGATATTGTATCAGAACACGAAAACCACAATTTTCATATCTTTGCGGATTCTCTTAGTTGTCTGTTCGCTTTACAATCCCCCGTAGTTAACATTAAGACCAATTCACACATTTTTGAAATAAAAAGGAAATATAACCTTTTTATTAGAAATGAATGTAGCAGCTACGTGAAATTATTCTGGATCCCATCACACTCTGGTTGTTTGAGATTCTATACGCAATGTGTTAAAAAGCAGCTGCAAAAAAGTAGAGCATTCCATTCGAAACGAAAAGAACAAAGTTGACCTCCAAAGCTCCATTTATACGAGTCATGTACACCACACGACGTCCCCCTCGATCTCCCCCTTTTGAAAAATGGCGGGTATCGGTCGCCGATCCGTACAAATGCTGCGATCGATGCGTTCGCGTCGGAAGAGTGCTCGTTAACGGAAGAGGGCGTCTGTCTAGCCGCGTGGATGATTTCGACGTCGATTTTCGCGGGCAGACCGCGTCGAAATTGTGGCACGTGAGAACGCCATGAACTTCAGGCTGAAAAACCATCCGGAGGGAGGCCAGACGGAAAAGCAAGCCGGCGAACGAAGGTCGTGGCAGAGTCGGTGGACTGCTTTCCAGCGTCGTTTCACGCGTCAGCCGGATCGGTTTAATCGATCCGTGCGGCTCGCCTCCGCGGTACCATCGATTAAACCGCGATCGAAAGAATCGGGGCCCGCCGCTTATCTCTGGAATAGATCTGCGCGAGCCGGCGATCTCCGCGGCCGATCGAGAGAGGATAGTTCTGCGGACCGGCGGGGACACGTTTTATAGGCTCGATCGAGATCACGATCTACCATATATTTTTCCCACCTTCCACCCCGGCGAGGGCTAGGGGAGGACGAGGGGGCTGGGAAAGGGGATCGGGGGACCGAGACGGTCGCCCCTCGCAAGTCTTTGAAGCGAGCAAAGAGAGGACGCGAAAAGGAGAGAGAGTCCGGGAGAGTCTCATCGGCCACTTCCCATGTTAATATCCGGTTATGCGTAAGGTATGGAGGCGTACGGCCAGTTTGCATGGAAACTAAGGCATTACCGTCGTGGACCACCGGCGTCGAACCACTCGTCGAACGGCCCTGTTTGCCGACACCTTGGAGGACGACTCTCCGGATCCCCTACTCCACGGAACCTTCTCTCTCTCTCTCGGTCCTCTTATCGCCGCTCTCCTTTTCTCTTTCTCGACCCGCTCGCTCCGGTACAGCCTCGATTCCGATTCCACGATCCCTTCGACGCGCGCAGCCGCGGATCTTCAGATTACGCGGATCAACCGTGGTTTTATCGACAGGGACAGGGCCGGGCCCGACCCCGACGGAACTCTCTCGGGTCCTGGGTCCCGAAACTTCCCGTTCCCGACCGACGCGAGACGCCGCGCGTTTATTTCCAGCCGTGCAACCTTTCACCACCGACACGCGCGTTTTCTTCCTCTTTCGTTTCCCTCCTCGTTCGTTCCTCTCCTCGGTTTCTCTTTTCATCGAGAGAGTGGTCCGTTTCGATACACGATTTGTTGTATCGCCCGAAAATATGTAACGCTCGAGCATAAAAGAGGAGGGGGGACGCATATCGACACCGGTGACGCCGGTCTTGTCTCTCGGACGGTTCTTCTCGTTTTTCTTTTTTTTTTTCACGGCGGCGGAATGAAAGGAACGGTCTTGATCGTTATATTGGGTGTAGATTAGACGTGGGTCGTCGATTACAGGTTTAGGCGACCCAGCCCCCCTTCCTCGAATTTATTCTTGCGGACCGGCCGACATACCGGCGTGCTGCTCCTTTTTGCGCGCGGTGCAGCTCGAGTTTTGCACATAATGGTCGACTATGACACGACCGGGTCCAATGAAATCGTCCACATCCGCCTCTTTCTGATCGCTCCGCTATTGGCGGCGCGGCAAACTGAATGCGGTGTTTGTCTGACTCAGACAAACTTACTTTTTAGAATTGTCAAAACGAGATACGTGACATTTTCAGCTGTGAATAATTTAGGCGATCTTAACACGTTGACTGCCATGTCACCCACATCTTGGTGACGGAATAATTTGTCCAGATTTTAAAATTAATTTTTACGTTAATATATTGATCGTACCAAATTTAATTAGGATCTGTAAAATGCAAGAAAGTTGGAGGACTACTCAACATCTTACATTTAATTTTTACGTTAATATATTGATCGTAAAAAATTTGGTTAGGATCTGTAAAATGCAAGAAAGTTGGAGGACTACTCAACATCTTACATTTAATTTTTTCAATTTATATTTCATTAAATAACACTGATTTTATGGAATTTTCGAGGATTCTAGTTTGGCAGTCAAAGTGTTAAAAAGCGGCTGGGATAAGTATTGCTCTCCTTCTGAGTAACAATTGAATCTCTGAAGAAAGTACTGCAAGTGAACTTGTTTGTAATTTAACGCTTTGTCCATCGGAAGCTTATTAATAATTGTACCAAAGGGGAGCTTCGTAATCTACTTTTACATAATAATATTAAACGAACTTACTAACACATTCGCGTTAATAAGTACCGGCGAAAATAATGAAAGGATAAAAATGATAGTTTTGAAATGTCAATGTTGTAATTATGCGTTGTTTAAAATAAAAAGATTTTTATAATTTGTATACTTGCTTTATAGGTAGACAATAGAACAAGGAATAGAATTTGAAATGACGAGAATTCACGTCAGCGGTCGCGAATGTGTTAAGTTAGTGGGGAGTATTTGTAGATATATGATCGGAGTTACTGTTACGCTTCAAGGATCTATGAAAAAGTCCTTGACCTTGGTCCATAGGCTTTAAAAAATTATGGAATAATCATCGGTGTTGCGTAGGACACTAACAATGGGGACCAGGCTGGTTAAAATGACTTGTTTCTAATTTTGCGTCTTTCGAGCATGGAAATGATAAAAACGTACATTACAATAAAAATCGTACGAAGCCTGAATAAATCCAATCTTGTAGTTACTATAAAGAGCTGCGTCTAAATTCTACAAATATTTACTAAACTAGTCCTTTGTTATGAAAAGAATTAAACTTGAAGACAATTGGTAGATCATTCTTCTCCACCACAATCGATCGCTTCGCGTTTCTGCTAGCGATTAGACGAGAGTTTTCGCCACCGTGGAGTATACAAGTTTTCCAGAGGCAGTACACGGTTCACCTGTCGGCCGAGGCAGCATCCGCTACGGCCCTGTCTTCGTGACACCTATGTCACCCCCTCTCCCTTCCCCCTGCTCAGATCTAAAAGTCCTCGGCGCCCACACTCGGGTTCCTAGGCTTAAAGAGGTTCAAAGTTCCCTCCGTGGTCGTTTACGCCTTATTTATTCTCGTAATTTACTCCCACGCGGCCCTTGCACGCCGGCAATTTATTTTACGACGATCATATCTGGAAGTGGCTGGCAGAGTGCCGCCCGGTCCTCCATACAGGTATAACCCCGTGTACCGCTGGTTCACACTCTTTTTCCAGTTCGCGGGCTTTGAGCGGTAGTTACGGACACGTTGTACCTTTACTAGGGAAAAGGTAACCTTTATTTTATCGTTCCCGGTGACTCCTATTTTCCCTTTCAGTTCGAGCGCAGGACATTCGTCCAAACCTCCTGCACGAAGTCTTGTCCATCAAATTTCGTTTTCGTTTTTCTGACGATTATTTCTTCCTAATTCTCTGCTGGATATATTGTATTTAGCCTTTCTCTCTTTCGAAGCAAATTTTTATAAAATTACACTGAAATATTCATTTCTCTTATTTTCAAGGATGGCATTTACAGATTTTATTATTTATGGAACAATTTAATCAGTTAACTGCGTTCGACGTGTATACTCGTCGTTGCTTGATTTTAATTCCACACCCGTGTGGGATTTTTAAAATTAAACTCTGCAGTTAACTGGTTCAGTTAGGGAAATGAGGATTAATGAGGATTAATGTTTGCTAATAACCAGTTGCTTAAACCTGCGAATTTTTCTGTGCTAGTCACTGCTGTGTAAATATTCATGGAAACATTAACTCTTCGGGGATGATGCGCGGCTGATAGTTGTCTTTCAATATTACCAGCGTTCTGTGTTTTTTGACAGTTTGCACAAAATAAGAAAGCAAAAAGAACATATAAAATATTCTTTGGAGACAGTACAGAGTACCGATGTGTTTATATTTTCTTTATATTTTAGATAGTACACAGAATTGTCCGAGAGCGTATTGCTCCACTTCGTTTGATTTTGTACAACACAACTAAAATAATAATAGACCAAAAATAAAATATAAAACATTCTTTGGAGACAATACAGTGTACCGATGTGTTTATATTTTCTTTATATTTTAGATAGTACGCAGAAATGCCCGAGAGAGTCTTGCTCCACTTCGTTTGATTTTGTACAATAAAATAAAAATAAAAAAGCAAAGATAAAATATAAAATATTCTTTGGAGACAATACAGTGTACCTATATGTTTATATTTTCATTATATTTTAGATAGTACGCAGAAATGCCAGAGAGAGTCTTGCTCCACTTCGTTCGACTTTGTACAATAAAACTAAAATAAAAAAATAAAACATTCTTCGGAGACAATACAGTGTACCGATGCGTTTATATTTTCTATATATTTTAGATAGTACGCAGAAATGCCCGAGTCTTGCTCCACTTCGTTTGATTTTGTACAATAAAATAAAAATAAAAAAAACAAAGATAAAATATAAAATATTCTTTGGAGACAATACAGTGTACCTATATGTTTATATTTTCATTATATTTTAGATAGTACGCAGAAATGCCAGAGAGAGTCTTGCTCCACTTCGTTTGATTTTGTACAATAAAACTAAAATAAAAATAGACCAAAGATAAAATATAAAATATTCTTCGGAGACAATACAGTGTACCGATGCGTTTATATTTTCTTTATATTTTAGATAGTACGCAGAAGTGCCCGAGAGCGTATTGTTCCACTTCGTTCGACTGTGTACAATAAAACTAAAATAAAACAAAAAGCAAAAATAAAATATTCTTTGGAGACAATACAGTGTGCCGACGTGTTTATTGTTTGGGAATAGATGGTGTCGCGAGGGGTCAAGGTGCAAAGTCGTCGGAGCATCCCGGAGACACCGATGCCCGCGCAAGACAGCAGCCGGGTTGGCCAAGAGCGCTCTGCTCTTTAGCACGTAGGGCAAACCAGTTGTCCGCGAATTTTCGCGCGGTGGTTTGCGGTCCGTGTTCAAAAGATCGTCTCGCCAAAAGGCGCTCTTTAAAGGAGGTCGTGAGGTGTTAAAGGACGCTAAGGAGGGCGTGTCGCCGGCCATTAAAAAACCGTTGAATGCACCGGCCAGTCTAAGTGATGACGCCGGCATTCAACCGGCGTAACTCTCGCTAATTTCCCGCCATAAAGCCACCGGTTCGTATCGGAATAAATAAGCGGGTATATATCCCGACAGTGGGCACCGTTTACGCGGTAGGTGCGAAGTGGGGCTCGAACAACGGCCAGCGGCCGCCGCCGCGCGACACCGTCAACGCAAATTTACACGCGACCGGCCGCGCGCGTATAAATGATAATTCATTTTACGCCCGTTAGCGCCTGCCCGTCTCCGATGTATGAGCATCCTGTTCTCGACGCGTGAAAGCACCCTCCGGATCGCTACCGGGACACCTTTTATCATCCTCGACCGTCGAACTGCTCGAGTCCCTGCAATCTTCCCAGAACGAAGGGGTTGGAACGTTAATAGCACCAACGAATTATTTATTAACACTTTGAGTGCCAAACCAGAACCCTAAAAAATTCCATGAAACCAAAGTTATTTAATGAAATAAAAGTTGAAAATAATTATATGTGTGATATTGAGCAGTCTTCCAACTTTCTTGCATTTCACAGATCCCAATCGGTACAATGAATATATTAACGTAAAAATTCATTTTAAAACCTGGACAAATAATTCCGTCAGCCACATCTGGGTGACATGGTATATGATGACATGGTTAATAATACGAAAATGATACACGCATGAAACTAGTCCTTTAACATAGGCACCGGCATTGTCAACAACTCGTTGCCGGAAGTCGTATGCCATTAGCAGCGCCTATTCTGTCGATGATTGAATCGAATTAGATTGGTAACTCATAGAGGACTATCTTTTTCCAATTGACCAATTGCAATTTTTGTAAAAAATTTTTTCCCAATTATGTAGCAAACCAATTGTTCTAACTTCTTAAATAACTTCAAGTCGCGTGATCCAATATTAACAAAGTTATACGATTTTTAAAAGCGTCTAAATATCACAGTCCAATACATATAGACATCACTTAAAACGAAATAATTATGTGTTATATGAAAGAACTTCATCGTCTTTCATACAGAGCGTCATTAGTTAAGGTAAAGGCACCTGTAGTTGACCACCATGTACCAGTAGTTGACCATTTTATAGAAAAACAAAAAATAAGGCTTGAAATGTTCTCATTGTCTTGAAATTTAAACAACAGACGGCATGGCAACCGAGGTTCACTTTCATCAAAAGTGCACTCGTAAGTGCGCTTATAAAAACCTCATTTTTTATGTTTTTCTATAAAATGGTCAACTACTGGTACATGGTCAACTACTGGTGCCTTTACCTTACTTCTGGAGACGTTATTTAACGCAGTTCAACGCACTGAATGATTTTCATTTCTCAAATTATTAATAATTTTAATCTCTGTTTCATTTAATTTCCTTCCTCGTGACATTTTGTATAAACACAAATATTGCAAGTTGATTAATATTTTTCAGGTTTCACTTAAATTATTTACTTCAATTACCGACACTTTAGAAGAATATTTCATTGACGATCTTTTCGTTTTCACTGTTTGCGAGCAACTGTCTTATAGATTTGTCGCGGCTAACAAGAGGTCAAGCTTGCGCAACTTCCAAGTTCATAGAAATTCTAACGAAAACAGTGCGTGGATCGACGTCCCCAGAAGTAAATAATAACTTTTTCATATAATACATAATTATTTCGTTTTAAGTGATGTCACTGTATTGAAATAAGATCCGACAGTGATGATGGCCTTCTTTTCACATTTCTTTATAAAACAAATGGGTTAATCACCTGGGAAAGTCGCAAATAATACGACAACATCTTTACATTCTCATAAAGTTTTTTTACTTTTGACCTATTAATTTTTTCAATATATAAAATCCGCAACATATCATCGACGCGTCCGCTGTTTGGATGGAAACCATTTCAGAGAGGCTCATTAACCCTTTGCGCTATTATTTATTTTGTGATTATAATGATTAGAAATTCTTCATCGTTCAGAATTTCAAAGAAAAATGGGACAGTTTATATTTATTGTATGCCTATGATATCTCCAAAGGATATATATCATCTAGAACAAAATAGACTTTTATTTCGGTTTGAAGGAAATTAATAACATACGTATTTATTGGTCTCTGTTCAGAATCTTCATCACGAGTCTGACTCGATATTGTAGGTCAAGGGGTTAAGATGTCTGTGTTTCTTTCTGGCTCTGGATAACGTTAACTAGTTTGATACCATGATCAAGGGTCTGGCCGGTTCCCCATATAAATTCTGCGGATTTTTTCGCGCGCCGCGAGCGATCCGCGCTCATTAACCGGCGCACGCGACCAGGGATAAACGTCGGAGCGGGCGTGAAGCGAATGAATATAAATACGCGAACGTAATTGGATCGTCACATCCGGGATATCTATCGGCGGCGTGGCCTGTAATTTACGGCCTCCGGCGTTCCTACGACTGGCATTGTTTTTCCGCGTCGCGACACCACGCGGAAGCCGTATTATCATCGTTCGTTGGCGTTCGAGGATTTTAATTTATTCGCCGCGCGACAAGGACACCGCGTGCTCCTGTAAGAGAATAAAATGGAAAAATATGGCCGTCGTTTCGCTGGCGATCTTACGGTGGTCCTGCGCCGGAGAAGATAAAGCGGGGAATTATGAGCGTCATTCTTGTAATCTCTTTTAGAAAGCGGGTTCATCGTACGTCATGAAACTCGATGCGCGCCGGGCACCGGCGACATTGAGGTATCTTAACGTCGTAATTCGTTTGCGTTTAATACCTCCCGCGCATCTGCCAGCTTCTGCTACCGGTCCACCGTGATGAACCGTAAATCTGTTTAAAAGTGACAAGGACCTTTTTGAATAAAAGCTGCCTCCATTCAGACGGAGATAATATTTAAGGAATCCTTTACGGTTAACTGACTGTGTCAGACATTCTTGTCTGTTGACTGCCGCCAGATTTGTACTTGGCGCACGCTACGAAAAAGGATTTCGTTACTTGTTATTCGGGGATATTGCGAAACTGAAAAAAAAGCTGCACGCTCGAGCCTTGCTTGTACATTGTAATCGGCTCTGTTCATTATTTATCTCCGAATATACATACATTTTTACACTTTTGCGCTTCGACTCCGAGCCGTACTATCACTGGTTCATCAAAGCATATTACAAACAATTAAGGTAAAGGCACCAGTAGTTGACCATGTACCAGTAGTTGACCATTTTATAGAAAAACATAAAAATAAGGTTTTTATAAGCGCACTTATAAGTGCACTTTTGATGAACGTGAACCTCGGATGCCATGCCGTCTGTTGTTTAAATTTCAAAACAGTAAGAACATTTCAAACCTTATTTTTTGTTTTTCTATAAAATGGTCAATTACTGGTACATGGTGGTCAACTACTGGTGCCTTTACCTTAATGTAGCACAATCTAGATTGACATTTAGTGATGATTATTCCATTGTGAATTTTATACAATTGTAACAAAAATGAGTAGTGGCTAGTAAAAGTAGGGAGAACATTAGAAGAACTGAAATCAGACGATATATTATTTCCAACCTTCTAAAATTATTAAACAAAGAAAATACTGTCTAAAGTGTCTTCTGTTTCTAGCAATTGATGCAGACAGTTTGCATTTTGCATAGAAGTCTGCAGTTTAGTAATGATATACAGCACTGTATAATATTAACCTCTTCCACAGAAATTATGAGTGTACCTATATCAAACAGCACCACTTGCAATCATCACGAATCATCGAGGAACGAAGCGTTCAATATTAACCAGATTGTTCCATCAGTGAAACTACAAAATAAAAAAATGAAGCATCAGGTCGGGGCACAATTGGCCGCGAATAAATATCAATCGGAGGAGGAACGATCGCAGGAGAATAATCTGCAGCGTTTGGCAAACAGCGTGAAATGATTCGCGATTTCCCTGAAGAAACCGGAGGATCCGGCGAGACCGGGGCCGGTTGCCCGGTACCTGCGTCTCTCCGTTAAGTTACAACGACTGGCGCTTAACCCCTGACACGAGGTACAATGGCTGGACGGGACTCCATAATTGTTATTTTAATAAGCTAATTTTCGCGGCGCTCGAGCGGAGCAAAGCGCGTGAGCGAGGATGGAAAAGGTCCGGCGCGCAGGGGAGAGAAGAACGCCTCGGTGAGCCGGCAAAGAACGGGAGAGGGGAACGAGAGAGGGGAACAGGGATGAGAAGGTGCACCAGGTATGGCCCCATCGACGGCCACGTCGGACGTGCCGAGATTAACGGCCGTACTTCCGAGGGTCTCGACGATTTACCCGTAATAAACGTAGCCACGCTTCTTGCGCCGCGATTCGTCCTTCCTCGTGCCCTTTTCCGCGAAACTCTTTCGCCCTTGCCTTCTCCGTACGCGTGTCGCTCCCAGAAACCGCCGCGGAGCCCGCGCTACAAATGTTTATTGCTCCGGCAGTGTCTCTAGCCCCATAACTACACTGTTCCAATAGCGTTTTAACTGAACTTGCTTCGTGGAGGAACTTCTTTTCTGCGTTCAACAATATTGGTCTTGCATTCTTTTTTTTTTAACGGAAGGATGTGACCAAATAATCTGAAACTCTGTACGGGCTTTTGTTATACTTTTGTCGAGTTATACGAATTTTTCCATTTCACCCCATAACTACACTGTTCCAATAGCGTTTTAACTGAACTTGCTTCGTGGAGGAACTTCTTTTCTGCGTTCAACAATATTGGTCTTGCATTCTTTTTTTTTTTAACGGAAGGGTGTGATCAAATAATCTGAAACTCTGTACGGGCTTTTGTTATACTTTTGTCAAGTTATACGAATTTTTCCATTTCGGTCTGTTCCAGCTTTTCCAGCATTTGACATGACAGCAAACCTCGAGTCTCTAATGTCTGCTCTTTGTAAGGGTGTTTGAACGTACTGATTAGGGTCACCGAAAGGAGAATTTGTATCAGTGTTTACAATGTATTGTAAGCGTGTTTATAGGCATTAGTCAAGGTTCAAAAACATTTTTTGAAACCCTATGGGGACCATGTTATCATTATTTCACTATTCACATCGTGTTCTACTTTCATGAATTTTTCGTAGCCAAGGTTAGGTGAAGGACATAATATCACAGATCGTTGGATTCTTCTTGAACTCGGCTATCATGTAGCGATAATGAAAATATATCATTCCGTTTAAAAACACTTCGATGACCTTGAAATCTCAAAAAACATAACCTCGAACAAGTTTTTTTGCCTATCATAATACTTGCCCCTCTGACAAACTACTGTTTTCCTCTGAAATTTTCTTCCATAATAGAAAACAATCGAGATATTTTAGATACTCGAGTTAGGTGAAACACCATGTACATAAAGTATAAATAATCAGCGAAAAGAACGATTTCGTGAGAAACGGTAACATTAAATGAAAATGGTACTTTTCGAAAGAAGTCCACATTGCTTATTAACACGTTGACTTCCATGTCACCCATATGTGGGTGACGGAATTATTTGTCCAGGTTTTAAAATAAATATTTATGTATATATATATATATATATATATATATATACCATTGCACCAAATTTGATTGGGATCAGTAAAATGTAAGAAAGTTAGAGGACTACTCAATGTTATAAAAATTTTTTTCAATTTTTATTTCGTTAAATAACTTACTTTGGTTATAGAATTTTTGTGATTTCTAGTTTGGCAGTCAGTGTTAAACGTAGAAACGTTAAAATTAAAAATAGGACATGGTATTGATGCTTGAGACGTATCTCTTTAAAATGTGACGTTACGAGTAAAACATAATACGTCGATTTGAAATGAAAATGCATGAAATAAATAAAGCTCTAGCGCTTGTCGTAAGAATCGAACTTGGTGAACTATCGATCGCCTCGTCAGTCACGGGGCAAATTGATGGACCACTGACAGCCTTCCAGTTTTGACGTTACATGTGGCAAGAGTCTAATGGTGGTCGGAGATACGAGCCGTTTAATACATGGGAACAGAGTGGTCTGCGGTGCCTGAAAAAGTGTTTGTGCTGTCAGTGTAGTACCGTAAACGCGTTGTATGCGTGCGGATTTCTTGTCCGGCGGAGTTCAATTTCTTAACACAACTTGACCCGGCAGCGGCAGCGGCGGCGGCGGCGGCGGCTGCAAGAACATAAACATAGATTTCCCGTAGGGAGAGATACCCGTTGGATCCTCCTCACCCAATCGGCCGGGCACGACATTTATCTCGTTACAAAACGTCCCATCTTGCCGCCGCCGCCGTTGCTGCTGCTGGAAGATCGATAGGGTTTTCTGGCTTTATCAGACGCGCTGGAAATCCATAATGCCGCCTTCCGCGACCTATCCCGGAGTACCGTACTTTTCAATCATTGCGAAATGTGAAAGGACTCGGTCGGCAGCTTTATATGGTTTTCGCAGTCTCTTATTATCTGCCACGGGGAAGGTTCCATTGTCAAACGCGACCAGACAGCGGGTTAAATAATGTCACAGCTTATATGGCAACGGGATCCGCGGACCCCTACGATCCTCCGCGACCTCTTGAAGATCAGATCTCCACATACTTGAACCTATCCTCTTTCGTGTTTCGTGAAATATAAAAATTACGCCAATAAGAGCGGCTAGGCTCTCGTCTACGGAGATTAACCTGCCTTCTAAACAAGCTTCAGCAGATTATTGATCACCTTTATTTGTAAACTTCGAGACATCTAATGAATCAGTGCAGCCCCGGAAGTAAAGACGTACCATTTTTTAAATATTGGGGGACTACGATAACATAGAAATCTTTGCATACTTGAACCTACCCTCTTTCGCCTGCAAAGGTACCATTTTCTATGTTCAGAACAAGCATACTTATTAGTAGAAATTATTAAAAAGTGCAATCTCCTTTTTTAAACAGAAGGAGAGCATCTGATGAGTCTTCAGACTAATTTATCGGAGATATAGAACCAGTGCAGCCCCGGAAGTAAAGAGGTACCATTTTTTTAAATATGGGGGGACTACGATAAGAAAGAAATCTTTGCATACTTGAACCTACCCGCTTTCGTTTGCAAAGGTTCAATTTTCTATGTTCAGAACAAGCATACTTATTACTAGAAATGATTAAAAAGTGCAATCTCCTTTTTTAAACTGAGGGAAAGCATCTGATGAGTCTTCAGACTAATTTATCGGAGATAAAGAACCAATGCAGAGAAATAATAAGGTTACGATTTTCGGAAATATTAGAGTACTATTAAAGGGAACCTCGATCGCAGGATAGTGTCGTTACCAAACCAATTCTAATCCCGGCTATTCTCTAAGCACCTTTGGCCGCAACGATTTAAGCGTTCGGGTTCACGGTGATAAACGACGTCCAATCAACGTCGAAGGCGTCATCGTTATCGAGCGTTCATCAGGGGGCAGGGTCCGGGGGGAGGGGTGGCGGTGCCAATTAATACGATCAAGATGAATCGCGATGAATTTATCGTGGATAGGACTTGTTCCCCTACAAGAATCAACAGGGACGCGCGTGTTCGAGCGTGTGCGAGGCTCCGGCGCGCATGAGTTTCAGCGGGAGGACGTTCACTCGCATTAACGGCTTATGGGATTCCTGCGTAACTTATTTACGATGACCAAAAAAAAATCGAGGCTCCCCCGTCCGCCTATAATATACGCTGAAATCCGCTATTCTTCAATTACCGCTCGTCTCCTTTCTACGTACGTATAGTATACGTTCCCGCGGTTTTATCGTTCCGTCCCTTTCGCGTTCTCTTCCCCTCCTCTTTTATTCCATCCCGTCGCTCTTCTTCCTCCCCGTGGTAACCCTTTTCTTCCTCGAAGTACCGTGGCTGGTTGCAGATGCGTGTGTGCATCTATCTATCTACCCGTTCGCTCGGTTGCGTGGACCCTTGAACGCGTGAGCGCGTACACGGCACGGGTTACCGCGCCGGGTCAGAGGTCGGGTGCCCGTACAACGGAAAGAAAAAGGGCCAGAGTTAAATGGGCGTGGCTCGTATTTGAAGTAGAATCGACCCTCCACCTTCTAACCCTTCGACGGCCAGGCGACCCTTCGAACAGGAACACGTCACGAAATCCAAAGCCATTCGAAACGCGTGCCCGCCGTACCCGCCATTCCCGTGTCCTCCGAACGTTATGCTAGCGGAGAACACTGCTAATTAATTTTCCCTATCGAGACCCTAAATTCTCCTTTGACACTGAACCTACCGCGGCCAGTCATATTGACCCTTTCAAAATTCTGCGTACAATTTCGTGCATACAACATTATCGCTATTTATCTTTACGACTTTTCTTAAAGTATGTGTACAATGTATTTTTCTTACTTATTATTTATTATTATTTTTTTTCCAAGAAATATATGTATCTTGTCCTACCCACAGGTCAATTGTACCGCACGAGATAATATTTGTTTCAATGCTTTAGAATTATTTGTATGCTTTACGGAAATCAGCTGAATTTCTTAAAATTATTTTTCTGCTTAATTTTCTTCTTCATGAATTTTATTATTTTTTGACAATTTTTAAGCTTTTCAACAATGAATTTTTAATTTCTTATCGAATAAAAGTGTAATCCTTCCTCATTTTGCTGTACTGTTTTCGTAACATTTAGTATACTCGTCATTGCTTGATTTTAATTCCGCGTCCCGTGAGGGACTTTTAAAATTTCGAGGGTTTAAACTTTCAAGAGTTTGACTCAAGGATTATTGACATTCTTGCAAACAAATGGGAACCGAAGAGACTCAGGACCTCTTCTCTACTATCGTGCGTAATCCAAGGAGTAATTAATGTTATAAATTTGCACTCTGTACTTTGGGTTTAATTAAATACATTTCTGCGATTTTGTAGGACTGTTCGGAACGCTGGCTTGGCAATCAACGCGTCACAGTTGTCGAACATTGCGCTTTAATAAATCGTGTAACGCAGTTAGGAAAGCATCGTGTGACCACTCTCATTTGCACGATTCCCTAATGCAAAAGACATAACTTATAAACCGCATGAATCATTACATAGTAAAGTGACAAATGTACCATCTCACACCGTGTACGTTATTCTTCGAAACCACTCTGTAATATTCTTTCAGCGTTCGTACAAATGTCAATATTAATGTCCAACAAAAAGCTTATGTTTATTTAAACTTCTGTTCATTAATCTTTTACGTCAAATTCTTACAAATTGCACGCATCAAATCGCGATTTTATTAGAACTTTCTATCGCGTCGTCTTGCGCCTAGTTTGTCACGCTAAACTATATTACCAAGCTCGTACTTGCAGAGTCTACCGGTCGAACATTAAAAATAACAAAAATTACCATAATTGCCGATTTTATGTACTCACGGGAAAACTGATCAAACAAAACCACGGAACTGCAGAAGCATTAGAAGAATCGAAGAACGTTGTTACATTGTTTCATTACCATTTCTAATAGAAAAAATCTATTTACCTTCCAACGTCTGTCAACAATCCTCTCCTCGGGCAAATCGGAATTTTGTTTACGGGCCGTAGGTACAGTGGGTGTAAAAAGTATTCGTACACCTCTTCTAGTTTTAGAAAACCATATATTTCTTTATGTAATTGTACATTTTTTTTATAAAACAAAAGCACAATTACGATTATTATATGTTTCAACTACAAAATGTGACATAAATAAATTAATGAAAAGTTAAAGTTAGTATATCGATCTATAATTTCTTGTATAGTGCTATGTGGCCTATTAATTGTTTCTGATACTTCTCGCAATGATTTGCACCGATTATGCAGTTGTATAATAATTTTTCTTTCAGTCTCACTTGTTTCCTTACCTTTACGATTCCCATTTTACCGAATGTTACCAAAATTGACTGGTTTTGATATGGAATTGATTGGTTTTACAGAAGGTTGCCACTAGACTGCGCATCAAAGACTCTGCCCGATTATTTGTCGGGTCCCGCTAAACCATAATATAAACAATCGGACGCCTTTCAAATGCATTCTAGTACCTGTACGAAATTCTTTTTGCGCGCCAATTTAGAGACACTTTTCATACTTTCTAATTTTTCTCGTTAACATTAAACTCTTCCAAGTATATTTATATAACAGTATGTAGTTAAAATATATAACAATTACAATTATGTTTCGTTTTACAAACATGTCTGCAATTACATAGAGAAACACATGGTTTTTTAAGCCTACGAGAGGTGTACGAATACTTTTTACGCTCACTGTAGTTCGCGTTCGATCTTCGACCGCTGCAACATGACATTCCAAACGTTAACATTCCCGTGTGAAATGGTAGATCCAACAATCCCCGATACATTCTGCGATTAGTTTTCAAAAGGCTCGTCTGTCGGATAAGTCATTAGGTTTCATAAAATGTAGTCGCTTGAAGAAACAATTTGCACGTCGCCGGTCCCCGGTGGATTTAATATCTCATATTTCGCCGTGGCGAGTCCTCGCGTGGCTCGCGTATGGGCAACGGGGCACGATGTGACGCGGCTACATTGTCCAGAAATAAATTCCGGGGCCGGTGCCCCGCGGCAGATAGCCGTCCGTGTACCCGTGTAGTCCCGTGCGATGTTCCACGGCGAGAACAAAACCGTTAAACACGCGACACAGCCGAACACCCATGAAAATGCATGCGCTGTCGGTCTTCAATCGCGTTGACAAGATCGTCCGCGGTAACGATCGACAATTATCGAGTGCCTGGCGCGGCTCGGATACCTCGAATACCTAGGCGACTTCTTTGGCGACTCGGTCGCACCGACGACGGTACAAATCAAACGGCAGATATCCCGGGGAACCATGCGAGAAGGAGCCTCTCTCTCTCTCTCTCTCTCTCTCTCTCTGTCCCCGAGAATGAGAAAGATTAACCCTTTGGAGTCGGATTTATTTTTGGTTTACTTACAGTGGCGTGCAAAAGTTCCCGGCCAGATGGTTTTTGCTATTTTTCTTCCAAAAAAAGGCGTTAAGAAATTTAGATTAGAATCATATATAAGGGCATGTTACGTGAAAAAATACTATAGAAAAAATCAATGCTGCTGATTCTTCATACATGTTTATTTAAAGAATAAGTAAACTTGCGTGTTCAAAAGTTCCCGGCCAGTTTAAGCTGGGATTGTATTTAAGTCTGTAAAAGGTCAGTAAGTGTTTACATTCAAATAATATTACGTAGTTGGTAGTCTTCAGTTGGTAGTCAGTCGCTGAAACGTAAACATGGTTCGAAAGATATCTGTCGAAGTACGCAAAATTGTGATGGAATTGTCGTTAAAGGGAAAGTCATCTCGCGAAATTGCTTCAGTATTGTCTATCGGGAAAAGTACAGTGAAAGACACAATTAACAGATATCGTGCAGGACATGGCGTGAAAGATCGACCGCGGAGTGGAAGACCCCGCGTAAGACCACTAAAAGAATTGATAGAATTATAAAACGTAAATCAATTGCGAACCCAAACAAGACAGCTAGCAATATTGCAACAGAACTACAACAGGAAAACGTTGCTAATATTAGTCGATGTACGGTAACAAGAAGATTACATGATGTAGGACTGTTTGGCAGAGTTAGTGTTAAAAAACCACTAATCAGTAAGAAAAATAAAGTAGCTCGATTAAAGTTTGCCAAAAAATATTGTGACTGGACTGTTGAAAATTGGAAAGCTGTTCTTTTTTCGGATGAATCTAAATTTAATCTATTCGGCGGCGATGGAAGACAGTATGTACGACGTTCAGTTGGCACAAGAAATGATCCCAGGTACCAAACACCAACTGTTAAACATGGTGGAGGGAGCATTATGGTATGGGGAGCTTTCTTCGCTTAAGGAATTGGTCCTCTTATAAAAATTGAGGGTATCATGACTGGTGTCACGTATAAAAATATTTTAGAAACTCATATGCTACCATATGGTGAAGAAGAAATGCCAGAAAATTGGTTTTTCCAACACGACAACGACCCCAAACATGCATCGAAAATCGTAAAAGGGTGGTTGTCTACAAATAAAGTACAGGTTTTAGACTGGCCTTCTCAATCTGCGGACTTAAATCCAATAGAGCATCTTTGGGGAGAGATGAAACGTCGAATAAAAAATCATAGAAGTTCCAATAAAACACAATTTTTTCAAAATTTAATAGAAGAGTGGAACAAAATACCACACGACTACATTACTCGGTTAATTGAGTCCATGCCTCGTCGCTGTGCTGCTGTTATTGCTGCAAAAGGCATGGCTACGAAATATTAATTATAACATATTAAATAATGTACTGCAAAATTGTTACACAATGAAAAAAAAAGTATAATGTTTCGTTAAACATACTGGCCGGGAACTTTTGAACACGCAAGTTTACTTATTCTTTAAATAAACAAGTAAGAAAAATAATTAGCGTTGATATTTTTTGTAATATTCTTTCATGTAATACGATCTTATTTATGATTCTAATAAAAATTTCTTAACGCTCTTTTTTTGGAAGAAAAATAGCAAAAACTATCTGGCCGGGAACTTTTGCACGCCACTGTAGGTCATATCTATGGTCAGATTTTATGTAAATAAGGTACTAATTACAAGAAATGATAATTTTATAATTGTAGGGTGCGCTGTTTTTACGCTAATTGCCGAGGCACATGTGTCCCATTAGACATTTTAGGTGGGACATATAAAACCCAGTAGTCTTGTTATAATTTTATTTACATTCAAAGAATATTGAAATACACGATGTAATATATCAGTAAAATATTACTGTAGGTGATAAGAAGCAAAGCAGTGTTTGCACAGAGGTATATTGCACATTTGGCACAAAGTTTTCGTTCCGACTTCCTTTTTCAGCGGGTATATTTGTGTATAATAGAAAAACGGGATCTATTTATACCATTAGGCGCACATAATATATGGATGGGACTAATATGTCCCGATAGATTCCAAAGGGTTAAACAGAGAAAGAGAGATACAGACACACACGCGGAGGAAGGATGATCGGGACGAATCGATCGTTCGAAAACAATTAAAGGGTACGCGAGACATTTCCAACGGGATACCAGGTCGAAGGGACTATTCATCGCTTCTTTCTTCTGGCTGGCAGCCGGACCGAAGCGTGACGTGTGCCTGACGGCCGTCGCTAATTTAATAAAAGCATCGCGATCCAGAGGAGAGGAGGACGGGGAGGCGGGTGATCGGAGAGGTTTCCGACTGTATCGATGACCAATTTAGATACCAATTTCGATCTGAGGGTTCACGGCTCCGAAGCCATCGGTGCTATCTTGCCGATCTGACACGGCGCGGCCGCGGTTCACGGGGCGAAAGTTCGTGCGCCGGCCATTACGCTCGGTCACGTCGCTCCTCGGTCCCAACGGGTAAAAAAGTCCGGCAATTAATTTCGCCGGAAAAACGTTTATATCTTATCCCGCCGCGCGGCCACGAGAAACTACGAATTGGTGGGTGGAATTCCGATACTTCCTCCGGCTCGTTACGATGATTCCTCGCAGCCGGCTTCCCTCGATGATGTCGGCAATTAAAGTCTTATACCCTCCATTAATCTGCATAGAGAAGTGGATAGGCCAGAGGAAAGGACGAGCGGCGAGGTAGCAGAAAGAGAGAAACAGAGAGAGAAAGAGAGAAAGTGAGAGAGAGAGAGAGAGAGAGAGAGCGAGGCTCCACGGGGGTTTCGCGACCCCATCCTCCACCAGTGACACGGAGAAAAGATAGAAAAAGGGAAAACACGAAACCTGTCACCGAGGGATCACCGCGGGTGGGACGACCGACGGCCATGATCGTCTTTGAGATTCCCACAGGAGAGATCCACCGATATCCGTTGAAATGTCCCCGCGGCTCGGCTCCTCTTCCGCGTTAAATCATAGTTTAGGTACGGGGCTTCTTGTTGGGTACCGTTTTGCGGGGGTGTGGCGTTTAATTACGGCCCTGGCGTCGGCCGAACGGTTTGATGGCCGTTCGGAGGACGGCACAGACTATTTCGGTTGGTTGAACGCACGATTACGCTTGCAGAAGCGGTTCTTCTGCGGCCGAGGCTGTTACGAGACTTTCTTCATTGACATTGTCTGCCTAGAAAGAAATGAGCGCTAACCTAATCGTTTCGATTACGAACCACGAAGCGGGGCCGAAAATGCCTGGAAAAATCCAAGCTGCATAAAGAAACAGGTATACAGTGATTTCTATATATATATATGTCGCCAAGGATGATATACTAAATTCTTGAACCAGAGTACACCTCGTACTAGATACATTTATGCTAGTAATTTCTATTAGTGGAGTGGGATAAGTGCATAAACGGACTCTCTTATTAATATAATATGAGCGAAATTGCAATAAAAAAAAATATAAAATAAAATAAAATTGCAATTGCATTTATATTATTAATTTGCTTTACTCCAAAACGAAACAACATATTTGATGCGGTGAAAAGCATTTTGTAGCAGACATATCAATAGTTATGCTCTTGCCCCGTAGCATACAATATAAGGATCAAATAGATTTTAACTGTCGATTGTGCAGTTGCCCCATTTTCTGGGAAAGTGCACAGTTGTTGCAATTTTTTACAATTTTCTTAAAAAATTAAAATATACAAGTGGAATTGGCATTATTGCCAATGTTAATTAAAGAATATTAACTCAAGTATTCGTTGATATCAATAAATGTTAAATTATTATAAAACAAATTCAAGATATTTGGGTTGAAAGTCAAACTTACTAAAAATTGGGGTGCACTTACCCCACCCCACCTTATAGTATGTACAGTGGCTCCAAGAAATTTTAGCATTTTAAATTCTGGATTTTCTGAGAAATGAGAAAGACGTCGTTTAAAGGCCACATTGTTGTCTAAATTGTAAAAACATTATTAGATAACATTCTGTAATTTCTCTATATTAAACTCTATATTTCTCTATATTTCTTCTCTATATTATTTTATTATAAATCATCGACTGACAAAATCAGTAAAACTGCTTACGTACTTGTATATATTACGAATTTTGTAAATATTGACCACGATAAAATAGTATTGAGACTTTCACATTCGAATCAAAACCGTAAATGATTATCTTCCTAATCTGTGATTACCTTCCACTACGATTTATTTTACATTTATAATGATTAGAACCCCTTTGTCGTTTATAATTTACTAGGAAAGGAAGAAAATATATATTCATTGTATATCCACGTACTCTCCAATGAACATGAATATTGACTACGATAAAGTAGCATTCAACACAATCAAATGAAAACTGTAAATGATTATCGGATTAATTTTTTCAGTAGTTGTGTCAAAAGGAAGCTTAGAAATTTTCTTTTATATTATAATCTGGGACGAAGTTCTTAGATGACGTTGCTGTGAGTAACTTACTGGTTCACAATTGAAATGGTTGTTGCTTCTAAAGGGTCCGCTAAAAATTCTTTAGCCATGGACTATATGGGCTTTTAAAAATCATAGAATAATCGCCAGTAGGTAATGAGTCAATAATGATAAAAAAAATGTCCCATATTTCTACCCTATGTCATGTTTCTACCCTCTAGACAAACCCTTTTCTACTCGCCTCTGGAACGAACAAGGATTTCACGCAACAAACGAGGTTCTAGAGTATCGCGAATTGTTTTCGCCAAGTGCGGCCATCTTTCTCGAGAGCCACCAGCGATGCCCCGGCCACCATGACGAGCATCTTTTGCGAGTAATCTATCCGGCAAACGAATAATTCCGGACTTTCTTTCTGCCATGGCGGGGAAACAGATTTAATTCGCCGGGTGACTGGTGTCTGCCTAACCTGGCGGCGACCGCGGGCTTAATTGAGAGTCCGCGGCCCGCGTATAAATAATTCAACGCGAAGTGATTCATTCCGTGTGCGCGCTTGCGCACTCGCCGCGTACCTACAGTTGTCCCGGGGTTTTTAACACTCTCTAGAAAGTCAGAATATCGAGGCAATCGCCATTACATTTCCTTCGTCACGTACTTGACAAGGTAATGGTGCGCAGGGATTAACTAACACCTAACGGCGGGACACTTACCGTACCCGCGCCGCGCCGCGGCAACGACAGATAAATTAGCGATGCTCGCATTGTGGATGGGGTAATAGACGTCGCGGCGCTGACATTTAAACCACGACACAACCCGGCATCTCCTCTGTTGTAACACTCGCGGCCGCTGCGCAGTTCGACGAACGGACGTCGGGGCTGTTAGCGGTTCCATTTTCCGCTTTTCAATGACAATGCCCACGGCTCGTCCTCGGGAACGCAAAGGAAATCGAAAAGAGCGACGTCCAATCCAATTTCCAGCCTGTCCAATTTCAGCGCGAACGATTCGAGGCTATCCTCGATAAGACTGATTTATCATCCGCGAATTATTAAGTTTGCAAGAAAGTAATTTCGGTATTTTTAGATGAAATGAAATCCAATTTTTTTATCAAAGCAATGAGCTTTAATCGATAAAATATTTTCCATTTTGTTCTATGATCTTTTGCCATCTTTCTGGTAGCTTCATAATTCCGCGCTCATTAAACGTCTGATCCTTTTCGGTGAAAAACTGATCCAAGTGCGATTTCAGATCATCATCATTACTGAATGTTTTACCATTCAAAGAGTTTTGTAAACTTCGGGATAAATGATAATCTGATGGTGCAATGTCAGGGCTATATGATGGATGTGACATCACTTCGCAATCAAGCTCCAATAACTTTTCACGTGTTAACAAAGATGTGTGTGGCCTAGCGTTATCATGGTGGAACACGGTTCCTTTGCGATTTGCCAATTCTGGCAGTTTTCCTTTGATTGCTATGTCCAGTTTTGTTAGTTGTCGACAATAAACATCTGCATTGATGGTTTGGTTCCTTGAGAGTAGCTCAAAATACACAATACCTTTGTAATCCCACCAAATTGACAACATGATCTTCTTTTGGTGCAATTCAGCTTTCGGTGTGGTTTGAGCTGATTCATCACGCTTGGACCATGATCGTTTTCGAGTTGTGTTATTGTAAACAACCCATTTCTCATCACCAGTGATGATTCGCTTCAGGAAAGGGTCCATTTCATTTTGTTTGAGATGCATATTGCATATGTTGATGCGTTACGTTAACCCCTTGCCCTACAATATCGAGTCAGACTCGTGATGAAGATTCTGAACAGAGTCTAAGAAATATGTTTTTTATTAATTTCCTTTAAACCGAAATAAAATTCTATTTTGTTGCAGTTGATATGTATCCTTTCGAGAAAACGTAGGCATACAATAAATGTAAATTATCTTTTTCTTTCCATGAAATTCTGAACAATCTAAATAATAATCACAATGTAAATAGTAGTGTAAGGGATTAAGTGAATTTCTTTCAATTCGTGTGGAACCCAAATATCGAGCTTCTTAACGATTCCGAGACTTTTTAAACGATATTCTATAGTTGTTTGCGAGACATTTAACCTGTCTGCAATCTCTCGGACAGTTATATGACGATCCGATTCAATAATGGCTTTCGTTTGGTCATCATCAACTTCAGATGGTCGACCAGAACGTTGGTCATCTTCAAGTGAGAAATTTTCAGAACGGAATTTTTTTTAAACAATTCTGGCACGTGCGTTCTGTTAAACAATTCACATCACATAAACTTCACATATATCTTTGTGAGCCTCGGCAGCTTTTTTACCTCCACGGAAATAAAAAAGCAATATGTGCCTATAATGTTCGTTTTTGCACTCCATGCTCAAATTGACACAGAACTAACAATTTTAATCAAAATTACGTGTAAGGTAAAGGCACCAGTAATTGACCATGTACCAAAAACATAAAAAATAAGGTTTGAAATGTTCTCATTGTCTTGAAATTTAAACAACAGACGGCATGGCATTCGAGGTTCACTTTCATCAAAAGTGCACTTATAAGTGCGCGTATAAAAACCTTATTTTTTTATGTTTTTCTATAAAATGGTCAACTACTGGTGCCTTTACCTTAATTCGCTTCAAAAGTAATCTAAAAGATGCAGTTATGAAATGTCAGAAAGGAAACAAACGCAACGTTAACAGAAGTCGACCAAACAAAACATAACGCCAGGTATTAGTGAAAACCGAAATTACTTTCATGCCGACCTAATAATTAGGCGGCGCGCGAAATCGGGACAGAAGCGTCGCCGATGGAGTACAGGTGGACTTGGCGAACGTTCGCGCAGGTAAATGCGCGGATATTATCGCCGGTCTTCATCCCCCCCGGTGAAGTTCGCAAATTGCCGCGCCGGGGCATGATAACTTCAATTTTCCCCGTATCAGGATGCAATCGACAGCCTCTTCCGAGGCCGGACTCGCTTGATGAACTTCGCGGAAACGCGGCGAGCAGGTGCAAAGTGTGGGCGATCGGCTCGACGAAGACAGAAAACGAGAGAGAGAGAGAGAGAGAGAGAGAGAGAGAGAGAGAGAAAGAGAGAAAGAGAGAGAGAGAGAGAGAGAGAGAGAGAGATGGCCGGGATGCTGGCTCGGCGGATAATCGGAGAAATTAAAGGATATATTCTTTTCCGTGGTTTATGGAGATGGGAATTGCCCGGCGATTTATCAGAGGCGATTACCAAACTGGCGAAGACCGGCGAGAGATTTAATCGGACGGGAGGGAAATTGTCGGTGATTAGAAACGAATGTGTTAGCGACGAGGCGCCCGAGTGAAAGGAAATCGAACGTGGTCTCATTAACGTGCCGGCTTTTTGTTTCGGCCGATCGTGATTCGAGAGACGTTACGAAATAATCAAGGCGTCCTTAATCTGAGATCAACCGTAGGCGCATCGGACCTGCCGATCGAATATCATTACGATCGGCAGAGAAGATTCCCTCTTCCGATTTCACTCGGAGCGCCGAGGGACCGGAGCGCAATTTGCGTCAGCTCGGCTAATGATAGTTCCAGCAAAAATATGTTTATAGACGATGCTCCGGGATAAGGTAACGAGCCTGGTCCAGGATTTCCCTGAGAATGCTCGAGTTGCGTCGAAAAGCCCTTGGGAAAGTCCGAGCGCGAGCACCTTTTCAAGGTTCGTGCCTCGTGGTTGCGTTCTAACAGCAATTCAGCGGTATAAAAGTTGCTTTAACCTTTTCCAGGCGTATACTTTAATAGTAGATCAGTTAAGAGAACCGTTCTCGGTCCCTTTTCACTATGGGTCCGCGGATAGCCACGATAGTATCAGGTTGCTTTGCCCAATTTAGCACATTACGATCATGCTCGGCGTGCGAACTAAATTACTAAGGCAATGAAATGATTGAGTCTTCAAGTACGCGAGCGTCAGTCGAATGTAAACCGGATTATTAAAGAATGTCTACTAGGCTAATGCAAGATGGAGTAATGCTTCAGTAGCAACTTACCTGTAGGATTTTCATGAAACCGGAAAATAGAAAATTCACTAGGATCCTGAAGGTCTTCAAGTGGGAACGCTCTTGTGGGATTTTCAGAAAGATTGATACGAGAAGCTCTCTAGGTGGACGTTTACTGAGATAATGAAAGATTGCGTTTTCAAGTGTCTACCTGCCCGTCAGATTTCCACAGAGCATGAAACAAGAAGCTATCGGAGGACGTTTATTAGGATAATGAAAGATTGCGTCTTCAAGTACCCGCATGCTCGTGAGATTTCCGGAGGGTATAAAACAAGAAGCCATTGGAGGACGTTTACTAGGATAATGAAAGATTGAGTTTTAAAATCTATCTGGAGAATTTCCAGAAAGCGTGACACGGGAGGCTATTGATGGACGTTTATTAGGACAATGGACGATTGAGTCTCCAACTTACCTGTTGGATTTTCTTGGAGCATGGATCGAGAAGCTATCGGAATACGTGCACTAGAATTATGAAAGATTGTAGGACGCTTACTAGGACAATGGACTATTGAGTCTTCAACTTACCTGTTGGATTTTCTTAGAGCATGGATCGGGCAGCTATCGAAAGACGTGTACTAGAATCATGAAAGATTGAGTCTTCCAGTAGCAACCTACCTGTAGAATATCCAGAGAGCACGAAACTGGAAGATGTTGGAGGACGTTTATTAAGACAATGGACGATTGAGTCTTCAATTTACCTGTTGGATTTTTGTGGAGCTTGGATTAGGAAGCTATCGAAAGACTAGGATAATGAAAAATTCAGTCTTCAAGTAGCAATCTACCTGTAGAATATCCAGAGAGCACGAAACTGGAAGATGTTGGAGGACGTTTACTAAGACAATGGACGATTGAGTCTTCAACTCACCTGTTGGATTTTCTTGGAGCATGGATCAGGAAGCTATCGAAAGACCAGGATAATGAAAGATTGAGTCTTCAAGTAGCAACCAACCTGTAGGACTTCCAGAGAGCTCGAAACTGGAAGACGTTGAATGATGTTTACTAGGACAATGGACGATTGATTCTTCAACTTATCTATTCGATTTTTGTGGAGCTTGGATCAGAAAGCTATCGAAAGACTGGGATAATGAAAGATTGAGTCTTCAAATAGCAACCAACCTGTAGAATATCCAGGCAGCACGAAATTGGAACCTATTGTAGGACGTTTACATTGGAAACTTGCGTTTTCAAGTAGCGTGTTTTTCGAGGAGCATGAAACAGGAAGGATGATTAAAGAAAGAACATAGTTTTTTCCGGCAGAGTCGCCGCGAAACTATGCGCGTTGACGTCGAGGCGTGTACGCTTGTTACCTGTTTTCCTGGCGGAGACAGGTGAGTTACAGTCTGCCTTCCTCGTGTTCGATCCTGCTGCGTATCGTCGTCTTCTTCGTCGTCGTCGTCGTCGTGGTTGTTGTCGTCGTCGTCGGTCCCCCGGGCGAATAGAACGCTTGTATGGGCCTGACCGTCAGGTATGTATCGCCTTGAACGGGCACCCGAGGCTGACCTCCGACCCCCGCCCCGGGTACGCAGGTGAGGCGCGAATTTTTGAAACGGTCTTTCCCGTTCCCGTGTACACACGCGCCGCAGATATATCCGTATAGAACGCTGGAGGACAAGGGGAGGTGAGGCCGGAGGCGGCGTTTGCCGATTGGTCGGCGCCGTCCTCTTCGCAGCCAGTGACGAGAATGGAGGCCATCCTGACCCACTCCCACCGCGCCTAGTTTATTCTTACCTTTCCTTACCTTACCTTGCCTTTCCTTTCCTTTCCTTGCCTTTCCATTCCTTTCCATAATCCGCACTGTGTCGCTGCACACTCCCTTCCCCTACCCCGGGACCGCGCGACCACCCCACGGCCACCTGTGTCGCCGGGAATCTAATCCAGGAACTCCGGATTCCTGGCTCTACGAAGACTCGAATTTTTACGACTGATGTTCTCCAAATTTCACGGAGAATTTTGCTATTTTTTTTTTTGCAGCGGCTGTGACAGAAGCTTCGAGTGCACTGAGATTGCAGAGTGAGGTACAGATCGGGCTGGTGACTTTGATGCGTGCATTGGCGATCTCGTCTGAGCTGGTATTGTTTCTGGTTTATGAAAATTAACACGTTGACTGCCATGTCACCCATATGTCGGTGACGGAATTATTTGTCCAGGTTTTAAAATGAATTGTTACGTTGATACATTAATTGTACCAAATTCAATTAGGATCTGTAAAATGCAAGACAATTGGAGGACCACTCAATATCATACGCTTAATTTTTTTCAATCTTTATGTCACTAAATAACTTGCTTTGCTTTTGTGGAATGTTTGAGGTTTCTAGTTTGGCAGTCAAAGTGTTAAAAGGTATGTTTGTTTCCCTTAGATTTTTAAGCGCTTTGCTCTCTACATTGTCCGGAGAATTTTGTTACTTTTTGCGGCGGCTGTGACAGAAGGTTGGAGTACACCGAGATTGCAGAGTGAGGTACAGAGCGGGTGACTTTAACGCGTGTATAGGTGATGTCGTCTGAGCTGGAGTTGTTTCTGGTTCATGAAAACTAGAAGGTTTCTTTGTTTTCTTCCGATTTTTAAGCTTTTCGCTTCCCAAATTTGTTGGAGAATTTTGCTATTTTTGCGCGGCAGCTGTGACAGAAGATTATAGTACACTGAGATTGCAGTGTGAGGTAGAGAGCGAGAGCGAGCTAGTGACTTTAATGCATGCATAGGTGATCTCGTCTGAGTTAGAATAGTTTCTCGTTTATAAATACTAAAAGGTATCTTTATTTCCTTCCGATTTTTAAGCTTTTCGTTTTCTGAATTTACCGGAGAATTTCGTTACCTCTGCTTTGAGTACGAGAACAGATACTTGAGCTGGTTTAGGTTGGAACACTGTTCTAGAGAGTGTGATGTTGGCTTGGGGTGACTTCGATGTGTGTACAAGCGATGTCACCTGTTCTGGATAATGAATACTCAAAAAGCTGTCTTTGTTTCTCCTAGATTTTTACGCTTGCAGTTCTCTACGAAATTTGGCGCAGTTTTATCATTTTTTCCATTGGGTACAGTAGATGGATGGAATTGTCTGGGATCGAAGAAAGATGTGAAGAGCACTATGTGTGAGAGCTTCTCAGTGATATGTGTCGCCTGAGATAGAATAGTTCCTTGTTTATGGAAACTCGAAGCTGTCCTCAATTAATCACAATAAAAATTGAAAACTGGAAATGTTGAAGGCATCGAATGAGTAAGATCAACGAAGTAGCTTAGGAGGTTAATCAAAAGCAGCAAGACGAAGACTCTGCATGTAAAATAGAAACCAGGTAATTAAATTGCAAAACAATGTTCGTTGCAATTCTTACCAAGACCTGAGACGACGATACAGAGGTTTCTAGTAAAGAAAACAGATGGAATCTTGAATTCCAAAAACGAAATAAATAACTGACACATTGTGAATCTTTGTGCATTGATTTAGAATTTCTTAAAATTCGAGGAAACCAGCACATTAACCTAAATTAATAATTACTTTATACCTACCATGCGAAATCTTTTAAAAGATGTTTTTGTGCTTGGAATTGGTCCATAAAAGTCAGTCAGACATGTTCTATTCAACTTCAGTGTAATGTAATTTGTTTAATAGAGGCTCGGTTAACAATTCGTATATATGAGTTTGGGCATTAATTGGTTCGCATAAATGAGGACCTATTGTATACTTACGCTTAAAGACTGCTGTAGTCTCTCTGGGATGTTGCGCTGGCGCATACGGGGAATAACACGCGCTCTTATGGGAGAAAACTGCCGCGGCAGCTGCGCGCACAATCAGCTAAGTATAACGACGAATCATTGGCCAAATGACCACAGAAAAATAGAAAAAAGAGAAATCAAAGAAAAGAAAAGAAAGAAAAATCAATTTCTAAGAAATGAACAGAGAAACTCCAGTGTATGTTAATTACACAAACAAACTTGTCATAGGACCATTGAACCACCTCAAAATAAAAATTGCTGATCCCACTTAAAACAATACTTACTTTGAATACGTGTAATGTGCTTCACTACTAAATAAATAGTCCCGGATAATAGGTTATAAAAATAATAGGATCTCTTTAAGAAGACATATGTGAATTTATAATAGAATTTCTGTATAAATGACAACATAAAGAGACCGTAATGTTATTACGCTAATGATCATTCACTAAAACATTCATTCCTTATTTGCACTTCGTCGAACGAGTCGAGGCGGTAAAGGTAAGCGAATACACGTGGTAGCCACTCGAGTATGACAAAGGTCGAGTTAGATTTCTCAGGTAGTTAATAAAGGACGGAGTACAGTGTTTACTCTATATATGTCCCAAATATCTAGCCAATTAAAGTCCCAGAATTATCCCCACTTCCGCGAGGTATACTTCGCGAGGGACCATGACCCGAGGCCTCTAGAGCTTCACTGTCCTCTTCAACGTTCGACGTAGATTAAAATAGTATCTCCTGGCCGATACATGTCCCTGGCTAGACCCGTCTTGTGGACATATATCGAGTAAGATCAAGTTAGATTTCTTGGGCATTTAATAAAAGAAGCACGCTGCTGCTTTGTTTATCTGCTCTGACCTGTCTCGTTGGACGGAGCATAGTGTTTACTCTATATATGACCCAAACTGCCTAGCCGATAAAAGTCCCGGAACTATCCTCACTGTCGCGGAGTATAATCCGTGAGGGGCTCTAACCGAGGCCTCTAGAGCTTCACTGTCCCCTTCTACGTTCGACCTGGATCAAAATAATATCTCTTGGCCGATACATGTCCCTGGCTGGACCCGTCTTGTGGACATATATCGAGTAAGATCGAGTTAGATTTCCCAGGTAATTAATAAAGGCAGCACACTGCTGCTTTGTTTATCTGCTTTGACCTGTCTTGTTGGACGGAGCGTAGTGTTTACTCTATATATGTCCCAACTGCCTAACCAATAAATGTCCCAGAACTATCCCTACTGCGGGGTACCATGAATCGAGACCTCTAGAGCTTCACTGTCTTTTTCAACGTTCGACGTGGATCAAAATAGTATCTCCTCGCCGATACATGTCACAGGCTAGACCCGTATTGTATAATACACGCTGTATAGTTTGTTTACCTTGCTTCCTAGATAGCAGGTGTCGTAGGGGCTGTCGTTCTGGACGTTTCGGACACAAATGATCACGCGCAGATCACGTCGATCCGTTCGGCCAGACCTTGGGTCGCACTAATTCCATCCGTGACCCGTGTAAACGCTCTCAGGCGAACCATCCATCGGGATCCTCCGCAGTATACTTCTTAATGGCCGTTTCACGCATGCACGATTCCGCGGGCGCCCGGCAATTACATTATTAATAGAGATATTACTGGCCGCGCTCGGGGCATTACGACACCGCGGCGTCGTAAGGGAACGCGTTACCACGAGATTGGTCCGAAGACCGATGAAGGGTTCGCGGGAGAAGGCATTAAGACGCGATGGAAATAGAGGAGGAAGAAAGCAGATGGCCGGGGAGCCAGCGAGAGACGAACGAGGAACGGTGAAAGAGAGACAGGGGAAAGAGGGGAGGGAAGGAGGAGAGACAAAGAGGACCGGTCGCGAAAACGGGGGAGTAGGATCACCGGGGCAGATTGATCGCTCTAATCTGTTCCTGCCGGACCACACATGACGCGTGGCAGAAATTTTTAGTACGCTTAATCCGACCTCGGATTATGCGCTAATATCGCGACGGGGAATTGCCGGCTACAGGTGGACGAGCGTGGGCGTCGGGCCACGAGGAAGGCCCCCGGGAATCGGACTCGAGGGTGTTTGTATTGTTCACCGTGTTCCACAGTGTACACAAGCCAGTGACAAGCATTTGTCCGGATGTAATTATTAAACTCCCCTGAACGGACGGTTCGAGGCCTCGAGTGCCGCGTTTCTTTTGGTTTTGCTTGACTCGTTGCTATCTACATTTGCGCTCCTGAAATTCTGTGATTTGTAATTAACACTAGGTTTACGGAGCACTAAAAATGACTTTTTAAAATTAATTTCTAAATATAACATGAATGTATCTATCAAAATTTGTAGCCATTTTTTTTTTAATAATATGTATATATAAGACAATTATCTATTACTAAGGATTTTCAAAGTAAACTAGAAATTGTTTCCCTGTAAACAAAGTTTTTTTTTATTTAATTATTATACTATATTGCAACAATTATTTACACTATGTTCAATCTTACCTGTAAACAAAGAAACGACATTTAAAGTTTATTCTGTATCACTTCTTTATTTACACTTCTATCACTCTCTTAATGACCATGTGCTCGGTTACTTAATCATCTATTAGTTGTTCTCTTTAACAGTAGACACTCTATAGTCACTACATTCTACGCTCTACAACGCGCGAGGCGCTGTAAAATTTTAATTTAAGAAATACCATTTCTTTACATATATACACTACCGCTCAAAACTATCCGGACAATTGCGAAATATCGTTATTAGCATTGCATCAAAGTTATTTCAGTGCCTAAAATAGTGACTAAAATCGATTTTTATTAGTTTCTTGTGGAATATCTGACGTTCTAAATAAAAAATTAAGTATATACAGGGTGAATCAACTAAAGTTTGCTCAAATATCTTTGTTGTTTCTATAGATACGTAAAGTATGGTAAGGACAAAGTTGAATGGTACAATGGGGCTGACACGATGCTACAAAAAAATGTTGTTTTTATGTAATTTTTTTTAGAGATAGCAAGGTCACCTTGACTTTTTTAAAAAATGGAACCACCCTTTTTTAAACACCTACAATGATAGTCCTTTTCATTAGGAATTCAGTGACAATAATTATTCCAATGTCATTCAAAATTTTTTTATAGCATCGTGTTAGCCCCATTGTACCATTCAACTTTGTCCTTACCATATTTTACGTATCTTTAGAAACGACAAAGATATTTGAGTTTATAAGTGTCCGGATACTTTTGAGCGGTAGTGTACATACAGAAATCAATTTGTGAAATAATTCCTCATGTATGCATCTTTACAATCTCAATATTCGCGAATTAAAAATATCAGTTTTATCATTAAAAATATGATTTTCCCTGGTCCCGCAAATCTAGTGTTAAAAGTGAACTATTTCTCTGTTAGAGAATTTGTGGATACAATTTTTTTACCACGCATTCAGTTCATATACAGAAGGAAAATATTCTAGGTCGGAGGAAATGTTTCGTTTTGGTTTTAAAATAGTTTCGAGTGCAAAGAGTTAAATATTGAATTATCACTGAAGAGTAATTAACGTTGCAGTAAGGAACGAAAGCTGGTAGGGTCTGCACAAAAATGGCGAGTGAACTGGTCGTCCCTGGTTGAAAAACGGCGATAAAGTTGCTCACTCAACCAGATTATTTTTAGGACTTGTGGTCAGGTCTGTTTCTATGGACAGTGCAAATTGAAAGCACTCGGATCGGGGAACACTGTCTCCATTATGCTCGCTCGAAGTAAAATATTCCGAATGTGATCTGTTTCTATCAATACGGAGCTGCGCTTCCAGCACCGACATTCAACACCACACTGTTAAACGACCGGCGTAAGGACAGTGTATAATTGAGGCATTCTTACCGCTTCGTGCACGCAACCGAACAAACGTACCGCGTTTCTTGCGACGTTTTACAGGCGTGTTTGCCCGGAACGGTACTAATTGCATTTGCACAGTAATGGACAAGGCCGCGTGGCATCCGCGCGCGTTTCTCACCGGCCACGGGAAAAAGTTCTCCGCACTAAACGACAGAAATGCGCTTCTTGCGCCTCTATTGCTCGGTGGAGACCGTAAAAAAAAAGAAAAAAAAACGAAACGGCAGTCTGTCATCCGTTTCATTATTCCTGACAGTTCGGTCTGAATCTTTAACCCCCACATGTTCCTAAAGAGATTAAAAAAAATTCTCGTGAACTTTGTGTTCCTTAAATTCGAGTATCGTTCATAAGTTATACCTTTTCTAAAAGACGAAATAAAATTCTTGTGCAATCAATATTCAAGCATAGATACGTATACGATAAATAAAAATTTTTTAAATCGGCAAAGACGTCATTAGAAATTCTTGAGGAATTAAAATGAATCAGAATTCACTAGATGATGTGAAAAAGAGATTACATGTTACATAACCGTGCAGAAAATTCATAAGTTATACCTTTTCTAAAAGACGTAATAAAATTCTATTCTTGTGCAATCAATATTCAAGCATAGATACGTATACGATAAATAGAAATTTTCTTTTCTCTTCTTTGGAATTATTAAAAACTAATCCTCTAATTATTCTAGACATGGGGGAATCGTATGACCAGGGTTTAAATCGGCAAAGACGTCATTAGAAATTCTTGAGGAATTAAAGTGAATCAGAATTCACTGGATGACGTGAAAAATAGTTGACATGTGACACAACCGTGCAGAAAATGCTCGAGCCGCATTAATCACAAAATATTATAATTATAAAAAGAGTTTAACAGTGTCCAAGGACAGAAAATGAACGACTGGGGCGCGCAAGGGTTAAAAGCCGAGGAGAATCGTATCAGGAGATTGTTTCGTCGGGTGGTGGGGGTGGGGGGCGTGGAAAGTAAATTCTTCCGCGGGGAAGAAAGCAAATTCTTTCGTCGCCGACGAAATTTCACGGCGACACCACGTGGCCATTCGTCGAAGAATGCGACACGCGGAAAGTTATTAACGGCGATGAAATCCGAACGCGAAAACACGAACATGACGACGGTGGCCGCGTGCGTGGTCGCATCTCATTCGCCCATTAGGAAGGTATTTCACGGCGTGTCACGTTTTATGTCGGCCACGTGACTTCGCGTGACACTGCCGAGTTGAGTCGATGGGAGGTCGTAGGTCGCATGCGATTCGCGTCGAACCGTTCGGCCCTGCGACTGGCGGTTCCTTCGCCGTCGTCTAAGTTTCTTTCGAACGTGAACGTTGTTAGCAGTAATGTTAATAAACCCTCGCTGAAAAATCCCCCCTGGCCGTATCCTGTAACTGTAGACACTTCTTCCACCTTCTATCTGCGCGTGGCATCTTTTCTTCAATCCTTTGTACGGCCGATTCCGTTCCGCCGCCTCCCCTCCCCCACCCCTATCGCCAGGATTCGCAGAACTCCAATTATGGGAACACGGGATTATGATAGAAAAGTTTTAACTTCTGCAGTTTCCTCTGAAAAAATCTTAAAACTCTCTGCGATCATTTTAAATCGAGCTCTTACCGAACTCAGTTTTTCCAGAATCTTTTTTTTCTTATGAAATTGAAGTCGCTTTATTTTGAAATTTTATACCTTTATTTACACGCGAGCAGTATTTTTCTATTACCATTTATTTCGCTGTCTATTTTTGTCGTTGGAAGATTTTATTAAATGCAACATACCTCCTCTATGAAATGCTAAAACAATTTAGCAGTGTCGCGAAGTTGAAGAGAGTGCACAGAATTAATTTGTTCTGGTTTCACGCGAACTATAGGATCGTCGATGTCGCATATGTGTGATGGTAGCAGCGAACCTGTTAAATTAATTCGTGTTACAATTTTTATACACCGATTGAAACTAGTATATGCTAGTGACTGTGACTGTGACTAGTGACTGTGCGTCTATTACGGTATATTTTACCCATCAACCATTCAATGTCTCAGACGCAGAAGAAGGTATAAACATATCTGCCTTAATTTATGACAAATAAAATTTCCGTGGCGTTAATTATTTCATTACATTAGCTTCAAAATGTCAAGACTTCGGAATATGTCTGAACTCACGTCACGAGTTAAAGGTTACGTGAGCTGTTTGCGCTTTAAAAATTTTAATCGAGTGATACTCTACGACTGTAACAATAGAACGATAACGAAAATAATAGATTTGACGAGTTCGTCCCTGAGTTCCCAATAAGATCGAAATTATATTACTAGAAAGAAATTACCAGAAGAACATTACTAATTTCAAACGGCAGTAAAATTAAAGTAACAATTGAAGAATTTTTGCAAAAATCAGTATTGGAAACACGAGCCAGTCGAAAACGTAAGAACACGGTTATGTTGCTTTTGTTAACGGGAGAAGTACATTTGTATTCAGTGTCATATAATTAATGAATACAGCCAGTTTTAATTTGAAGAGTTCATCCCTGAATTCCCAATAAGATCGAAATTATATTACTAGAAAGAAATTACCAGAAGAAAATTAGTAATTTCAAACGGCAGAAAGATTAAAGTAACAATTGAAGAATTTTTGCAAAAATCAGTAGGGGAAACACGAGCCAGTCGAAAACGTAAGAACACGGTCATGTTACTTTTGTTAACGGGAGAAGTACATTTGTATTCAGTGTCATATAATTAATGAATACAGCCAGTTTTAATTTGAAGAGTTCATCCCTGAATTCCCAATAAGATCGAAATTATATTACTAGAAAGAAATTACCAGAAGAAAATTAGTAATTGCAAACGGCAGAAAGATTAAAGTAACAATTGAAGAATTTTTGCAAAAGTCAGTAGGGGAAACACGAGCCAGTCGAAAACGTAAGAACACGGTCATGTTACTTTTGTTAACGGGAGAAGTACATTTGTATTCAGTGTCATATAATTAACGAATACAGCCAGTTTTAATTTCGCCTAAAGATGCGCAGACTATTTATAGGTCGATCAAATGGTTAAAGAGAATTAAATTGCTTTTACAACCGATGCAAATAATTTTGACTTAGCATAGCGATCTTCCGTCTAGATAAAGCAGCGTCCGAAACAGTCTTTCGCCATTCTTCCTACCGTTTCGCAAGCGACCGGACTATGTGCACAAAAATCGCCGGATTCCACGCGGGCAGGACCGGCACGATTTTATATATCTGCGTGATTTACGGCGCCCCGTGCGGCGAAGGTCGGCCGGGGAACGAAACGCGACCCGGAACGACGTATTCTAATTTGGTTAAACTTTCATAAATGGGACAACGCCGGGACGAGACGAGAGCCCGTGTCTCAGCAGGGGTGCGCGCCGGTCTTTTAACGACTCATTTGCGTCCCCGGGAAACTTTACGGGCCGGCTGATCGATTATTTTATTTTATTTTATTCCGTGGCCGGGTCTCTCCCTGTCTGTGCTGCCTTTCTCGCGCGGAGCACCGCCTCTGCGTCGTTTTATCGGCGTATCGCGTTTCCGACGCGGCCTTTCGAGATCTCTCGCCGTCGACCCCTCGGATCCATTCTGCCGCGGGAAATCTCTCGATCGACGGGATGGAGATCGTTCCGGATAGTAGACGCACCCGGCCAACGCCGATCCCAGATCGATCGAAAGCACCCGTTCTCGATATGGACACGCTCAGGCCGTCGAGTTTCTACGCTCACAATTTATCCAACCCATTAACTCGCACAGAAACACTTTCAGTTGCTCAGAAACTCTCCGTATGCTCTTTAAAACGCAATAACTTTGATCAAATCGACGACCCACGAATTGTTTATTGGGCTGCTGGTAGGATCTGTTTGATAGCTGACGTGTACACGCATTCTTAGAGGAAATACAATTTCTCTGTATACATTGTGTAAAATAAGTTCCCGAAATTTCTCACTTTCAAATCCCACAGTGCGTCTATAGAAACAAATTTTTATGTGTAAGTAGGCAACATTGTATTCAGTTGTTACGCTAAATTTGATCGCATTATGACAACCAGTGTGTTTACGACAGTTATTTACACCAGTCGATCTCGAGTGTGCTCTGCGATTTTGCGATGGAAAGAACTGTCGAGCAAAGAATTTGCCTTAAATTTTGTCTTAAAAGAGGCTATAAAAGAAAATTCGCAGAAGGAGCTGAAGGCGCTACCTTCTTCAGCATTTAAAATGTGTTCTTAAGATTGGGAGAAGCGTTGGCGTATGTGCATTGTGCTTCTGATAGGGCCTACTTTGAAGGCGCCAAAATAAATTTGGATGATTAAGTAAGCAATTTGAGTTTTATTTACAAATTCCGGGTACTTATTTTACACAATGTATGTCACCAAGGCTGGATGATAAACGTCGCCGAATTATTCCCACTACCGCGGGGGACCCGTGAGAGCCCAGGAAGAGTAATATTTAATATTCTCTTAGAAATTTCGATCGATAACAATTTTCTCTAAATTTCCTCCTTCCTCTGATATCCTTTAATAATCATGCTTCCAAGTTTTTGAAAATATTGAAGTCGTTTGGTCAACTTTTGAAACAGCTGTCCGCATTTTAGAGGGCACACAGAAACCTTTCTGATTGTATGCATTCGAACGAAACGGGAAATGATGAGAATTTATTTTCGAACGCCGCCTCGCACGGAAGAATTTTATTCTTTGTAATTGAGCATCGATGATGTAAGACACGAGAGATTTTTACGTTCCCTGTACGGGATACGTTTCATGGAAAGTATGTAATTGGGGACCGATGGTGTAAGAGATTGTCAAAATCGTTACGTGGGATACTTTTTCCGAAAATCATGAGCGCCATTAATTTCCACAGACTGGGAGGAAGGTGATGCAGAAGAATAAAAAGGAACCGAGACAATGTTCGTATATTACAGAAAAACAGGAGAGAATATGAGTAAGGTGATATTTATCTTTACACGGCTTCCTAAATTATAGAAGACTCGACTCGCTGGCTGCGTACGTATCTTCGGGCATCAGAAAGTAAAAGGATACTTTCTCTTAAACGCCGGGAATTCGAGGGTTATTTAATTCCAGATCAGATCCCAAAATCTGAAAGACTACACACGCTACAATTTCCGTTCTTTATTACGTGTCTTGATACCTCTTCTTGTGCAAGACAATCTTAGTCTCTTCAGACTCTTCGGATCTCGCGGAGACCTTCGCTTACTCGAAGACAGCCAAATTAATTTGACACGTTTCGTTGTCTAACGACACATAGGGCTTACTCGATATACACTTGCTGACAAAAGTTAAGAAACATAGTAATCGTTTGGGAATTAGTGTATATTTTTAATCTCCTGAAATACATATGTCCGAATTAAAAATAACATGACGAGATTACGTATCATACATGAACATACAATAAGTTTTTTTGGGATTATACTTGTACGAGGACTACAATTAATATTGAGTCAAGGAAACAAAATAAATACTCGTGACACAAGTTAAGAAACATGAAGACTTCTTGCAAGAAGTAGAGTAAGCAATGTAAACAAACATGTTCGAAGGAGTCTAGTCTCTTTTCTGACATCGTCGAGTGTGGTTTGTATTATTATCTGCAGTAAATATGGCAAGAAGGCAACATTTAACTGAAAGCGAGAAACAAAGAATAGTTGGAATGTTTAAAAAAGGGCAGAGAAAAATTGACATTGCAAAAGTGTTTGGTGTAAATTCTTGTGTTATCACGAAGATTATAAAACGTTTTCAAGACAATGGAACTGTTAAAGTGGCACCACGAACCGGCAGACCACGAAAAACAAGTAAAAAGCTGGATCGTCGAATTGCAAGGCTGTCTAAATGGAATCCCTTTTGCACAGCTGTCGAAATTAAAAGTCAGTTGGACCTCAGAAACATTAGCAGTAGGACAGTTAGCCGTCGTTTAGATGAAAATAATCTTTTTTCACGGAAAGCATGTAAGAAACCATTTGTTTCTAAAAAGAATCGTAAAGCTCGGTTGGAGTTCGCTAAAGAGCACATTAACTGGTCTGTTGCTGAGTGGTCAAAAATTCTATGGAGTGACGAAAGTAAGTTCAACTTATTCGGAAATGACTCCAGAAGTAACGTACGACGTCCTATTGGACAGCGATTTAATGTCAAGTATCTGAAACCAACAGTAAAATTTGGTGGTGGTAATGTGATGGTGTGGGGCTGTTTCTCACGTAACGGTTCTGGTCCGTTAATACAAATAAAGGAGACTATGGATAGATTTGTGTATCGCGATATTTTGAAAAATCATATGTTGCCATTATCTAAGGAGAAAATGTCAATGGAGTGGTCATTTCAACATGACAATGACCCAAAACATTCTCCTAAATTAATTAAGGCATTTCTCATGCAGCAAAATGTTAATGTAATTAAGTGGCCAAGACTTGAGCCCAATTGAACATTTGTGGGATTACGTTGGACGTCAATTGGGGAGTAATTCATTTACCAATAAAGCGGAGTTAATGCAAGAAATTACGAAAATATGGTCTAAAATACCACCCGAGCATTGTGTTCGATTAATCGAATCAATGCCACGCAGATGCCATGCAGTCATCAAATCCGAGGGTTATCCAACATCTTATTAGATCATCATAAAAAGTATAAACACCAGCACATTGTTGTTTTTTGTTAAAAGTGATTACATGATTCAAGCAAAGTATGTTCCTTAACTTTTGTCACAAACTTTTCTTTCGTTTCCTTTACTGAATATTAATTGTAGTGCTTATACAAGTATAATCGAAAAAAAAACTTATTGTATGTTCATGTATGATACGTAGTCTTGTCATGTTATTTTTAATTCGGACATGTGTATTTCAGGAGATAAAAAATATACACCAATTCCCAAACGACTACTTTGTTTCTTAACTTTTGTCAGTAAGTGTATGTCCAAAACACAGGTCTAGCCAGGAACATACATATATCGGCCAGAGATTCTTTGATCCACGCCAAACAGGACAGCGAAGCTCTAGATCTCTGGAGAATTATTTAACACTTTGATCGCCAAACAAGAAAGCTCAAAAATTCCATGAAATCAAAGTAAGTTATTTAATAAAATAGAAATTGGAAAAAATTAAATGTATGATATTGTGTAGTTCTCAAACTTTCTTGCATTTTACAGATCCTAATCAAATTTGGTACAATGAATATATTAACGTAAAAATTCATTTTAAAGCCTGAACAAATAATTCCGTCACCCATATATGGGTGACATGACAGTCAACGTGTTAAGAAATAAAACATTCGCTTCTGTAGAAGAGGTAAGGAGGCACCTTGAGTCATATTTTGCTTCACAAACTCTGGATTTTTATAAGAGGGGGATTGAAAATTTGCAGGAAAGATGGCAAACTGTCCTTGATAATGATGCAGATTATATAATAAATTAAGAAATAAAAACCTGAGTTTACTACAAAGTTTGTTTCAGATTTCAAAATAATTGATTACTTATGGGTCTCCCTAATATTGCGTCTGGGAAAAAGTTCGTAAATAATAACGGAGCATATTTGGTTTAAATAAATTCATTGCCACAGCATAAGTAAACCACCTGGATTTTACTAAGAAAACGCCACGAACTTTTTCCCAGACCCAATATATCCGCGATCATCTCCTGCGAAATTAATACGATATTTCACAAAGGCATTTAACCCCTTGCACTACTATTTATTTTGTGATTGTAACGATTAGAAATTCTTCATCGTTCAGGATTTCATAGAAAAGAAAAGATAGTTTATATTTATTGTATGCCCATGTTTTCTCCAAAGGATATATATCAACTACAACGGAATAGAATTTTATTTCGCTTTAAGGGTTTATATACAGTCAGGAGGCCCAAAAAAATCGATTTTTAAAGAATTTTTCCTGAAAAGACCTTTGCATCTATTAATGTAAAAATTTGTACACATATTATGGTAACTTTTAACTGTATTTGACCACTTTTTATTTGTAAAAATAATAATTTTGAAACCTGCTATAGCTGATCTCCTGGAGCTCCTCTAAAAAAAGACGCCTTGCGGTGACCACTATATCTCTGGACTGGATCATCAAAAATGAAAAAACCAAACTGATTTCGTTAAAGAAATGTGTAATCTAGTAATTAATCGAAGGAATAAGCAAAATAAAATTTTGTGACAAATTGGCGGCTTATCAAAGAAAAAAATCGATTTTTCACCAAAACTTTGGCCTTAAATTGTTTACAAAAAAAAAATATTCATCTGAGAGAAAAAAGCTTCGATTAATTACTAAAAAATATACTTAAGAAGCTTGTGTTAAAATTTGAGAGTGATCGGTTCAGCCGTTTCCAAGAAATCTTGGTCACCGACTTTGAAAACACAGTTTCGAGAAAAACGCGTCGAAAGATCGCCTCCTACTTTCAAACGCTCTGATACGTCTTTACAAATATGCGTGTAACTTCGAAAATAATCGCCGCAGTGACTTGAAATTTTTTGTGCGTATACTTAAATATATGTACATTACGAAAATAAAATGAAAAAAAAATCGAATTTTTGAAAATTCTAACTGTATATAACCCCTTAATGGGAATTAATAAGATACATATTTATTAGACTCTGTTCAAAATCTTCATCACGAGTCTGACTCGATATTGTAGGGCAAGGGGTTAATGAAACATTCTAGCGAGAAAGACGAGCAACGAAACGAATTGTGGTGACGTGTCAAATCGGAGTGCGGAGGGTTGAAATAAAAACTGTGGTGCCAATAAAACGAGGAAGATGGCGTTTGTATGGGGTTAATGGGGCTCGGAAGAAAGTGCAGGAAAGGAGGAACATGAGCATACAGGGAGAACGAACAATGACGGAGTCGCTGCGGCGTTTACTTAATCGTCGACGTCGACGCTGGTTTCGCGGAATGACCGCCCCCTTATCTTTACGACGACGAGCCTAGCCCCGTCCATTCGCGCCCGCCTGGTTCCCTGACAATTTTACAATTCCGCGCACTGCGCGGGAGTGCTACAGGTTTATAGTTGCGTTTATAATACGTCTCGGAGTTTATGGTCGGTCGTGCGCGTATTACCAACGATTTCTTCCGTGCCGGACGCTTCTCCTCACCGATGCTGGTCACGGCCGTGACAATGTCCCCTTCTCTAGCCGCTGGCTGTTCGCAATTCGGTTATTTAAACGCTGAAGACCTCGATCGATCCTCTGCTTATTACACTGATCCAGGTCGCCGGACGGAAAATCCCATAAAATAAAAACAATTTACCGCGGTACCTTCTGGACCCTACAAATCCTAACGAAACCCTAACCCCTTGATATAGGAATTAAACAAATAGAGTCTTTTTAACACGATTTCTTTGTACATGACACGAATCCATCGCGTAGAAAGAGCGTGTACTATTACACAAAATAAAACTCGAAGTATATTGATTTTTTTTATATATGTCGCCAAGGCCTGGATGATAAACATCCCGTGAGGGGCCATGAAGCACGAGAGGCCGAGGAGGAGTGTAAACATAACACGGATATGTCATCTGCACGATACAGGACACTGGCAAGACCCGTGTTGTTGACATATATCGAGAAGTCTGTATACTGAAAATATCGTCGCACCGTCTTTCAAAAGTCTTAAAAATAAACAAAGAATGTTTAATAGAAAATGGTTTCCGTAAACAATGTACTAAACAAGCACGAAACAAGTACGTCAGATGGCTTATTCTCTCTGTCATGAATGTTTCCGAAGGAAGTGTTCTAAAAACACCGAGGAAGAGCATAACTTTAAAATGTTAGTCCCAAAGAGAGAATTCTTCTCGTCTAAAGACGCGAGAGCAACAAAGAGGAGCGAGAACAGGCCCGGACTAAAAACCAGGCAGGCAACCCACGAGGCACGAAGCGCAATCCTGTGAATGCACCTGTCAGTGGTCATCATTCAACAGCTTCATTGACCCTAGGATCAATTGGGACGCAGTGATTCTCATGCGAACGACACGGGGTTCGTCGAACCGGCCGATCCCTCGGTCGAAAACGATTACGCGGCTCGCCTCGAAACTGACAGCCACTGCTGGTCGGGGGCGGGGGTTAATGAGACACGCTGATTGGCTTCGGAGATTCATCGGGTGGCTGACGTTGATCAATTTTTATCCTGTCTTATTTGCATACAACCGGCAAGCACCGGCGCGGCAGTGGCGTAAATCCGGGCCCCTCGGCCGGCGTGTCTGACCGCGACGGAAAGATACTACTGAAATTCCTCCGGCTCCCATCTCCTTGGGGAACGATCCTCCATTTTGGCGCGGGTGATCGATCACCGTGATAATTTTGTCTGAACCTTAATGCCATCTTTTAGGGCTAATAACGCAATACGTATTTGTTCCTCGAGGTACCGCGAAACGAGGTAATACAACGGCCCAGGTAGACGGCCGACCACATTTTATTTTTCATGCACAGAAAAATATTCTTAGTCGATCGTTAGAAGACAGATGAAAATCTTCTTTACAATAGCTTTAACAAATTTCTCTAATTCTTCTAATACCTTTGCAGTTTTGTTCCCTGCTAAACCGTGTTTGCCACGAATGCATAAAGTCCGCAGTCTTGTAATTATATTTTTATGGAATATTTTTATATTTATTGTGTAGCATCGGTACGTAAGACTGCGTAAAGTCCGCAGTCTAGTAATTGTAATTTTATAGAATATTCTTACATTTATTGTGTAATATCAGTGCGCAAGAATTGCAATCATTCAATTATAAAATCGTTGAATTGTTGGCTTCTATTTAATCACAGTTACATATACTTGCAATGAATCATAATTAAAAATTATTCAAATTAGAAATTATTTATACCTAAAACTAAACATGTTTATGTTATAATCTACTCCTTAAACTGAAGTTTTAAATCAACAATGTTTGGTGGTTAACCGCCTCGCATTGATTACATGCAACTAGTAATCCTTCATGGACGACGATTTTTTTAAATACTAGAATATTTTACTAGAACAAGTTGATCGTACGAAAAAGCCTTGAGCATTGAAGACGAGAATATACTGATTTCTTGTTGTTTAAATAGTTAAATTATTTGCTTGCTATTTTAAGGTCTGAATGTGTGATCCTGATGTCGCGAATATGGGGAAGTACCTTCTGAAAGAATTGAATGAGCAATAAAATTCAATCAATTTTAAAATATCCAGTTTAATCCCCTGCCCTGTTAAAAACTGTCATATTAAAAATTGTCGAGGGATGTACCTCCTGAAAGAATTGAATGATCAATAAAATTCAATCAATTCTAAAATATCCAGTTTAATCCCCTGCCCTGTTAAAAACTGTCATATTAAAAATTGTCGAGGGACGTACCTCCTGAAAGAATTGAATGATCAATAAAATTCAAGCAATTCTAAAATATCCAGTTTAATCCCTTGCCCTGTTGTTTAATCCCCTTGCCCTGTTAAAAACTGTCATATTAGAAATTGTCGAGTTATAAATAAAAAATTGAGGAGTCCTTTTAGATCGATTTTAACTCCTCGAAATTTACATTGTTCCGAAAGTATACCCGAGATTACAGCGGAGGATGGTCTCAGTTTCCGCCTCGAGTTAGCATAATCTGCCACGAAGATCATTACGGATGTCGCGAGAATTCCGAGTTGGCACACATAGATTTTCTATTTCCACAGTAAATTCTATTAAGCATTTTTCTCCGGCGCAACTATTTTTTTCTCTCTTTCTCTCTATCTCTCTCTCTCAAGCATAATTCGAGCCCGTGATTAATTTTCTCCCGTTAAAGCGGCCGTTGATAGATGATCGAGGAGGATCAAAATGTCTACGCCAATGAACCACGATATTCCTGGCAGATTCTGGACAAGTGTACAAGCAAGCGTCGGGTACCGAGGCCGCCGCGGCTCATTCGCATTTGCGATGCGTGCATAATCTCCGACTGCTAGACGCGGGGTGACTCGTGGCATTCGAAACAAAAATCTCGAAACGAACACGCTCGATACCCGATCCACGGTGATCGATCGTTTCTCCGCGCGAGTCGTCATTACATTAATCTCCCGTGAAGTAATTCGTCCTGCACGGTTGTCGATAATTAAATTAGACGCCATTGATACGCGTCAGGCCTCTTCTTTCCCTAAACATGGGGGACGATCCGACGAAACTAGATAGATCAAGCGCGTGGCTATTCAGTCGAGAAAAATCGTCGATCATTTTCCAAGGAAAGTTTCGCGGTGCCGATACCACCGGACGTGTTTGAATTTATACCCACGCTCTATACTAAGTTCCTGATTCGTTAAGCGGACTTTCATGCACGATTAACGTTGCCCAAGTCAATTGTAAGAAACGGAAATTCAGTGAAAATTAATTTCTTTTTTTGAGTAACTTTGATAAAGTAAATTCCTTTACACTCTTTCTATTTCGTCACAGTTTTGTATTTCGTAGTTTCAATTTTTGTCATGAATGCATAAAGATTAGCAATCATTTTTATTCGATTTCCTACATTTACTGTGTTAAATTTAATAACAATACTTATTCACAGTTTTGTATTTCATAGTTTCAATTTTTTTCATGAATGCATAAAACTAGCAATTATTTCTATTCGATTTCCTACATTTACCGTGTTAAATTTAATATTTAAAAAATACTACAAAAATTTTTATGTTACTCTGGACATACTTGAATGGGTGTTTAGACGAAGATCGTGTGTTACAAATAATTGCTCACTGAATGTACAGCTAAAGAAGCAGCAGGTATGAATTGCTCCCTTCTTCGAGTGAAAAATGAATAATAATTTCAATAATTAAAAAATAATTATACTTTATATTTGACATTTTAATTTAATTTAAAAATTAAAATACCAATGTAGAGAAAGTTCTCTTTTCCAAAGAAGAAGAAGAACGTACGTTAAGCGATCTGCTCTTTTAATTAGTGCAGTGAAGAATAAATTGTTTTCACGCAGTCTAATAAATTTCATTCCGTTGTACACTCTTCTTCCAAACATCAACTTCAAATTAACTCACGCGCAATTTTCCATTAATCCGCAATCCCAGGTCCAACAATGCCGCGATTGCAATGTTTCTGGCACCGTGATGAATCTGAATGCAAGTGGGATTAAACGAGGACGAAATGCAGCTCGCGTCGCGACTTTACAAAGCGGTGCAGCAAAGGGACACCTGCCCGGCAGCGATTCCCGCGAATAATAACCGATACCCCCGGTAGAGGGGCCAGCCGCGGCACGGGCACTCGTCAGCCGTGATTAATAAGTCATTCATTAATATAAATGAATTCTCCTGGCGCGAATGATTCCGTGATGAATCGGCTGCATTTACCGGTGCGCGAACGCCTGGCGGGTGTGAACGCGGCGTCAATCGCGGACAGCTTTGTACCACTTAAAGCGTTAAGCTCCGCACGTTCGCGGGTTCCGTGCCGTTGGGGTGGCTGGTTTGTTGGATTACCAGCTGCCAGAGGGGAAGACGAACGCGGAAGTTTAGCGTCCTGTCGGGAAAATTAATTCCGAAGCGATTGCCGGATTCGGAAAAATCCACGGCCTGCAGGAATAGACTTATAAGAGGAAATAAATGCTCGCCGGCTTTGGGACTGCTCGACCGGCTATTCAGTTCCATCGTAAGCCCGCGCCGGTCTCTTGACTCTACCGATCATTTAATCGAGCTCCTGATCTTCGCGATCCTCCTCGTGTCCGATAGGATCAGGAATTTTTCATGGATCGAAAATTGCTTCAAAGTTGCGCGCGATTATAAAGGGGTTGGTGTAGGTTCTGGGCTCCGTTTGCTAGATGCATGGTAAATTCAAAAGATCGAATTTTAACACTTTCACTGCCAAACTTGAAACCTCAAAAATTTCGTAAAATCAAAGTAAGGTATCTAATGAAATAAAATTGAAAAATATTAAATGTATGATATTGAATAGTCCTCCAACTATTCTTGCATGCTACAGATCCTAATAAAATGTGGAACAATTAATATATTAACGTAAAAATTCATTTTAAAACTTGGACAAATAATTCCGTTACCCACATATGGGTGACACGACAGTCGACGTGTTAAAACAGAAATTTTATAACATTTTTCTTGTACTGTTTGAGTTTTACAGTATCGTGGACAAACTAGAAGGAAATTCTTGTATCGCACTCTGTAAATTCTGAATATTAAACCTGGAGCAGTCCTGAATCAACGAGTTTCAAATGACAAATATCACATAAAATATTGTTGTATTTTCTTTAGACCTTTTATTTTAAAAATTGTGAAATCTTAGAAGTACCAGAATTCATTGCAAAAATCACAAGGAACGACGATTGTCATCTACTGACAGTCACAGCATGGTAAGAGACGTTTCCTAATTCCCCCCTTTCATTACGGCGATTAAGGAATGTATGTATCATGCACAATCCATTGAAATAGTTCCTGCGGTTACACTTGTCAATAGCACAGCTTCACCCGTATTATACGTTCCTCTATCCTTTCGTTTTCCACTCGGGCGACGTATAGAAGGCGTGTGTAGAGAAGGAGGCGATGCCTAATGAATGCGATTCAAAATGTTCCAAGTGTCGGAAATTGAATTTCATCGAGCTCCAGAACGGATATCCATCGAGGAGATGAATTGCAGACTGCGTCTGTGTTTAGCCGCGTTCCGGGCTTCGATGCCGCCAGTCAAACCCGATTTGGAAGATCGAGGGGAACGTTCAGCAAGTTAAACGTCACATCCCACTGATTGCCAGTATGCCGTCCGTGAGTCGAGACTTTCTGCATTTTTGTCACCTTGTGACGTTTCCTCCGAATGTTACTGTTCCCTTCGGAAGATATCCCCGACATTTCTTCAATTGAAACGAAAATACAAAATCATTCAACGGTGCTCGAGAATTCCATGTACCTGGTCTCGAAAACCTGTTGTTACTTAAGCTGAGCTTATCTTTCATTTTAAACGGAAATAGTGTTGCTATGATCACTTTAAAAAGACAGATTCGGAGGGCTAAATTTGACGAACAAAATATCGGTTCCCGTTACTTGTATATTTTACAAATTTCATGTACAGTGAAATATTCTTTTTAAGATCATTTCTGTATTTGTCCCCAGAATTTATAAAAAGTAAGAATTTTTTTAGAAACGTCCTGTGGTGCATATTTTAAATAGAACCCATTAGGAAGCTTCAGAATTCTTTCCAACCCCTTGTATTTATCAGTTGCTTACAGGATGGACGATAAACTGTTCAATAATTAAAAATTGCAGACTTCTCCAGGTCACCACATTCAAACTCGAGCAACTTATAAAATAAGAATTTTTTAGCAACTTTTTACGGTCCATATTTTAAATTGAACCTCCTAGGAAGCTTCACAACTCTTTCAACTCCTTATATTTACCACTAACCGAAGCTTCTACGCAGTTCAATAATTAAAAATTGCAGACTTCTCCACGTCACCATAATCAAACTCGACCAACTTATAAAATAAGAATTTTTTAAAGAACGTCCTACGGTTCACATTTTAAATAGAACCTATTAGGAAGCTTCACATCTTTTTCAACTTCTTATATTTACCAGTAACCGAAGTTTTTACGCTGTTCAATAATTAAAAATTGCAGACTTCTCCACGTCACCACACTCAAACTCGACCAACTTATAAAATAAGAATTTTTTATTAACCTCCTACGGTTCACATTTCAAATGGAACCTATTAGGAAGCTTCACAACTCTTCCAACCCCTTGTATCATTCATAATATTTACCAGTAGCATACAGGATGGACGCTATGCTCTTCAGCAATTAAAAATTACAGACATCTCCACATTTTAAATGGAACCTATTAGGAAGCTTCACATCTTTTTCAACTTCTTATATTTACCAGTAACCGAAGCTTTTACGCTGTTCTATAGTTAAAAATTGCAGACTTCTCCATGTCACCACATTCAAACTCGAGCAACTTATAAAATAAGAATTTTTTAGCAACTTTTTACGGTCCATATTTTAAATTGAACCTCCTAGGAAGCTTCACAACTCTTTCAACTCCTTATATTTACCAGTAACCAAAGCTTCTACACTGTTCAATAATTAAACTTTAGACTTTATTAAACTTCTCACGTCACTACACTCAAATTCAAGCAATTTATAAAATAAGAATTTTTTTAGGAACTTCCTACGGTTCATATTTTAAATAGAACCTAGTAGGAAGCTTCACAATTTTTTCAACTTCTTATATGTACCAGTAACCGAAGCTTTTACGCTGTTCTATAATTAAAAATTGCAGACTTCTCCACGTCACTACATTGAAACACGAACAACTTATAAATTAAGCATTTTTTTAGGTACGTTCTACGGTACATATTTTAAATAGAACATATTAGGAAGCTTCACAACTCAACTCCTTATATTTCCCAGTATCCGAAGCTTCTACACATTTCAATAATTAAAAATTGCAGACTCCTCCACGTCACCACATTCAAACTCGAGCAACGTCTTTCAAAAAGTCACGAAAGCCACAAACACGTGGAGATCGGTGGGTTGAAGCGGATCCTCACGGACACGCTGAACACAGTCGAAACTTCCGGCGTTATCGGAGGATCGCGATCGCGATGTCGGTTGCTCGATGAGCGTTCTAAGTGTAGGACCTCCCGCTATTCGTTGATCTCGATTTCCCGCGGTCGGCCGTATCGCGTTACCCCTAAAGTGTCTCTATCCTTCGGGAATAATCCCGGAGGTTGGCCCGCGGGACGGTTTCCGTGACGTTCGTCCGCGGTGGTTCGTCGGCCACCGGTGTGTGGTCGACATAAGAAAGCATAAAAGTCGCGGTGATACGATCGTACGGCATACCGGGCCGTTCTTTATCGTCCGGGCGGCAGTAAGTCCTGAAATAAGGAGGCGCGCGCGCCGTCTGCCGGGCTAAATATTTTAATTATTCCGAGGCGCCTCGCCGTGGAAATTACGCGAGCCGGACCGTGACTGTTTTTTTTTCCATTTCTTTTTCTTTTTTGATCGACGATACGGTGCGAGGTTCGCGGCCATTGTCGCTCCGGGGACAATCAAATCGCTGGGATTCTTCACGATCTCGGTTGGTAGCCGGCGAAGAAGAGGTCTCCTTTTTCCGTTAATCTGTGCGGTGGATCTTCCGAAAAGTATGCCGGAGATGCGCCCCCGATAACGGTCGCCGTAGCTCGATTCGATGCATCACGGGATATCCAAGTGCCGGCCGTCGACAGAAATCTAAACGATTGTTGGGAAAGCTGCTGCCGTTGCTGAAGGCGCTGTTGCCTACCACTGTTGCCGGCCGGGATGCGTGGACGTCGACAGCCGGCGGAATTAATTGCAGGCAAATTAGCCAATCGCTGCCGATCGATCGACGAGCGGATCCTGTATCAGGCGTAATTCACGCTGTCCGCTCGGGCAGGATCGGGATTTATAGAAATTTCAACCGGCCTGGACAAGCGTCACCGTCGAGGAAGCTTTACCAGCGGTACTCCGCGTGTACGCCACTGTCGGCAGCGAGAAGGTCAAGAGACGGTGTGCACGGTGAATACCTAATTAAGATCTTAATTACCCCCGCGCGCGGGCCGGCGGAGCGTTTCACCTCCGACCGACTCCCACGATGCAGTTTATAAGATTGTTAATATCATCATTTATACGCTCGGTAACACGGGGGATCGTTAGTGTCTCGGTCGAACCGTTAATCAGCATCCGGTTCTGCGTGGCCCGCCAGCAACCCTTTCATCGGCCACCCTTTTGTGGCGCTAAAACGGTGCTCGGACGATAATCGTCGGCCGGTTGCCGTTGATCGTAATTAAACGTAGGGAGGATCGTCATTAACACCGCCGCCGGGGCGATCGAGCGAGCCTGTATTATTCGATTGTAATACTTCATCGCGGTTCCGGATAATTGAAGCCGATGATGGAACCCTCGCCGGCATCTCGGGACGTGGGAGAATTCGTGGTAACAAGTACTATTGCGCGCACCGAGCGGACGGATTTTTCGCCTGCGCCGCGGCTGCCTGATGGATCTTCCGAGATCCTCGCTCGAGAGGAGACCAGGGGCTTCCACTAGATAGGCATTCATTCCAGATAGGTTGAATCGCTAATTGAGAAAAAACGGACTCGACGCGCGGTTCTCCTACCCCCATCCACCGCCAATTATTCAATCCCAATCGTCGAAATTAAATCTCACCGGTATCTATCCATCATCGGCCACGCAAAAATCCGAATTCGCGGGCTCGCGCCGCGCCACGCCGTCCCGTCGAGCTCGTTAAAATTGAAACGGAAGGGGCCTCAGGAACATATTGTTTCTGTCAGTCGCAGGGCTCCAGACGATTTCTCAAGGTTCGTCAGGCCGCAGCCACCACGCTGGCACCTGGGACGAACGATCCTAAGAGAACTGACGCGAGGATACCACTTCCGATCGATCCTGGACGCGGAACGTTACACGAGATTTTTGACAGGCTCCCGCGATAGCTCAGACGATCTTGCAATCGAGTTATTAGGTTGGTGCACATGAAATGTCGGATTTCTTTTACATGCGAACGTTTGTCTCCCTGTTTTCGTTATACTTTTGTTTTTTACATAACCTCGTTTATAGTCGTACTGTCCATTCCCAGAGTCACATTTCATCACAGGAGATTTTCTCGAAAGTATTCCCTTTTGTTATTTGTTTTGAATTTTGTACCGATATGAATTCAACCGATATTCGTGCAATTTTTTTGGTAATTATTTACATTAGGGGCTTCCTCACCGATTTTGATGACCTTGAAATATGTTGCCAAGGTCATCATTCTGAACAACTTTTTCCTATACATGTTACCGCCGCTCAACTTTTGTTTCCGAGATATTCGCAAAAAAGTTTTAACATCCCAAAAAGTGATCGGAGTAGGTGTGGGTTAGATTTGAAGGTAAATATTTACATTAGGGCTTCCTCACCGATTTCGATGACCTTGGAATATGACCCGAAATATGTCCGTATATGAACTGTCACATAAACAGACAAGACAACATATTTCAAGGTAATCAAAATCGGTGAGGAAGCCCCTAATGTGAATAATTACCAAATAATGTTAAGTAGTCAGTTTTAGTGCTCTGTAAATCTAGTGTTAAAGGGACATTGAAGTTGCAAAATATGAAAGAAAACATTGCATCCAATATTCTACATACAAATAATAATCCTACATTACAAAATACTAATGTAAAGTGTACAGTGTGTGAGATGGAACATAATCGTGTGCGTGCCTCGAGACAAACGAAATTTGACACTAGTTTCATGGGGCCTGTCAAAATGACGGGATGTAATATTTATAATTTACAATTATTGACATTGTGAAAACGTATCCATAGGGAATTATTCAACCAAATTATTTTTTTGGGTATATATTATTTAAAAAATTGATACAAACGTGGATAGACACGTTCTTGTTATTTTTGTAAAATAATGTTAAGTAGCCAGTTTTAATGCTTTGTAAATCTAGTGTTAAAGGGACATTGAAGTTGCAAAATATGAATGAAAACCTTGCATCCAACATTCTACATACGAATAATAAAATATAATACTAATGTACTACAAACTACATTATAAAATACTAATGTAAAGTGTACTTACTTCTGAATCTTCTGTACCCCCGTCGGATCCACAGCACAAAATTATTGACTCACGAGAATAAGTCCGAATAATTGAACAACAATCACTAAATTCTACACAACACACTTAACGAAATCGTGACAGCAGACGAGAAGATGTTACTCCGACCACGAATAAAATAATACTGCGATTTTAACCTTCCCCTCCCACGGACGTGTGATACGAAAACAGGGAATTCCGGGAAATAGGGTCGGCGCCCCGCCATAATTTTTTTTACCTTGGTTTTATATGTAGTGTTTATAGACCCTCAGCGTCTAACCTTTCTAGGATAACCTGACCGTACCATCTCCGTGGAAGGGATCATTGTTAAAATCGCAGTATTATTTTGTTCGTGGTCACTCCGACCACGAACAAAATAAAATCGTTCGTTGTCACGATTTTATAAAATGTGTTGTGCGTGTGTGTGTTGTGTGTGTTGTTTAGTGATTGTTATTCAATTATTCGGATCTATTCTCGTGAGTTAATAATTGTGTGCTGTGGATTCGACGGAGGTACAGAAGATTCAGAAGTAAGTACACTTTATATTAGTATTTTATAATATAGGATTAGTATTCGTATGTGGAACATTGGATACAAGGTTTTCTATCATATTTTGCAACGTATATTAACGATCATTAATGATTTGGTATATAGTATAATTTAATGTGGTTCAAATAAGATACTACTTTAAATCAAATATTTTTATTTTGATAACCAGGTAGATAAAATGAAATATTTTTATTTTGTATTTCAAATATTTCCTTACAATGAAAATAAGTTGAGCAAGTAGTTAATATTATAAATTATAATTTTTAACATGAGAAGCTATAATAGTTAGCAAAGTATTATTTGTAGTTTAATTACGAATAAATTGATAAACAGACTACAATATCGTAATAACATTACAGGCAACAAAATATCATAAAAATATAAGTTACTGTCAACTATTTGAACTACTATTTTACACAGTCCTACACACACCTACTCCGATCACTTTTTGAGATGTTGAAACTTTTTTGCGAATATCTCGGAAACTAAAGTTGAGCGGCGGTAACATGTATAGGAAAATGTTGTTCAGAATGATGACCTTGACAACATATTTCAAGGTCATCAAAATCGGTGAGGAAGTCCCTAATGTAAATAATTACCAAAAATTCTTAATAAACTTTTAACAGCCGTACAACAATACCTCGCAGGTTTTTACACTTTCCGATGTATCACGACTGCAGCAATGTTTTCGAAGAATACGGAATACCCGAGAGAATGTTTGCTAAGTTCTTTGTCGCTACTTTCAATAATTAATACGTTGTTTTACGATTTGTTTCGAGATCGTTAATCTGATGGATCGATATTTCCATCGGAACGATACTTTGTCTGGCTTTAGGAATCAAAGTGGAAGTCAACGGTGAACGGGAGGAGCGCATGCAATCCAATTGCGAACGATCGATAACTAATCGCCGCAAAAACCCGTAGGAGGCCGTCCAGGACGGTCGTCGATCGTCCCATTGAAAAGAGGCACAACTAATTGCCACAGACCATGAATTATTCAAACCGCGGCCAATTCAACCGGCGAGCTTGATTCATTTCCGTGCGGTCGTAAAAAGTGTTGAAAGATTGCCGATAGACGCGTCGATACCAATGAGAACCGTATAAACTAGTCCCCGCGGTATTGCACGTGGCGAAAGAAGGCTCGCTTAGGCTACAAAACGAGAACGAGTCCGGTCGTCAAACGATCTTACATTGTAAACACTACCGAGCCGAGTTCCCCTAACTGAACCGCACGAAATTCAACCAGTCTTCAATATTCCTAAAAAAAGTGGACGAGCAATTTTACACTGTAAAATTCAGTCTAAGAATAACTGGGGAATTACTAGACTGCGGATTTTATGCATTTCCGACAAACATTAGTCGGTGTAATTTTAAGTAGCAGAAATATTAGAAAAATTTAAATATATATTAGTTCCAATCTGCTAATCATAATAAGAGAGAAAATAAATTTCTATTTCATTTCAGTTCATTACAATTCAGGTAAGAAATTTTTATTCTATAAAGATCCGCAGTCTAATAATTACCCTAAAATTGCCATTCTATTATTTAAAACAATTTTTACATCACTGTGTTTGTATCCACAAATCTGTTAAAATTGGGCTTGTCATAAGTATTAATAGTGATCAATTTCATGTGCCCAATGGAAATTTTCTAAGTCAACAGAAGCGTTGGTTTTGAGGTTAGAAGCGCAGAGGGTTAAAAGATCAGGTTGTCAAAAAACTGTTTCTATTTTTGTCTTCAGTCTACCGATGGTATTATTAGCAATACTACATATAAAAGCAAAATAAAGACACTGCAAGATGGCGGAGCGTTGTCACACGGAACAGTGTGCGCAGTTTCGTAGCAATTTAAGAAAATTTAATGAGAAAGTAATTTAACAAGGCAGAAATTACCTGTTAACAGAGAAAAGGCGTTCTAACGAACCTAGAAGCCATATTTCGAAAGATAATCGCCAGTTTCTGGGTGGCAGAGGCTTCTCCGCAAACCGGAAGTCCTCGGACGCGAAATCGAAGCCGCAAGAACTCATAATGGGAAGTAACTGTTTCGAAGTCGTGAAATCTGTTATTGTTTATTAAGAATTGCTTTTTGCGAGTGCTGCGTGGCCACGCACGCACGGCCGCCTGTTAATGGACAGGCACAAAGAGAAAGAATCGAGTGGCCAGGAACGTCATTTCGATTCTTCGTACGCTGAACACGATACGCTTGTAACTTCTAAACCTCGTTACCGTCGCCGCTTCTTTCTTTGCGACTCGCGCGTTCCCCGCGCCGTTTTACTGTTTCTCTTTGTCGGTTGAAAACCGTTCCGGCTCCTCCTTTATATTCTAACCCCGGCCATCGGTTTCATATGTTTCCGCATTTCCTCACCAGTCAGGAATAATGTAGACGTAAATATCTGAAATGACAGTGCAGCGTGTCATTGATATTGGAATGATAAAAAATTACACTGAATCTTTACGATTACTAAGAGAGTGCTAAATGTCGACTGCTTGAGCAAACGTTTTGCTCTGATAAAATAATTTGTGTATTTTAACACTACTGCTACTCAATAGTTTGAAACGGTACGTCTCAAAATCCCCATTTTAACCCTTTGCACTCCGAACCATTCTGGCAGAAATTTACAAATCATTTAGCGTATTATTTAGTATAATTTTGGAACCAAGTAACGTATTATAATGATATTGGACTTATATGAATTGGTTCACATCGAGGAATATATATTTGCAAAAAAATCAATATTTTATTTAAAGTTGCGCTGGAATAAATTAATTCCCCGTAATCGCTAATAAACTTTAATGTCCCCTGAGAGGGGACAGCGGAGTGCAAAGGGTTAAAATTATTGAATCCATGGAGATGATTTTGTGGAAAATTATAGAATAAAATTATTTCCTCTTGTTTTGCTCTAATAAAATGATCTGTGTATTTTAACACTGTAATCACTGGACAGGTTGAAATGGTACGTCTCAAAATCCCCATTTTTAAATTATTGAATCCATGGAGATGATTTTGTGGAAAATTATAGAATAAAATTATTTCCTCTCGTTTTGCTCTAATAAAATGGTTTGGGTATTTGAACACTGTAACTACTGGACAGGTTGAAATGATACGTCACAAATTCCCCATTTTACAATTATTGAATTTGTGGAGAAATTATTCCCTCCTGTGTTTATTAGACTAAAGATTTTATCCATTTAGGGCAAATGTGCCCTATTTCAGCCCCTATCAAATAGTCAACCTTCTTAAAAACAAATTGCTTGAAAATAAATATCTACCAAAAACGAGACTAGTTATGTAAAGTTTCAATCTCTTTGATCGTCTAAATTTTTAAAATAATTATACCGTTGAGGAAGGCTGGACTTAGCAGCTAAAAATCGAGTATTCAAGGATGATTATAAAGTTTTTCAATGGATGGCCTTTGTGTTGTAAATTATTGTGTTTACGGGGGTGTGAGCTGTCAATATTAGTTGGTAATAAGTCGAATCAGTTCCCATGGGATCGCAGGGAGGAGAGGTCGAGCCGAAAATCGACAGTTCCTTAGCAAGCGGATCGATATCGCGTTGGAACTGATCTCCGGCTCGAAGGGGCGCGTGGGTGTGCGATCTTTTGAAGCGGAGCCGCGTCGAAGATTATCTCCATTATCTTGCTCTATCGCGCACGATCCTAAGATCTCACCCCGAGATACGATCGCGCGAACGATCGAGGATCTTTCTCGCGGTGGTAGAGTAGGGCCGCGACCGGTCGCTCCATTACGATCTTCCAGCATGATCGCGGTCCCTTTCCCTCCTATTTCGCACAAATCTTCTCCCGCGATCATCGCGGATCGATTTCTAAGTAGACGCACTCGATCGACCATACTCACTTTCATGGATCAGCCGCGGTCGATCCGTTCGATCGGTTACTCCTCGTACTAGTATCAGTGCATCTTCTCTTACTTCTGGAAACGCAATTAACGACATCTGACTTATTATTACAGATCAAAATATTCTTAAACATTTCATCTACAAAATAAGCTCGAATACGAGATGGGGAAAAATTATAAATAATTACTGTCAAATCTCAGAAAACAAAAAGATCCAAAAACACGTATTACATATTTTCATTCGTAGATCACGAATACGATTTTGCGTAAAAATCGATTAATAGTTTGTAAGAAAAATTGCAAAAAAATTGCAAAAAGAGTTCGAATTGTTTAGATATAATTTCGATGACCTTTTTCGAAATTTCCCCCATTGGAATACCTCCTCACATTCTCGCATAAGTTTCGTTAAAATCGGCTTGTGTAGCTCGAGCATGTTCCCTTGTCAGCAAACTTTTCTACCTTCGGCCTCTCTCGATTGCTTAGCTTCGATTTCTTGTCTCTGCATAATTCACAGAGCCTAATAAGCAATCATTCAAATGCGATTTTCATGCACGATACGCGAAACACAATAAAACGTTCTCGATCGTTAATGGAACTGCAGTTCCAACAAGCTAATCGTTCGCCGAACAAATCTTTCAGTCGCGCGATTTTTCTATTCCTGTTTCGAACGTCTAACGAGACCTTTGGACTTATCTGCGGATCTTTATGCGTTTATGGTATGCGCAAGAACCTAAAATATTGGGAAACGTGTGTATTAATAAAGGTTAATGACGATTCCATTCCGTTTTTATTGTTAGAAATCTTCTGGCTGGAAGAGGGAAATATTCCTGTAAATAACTTCATCTTTCTAAAAATTGGAATTTGCACGAAGAGCCGCTATCTGCTCATTATAAAGCTCATTTACAATACTTTTTGTTTATCAAAATGGTCGAATATATAAAATAGTGCCATTTCTAAGATTCTAAGAATTATTCATTTCTAATTTCGATTTTATATGCATAATGCCATCATCAATTCGGAGAATCAAACTTTCTCTCGCTCATTTCATATTCATCCTATTATACATTTGGTGCTATCTAGACCAAATTTACTTAATTTAGATTTCTTGTAGCTGAAGTTATTAAAAATAGAAAGAGTACGTGCTTCGAATTTTTATTTTTCAACGAAGATCCGCAGTGTGCTGACATCGTTCAGAATTGGTAGCGACAATTGGCAAGGACTTTCCGCGCGTTGCGTAACTATGTTAATTAATGGGTCCGGTCACGGGGGTTCAAGATAGCGGGGGTACGTGTCGCCGGTTATAGAGCGTGCACCGATACTTCGGCGTCGATTGATCGGAATCGGGACCGGGAGCACGTGCACGCGTACACGTAAGCCCATCGGGTCCCGCAGTAAATACACGATGGGAGCGGTGTTCGATATATATTTGATAAGCTGCTACACGGCCGGTCGACCGCTGACAAATCGTCCGGAGATCGGCGAACCGATACCGCGGGCCCGGACGACGTGCTGATACACCGATGCATGACGGTGGACCGAGTGAAGAGCCTCCCCGAGACGCGACGACGAGTCGGGGGCAGCCTTTTGCTCTGTGTCCCGTGAAACGGATCGAGGAATTCAAACAAACCGGACACGCCGCATTACATAACGGCAGATTGCATCGTTGACATTTCCAGCGGATTGATGAACCGCGATAACCGATCTACAAGAGTGGCGAAACCGTTCCGAATGTCGAATATTCGGCAACGCGGCCGCTCGACGATCCGGATCACCAACATCATCCTAATCCCATTCTACTAAAATAATTTCTATTGTATTTTATTATTGTAGGAATATTTTCAGTAACTCCTACACGTTTAGGTGAAGCGTAACGGATATAATAATTTATTAACGATTTTGCTGTACAATGCTATATTTTATATCAACAACCAACTCTCGCTCCGACTCGCTCGATCGATCTCTGCGGCGCGACTGAACAAAAACACGTCCGTTGACAAAAACGTATGTGTTATTTCGATGTTAATGTTTATTGCTACGCAACTTCAAAACAATTACGTCGTATCAGTGCCCTCTTGTCGCAGCCCGAACGCGCGGGCACACACACATACACACACAACATGCATACACTCATATTCCTACACTATTGTAACAATATTGTAGCAACGTATATTCATGATAAGGATAACGATCCAATGTGAAGCATCATTTTGTTTAGAAAGTGGCCACGGGACGATCGAGATCACCAACATCATAATAATCCTATTCTATTAAAATAATTTCTATATCCCATTTTTACAGTTGCATATACACTTACCGAAAAAGCTAAGAAACAAAATAGTCGTTTGGGAATCAGTGTATATTTTTAATCTCCTGAAATACACATGTCCGAATTAAAAATAACATGACGAGATTACGTATCATACATGAACATACAATAAGTTTTTTTGGGATTATACTTGTATGAGCACTACAATTAATATTGAGTCGAGGAAACAAAATAAATACTTGTGACAAAAGTTAAGAAACATGAAGACTTCTTGCAAGAAGTAGAGTAAGCAATCGACTCGACATCGTCGAGTGTGCTTTGTATTATTAGCTGCAGTAAATATGGCAAGAAGGCAACATTTAACCGAAAGTGAGAAACAAAGAATAGTTGAAATGTTGAAAAAACGGCAGAGGAAAACTGACATTGCAAAAGTGTTTGGTGTAAATCGTTGTGTTACCACGAAGATTATAAAACGTTTTCTAGACAATGGACCTGTTAAAGTGGCACCACGAACCGGCAGACCACGAAAAACAAGTAAAAAGCTAGATCGTCGCATTGCAAGGCTGTCTAAATGCAATCCATTTTGCACAGCTGTCGAAATTAAAAGTCAGTTGGACCTCAGGAACATTAGCAGTAGAACAGTTAGACGTCGTTTAGATGAAAATAATCTTTTTTCACGGAAAGCATGTAAGAAACCATTTGTTTCTAAGAAGAATCTTAAAGCTCGGTTGGAGTTCGCTAAAGAGCACATTAACGGGTCTGTTGCTGAGTGGTCAAAAATTCTATGGAGTGACGAAAGTAAGTTCAACTTATTCGGAAATGACTCCAGAAGTAACGTACGACGTCCTATTGGACAGCGATTTGATGTCAAGTATTTGAAACCAACAGTAAAATTTGGTGGTGGTAATGTGATGGTGTGGGACTGTTTCTCACGTAACGGTCCTGGTCTGTTAATACAAATAAAGGAGTCTATGGATAGATTTATGTATCGCGATATTTTGAAAAATCATATGTTGCCATTATCTAAGGAGAAAATGTCAATGGAGTGGTCATTTTAACATGACAATGACCCAAAACATTCTTCTAAATTAATTGAGGCATATCTCATGCAGCAAAATGTTAATATAATTAAGTGGCCAAGTCAATCTCCAGACTTGAACCCAATTGAACATTTGTGGGATTACGTTGGATGTCAATTGGGGAGTCATTCATTTACTAATAAAGCGGAGTTAATGCGAGAAATTACGAAAATATGGTCTAAAATACCACCCAAGCATTGTGTTAGATTGATCGAATCAATGCCATGCAGTCATCAAATCCAAGGGTTATCCAACATCTTATTAGATCATCATAAAAAGTATAAACACCTGCACATTGTTGTTTTTTGTTAAAAGTGATTACATGATTCAAGCACAGTATGTTTCTTAAATTTTGTCACAAACTTTTCTTTCGTTTCCTTGACTCAATATTAATTGTAGTGCTTATACAAGTATAATCGAAAAAAAAACTTATTGTATGTTCATGTATGATATGTAACCTGTTCATGTTATTTTTAATTCGGACATATGTATTTCAGGACATTAAAAATATACACTAATTGCCAAACGACTATGTCGTTTCTTAACTTTTGTCAGTAAGTGTATTTATGATAAGGAAAACGATCCGATATGAAGTACCATTTTGTTTAGAACGTGGCCAAGGGACGTTGGAGATCACAAAAAGGATCTTAATCCCATTCTATTAAAATAATTTCTATATTCCACTATTGTAGCTGCATATATTTGTGATAAGGAAAACTGTGAAACATGAAGTACCATTTTACTTACCGAATGGTACTATTAAAAAATTCAGTCGTAGCTTAAGCATCATCGTTGACATTTCCAGCGGATTGATGAACCGCGATACCGATCTAAACGTGTGGCGAAATCGTCCCCAATGTCGAATATTCGGCAACATGACCGAAGGACGACGAAAACGATGAAGGTCATTTTATTAAAAAAAGAGGATTTTATTAAATCTACGTATCTCGTTATCTCAGCTGAAGAAATTTATTAATGAAGAGCAATGCAGCGAATAACCAAATACGAAGTAACGCTTATCGAATGTCGGTGTGGTCAATGTCGAATGACTTTTGGACCACCCTGTATCGATATACACCAGAGTTACGACGATTATTTGACTAAAAGTTTACCTTCGTTTGAAGAGGTTCAATGAATAAATTAGTTGAGTAATGATTAGACTGCGGATCTCTGTGCAAAATTAAAATTGTCAAGATACCGTGTACCAAATAAGAATTTGTTTCTTCCTTTAACAATTTTTATGAGTCAATAATAATGTGTAGATTCTCTTACATTCCTTTAATGTCTCTACTGTTTCACGTTTCAGCAACGCATTTTGTCATGAATGCATAAAATCCGCCGTGCAGTGATGCCGGTTCGGAAAAGGCCTGTTTTGGAGGTTTTATTTCTTCAAGTAGATTATACCAGCCCAGAGTCAGACGCTTTCAACTGTACAGTATTTTCCGACACGGCGATCGTGTTCCCACGGAGTGAACGTTCTAACGATGATTCGTTCAAACAAAAATTACAAGGCTCACCAAGATCACAATCTCCGCACGAGTTCAAAGTTTCGTTAACACTAGAAAGACTGAAACTTAGTATATACCTATATTACCCAAAATCAGTCAAAATGACTGCATAGTGAAAGAATAACTAATGTGTAAAGAAATTTGTTAGTTAGTTTTTTCCAATAACTCACTTCTATTCGACATTTCTTTCTTTAGGGCGCAAAAGAAATAAAATAAACAACTTGTTAGAACAAGTATCGCTACATAAAGATTCGAATAACAAGTACTACTTTAGCTTATTGAGCAACTGCAACTTATCAAGTATACGCCGAAATCGAGAATTTATCATGTACTTGTATGTAATCATGCGACGGTAATCGAAAAGAAAAAATGAAAAATGTTATTTCAATACAGAGCCGAACTGGTCATATAACAAATTTACTCAATTCAATAATAAGAGTCATTTGATTATTTAAAATTTCCCAAGCAGTCAAAATGACTGCTTTTGGGCAATATAGGTATAACATATATACAGGGTGGTCCACGCAATTGTTTCAGGTCATAACTCCGTTATTATTGCCTTTACTAAAAAATTCCAAAGGAGAAAGATAAATGGTTCCAAGAGCACTACATCTGTAGGACTTTAAATTTTTTTTTAGATGCAGTAGTGCATGTGCAATTAACAATTGCATCATTACTTACTTTAAATCGAAATGCATATTTTTTATTACACAGATCGATTCTTCTGTCCATTCTACGTAAAAAATGATTAGGGTACCATGGCAAAAAAATTATTAGATCTCGAGATGTTTTCAAAAAATGTCTTGCGGCGGCATTCGTATTTTTGTCACACAACACAAAAGTGTCGTACATATCTTGTTTCTCACTGTTAGTAAAATACATCTTCTTGTATTTAGTGAAATACAGTTACACTTTTTCAAATTCCTAGTTTTCGTACTCGAGTTACGATACGTGAATTGCTACTGAATGATGAAATGCTTACTCGTACAAATCAGTTTCTGTTATGATAACAATGTCGAAAGGGTGTTTACCTTTACAACATAGTCATGAAGTGTTTGAGTATCTTCTTCAATAGACATTTTTTGAAAATATCTCGAGATCTAATAATTTTTTTGCCATGGTACCCTAATCATTTTTTACGTAGAATGAACAGGAGAATCGATCTGTGTAATAAAAAATATCCATTTCTATTTAAAGAAATGATGCAATTGTTAATTGCACATGCACTGCTGCATCTGAAAAAAATTTAAAGGCCTACAGATTTAGTGCTCTTCGAACCATTTATCTTTCTCCTTTGGAATTTTTTCGTAAATGCAATAATAACGGAGTTATGACCTGAAACAATTGCGTGGGCCACCCTGTATATAACGGAAATGAAGGAGGGGGGAGGTAACTACAATTGTTAATAAACGCATGTATATGTTGTACAAAAAGTCACAAAATTCGAAGAAATTGTGTCATTATATACATAATTGTTTTTCTAATTGAAATTAAATAGCAGTCAAAATGACTTCCGTGGGCAATCTAGCGTTAAATAAATCCTGTTTCGAGCAGAAACGCCTCGTTAACCCGACGGATCCGAAGTGGGTCATTTTTCCTCGCGGGATAATTCCGTGTTGCGGAATCGGTTCCGTGGCGGGGCTCGCGCGGTATCAAATATTCAAATCAGCCGAGGCGTCTTCCGCTCGCGAAGACCGGCCAGGCTGACGGTCGGATTAAAATCTCCCGAAACGTTTAATTGCCGACTTCGACGCGGTTCTGCGTTGCTTGTCAGGGTATCGCGGTCGGATCTCGCGATTCGCACGCGAGACGGATCTGTCTTGAAGGGCGCGGAGGTGAACGGGATAGGATAAGAGATCCTCGGCAAGGGAGCTCAAGCTGAAACGGGCACGAACGCGAGGGAACGGGGTTCCAAGGGAGGAAGGGGGGACACACGAAGGGGAAACGATGGGGAACGCAGGGTGTGCTGTGCTCGCTCGTTTTCTCGCGCGATCCTTTATACGAGGGGCCCGTTGCGGGAGAGATAAAGCCCGGTAAAAGTCCGGAGGCGCGTATCGCCGCGTTTCTCCGACGATTGTTATCTGCCGGCGATATATTAAGCGCCATTACCAGTATTTAGAAGGCGGCGCTGCCGTGGCAGCGCTCGCTGACTCTTATCGAGATCGCCGAGCGTGAAACGTGCCGGACCACGGGCACGCAGCGATAAACGGGGATTAGCCGGGCGTTCGTTATCGAATTGAGCGTGATTATTCGTGAGAAAGAAGTCCCGGCCGCCGCCCCGGCCTCGGCTGCATCGCGATGCAACGCGATGCATCGCGAAAAGATGCGCCGCGTCGCGGACATTCTTCGGGGACGATCCGCTCTTCCCTCGAGATTTATTCGCTCGTGCCGCAAATTTTTAGTGCGTTCCCGAAATTGCATGCACGGAACACTGTGAAGAAACTGTACAATAGAATGTGTTACGTTTCCTGTTAAATTGACGTTGAATGATTGATTGGGATGCTCATGTAAGTCTAGTTAGAGAAAGTTAGGGGTACCCTATAAGTAATCAATTATTTGCAAAGAATTTGTTTCGCCGTTAGATCTGTATCGATAGTTGAAGAGGAAACACGTATTAAGAAATAAAACATTCACTTCTGCGGAAGATGCGAGGAAGCACCCTGAGTCATAGTTTCCTTCACGAACCCTGGATTTCTATAAGAGGGGTATAAGAAATAAAAGAAATAAAAATCTGAATTTACTACAAAGTTTGTTTTAGATTAACCTCAAAATAATTGAGGTTGGAACAAAATTCTCACCCCCTTTCAAATTTTCATTCACACGTTCATTGCCATGTCACCCATATGTGGGTGGCGGAATTGTTCGTCCAGGTTTTAAAATGAATTTTTATGTTAACCAGTTAAGTGTGTTTGACGACAATATCCGTTATGGAGATGTGGCAGAATTTTGTGTCGTGACGACTACATCCGTCATGCGTAAAATTTTGTTACAATTTGATATTTAAATTGTAATTCTGGCGAAAACTAAATTATATTCGTAAATTTTAATATGTTTAAAATGTTTAGAGGTCAAGACGAAATGAAAATTATAAATAATTTGAGTTGGATTTATAACTTCCTGAGAGCTAACCCGTCATCGCTTGATTATCGCGACACACACTGGTGGGCGCTTTGCAAAGAGATCGCCACAGTTAACTGGTTAATATATTCATTGTACCAAATTTGATTAGGATCAGTAAAACGTAAGAAAGTTGAAGGACTATTGAATATCATACATTTAATTTTTTTCAATTTCTATTGCATTAACTAACTTACTTTGATTATATGGAATTTTTGAGGTTCCTAGTTTGGCAGTCAAAGTGTTAAACTAGTTCTTTTACTAAGATTGTAATGCAAGGCTGAAGCTCACTTTGAAACTCAAGATCACTTTGTGACCCAAGTAAAGAATTGTAGAAACCGTTTTAAGTTCTATTGGTCAATGCGGCTTTAGAATTATTTATGATGATTTGTGAGCAACTATTTAGTGACTACTACTTGAAAGCATTCGACGCGATCACCTGTTCTCACAGGATGTATCAACGTTGGAGACCAATTCTGTGTCGAGCAAGCTCTTCCCATATGTTAATTCTCCGACTCCCCAGGAACTGAAAGTTTAATTTTACAAGCACCTCTTTAAAAGAATCGCGGCTTATTAAGTCGAGTCTCCTTAATAGTCGTCATTCGAGTGACAAATTGCCATCATTTGCCGGTCCGCTTCGGCGGTCGGGAATATTTTCGACAAGGTGATCGCCCGTGACAGCGGCAATAAAACAGAGACAAGCCTCTACAAGCCTGAAACAATCGATTATCGACTTCTCTGTTCCAACGTCCGCAACGGATCTTGTAAATATTGCGGATCAAAGTTCCAGACGTTTGCGACGATTCCCTCACCGCCGTGGAATCCGATTATGTTCGTACTGTTAATTCCATCGGGCTAATCAACACCTGATATTCCGCGATATCTGGTTAACATGAAGCCAGTTATAAACTCTAGATACCCGGGGTTATTAAAGCTCACGGTACTCGCCGATTCGCATTTCGCGGTACGACGAAGGATATAGATCCTGATGTCCAGAGTGTCCTTGAACGACAGTCAGTTACGTGGTCGGCGTTACGGTCCAAAATCATTTGGACTGCGTGGCGCAGACCGGTTCTCGTTATCTCGATTGATCCTCGAAGAACTCCCTGATTACGGGACATTCCCGGCTAGGATTTTAACGACTCGAGTAACTATGATAGGAAATATCGGAAATCTGGAAACGATTCGAGGAAATCGTAACCTACCGTCCGCTGTGAACATACCTGATCAGAGTATTTTACACTAGGTTTACGAAGCACTTAAAGCGACTATCTTTCATTACTTTCTAAAAATAACAAGAACGTGCTACCCACATTTGTAGCAATATTTTGAAAATAATATATACCCAAAGAAATAAATTTGCTAAATAATTTCTCATACATGCATCCTTAGAATGTTTGCAATTTTAAATTAAAAACATTAGAACCTGTCATTTCGACGAGACCTGTAAACCTAGTGTTAAATAGAGGTTAGGAAAAGTGGAATTTTTGAAACTATCCTCCACGAGGCAGTAGCATCCGGAAAATAAATCATAAATCATTTTAAAGAGATTGTACTATAGGAGAATTACAAGTAAGTATTAATATATTTTTTAATTTTCTGTAGTCTATTCTTACTGCAAGGAAATTTCTGGTTGATGACTGGAACTTCGTTCCTCATTCTGCTTTTTAGAAAATAATTTATCGGGTCCTGTAAACCTAGTGTTAAATAGAGGTTAGGAAAAGTGAAATTTTAAAACTATCCTCCACGAGGCAGTAGCATCCGGAAAATAAATCATAAATCATTTTAAAGAGATTGTACTATAGGAGAATTACAAGTAAGTGTTAATATATTTTTTAATTTTCTGTAGTCTATTCTTACTGCAAGGAAATTTCTGGTTGATGACTGGAACTTCGTTCCTCATTCTGCTTTTTAGAAAATAATTTATCGGGTCCTGTAAACGTAGTGTTAAATAGAGGTTAGGAAAAGTGAAATTTTTGAAACTATCCTCCACGAGGCAGTAGCATCCGGAAAATAAATCATAAATCATTTTAAAGAGATTGTACTATAGGAGAATTACAAGTGTTAATATATTTTTTAATTTTCTGTAGTCTATTCTTACTGCAAGGAAATTTCTGGTTGATGACTGGAACTTGTTCCTCATTCTGCTTTTGAGAAAATAATTTATAGACGTCGGAATTTGCATAAATATCCACAGTCATGAATTACTTCCAGGACAATTATTTGAGTAATCTCAGGCCTCCTCACGTTCGTGCGGACAGTTTTCGGACAAATTGCAAAATCTCGACTATTTCTCAACTTCGTTCAGTTGGCTCGGATAGCAGTTCCCGACGAGGTGGTAAAAAATTGAGTAGCAGACCGCGGAATCGGTCGACGAGTATCGAAACGATCGTCGACGATCGTTCACCCGGCGGATCGGCAGGAGACGCCGGTCGTGGAACCGGCCGTTCCGCAATTTTCGACGTAATAAAGAATCGCATATATGGAGATTCCATTACCGGCTCAGCTGTTTCAGGGTCGCGGCGTATTAAACAAATTTATACGGCAGCTGACTGTCATAAAAGACAGGCGGCATGCCGAAGCTCGCGTCATCGCGATCGTGCTTTCGTCGCCGTTTGCCAGCCAGCCTAAAGGCTAGAGCCGCGTGCAAGGATCGTTTTTTTTTTTTTAATCATTTCAAGAGCCCCGGCCACCTTACCGGGGCGGACCGGAAAAAAGGACTCGCTAACGAGAAGGTGGACCCAGGCGGAACACGGATCGGGCCGAGGAGAAGGAGAGAACACGTTGGCCCAGGGGTGGGGGGCGACGGGACGTAAAGGGGGGAACGTGTCGATGCCAGGGGGACGATCGAGAAATGCGGATAGCAATGACACCTATCGGTGCGCGCGGGGTCATCCTCCGGTTGTTGCGCGACAAAGAGGAAGAAGACGCACGCGGCGGAGGAGGTCAAGAGGCTGCCGGCACGCGGGGTTGACGGATAAACATAATGATTTAATGACCATTTCGTACGCGAACGACACGAAATTCTATGATCGCGGTGCCTAATGACACGGCACTTGCCACGAGGCTGCAATTATTTTGCGGCACGTTGCACTCCGGTGACGTCACCGACCGTACCTTCTCACGCCCTATGACCGACCGCAGGAGAAAGTACACTCCGCCCTAGAAGCTCCTCCTCGTCCCTCTCTATCCTCCTCTCTGTCTGTCCCTCGAACCCTTTACTGCGATCTTTTGTCCGGTTTCGTGACCACCGTTTCCTCCATTCACGCTTGCACTCGATACGCCTCTCTTGCGTGAGTTCCGCGAGATCATCGATCGTGATCCTAGAAGATTTTTCGACGCGTTACACTGTGGTCTGAATCATGCTTCTGAAAAATTATCGTTGCCCCTCAAGATTCACTTCAAGCGCAGTGAATGGTAAAATTATTAAAAAGACACTTTTTTGCATAAGTCTACGACTTCACATTGTAACAATCGATGTTTAAATGACAGGCCACTTGTACTGAATTTATATTAATTTTAAATTGCACAGAAAATATATTTTTGTACTGTCACTAATAGTTTGATCATCCACTGTAATTGACTAAGGATTTCTAGTTTAATTTTCGGAGTATAAGATTCAGGAATTCTTTTTAAAATTGAAGTACAGTGAATTTTCGATATATGTCGATGACACAACATCTCGAGTTGTGGGGCTCACGGGGTATACCCCGCTATAGTGGGGATAATTCCGCGACGTTTATCATCCAGGCCTTGGCGACATATGTAGAGAAATCACTGTACCGGCTACTACAATTTTAAACTTAGCGTACTCACATTCTAACATTCGACGATTCTTAAGCAACGATAATTATTTTCCAACAAGTTACAACGACGGTACGAGCGTTTAAAAACTGAACTAGAATAAATTAAAAATATTGAAATAAAAAACGAAGGGTAACCGAGGTCCTTATAGTCCTAATAAATATTCAAAGATGATAGTTGAATACTTCGGTTTCGGAGTCTTCCCGCGTCAGACATAGTTTGAAACCGTTTTCAATTCATTGCTGTTCGACGAATTTAATTAATTTATTGATTGGACGAATTCCAGCGACGCTGGGAATCCCCCTGGAGAGGTCCTGGAATAGCGAAACGGTTCGTTGAAACTGAAACGCAACGGCTTTCGAATGATAATGGAGAAACTCGCTGCGGAACGATTTCGCGATGGAGCTGTGACGTCTTGTTCAGTGAAACCTATGATCGATGGGGGGAATTTCTTAATTCGAAAGTCTGGACCTCGGTATCAGGTGTAGCCGTGAGTCATTCACAATTTGTTTTAACGAGCGGCTCCGGTCTCGTTAGAAACACTCCGCTGACCTTTTGCTAAAATTCGCTTCGGCGGTGTCCAGCGTCGAAAAATCAAAGAGTATGCTGTCCAACTTGGTTCTCTATGTTCTCTTGGTTTAATATCGTCCAACTGGGTTTTAACATTGTCCACTCGCGGCTATTTACAAATCAGAAACTTTATTTTAACCGATTCTCGAAGTTGGAGTGCATTGGCTCGCACTACGCTTAAGTGTTTGAATTGTTTTAAATTATAATATTTTAACTGTTAGTGACTCTTAGCATTTGCTTCAGAGTCGCATCTGTCAGAATCGTATTTAACGCTAGATTTACGGGACTTGTCAAAATCACGAGTTCTAATATTTTTAATTTACAATTATTGAGATTCTCAAGATACATCCATGAGGAATTATTCAGCAAATCTTTTTTTCTTCCTCTTTCATCTATTTCTTTCTTTTATTTCTTTATTCATTTCTTTATATATGTGTAAAGAAAGTGTACTTTCTTTAGTTGACTGTACCGCGTCTCAGTAGAGTAGATCAAGAGGGAAGCTGCAAAATCGACCTATAGGGATCTAAGATAGAGCACGTGTGCAAAATCGAGGCAGAGTAGATAGAAAAGAAGTTAATAGTAAGATAGAGAAAGTATAAATTAATTAACTTTAATTTTCGTTTCTTTGGTGTACAGGTGAGCGTGTATATAGTGTAAATAATAGTTAAATGTACATTTTTAAATAACGGGAATCTTTGGTTTACAGAGAAACAAATTCTGGTTGATTATTGAAATCCTCAATCAATTGTCTTATATATGTTGTTTAAAAAATGGCTAAAAATTTGGGCAGTACATTGTTATATTTATAATGTAAAATAGTAATTTTTAGTGCTCCTTAAATCTAGTGTTAAGTGCAGAGGGTTGACGCAAAAATCGAGAATAAAGGAACACCAATTCCGAGTTGTGGTTACAGGATATTAAAAACTAAATTCAGCCACTCTATTTACCTGTAAAAAAATCTAAAATTCTTCTGATTTTCATCGTGTATCGCCACGAAGAATCGCTCTCGTCTTTCGAACGTTGTAAAGCAGTTTGCACAGTATGAAAACCGAGGGTTCCCAAAACCACCGTCGCCAGGTGAGTCAGCAATTTGTGGATCCATTTTGAAAAAAAGGTATTCAAAGCACAGGTGAACAGAATTGTACAACCTTCCCCGTGGATTCGCGAGAAATATTCGCCGTGTCGCAACGTCCAGTCGGCCGGACGATTTAAATAAAATATCAATTAACGCCGGTTGCGAGGCCGGGCAGAAAAGCTCCCGCGTCTGTGTATCCCGGCCGTGTTCAATATAAATCAGATTGTATCACCGCCGGTGCTTCAGTTATCTGTCCGGGGATCTCGCAGTCTCGTTCGTTGGGTAATTATCGGCGATCGATCGACGCAGCGGGGAAAATGTCACCGCCTGCGCGTGGGTAAGCCTAAGCTCGGTTGATTCTCTTTTCCAAGTTTCCTTGTTGTTCGCATGATATTTTCCACCGTCGCCCGGTACTTCGGGGAATCACGCCGAGAAATTCGATTCATCTCGATCGCGCCGGCAGATTAGTTTCCACGGGGACGCGACGCTGTCACACCGGAAGAAAAATGATCCTCTCCGGTTATGTCACCGGCTTGCTCGCGCGGATCCATAAATTGCTCGCTGAAAGAACTCGCCTCCTGTTCCCCTCGTTCACCCACCTGTGGTCACCGTCGGAATTACGCGCGCGGAGGACGCTCCTATACACCTTGAGACACCGAGAGGAACGTGATTGCGAGCCGGACAGTTGCTATTGTGCTCTCGCGACGATAAATTTTCTATTGCGCCGCGACGCTAATACACATTTGAACGATAACGCTCGCGGAAGATTCGCGCTCGATCATCGCCGGATCCGTCAACGATCATTGTCGCACGTGGGCATCTATCGCGGATCTAGAGCCGGTCTCTGATCAACGACCGACCTTCTCCCGAGATCTACAAACCTGATACACCGCGTCCTCCACCGGATTTTCGGTTAACCTAATTGTAAGTTGAGCGGAGGTACCTCGTCTCTTAGGTGGTTACCAATCGTAATTTAAATCTCAGGAAAATGGTCACGTCTTTTGCGATCGACAATGTGTAAAAATCTGTACAATTTTATATTTCGTTTATATTAATTTTATATTTAGTTACATTGCTTATATTTTATACACCACTTCATACAGTGCAAGGATCTCTATGTTTTCTATTAGGGATCTTCAACGACGTGTAAGTTTGCGCAAAACAATCTGACAACGGTCTATCTGTGCTCATTTTAAAGGGTGAAGTCTCCACTCTTACACCCTTGAACATAGTTTTTTTTTAGACCCTCCTGTCACAAAATATAGTGACCAATAGAAGTTACTTTCCACCTTTCGAATTTTGTGAATTCAAACAGCTCCCCGGTATTAACTTGAACAACTTTAAATTCTTGATGTTTAAACATGTTTTTACACATTTCAACATGATATAATGAAGGAAAGTCTTCTCTTTACTAGCCAAAAAATTGATCCGCTATTTTTATCCGCGATTTTATTGTCAATCGAAAAGTGTACCGCAGTATTGAAATAATTCGTACATGACGCTGTACAAAAAAATAAGGACACGAGAAAGAATGTTCTAAGATCTTTTTATTCCTTTGATGCCTTCAATTGTGAAGGTCTAGTGTCATAAAACTCGCGTACAAAGCGTTCGAGCACGCAGAAACGCCTAAACACCGAGCAAGTTCCGTCGAGCTAACATCTTGCGACACGAATGTGCTTCTGGCGGCATCGACCTTGCGACAAGTGGCCGTGGAATGAAGTCGGCTTTGAGAGATTTGTCGCGTCTCAGGATCGATGGACAGGTCTATTAATCTGAATCGAACGAGCGGTGTAGCCACAGGTCGGTAATCATCCGCCCACGTGGCTCGGTTCACGAAAAATCGTGGCCAGGCGAGCGTGGATGTGTGTTTAATTCTCTATTCAAGGGGATCCGACGAATCGAGGAGTGGCTTCCACCTCGCGATATCTCGATCGAGTTAATTTACGACAGGCCGCAACGTCCGCCGTCTCGGAAACGATTAATATCGTCGGGGGGGCCCGAGGTCTAACCACCGTTTTCGTCCGTTTCGGAGGATTTCTCCGGTCGACTTTCGGAAATATGCGTATCTAGATGTTCCGTCGAAATTTTTCATCCAGATTTCTAGCGCGAAGCTTCCCAAGGGTGGGGGGGGGGGGAAGAAAAATTCCAATTATATCCGTTTCCCGATGTTCCGATTAAAGACCAGGTTCCCGAGTTTGAGACCAGGTCGCGGTAACTCACGGGATTACGAGAGCCTCTAATCCCGTCTCGTTTCTCTTCGGGGGTCAGAAATCGTTAGCCACCAACCGGCGCGGAGAAATACACGCGTAAAATCGGCCGAGCTCCGTTTAATCGACAAGAATTTGCTCCGACATCAAGATCGTCGCCGTGGGCGTTCCGGGCCACACGAATTACGAGACCCGTGTCCTCGCTCTCGACTTCTTCCTCTCGTCCCGGCCGAGGGGGTGTCCGTTCCCGATCTTAGGCTAATGTAAGCAGAAGCATAAATTTCATCGGTATCGTCCTCCTTCGTTTTTTCCATCTTTGTGGACGGGCTGCGCCCCGTGGCTTTTAACGTGGTCCAGAAATGGCCGTTCACAAATCAGCTGGCTCGTCTACGCGCGTAAACTAGAGTATCCACGACCGGGCTCATCTTACACGGTACAGGATGATCCACAAACTTCGTAATGGCGACTATAAAATTATCATTCCTGCCCGGGAGAAGCAACAATTTAAATTCTTCGGGACGCTCCGAGTCCGTTCGGTCAATTTTTCACCCTCGCGAGCTCCTCGGAAATACAAAAGATCCGAAGATAATCTACGTATCAACAGTTTGTGTTCCGTTGAAATTTTTATCGAAGCTCTATCCCATTCCACTCAGAAAATAAAGAAGAAGAAAGTATATAGGGGACTTTTCGTTCACTATTTATTTATTCCACCGGCTTTTACGCAACAATTACGTCCCTCATTAATCTGATAAATTAAATTGTACAGATTCGTGGAATCAATTTTTGTATCAAAATATTTGGAGAATTCGATGTTGGATAAAAAGTAAATATAAATCAAAACCCGCTAGCTTCGGTCAATGGGAACAAAAAATTAAATAAGAATAACAATCAGAATGGTGTATGTTGATATTGTAAATTTAGAAACAGAGGAAACAAACATTGAAATCGAAGAAGAAAATAAAAATGTAGTTTGCATTTATTTCATTTTATTATTACGACGTGCTAATTCTCCTGAACGCTGAATTAGATGTCAGACATGTTCTCGTTGAGTGACACAAACATGCATGTGTATTTACGAGATTTTTGGAAAATAAAATGTTTTGTTTACATCGCATGTTCTTCACTGTGAGTTTGAGGTGAAATTTTGCTTTCGTTTGAGAATATATATTAACCCCTTGCACCACTATTTATTTTGTGAATGTAATGATTGGAAATTCTTCATCGTTCAGGATTTCATAGAAAAGAAAAGATAGTTTATATTTGTTGTATGCCTATGTTTTTTCCAAAGGATATATATCGACTACAACGAAATAGAATTTTATTTCGCTTTAAAGGGAATTAATAACGTACATATTTATTAGACTCTGTTCAAAATCTTCATCACGAGTCTGACTCGATATTGTAGGGTTAATACTAAATGTACCATGGGATCATTAAAATATTATTTACCTTCGTGTACAGACTCTTTTCCCCTGAAAAATGTATCAGCCCCTCAAAGCCACCCCTTCGCGGTAAGTAACGAAACCAGCTCGAGCATAAAGATGTTTTTAGCACGGTTGTACCTAATCGTCGGTAATAATATTCTTTAGGAAAGCGAGCCTCGGGTCTATTCTATAATCTTAATTGCATCTGACCGTCAATAAACGAAGCGTCCGGCGAGCAGCTCGCCTAAGTAGGAAGAAGGTCCCGGGTCCTCTCGATTTTATTTCGCCACGAGGAATCCTGGTGGAGCAGCCTGTGGGACGCGCACACGCGGGACCGATCCCCGTGTCGGTGAGCACGACATGGAGATACTCCAATTCCAGTTTCACCGAATTATCATAATGACCTCCGCGCCGTGGTCGAGAGATGGAGGTCGATTTCTAATTCCTCGTTTGCGGTGCTCGCCGGGCATCTCCATAAATTCAGAAGTTTACGCGCGTTTGCTTAGTTTTTTACGATCCGCCCAGTTTTCAACTGGTACCCTGGGACCGGACCGGACGTCGCTGGCCCCGATGATCATCCGAAGATCATCCGAAGATCACCCGGCAGCCGGCTCTCGATCACCCGGCAGCCTCGGATTGTCCCCGTTCGTCGGTTTCACAATTCCCCGAGACGCGAGCCCCGAAACGGTGGATCGCCGTTCTCGCGATCTATTCGATCCATCCAGGCTATTTTAGAGCCGTTACGCGCGATCCTCGGCGACCTTCGCCGATCGATTTCCGTCGTTTCCCTTTCCGAATGATCGCGAGCCTGCTCGGGCTGGATTCCGCGGATGCCGACGTCCCGGGATCGATACGAGCAAGAATGAATAAGAACCGGAAGTCTCAGAGCGTTTCTCATTCCGTTGGCTGTTCGTTAATCTGAGACGGGTTAAATCATCTCTTGCGAGCGATCTATACTCTTCCGCTGTGATGTATGGTCGCTGGAACGTGTGATTAGTTCGTTAATTTTATTATTTATACTCGGTTACTTTCTTTAACCGTTTCAGGATTGTTCGGGTTAGGTCTGGGTCAGGCATGGCTATTTATTAATTGGAGATAGGCTCGTCTATGGAACTCTTCTACGATGATTTATGTCTTCGCTGAGATTGCAATTTTTTTTTCATTCCTTCGTTCCTTCTCTTATTCTTATTTACGCTCGGTTATCCTCCTTTCGGTCAGATATTTCATTCGCCCGATGATTCTCTTATCGCGGTATTGATTTGTCATTAGTATAAATGCACGGTATCTTGACAGATATAATTATTCTGTCAACCGACGCGAACTTGTCGTGCAAAACCGGATATCGGAGCCAGTTATGTCGCTAATGTAAATGCACGGCGGCATCTTGTCGAACGTTATAATTATTTCATCCGAGACGGATACTGCGGGCAAGTATTAAATAAAACAAACGTTTTCTTCTTCGCCTCGTTACTTTCGCACGGTAGCATGAACTCCTCGTGTAAATTCATAGCACCGTAACCGATACTATAATTATTTCATCCACTTTATGGAACGTGTCGATAAACCAGATATCAAACACATTTTCTTTTCGTCTCACAATTTTCTTACGGCCATGTCGACGTGTTACTGACACAAATTCACGATGTCTCAACGGATGTTATAATTATTGTATCTCGAGAAACGTATTATAAATAAACTAGCTAAAGACAATTTCTTGTCGCATCGTAATTTTCTTATTAATTTGTCACTCTGGAATTTTGTAAACACCTGTTAAATGTCGATTCAGCCTAGAAAAACGAGTGCAAACCTACTAGGAGTGCAAAACTAGAGCTCCGCCTACAGTGCTACAATCTCGTCATTGCTTTACAGTCAATTCTCTATATATGTCACCGAGAGATGGTCGATAAATGTCTCGGAATTATCCCCACTTCCTATCCACTTTGAATTTTTCTATCCCAGCAACTATTCGTCAGAGAGCTCCGCCTAGAGTGCTACAATCTCGTCATCGCTTTACAGTCAATTCTCCATATATGTCGCCGAGAGATGGTCGATAAATGTCTCGGAATTATCCCCACTTCCTATCCACTTTGAATTTTTCTATCCCAGCAACTATTCGTCAGAGAGCTCCGCCTAGAGTGCTACAATCTCGTCATCGCTTTACAGTCAATTCTCCATATATGTCGCCGAGAGATGGTCGATAAATGTCGCGGAATTATCCCCACTTCCTATCCACTTTGAATTTTTCTATCACAGCAACGATTCGTCAGAGAGCTCCGGCTAGAGTGCTACAATCTCGTCATCGCTTTATAGTGACTTCTCTGTATATGTCGCCGAGATATGGTCGATAAATGTCGCGGAATTATCCCCACTTCCTATCCACTTTGAATTTTTCTATCACAGCACCGATTGGTCAGAGAGCTCCGTCTAGAGTGCTACAATCTGGTCATCGCTTTACAGTCAATTCTCTATATATGTCACCGAGAGATGGTCGATAAATGTCTGGGAATTATCCCCACTTCCTATCCACTTTGATTTTTTCTATCCCAGCAACTATTCGTCAGAGAGCTCCGCCTAGAGTGCTACAATCTCGTCATTGCTTTACAGACAATTCTCTATATATGTCGCCGAGAGATGGTCGATAAATGTCGCGGAATTATCCCCACTTCCTATCCACATTGAATTTTTCTATCACAGCACCGATTGGTCAGAGAGCTCCGCCTAGAGTGCTACAATCTGGTCATCGCTTTACAGTGACTTCTCTGTATATGTCGCCGAGAGATGACCGATAAATGTCACGGAATTATTCCCATAACCTCTCCACCTCCGAATTTTTCTATCGCAGCACCGATTGGTCAGAGAGCTCCGCCTAGAGTGCTACAATCTGGTCATCGATTTACAGTGACTTCTCTGTATTTGTCGCCGAGGGATGACCGATAAATGTCGCGGAATTATCTCTACTACCGCGGGGTATACCCTGTGAGGGGCTAAAGAGCTCGAGAGATCTTGGTTGCGGAGGAGTGTAAGGTGGATCAAAGAATAAAATCTCCTAGCCGATATATGTCCGCGGCCAGATCCGTATTTCGGACACATATCGAGTAAAACCTGTATTACCGTCGCCTAACGTTTCCATCAAACCGATGCTCCTCCACCTGCGACGTCGAATCTGTTATTCAAATCCATAGTGCAGGACTGGCATAGTCGCGCATGGTCTTGCACCAGCCCACATCGTCGGAGCCGGGTGCTGGCGTGTCTCGTCTATCGTTCTCGGCGAGCTGGTCGTGACACATGGTAATTAATAAATTCTAGGGAAGCGGTCGCGATGAAAAGCGTCGACGGCGAGCCGGCCTCTCGTTCCGAGACGAACCCTCGCCGGTACGTGCACGCGTTCGCTTATAAATAAGCTCCTCTGCACGTCCCGGTCGCCCAAGACAATGAAACGGGAAAAATGCCCGCGTCAACAAAAGCCCCCGAGGATGAATTTAATAACGATCGGTGAAGGCGGGCCGCTGATTACGCGTCCCGCGAGCCGGCATTGACGCGAATCGTTTTCGCCAAAAGGAAAGTCGTACATCTTTCATGCGCGGTCCGGGCCCGGGAATCAGCCGGCCCTTAACGTGTAATTCGACGTGTTAACGTTATTATAACGCGCCGGTTCCCAGCCCCGGCGAATGATTATGCGGTTAAAGAGCGCCCCGGCTCCATAGACCGCGACCGGCTACAAAGCAGCTGACTTGTAAAGGATGTAGACGCCGTACGTCCGTTAATAGCTGACATCATGAATGGCGGGAATTTCATGCCTTTCCCGTCACGACAGGTCCCTATCCTCCTCTTGCTTTTCTTTCGCTCGTTTCGCGTCATAATGAACGAGACATCTGTATCCTTGACGGACCGATCTAGCTCCGGTTTCACGGGATCGACCGGCGGTCCGGCCTTGTTTCCTCAGGGACCCCAACGTGGACCCCGAAGACCGAGGACGATGCGTTCATTCCTGTTTCTATGGTACCTGGCAACCAGAGAAGTTAACCCTTAACATCCACCGGCTATTATTTCATTATTTTTAAAAATACCTGGATCCGAATACAATGATTTCTCTATATATGTCGCTCTTCTCTATGTATTAACCTCAGTATCGTGAGGTGCTGTACAGTGAATTTTCAATATATGTCAACATACCGTCCAAGGCCTCCCAAGCTTCATGGCCCCGCGATAGTGGAGATAATTCCGCGACATTTATCGTCCAGGCCTTGGTGACATATATAGAAAAATCACTGTAATACGATTTTCAGTAGTTGTACTGTACCAGAAGATAGCTTAGAAATGTTCTTCTGTATTATAACCTGAAACGAAATTCTTAGATGACGTTACTGGAAGCAACCTGTTGGTTACAGATTGAAATTGTTAACGGAGGATCCAGTAAAAATTAGCCATGGACCATGGGCTTTTAACACTAGCTTTACAGGACCCGGTAAAACGACGGGTTTCTAACATTTTTATAATTTAATATTATTTAGATTGTGAGGACCTATCTACGTGGAATTTCTCAACAAATTTATTTCCTTAGGTGTATGTTATTTTAAAAAATGGCTAAAAACTTGAACAGAAACATTCTTCTTATTTTCATATAGTAATGTAAAATACTCACTTCCAGTGCTCCGTAAACCTAGCGTTAAACACTATAAAATAATCGTCGGTAGGATAAATATCCACTTCACCTCCAGTGCAACGGAAGCGTTTCCCTACTCCGGAAAAATACTTTTTCCAGATTGCATCACCTAACGCAGACCTAGTCTTGAGGACAGGTGTGTACCTCCTTCTTCGGAGGTACAGATCCCGCTGTAAGGTTACAAGGAGGAAGCCAGCGATTTGGTGGTCGGTTCGCAGAGTGTTCCAGGTGGAAGGTGGCCGGCGTCGACCCTGTTTCGTGGTTGGCACAGGTGAAGCAGATCGACGAGAGAGCAAAAGGGGGCTGGGAGAGCGCATCGCCACGTAGCCGGCGTGTGGGATGAAGTCTTCCCCGCGAAGCGGCCATTATCGTTATGATCACGGCCAGGTAGATGCCACCCCGTGATTACCGTATCGGCCGGCGATCGACGGCGACAGGACTCGCCATTATGCGATCGACACCTTCCGAGACACGTTCGCGCCGTAAATCATCGGCTAAACGGAAAAGCCCGTCGGCTGTGTTTACGGGCGAACTCGCCGGGAATGTTTGTGCGGTGCACGCGCCTACACGTGCATTGATTTCACGCGCCGGGGCCACGGTGGGTGTGCGCAAAACACACACCGAGCCACGAACAGGACACAAGAGTGCGTCCTCGCGGCAGGTGAAGAAAAATCTTCCAGGTGGTTGCTGGATACGATCCCGGGAGAATTGAAATTGAAGAACTCCCTTTCTCTCTATCTCTATCTCGCGGCATGGGCCAACGGCGGATTGTTTAATCAATTGATACGTCGCTGGCTCTCGCGGACGGTAATGATACCGATGCAAATTCACCACCGCCAGGCGGAGGAGTACGTGATGATCATGCCGGTTCTTTCGTGAGAAGCTCGCCAGGCTTCCTGGAATAGGCTCATCGCTGTTAGAACACGATGCTGTATTTATTAGCGGCTGATAGCGCTTCGACGTTCTTTGTCCGTGATTGACTGCTTGCAGTTCTGTTGCGCGAAACAGGATTGTGGTTGTTGCGAACTTGGGAAGGTGCTACGACTTCTAGAAGAGGGAACAGTCTACCCTCCTGGAGCTGTGGTTCATTTGCTTCCCTATTGAGACTCTGTTAAGAGGCTCCGTAGATTCGCGATAAGGTAGAGTGACCACGTTACCGACAAACAAATTAAGATTGGGGAAGTCATAGATTCGGGGAATCTTATATTAACACTTTGATCGCCACACAAGAAAGCTAAAAAATTCTATGAAATCAAAGTAAGATATTTAATAAAATAGAAAAATTGAAAAAAATTAAATATATTGTGTAGTTCTCCAACTTTCTTGCATTTTATAGATCCTAATCAAATTTGGTACAATGAATATATTAACGTAAAAATTCATTTTTAAGCCTGAACAAATAATTCTGTCACCCATATATGGGTGACATGGCAGTCAACGTGTTAATAGGCTTTTGGTAGGTAGAGTGTTAACACGTCAATTTAATAATACAACATTAGTTTTAAATCCTTGAAATATTCTCACTGTTTTGAACTAGTTCGAAGAAAATTGTAGATTGCAGATTTAGTGGATTTTACCAGATACAGAAGAAAAATTGGAGAAGTTGTAAACTAATGTTTCATAATGGTACAATATATTATCAACCTTCAAAATGTCCTACTTGAGATACAATATACTATATGGTACAATATATTTTCAACCCTTAACCCTGAGCACTCGAATGGCGACTGTAAAGCGCCATGAAAAATAGCAGTATCATTATTCAAAATATTTGTTACATTCTTAAACTTGTTTGTATATAATAAATTACTAGAAACTTCAGTATTGTACGAGTAAATTGCACCATTTTCGTATGTATAACACAAAAAAGAAAGTCTATAGACGGGAAATATTGTAGGTCGAATGAAATGTTTTGTTTTGTAGTTAAAATAGCCTCAAGTGCAAAGGTTTAAAATTCACTATTTGAGATGGGCCAGGTCGATTAGGATGGCTTAGGTATATCCAAAGGCCGCCAGCAAAACAGTGAAAATGTTTCCCACGAGGAAACAATATTTTTCCTGATACGCGTCTCGATCTTCCAGATTCAAAAGGTCCACATTCGACGACAGAACTCGAACCGATCGAAACCGGTACCGCTTCCCGATTCCCGCGGAAGGTCGAGGTCTCTTCAATCAATTAGAGTCACTTTTACACGCGGCTCGTTCGGTTCTCGAATTCTCTCCTCCGCACGTCCGTCCGCGATACCGCCGACGTTATTAATAACCATGATCATTTCCAACCGTGAAATATCCGTTGAAATTGAATATCTAGGCGTTCGGAGGAATCCTAAGCCGTCTCGTCGCGTTCGGTCGCATCGAGAGCCATTATTTATCGAGCACCTGTTACAGGGTCAGTATTCGTGCGGCGAAATTATCATAAGTCGACCGATCCTCGACCTCGAGTTGCGTTCTCCTTGGGCGGATCTCCGCGCGACATCGTTCTATTCGGATTCCGGCTAATAAAAAGGATTCCACCGGGAAACCGATCGCATCTCATTCCGGGATTCGCGATTATTCGCAACGGTTTAAATATTCATGGGCGGCTAGATAGGAGAGGAAAGAGGAGAAATTATACGAGGGAATACATATAGATGAAGCGTGGCGGGATCGTCGTCGGGAGCGAGAGCGAACACGGTTTACGATGGCAGGTATTAATTTACCGAATAAAGATAACACACATCGTCACGGGTCTCTATGGTAATCGGACAATTATAAATTCCGTGGAAGCGTCGGGGCCGGGCTAAATCATCACCTACCTGATTCCGTTACCGTCCATCATTGGGGCCCCGGCGATGCGTGTTTCCTTTCGGTGTACTTACCAGCCCTTCTCCTCCCCTTCCTCCACCCCTCTCCCCACTACCATCGATAAGTGCGGATCGTTTTACGCCGGCTGCGCCCTCGCGAAAAAATCGCCAAAATTGACAGCAATTTGCGACGCTTCGTAATCCACGGTCCTCTTCATTCACACCGGGCCGGAGTCGAGCCTTGGGAGACCACGGCACCGTTCCGGACACCATCATCATCGCCGGGATGAGGTCGAGGGACCATCCGCGGTGCTACGTGATCGGTGTGGTGTTACAGCAATTTCTACGATACCGCGCACGTTGCCGTACGTGAGCAACGTTGTCGTGAACGCTCGCCAGGCAACAATAAGGGGAACCCCTTAAGGGGTTACGTGCACCCAACGGCCCGAAAAACAACGCTCACTTGCCGGATATTTTATTGATAGAAACAAAGTCCTCGTGATTACCCTCCCCTCCGTGATTGCTCGACTGGCAAATGAAAATCTTTCAGCGGTAATAATGGATTATTTGAGGATTTCATGCGAATTAGCAATTTTTAATTCGCCCTCGCTCGTTGAACATGATTCTCTGAGTAGCGTGAAATCTTTGGTCTCTCTCTGTTCGTGGTGGAAGATATATTGGGTCTGGGAAAAAGTTCGTGGCATTATATACAGGGTGGTCCACGCAACTTCCACACCTATATAACTTTCAAAGTATGCGTTGCAGGAAAAAGTTTTGTATACAAAAGTTGCATGGTTCGAGCGGGATGTTTACGTGACAATGTTTATAAACACGGCAACGTCTTGTTTATAAACACCCCGCTGTCCTGAGGAAATCTGTGATAAGGTTGAATTTCTATTACGCGAAGAAACTTTTCTGGAAATAAAGTGAAATTATTCGTTAATTACTAGGTTTAGGGCTAATGAGAGTCAATACTTTTTTAAATCAAATCTCCGAAACACTTCCACCTGTGAAAAAAATAAATACACTAAATTGTGTACCCCTTCGACCATGCAACTTTTGTATACAAAACTTTTTCCTGCAACGCATACTTTGAAAGTTATATAGGTGTGGAAGTTGCGTGGACCACCCTGTACATCTCATCATCTTTTCAGATTTTTGGAGAATTATTTAAGAAATAAAACATTCACTTCTGTAGAAGAGGTAAGGAGGCACCTTGAAGAATGAAAATTTGCAGGAAAGACGGCAAACTGTCCTTGATAATGATGCAGATCATATAATAAATTAAGAAATAAAAATCTGAACTTACTACAAAGTTTGTTTCAGATTTCAAAATAGTTGATTACTTATGGGTCTCCCTAATACAATATTTCTCTAAAATCTTGTACTAGAAATTGACGGATCTTTATGGAAAATAAAAATTGTCTGCCTTAGATATGAGAAAGCGCAGTTACATAAAAATTCGTCCCTTCTCATAATAACTTTAGCAGGTTGTACATTTCTAATTGTATCTGTTTCTGAGGCTTTTCTAAGGCTGAGCGCAAGAATATTGCCCAAGCAATCAGCTGATTAAGGAAAATCGAGATCGTCGAAACTGGTTTGGCAGATAGGAGCGGACCGGAGGGCGGCCATTTTCGATCCGCGAGCGTGACGTTCTCAGCAAAATGTTAATTCCCTCGTAAATCCCGAGAGTAGCCACCGAACCTGGACGAGCGAGGCACGTGCACGGCCGGTGCTTATTACTAATATCGAATTTATATTCGACGACAATAATATTCTGGAAACCCGTACCGCGTATATCAACGTCCGTTTAAATAACGCGGAATGGCGAGCGTCTTCTCTCGAGGCGCGTTTTTTCGGACGGATCACGGGCCTGAAAAATTTGTCGCCCGGGGCGATCGATCGGTAAACGGACGCGTCCCGATTTCAAAAGCTCCCTGGGCCCCGGTCACATTTCACGCGAACCGCTCTTACTTGGCCTACGCATCACGACATTATCCACGAGGAATCGTGGCTATTAATTCCGCGGCGCCGTGAACGTCTCCGTATTTAAACACAGTAACGATAAGTCATTGAGCAATCGACAGGCGGCCGTTCAGCCGGCGCGGGAGTGACGATCCTGACGTCATCACGTGGGAAATCGTGGGTGAAAGTTTTAAAATGCTAGACGACCGATCGGTTCGCTAGCCGAGGATCCTTTTCTGACCAATCAACGCCGGCTATCGAACTTGTGTTCATTGTCGCGTCATCTTCAACCCTTTCGGTCCTACCTCGAACCGAAATGACATTAACATTTCCACCAATCTTACTATCAATAATTCCACAATTTCATGACACGATAATTCTAATCTTTCTCAGCTGTTCTTCACTTCGACAATACAGTCATTTCTCTATATATATACGTCGCCAAGGTCTGGATGATAATCGTCTCAGAATTATCCCCACCACCTCGAGAGGTCTAGAACGACGAATGTAAACATAACACGGCTCGGGTATGTCTCCTGGACGGTATATTATATTACGTTGGCAAGACCCGTGTTGTTGACATATATCGAGAGTTCATTGTACGATTGAAATATATGACGTTGAAGTAGATTCTAAATTATTTTTTTCTATTAATGCTTCAAGCATTTAACGTTGTAATGATTATACAGTGACTCGCAATAATATTCGGACGTTTTTAAAAATCGTATAACTTTGTTAATATTGAACCATACGACTTGGATTTTCTTTTAAGTGAGCACAATTGATTTGGCATATAAAATGAAAAGAATTTTTTACAAAAATTGCAATTGGTCGAAATTGCAGCAAAAATACTAAAAGTTGTATATTTCAACTTTTTTATGCGTGCTTATATTAAAAATTTAAAAAGTACGTTTTGTACATCTGTATCAATTATACATATTCTGAATATTTCATCTAAATCGGTCAACGTTGCACTGAGCTACAAACGTTTAACCCTTAGCACTCGAATGGCGACTGTAAGGCGCCACTAAAAATTGCTGTATCATTATTCAAAATATTTTTTATATTATTAAATATGTTTGTATTAAATAAATTACTAAACACTTCAGTATTGTACGAGTAAGTTGCACCATGTTAGTATGTATAACTTGAAAAAAGAAATATATGGAAGGGAAATATTCCAGGTCGGAAAAAACGTTTCGTTTTAGTGTTAAAATAGGCTCGAGTGCAAAGGGTTAACGATGAAAACTTAAGGGCGAAAGTCGCAGAATTTTGGCCTTGTCAGGGAATTTCGCCCTTATGTGATCATTTTGGAACATCTGCAGCTCATTGCAACGTTAACCGATTTTGATGAAATTCTCAGAATATGTATAATTCATACAAATCTACAAATCGTACTTTCTAAATTTTCAATGTAAGCACGCATAAAAAAGTTGAAAAATACAACTTTTAGTATTTTCTCTGCAATTTCGACCAATTGCAATTTTTGTAAAAAATTCTTTTCATTTTATATGCCAAATCAATCGTGCTCACTTAAAAAAAAAATCCAAGTCGTATGGTTTAATATTAACAAAGTTATACGATTTTTACAAGCGTCCGAATATTATTGCGAGTCACTGTATGTATATTGAAATAGGAACTTTAGTACGTATTCCAATTTTTTAATTTTTCAACACCTAGAACAGTAAAGAAAATTAGACGTGAACATAAACGATCCAATATGGCGATGGAGGGTGAATATATTAGGAGGGTAATATTATTATTTTTTTGAAAGATGTAAAATTCTAAAAAATTCCTATGGTACTCTCTTTCTCCAGTGGCCCTAAGCACGTGATTACTTTGCTTGTTAGTTAATCCAACAGGGTATTTGACAGACCCTCGTAGAGCAACCCCTGAAGTATCGCAATCGGCAGTGGGCCAGTGTTTTCGGTTAGGGGAAGCAAAAGAAACGAATATGGACCATCTGACCGCCCCCGGTGCCCACTGCTGGGCACGGTCCAACCACGAGTATTATTTATACCGTTCCCTAGGAAACCGGGGGGAGAATGGGGGACCGTCGTAGCTGCCGGTCCCGGGGCATCGCCGCCGTAACTCAACTTAGAAAACAACGCCCGTAAGCGCGCATGTGTCCCAGGTAGCGGTAAATTAGTAGCGTGGGGCCCCGAATTTCGACCGCGACTAAAAGGAGTCAAGGGGGACGTCCCACGGGGGAGACGGGGGTGTCCACGGACCCAGCGAACGGTGTGCCCTCGGTGGGTTTCTATGCTCCCCGTCGGACGTCCCGCGGCGAGGCCCGGCACTCCTGATTAAAATTACTCTGCCGAGATCCGGCGAGATTTCCGCGGCGAAATTTATGAAATTGTCCCGGTTTATTGTTTTAAATGAGCTTGCGTTCCCGAAGAGATCAGCGCCGGATAAGGGGTTCCCCTGTAAATCCAGAGAGAGAAAAGAAACGGGGAACGGTGAGCACAGGTGGGGGCGGTCGACCCCCTAGAGAGGCCACTGAAAATCGTCCGTGGAGGAATTAAAAGCGAGAGGTGGCTTCGATATTTTCTGATCCGATCATAAAGGGTGTCCATCTCTTGGCGTTAGGCTTGTTGGATGCCTGAAGCCTTCTACGAGTTTCCTCATCGAACTCTACCATCGCTCATTTACTAACAAACATAGGTCTGAGTGTATAGTATGGCTCTTCGCGTCTCTGTATAAAAATTGGTAGCACTGAATATCAATATATTCGTTCTCAAAGGAACTAATAGAACTAGTAGCTAATAATAATTATTAATAACTCCGGTCGTTTGTACGAGTAAGATAGACAAGACTTGTGTGAAACACACAAAAAGCACAGGGAACGTGTTAATAATAACGACGCTTAACACTTTAAGGGGTTTCAAAAATTATAAATTAATTGCCGGTAGAAAGATTAAGATGGCTGATTACAATTACTTCACACATATCTTGAACTAGAATAACTTTTTTAGAACAAACGACTTCGATTCCCTGCGAAGCTAGAATCATTTATTATACCACGTGCAATGAAAATTTTTGGAAAAATTCCGAAACAGTAAAAGTTGTCTTTTACAACTTCTCTTTTTAACCAGTTAAGCGTGTTTGACGTGTATACACGTCAATCCAAAACTCTATTGCGGTGCCGTTAACATTAATGAATTGTTCATTTCTTTTTTTTTTTTTTTTTTTTTTTTATTTAAGCTCTTTAGGCCCTTAAAGGGCCCATTTCGCTTTACAATTTATTTTGCAGTTTGGTATTACAATGATACATAATAATTAAATAAATAGTTTACAATCTGTGAAGTATTGATGAATACAAATACACGCCTTAATATTAGGTTCAACTATAAACATTTCAATACTTAAGGGTAATTGATAATCCATTTTATGCAGAGAATCTAAAAGTTTGTGTCTTTGAATGTCATACTTTTCACACTGCCAGATCACATGGTTTAGAGTTTCATTACTTTGATCACAGCTACACTTGCCGTCAGAAATTATACCTACTCGTGCCAATGAAGCGGCTAAATGATAGTGATCCGCCCGCATCCTATTGATCATAGTAATGAAACATCTCTTAAGTCCTAGACGGGAGAACCAGGGTGTGGAACTGTCACGGAAAAAGTGCTGGAAGTAATTTTTGCCCTTAAATAACCCTTGCCTCCTGATAATTTCCACAGAATTCCCTTTGGCCTGTTTCTTATATTTTTCGTAAACATCAGTGAAAGGAACCTTCGGAAAGTCAAAGGATGTCGAGTAGGTAGCCAATTTGGCTGCCTTATCTGCATCTTCATTGCCCTGATTGTTAATTTCTTCTCGAATAAAAATGTAATTTTTGAACTCTTGCCCTGCCCCGCCCCTTTGAACCTTTTTTTTTAATTTTTTTTCTTTTTCGTGTATATTCCGCATTGCATGATTTTAATTCCGCGCCGTGGGGGATTTATGAAATTGAGCTCCACAGTTAACTGGTTAATCTGAGCGTGTAACGAAAATCAGGAAATGCTCGACGTTAAAGAAGTCGAATTGTGTGAACTTAATTTGACGCGGGCTTCGGGGACCAATTCCGGAATTTTAATGGCCGTTCGATCGGCCGTGAAAGGGGTCAAGAGAAACGTTACTCAGTCGCATAAATTTCGTCCGAACGCAACGTCCGATCGGACGTTCCGCCCAGCGAGCTTTAACGATCGCTGGACTCAATATCGCGGATCAACGGGAGAGACCTGTCCGTTACGCGTACTTAGCTCGAATTTAAACGGCGACTAATTAATTGAAACGGCCCCCGAAGAATTTCAATGATCCTGGGAGTCGAGCGAAGGCACGGTGGGGATGAAGTACACGGCGAAGTTATCGATACTACTACCCGAGTGGTAGGTTTAATACTTTCAAGTGGATGAAAATCCTTAAGATACGAGCCTCCTCGACGGGACCTTCCTCTCGGATTCGCGCTTAGTTGCTCGCTCGTATTTCACGAACATTCTAATTTAGCGAACCTCTTTACCCGAAGATTGTAGTATTACGTGTAATCGCGCAGTATATTGAAGCGCAGGGAGACTCTTCGGTAAGCAGTCCTCGGTTGGTTACTTAAGGCGAGTTTACACTTTTATGGATGCGCGTCGCGGACGAATCTTCCACAATTAATATGAAGAATGACCACAGAAGTATTTATACTTCTTCAATAATTGAATTCTATTCGCCAGTTCTCCGAATAAAAAGGATATTTTCGAACTTCTCTGACACGAATATCGTTCATTCACAACGAAAGTGATGCAAGTCAATGAAAGAAAATTTTACAGGAGCCATTTGAATTGCCAATTTTTTTTATGGTATACAATCCACATAGAATTGTAAAATAATTTTTTGTTAGTTAGATACAGGGTTAATTGTCATGCACATTAGTTATATAGTACATTAGTATAAAGTTCATTAGTTATATAGTTTCAATTTATATATTGATTGTTATAATTCTTTTTATAAATATATTTTTATGACTTTTTTCCGGAGAATAATTGCTGGAAGGCTGAATTAGAGTTGCGACCTTTTTACTGTGAAAAGTTAGAGTGATTTCGAACCTGTAAAAATAATTAAAAAAATTTTCGAGTTGTGTCACTTTTCTTATGAATGAGTAATTCAGAAAACAATTGAAACTGAATGATGAAAATGAACACCGTTCATGTGTGTGTTTCGACAGATTAGAAACTGGTGCGACTATGTTCACTAATCACTATGAATGAAAGGCAGGTGAGAAAAATATTTACACCTTTCACTGTGGATGAGTTGCTAGGATGTACATCCAAAGTGAAGAAGTATAAATTAATATTTATAATACTAAAATAATTGAAAAATGCTGTTTATATAATTTCCAACTTATTAAACACATTAATAACAAAACTAAATGTCCACTTCACTCCAGCATGTTGCGATTCAGCTAGAAAACTTTAATTTTGCAGAAAGATTCGCTATCTAATAAGTTATTAGTAATAACAATACCCAAAAACACCTCAGGTGATTCGTTCACCTCACAAATTAGGAGTCTAATTTCCCAGTACGGTATTACCATGAAGAGCTTCCTGCGATAAGAGTGGCTGTAACGGAAACTTTTCCGACCAATGAGTTCGCTGAGACGTTTCCTATCTCAGGAATTCTAATATCCAACCTCATCAAAAAATTACTAATATTATTATTAGTAAGTTTATTAATAGGTTATAAATTCCAGCTATCAACGCCTTCCTAGAACTGGAGCGATGAAACGAACCGCTAAAATTCCATAGAGCCACGTGAAATTCATTTCTAGCAACGTCTATGATCCTATCAATTTCACCTTGGACTCGGTATTGGCAAGTTTCCGGCACGGGTTGAATTTACGGGTTCATATCTCGGTCGCTAACTATGCTCGACCGGTGGACCAGTTAGAGCAGCATAGTTGAACGACCATAAACCGGGCGTTGTGTACCGGTGCGCAGCGTTTCTATAAATTACAAAGATTTGCTTGTCATGAAGTAGATGAAAATTAGATCTTCTCGTAAGCTAATAGACCGGAGCGGACGCAGACTCTCACATCTGATGTCATTTGTTAAATAAATAATAGTCAAGTTCAAGTCTCTTTAAAGCCAGTTTTCCAAGCGTTCCAAGCCTTAACGTTCCCAAGCAAATATCCTCTTGCCAATAAAGAATTTTGATAGTACAGGAATTTAACTGTGCTAACGTTCTCCTTTTATTGTTAAATAAAATGTGCTCACCGTCTTCGCAAAATTGGTGTCAGAAGGGGAGTAGATGTGCATCTATTCTTTTAATTATCCCACTGTTTTAAATTTTATCTACTCGTCAAAAATGCACAAACAGGAACGTGTCCCCCATTTATTGTTAAATAAAATGTGATCACCGATGAGGAGGAGCAGAAGAGTCTTCGCATCATTGATATCAGAAGTAGAATCGGTGTGTATCAGTTCTTTTAATCTTTCCACTGTTTTAAATTTTATCTACTCGTCAGAGAGGCATAAACAGTATCATGTCCCCCTTTGGTTGTTAAATAAAATGTGCTCACTGTCAAGGAAGAGCAGAAGTCTTCGCAAAATTGGTGTCAGAAGTGCAATAGATGTGCATCAATTCTTTTAATCATTTCACCGTTTTAATTTTGATCTAGTCAGAAGTGCATATACAGGAAGAGGATTTTTTCCGATCTTTTCGCGATTCTCACTACGCGGTGGATCACGTCTGATCTCGACACGATTCCCATGGCAGAGGGACCGTTACACGCGCGAAATCCCCGGTCAAATTAGATTGATATTGAGCTAAACTCGGCCGCGATACGGTGACGGCGACCCCGCCGCGCCGCGCCGGCTCGATCGTCGATCGCCGTGGATCATGATTGGCACCGACGGACCCGCACCTGCCGTTCCATCGGAATTCCCGCGAGATGAGATTCCATAATTTTCTCACGATATACACACGTTACACACGCACGGAGAGCGCCGCCGCGCCGCAGTCGCGTTTCCATCGACGCGCGTCGCCGCGTGTGTTCGCCTCGGAGCGATCGGCTCGGGTCTCATCGCGGAACGTCAAAAACGTAATCATAAAGGTTAACTGGAAGATTAATAGCGGTCGGATCGCGTGTACACCGGCCCGCGGTTTTTTTAATTGACCCGGTGAGCGCCGGCTGCGTGAAGAGTCGCTTCGTTCTCGATCGCCTCGATGAATGGTTACTCGCGGCGACAGAATTTTATTTCGTTCTGCTCACCTCCCCTCCTCCCCTCCCCTTCCTTCCCCCCCCTCACCCCTCCTTTTCTCCGCGTGTTTGATTACCCACGATGCCGAAGAGACAGGCTTCGCAGATGCTGGGACCGTGAGGTGGCTTTGACTTTCTTCCAGGATTCTCTTCAGGTTCGATCGCTGGACGCGGAAAGTTCGGAAGTGTTGTTGACACTCGCTGCACGGAGACCCAGTCCTTTATGAATCACGGTAGATCTTTGTGTAATTTGATAATTTGAAATTTGCAGACGACAAAACTGTCAAGACATTTCAAGATTTTAAGAATATATTAGGGGTACCCATAAGTAGTCAATTTATTTGCAGAGAATTTGTTTTGTTCTGTACCGATCGTTGAAGAATAATAATGAAAAGAATTGATTACTCGTGGGTCCACCTAATATTATCATTTGTAACGTACTGAAACTCTTGAGAAAAGAAATAAATGTTTACGCTCTGTTCCTATTTGAGAAAACAAAAGATTTTAAGAGACCGAGCATATGATTTGTAACGTACTGAAACTCTTGATAAACTCTTAATAAATGTTTACACTGTTCCTATTCGAGAAAATAGAAGACTTTAAAAGCTCCAGTATATTATCTGCAACGTACTGAAACTCTTGAGAGAAGAAATAAATGTTTACGCTGGTCTTGCAATCGATTCACTCCATTTTTATTTTCCATATACATCCGCAGTCCGTAATGGTAACAAAACTTTGTAGAAATGTACTGCCGGTCTTGTATAAGACTATCAAAAAACATTTACAGCATCAACAACTCACTTTGCGCCACCTGATAACACCACCCACGTTGCATAATCGAGTGATTTACATTTTAGCTTATTGTGAGCTACATTTCTAGCGGAATAATTGAATTATAATTAATGTTGACGGGGAAAGGTTGCATTCTTCAAAAATGTGGGACGTATGCAGCAACAGATCAACCATAACTGTGATCGTTGGTGGAGGAATAAAGAGGCCCGACAGAAAAGAAGCGAGAGGACGCGATTAATAAATTCGCGATGTCCACTTCCGGAAACTGTAGCGCGTGTCTCATTAGTTTCTTAGGGCCGGCTTAAGGAGAAATTAAATACAGCATCCCAGGGATGGGTGGGGACCCCATACTGAGTCCCATCCTTATAATGAACGCTCGCAACATCGTCCTCAAGCGTAATGCCCCGTGTACGCGACTTGTGAGCTTTTGGACAAAGTGGTCGACCAACCCTTTGCGCTCGGAACTCCGATTCACAAAAACGATACGTTTATTGCTGTTAACCTCTTTGGGGACCAATCTTTCAGAAACGAATTAGTCGGTTTTAATTTCTTCGTAATTGGGTACACTTTATGGAGTTTAACCCTTCAGAGAAGATGCTTGATTCTCGGTTAATTTCTGTACGAATATGTTGATTAATCTTTCACATTTTTCATAGGTGTTTTCAAATTCTACAAAGCAGTGGTTTTTTGCAATAAATTTTGAAACTCTCGGTATTCGTTGATAAAAAGTAATAAATAGTCGATAATCGAGCAAGACAACATTGAAAATAATTGTGACTGTATTAATCTTTGGACGGCGGGACTGGGATCCATGTGGACCCAGAATTACGGATGTTATAAATTATAATTTTCCAACAGCAGTTCAATTCATCGGTCATTTCTATTCAATTCAACGAGGAGATCAACGTTGCCTATATAACTTGGTTTAAAAATATATAAAAAGTGTATACACGTCGCGAGGATCGACTGCACATGTGTGTAGCAGTATCCTCGCGAATAGGTTAATTTTTTCAAGAACGATTCAACCAGTTGAGGGCTGAAAATTAACGAACGGCCGACGGGAGAATACATTAACGCGAAACAACGTGTTCAAACGTTTCCCTTCCCTGAGCCATCAGAATTAATTTCCAGCGGCTCTGAAAATCGCAATTAATCTCTGTACGTTTCTGCAGTTGATAACAATTTCCGCGACACAATTAATGGCGCGAGTGCGTTATAAAATAATTTTCCCGAAGTGGCCGCGACGCGGCGCGAGGGGACGCCGGTGACAAATGAATTTTCTTTCGATATTAGCGGCTTCAATTAAAGCCGCGGTTCGTAGAGACACGTTCATAACCGGCGGTCGCACCTCATCCATCAGTAGGCGAGAACGGCGCAAAAAGCATAATCGTTCTCTGGAAAGGTCCTTTACCCGCGTCGGCGACGGAAAGGCCCGTCGATTTACGCGACAAAGTGACGCAGGGTCGACGAGCCTTTCGCCCAGGTTAATCCACTTGTCGGCGTTCGTGATTTAACGTGCGGTTGCACACGTTCTGTCACACGTTGCGGAATCTCGTGAAATATTGTGATTAATACTCTTTTATCGCCGCGCGGCGCGTCGTTACTATGTTTCACCATCGTTCGCAATCCTTCTCCTCGGCTGTCCCTTTTTAAATATCCTTTTACGTAACCTGCTCTGCTGCGAATCACACCGGACCACCGAGATTTATCGCTGACACTATTTTTTTTCTGCCGATCACTGTATCAGTTTACAGGCAATTAGTTGCGCAACGTTGAACACCGCCGACTCGCCATCATCTTTTCAAACTTCTTCTTCTTCTTCTTCTGCGTCCTCTTCTTCTTTTTCAACGTGTTTCGGAAGAACTGTACGAGACCTGGGGGTCTCACTTTACAGACTGTTCTCGTGGTCGGTAATTATTTACCAAGGTGCTCTTCACAGATCTCGAGATCAGCTTGACAATTACACGTTATTGTCGCTTGGTCTTCGTTTCTCGGATATTCGCAAAAATATAGCTGATACGTGATGTTTCTGTTGGTTCAGGTTTAATCTGATTTAACCGTTTGAGTGCGGAGAATTTTCTTATACATAAAAAGTGAAGCGCGATAGTGCTTCGCCGCACTCAAACGGTTAAATATACCAGGGTTGGGTTGCAACGACAGAGGTCCTCTATTCAAGCTTTGACTTCATAGTGCACGATTTGTAGTTGTAAAATTGAGCTACGTTCGATATTTAACCTAAATTGAAATTCTAGTCCCCAGATCTTTGTGTTATAGCGAATTATTAACCCCCTGGGTGGTCTGGGTTTGATGTAGGCGAAATCTAGATTATATCCAAACTGGCTGGGTTCATGGTAATCATAATAAACATAGTGATTATCATAGTATTTTAACTACACTGATTTCTCGATATTTGTCAACAACACTTTTGCAATTACTTGATGAATCACTGTAATTCTAATTGTGGTCCGCAATTATAACTACTGGTTGCGCCAAATTAATTGCAATTACTAATTACAATTACATATACATATTACATATAATCAATTACATTAATCTATTACATATAATCAATCACTTTTAAGTATTTTTAACGCAATTATTAGTAATTCAAGAGGTTGTTGAGTGGAAATGCGGCCAGGTTGACTTTCGTTCAATTACTCAATTTGTTTTGGTATTTGTAATTCAATTACTGCCATTAAAATGCAATATTAATTGCCAAGACTTAAATTTCAATTACAAGGTAATTCGAATTAAAAGTAATTGCAATTACTTAGCTTAAGAAGTAATTGTAATTGAGAGCTTCAATAAAAATAATTGATAGGAGTAATTGTAATTACTTAACACGATTACAGTAATTGTAATTCAGTCTAACAATTACTTCAGTGTAATTGTTCTTTCAAACCACTAATTCTTATGTTTTGGACTATTTAACCGTTCTTATATCTATTATCTCTCATATCGTATATTATTTCTTATTTCTCTTATCTTATTATTTCTTATTTACTTTTGCTCACGTAATTGAAGATGTAATTAAATACTAGTGTAATTAATTACTGCCCAGCTCTGCCCGAAGTATCGTGTACGGTATCCTGGTTCGCTGCCGTGCCCCTAACTCATCCGAGAGACGATTTCCACATACTATTCGACACACGGGCCACTGTGTCCAAATTCATTACCAAATACCAGCGGCCGAGATCCCGGTGCGATAATTCCGTAAATATAAAAATTCGAGGCACACGGTAAATTAGAGTCGGTTTACGGTGCTGTAATGTTATCCCGGGGTTCGTGTCGCCGGAATTTATATCAACCCTTTTTCCCGTCACGATGTCAACGCCCTCCGGGAATGTCAGTTTCCCGGGGTGGAATGCACCGGGGGTTGGAGGAGGAGGAGGGGGGAAGAGGGGAAACCGTGCGTCCGTTATCGCGATCCATCAGCTGAAAACGCGATTTTCGTTCCGTCTACCCGCTCGGCTCCGCTCGGCACCGCTCCGCGCCGGGGCGCCGATGCTCCGGCGTAAATCACCGGGCCACGCGGAGGTTTTCCGTTGCCAGCAGGGCACCGGGGCCCCGGCGCGGGCCCCATGGCGGTGTAAATGTATAAATACCAGCCACAAATCTGCCAGCCGGCTAATTTATAAATTTCACGCCGATTTCGTAAATGCGTTTCTGATTTAGCGCGTTTAAATTATCGCTAAACCACTTCTAACTGCCCGACAGTGTAATCTCTCTCTTTCTTCCTCGAGGGGGCTCCCTTCCCCTCTGTTCCTCACCCCCTCCCCTACCCCTCCCCTTACTCGCTCTTTCTCTCTCTCTCTCTCTCTCTCTCTCTCTCTCTCGCTTTTAGCCAGCCCTCTTTACACCGTCGGTATCGCCGTATTCGATAAATGGCGTCCGCATAATCGCGAACGATACTCCTCTCGCGACCCAGCCATGAGAGGCTCGCGTAGATCGCCAGATAAAAGGCGACACCGTGATTTTCTGTATTTACACGGCGCGCCATTGGGCGGCCTCTTTTCCCCGTTTATCTCGCCTCGATTTACGCGACGCCCGGTATCGTTAAGATTAATTATTCCGCGTCCGCCGGCCGGCTAAGTATACGATTTAACTGCCGGTTATTAGGCACTGTTCGTTGGAATGTCTCTTTTGTACGCTATTTGCTCGTTATCTACGCCGGGGGCTTCTGGCTCCGGTGAGTAATGCCCGTTGCTGAATTTCCATGGCGAACGCTTTAATGTGTAGCATGGTGTCCCTTTAGCGGCGACCGCGGTCGCGGATGCCTAAGCTCGCGACATTCCGTGCTCGTGTCGCTTGGCGTTCATCCACTCTGCATCCTTGGCATATCTGATATTTAGGCCGCCTTACGCTTGATAGATTTTTAAAAATGATTCTGTAGCTATGGCCATTTTGGTTTCGAACCAACGTGCCTCTGGAACGAAGTACAATCATTTCTTCCAAGATTGTCCTCTTGAATGTTGATACGTGGTCAGTCACATAGTTAATGGCACACTGTTTAAATCAGAATAATTCTTTTATAACTGGATGAAACGAAAATCGCGAAGCTCGCCGAATAATTGAATAGAGCAGGCAAAAGCAGGCTTCAGATTGTGAAAAAATTATAAGTTTCACTATTTTTAATCGTTCATAATTCATAAACCAATTTATTAATTTCGAGGAAATTTTCTCAGTAAGTAACATCATTTTTATGAGTCTACAAGAGACATTTTAAAAATTTTCTTTTACACGTCTAAATAAAAGAATTGTAAATAGCAACTTTTACTATTTTTTTTATCGTAATACCTACTAAACGTAACTTTTCTATAATCTTTATTAGAGGTCATCTAGTAAACTAATGCTTCTAGCTTGGCAGAAAGCCTGAAGTCGTTTGCTCCGTTTGTAAAAGAAGTTACTCTGATTTGAGACTGACTGTACATGTAAAATAGAAATAATTGATATTGGCTATAGTTTTCTTTCATTGGTTGAAGAAGTTGTAATGAATATCTGTTTCAAACGACCGCCATTTTGGTGGTTTCCAGTAGTTCCAGTGTTAACACTCTGACTGCCAAAGTAAAAATCTCAAAAATTCCTTCAAATCAAAGTAAGTTATTTAACACTGACTGCCAAACTAGAAACCTCAAAAATTCCATAAAATCAAAGTAAGTTATTTAATGAAATAAAAATTGAAAAAAATGAAATGTATGATATCGAGTAATCCTCCAACCTTCTTGCATTTTACAGATTCCAATCAAATTTGGTACAACGAACATATTAAAGTAAAAATTCACTTTAAAACCTGGACAAATAATTCCATCGGGCACATATGGGTGACTTGGCAGTGAACGTGTTAAAAAAGCGTGGAGCATAGAAAGAGCTTTCACCGCAAGCTGCGTCGTCCGGGGCAGCGCCTCGGTGTCCACATTCTCCCACTAAATTACGGTCCAGTGGACAGTCCGGCGTCATCAATTAATCCCGTTCCAGATTTACCCTCCCAGGTCGTTCAGTCTATGAGAAGCTGTCGGTCCCTCCTCCGTCGGCGTGCTCGCCGTGCTGTTGCGCGTCTAAGCGTCCGTAGCCTGCAATCCACCTGTCTATTCATTAAATTACCGTACGCTTGACAGTCCCCATTGGCGAAATGAAGCTCATTCAGGGGTCGCCGGCGATCAACGCGAAACGCGTCGCTTCGCGGCACCGCTCGTAGATCCCGTGGTTGCCGCGCCACGATGGATCGATATCGAGCCGTCGATACTCTGTCTCCTGGTCGTCCCGGCAGTCACTCGGCTCATAGAGGGTAATTGAAAATTATTTGGTAATACGGGTGATCGATTGCGACCCGTTAACTCGGTCGTACATCACCCGCGTTCGGAGAGAGAGACTCTCCCGTGTCTGAGGGCTCCCCCACCCCCTGCCCCCCCCCACACACCCCTCTGTCCCCCCTCTCTCGGATCCACGGACGTTTCTATCTCTTTCTTTTTTTCGTACCGCGGGTGGATCGGGCTTCTCGGGCCCAGGCAGGCCTTACACCGAAGGCGTCTTAGCGCGGGGTCAAGTCGACCAATAAATCCAATACGCCACGGTTCGTCCCGCGCGAGAGCAGCAGTTTTACAATTCATGAATTTATTATGGGCACCACCGAGAATACCGCGGGGCCTCCGCTATTGATTTATCGTTACGGTTGGCCGGCCACGAGCAGGAGAGCGGGGCCCCATCCTCGCCGCGGTACGCTCCTGGCGGGGGAGTGCGGCGCGAAGAAAATTAAGCTCAACCCCCGTTCGCGAAACACCCGTTCCTTTGTTTCGGATCCGTGACTGCGAGCCGTCTAATCTACCCTGTCAGGAAATCCAGATACGATCGCGCGTTGATCCATCGGAGCACCGGCCGCCCGGGATCGACGAGATCCATCAAATCCGTCCGAAAGCGGAAGCAACGGTCCCGGGCGCGGCGCGGCGGTACGCTCGCGGAAAAACCGCGACGGTTCCCCCGGTCCGTGGTTATCGTCCCGCGGGAGAGGAGGATGTTCCACGCGGCTGAGGGAACCCGGGGTCGAATCAGTACCGCGGACTTACCCGTAGAAATCCCGTAGTTCATTAATCAAGCAACGCCCGGAGTCGGAATGCCTTCGTATTTCGAGAGTTGCAGTCCATTTATCACGGCGGAAACGTATTTGTAGGCAGTGGCTGTGCCCGCTTCGCTAACAAGTGGATACGCTGTCCCCGCGGATGATGTAGCACCGGCTAGGCACGGGCCCCCTACGGCGCCTGACACCTCGAACCTTACAACCTTCGAACCAAACTCTCCCGCAACCCCGGCGCGCCCCGCGTTTAACCAATTTTCTGGCTGGAAAACCGCCGAGGGAAACGAACGCGGAATCCGGCAACTCCGTATACACGGTGTTTCCGAAATCCTGGCACAAACCACACTCTCCACGCCGATTCCACGTGCAGAATCAAGTCGAAGGGAAGGGATCACGTTTTCTCATAACTAGACTTATGCTAGACTTTATGCATTTATGACAAAAATGGGTAAGCACAATTTAAAGTGGACATGTATTAAAAAGATTTAAAGCCGTCAGCGCACTGTTCAGCTTAATAAAATAATTAAAAGAATGGAGAAATTCGCTCCTCTGTCTTGCAATCGGTGCAAATATTTTGTCTAGTCATAACTATTTAATGATATTACGTGTGTTCGACATATACACAATTTTTTTATCACGTTGTACGTGGGTCTATACAAAGAATTTTCCAAGTCGATTGTGAGAAGCAGAGATTAAATAAAAATGTACTTTTTCTTTTAATAATTCCAACAAGTCGAAAATATTGTCGCAATATTTCTAAATTCTTCTGTTCTATCCATTTCTGCTATAAATGCATAAAATACACGGTAAGACGTTACACGAAAGCAGAATCAAGTCGAAGAGAAGGGATCACGTTTTCTCATAACTAGACTTATGCTAGACTTTATGCATTTATGACAAAAATGGGTAAGCACAATTTAAAGTGGACATGTATTAAAAAGATTTAAAGCCGTCAGCGCACTGTTCAGCTTAATAAAATAATTAAAAGAATGGAGAAATTCGCTCCTCTGTCTTGCAATCGGTGCAAATATTTTGTCTAGTCATAACTATTTAATGATGTGTTATTTAACGTGTGTTCGACATATACACAATTTTTTTATCACGTTGTACGTGGGTCTATGCAAAGAATTTTCCAAGTCGATTGTGCGAAGCAGAGATTAAATAAAAATGTACTTTTTCTTTTAACCCCTTGCCCTACAGTATCGAGTCAGACTCGTGATGAAGATTTTGAACATAGTCTAATAAATATGTATGTTAGTTTTATATTTATTGTATGCCTATGTTTTCGCCAAAGGATATATATCAACCACACTGAAATAGAATTTTATTTCGCTTCAAAGGAAATAAATCTTTTTTTTTCTATGAAATCCTGAGCGATAAAGAATTTCTAATAATTATAATCACAGAATAAATAGTAGTGCAAGGGGTTAATGATTCTAACAAGTCGAAAATAGTGTCGCAATGTTTTTAAATTCTTCTATACTATCCATTTCTGCTATAAATGCATAAAATACACGGTAAAACGTTACACGAAAACGATGTTATTGCTTTTTTTCGACTTTCTTCTGCACGACTTTCTTCTTTAGAATCGTCGGCCGCTTGTCCCGGGATAACGGAAACACCCTGTACAGAAAACTGGTAGAGTTATCACGTCAGAACTGCGAGAAACCACCTGTCGAACGTCCGCGTGCTAGAGCCTGCGTGTCCGCCGTCGGCTGGGTTTCCGGTTTCGGGACAGTGGGTGATTTACAGGGAAAAAATCGGCGCGAGACGTGTCGCATTCGATCTTCGAACCGCGAGCCGATCGGCAGACACGCTTTCAGCGAATTTTCGAGGGAAAACCGTGAAGAATTTAGTGGCCGGCCTCCTGCGCACCTGTTCGAGCGGAACTCTCCGACCAAGAGGGTGTAATTTATCGAGGCGAGCGTGCGAGGATAGTGACGCGTTACATAAGTTACAAGTTGTCGGTGGGCTTTTTTACCGTGCCGGTGGTTGTAAATTAAATATTAAAGTGCGCCGGATAGAGAGCCGACGAGATACCGATCTTGGCAGCCTCGCGGGGAAAGAAGTTTCTCGCCGAGATTTATCGGCGGTCTACAATAATTAACCGATTCCCCTTTTTTCCATGCTAATGCCGGCGATTATAAAGTATAATTAACGCTTCTAACACGAATTCGAAGAAGTGAAATCCGTAGACAATTTAAGGCAAGACTAATTTATAGACGAGTAAATTAACGCGGTAATTGGTATCGGTGAATTGTGATGCACGAAAGCGTTCGTTGATCGTGTGCCATCGTTTTAAATTACGGCTAAAGTAACCGAATTTCGCAATGAAAGTCTCCAGTTGTTTCTGGAGTACAGTTTTAGATTAGTATATAAATCACGATTATTAGCTCGGAAATCATTTTGAACCTCCTCAAATAACAGTGTAAAGTTCTCAACACCTTCAAGGTGGTATTTATTAATTAAATACTTTGAAATGCCAAATTTCAAATACTGCAATATTTTGCTTTACTTTCCTGCCGAGTAAAATATTTATAAAAATCCGTTACATTGTAGTAAACGATAGTTATTTAACACGTTGACTGCCATGTCACCCCTATATGGGTGACGGAATTATTTGTTCAGGCTTTAAAATGAATTTTTACGTTAATATATTCATTGTACCAAATTTGATTAGGATCTGTAAAATTCAAGAAGGTTGAAGAACTACACAATATCATACATTTAATTTTTTTCAATTTCTATTTTATTAAATAACCTACTTTGATTTTATGGAATTTTTAAGCTTTCTTGTTTGGCGATCAAAGTGTTAAATCAGGAGAATGGTTGGAAGATGTGTTGGTCACTTTTCACAAAATTATGTATAAAGTTCTGCTAAATCGATATTATCGACATTTTTCACGGCATTCAGCGTATCGAACAGATTTAAGCGTTATTGCACTTTCATGCACTAAGAAAGTCCAGCAAAGGGTTAAACGAGTGCGACGTGTTTGGAAAGCCGTGAAGCATCGGAAGAATAGCGTTCGTGGCGCGCGTAGAAAGCCATCGGAACGTAACCTGGAATCAACGGTGTTCCGGATCGTAATAAGGAAAATGTTCCCGGTGCATTTCACTCTCCCACTGTCTGTCTACGCGTTGGTAAAAAGAGACTGGTTTCACACGCGGATCGAACGCACCACCGGGCCCGGTTCCCGCCTGCTATTGAAATCGGGACGGCCGCGAGCTGCGATCCAACGATCCGAACAAGCCGAGCTGTTCTCTTCCCGGTGTTGTCGATCGAAAATTCAATCTGTTCGGGCCCGCCGATCCGATCTAAGTGGATCGCTCCTAGGAAGAAACACCGGCGCCTATTACCAGGCTCGTTTCTCACCTCGCTCGTGCGCCAGACGGCCAGAAGGAAGAAGCGGACAAAAGCGCGTTCGAGATTCCAATTCGGTCGTGCTCTCTCTACGAATTATGGCGGATGGTCTGCCCTTTTGCATACCCGACGATGCAAACAGCCCGTGCACACCGCGTGCACACCGTGGACCGGGTTAACCTTTCGATCCAGTTCAGTCGAACCGAGTCAGCAGGAGGATCTTTCGGCATTGTTCGCGCGCGAAACGCTTGCGGGGAATTTAGGCTAGCTCCCTTGACGTTTCTATTCGGTTGCATTGTACGACCTGTCATGCTGATATTCGGGCAATTATAAAACGGCGATAACAATCTTAACCCATTTGCATCATAAGGAAATATGAAAGGAAGGCTTTTATCGCCAAACTTTTGTTTTAATTATATTTAAGTACAAAAATGACTACAAGTAAAAGAACTTCATATCACAGCATTATAAGAAGAAATCAGAATTACTACTTTCATCTCCAGTAACACCGTCCATTTCTATTTTTTAGCTAACGAATAATGACAGTGACCAGGAAAATTGAGCGCATATATGCGCTAATGATGCAAATGGGTTAAGATCGGATCGGAAGTGTTTAATAGATCTAGTATGCTTGAAAAAAGCTGGGCCCCTTGTACCACAGGTTAGTCTACATCGGTATAAATAGAATCTCAGCTCATCTGGATTAGTTGTAAGAGATTATTTATGTCGAATCTTCAATAATAGAAAAACAATTTTCGTTGCCCGAATTTAACCAGTTAAGCGCGTTTGATGTGTGTACACGTCGGACCGAATCTGTATTGCAGTGCGGTTAACGTTAATGAATTGTTAATTTCTTATCGAACAAAAATATAATTCTTTCTCACTCTGCTTTACTTTTTTCGTAAAATTTATAATAGCGGTATTTGGTCTGCGTTCGACGTGTATATTCGTCATTGTTTGATTTTAATTCCGTGCCGCGAGGGATTTTTGAAATTAAATTACACAGTTAACTGCTTAAGAGATGTCTTTATGAATTTCTGGGCAGTTGCGAGAGTTCTCGAATAATTTCGACGAGTTCAAAGCAGCGTATCGCGCGTAGCATACGTGGCCATCGTTTGCGCAGGATACGTGACCCCTGCTTTCCGCACACGGTTTCCAGCAACAATCGGAAAGGAGAAGGCGCGCGCATTTCATGCGCTGCGCGTCTCACGCATCGTGGACAGAAGGCGCAACGCGGTATAATTAACGCGATTGAGGTAATAGTGGAATTCTTCGACGACCACGGGACACATTAACTATCGGAAAATTGCGACAAGCCCGTGGCAATGCGTCAGGCGAGCTAATACTCGGCTTCGGGCCGCGGTCGGGCCGCCCGAAGGCTCGTATCTCGCCGGGCACGTGCGAACAGTCGACGCGGACAAAGTGCAGGCATCCAGCCGCGGACAGTGCATAGAACACGATGCAGTTCCCCTCGCCTTTTTTCACAACGCCGCCGAGATATTCCTGATGGATCTCCTATCGGAATGGCCTAACTATTAAGACCGGACGGCCTGGCGGGCTCTGTATCTCCTCTTCTGATCACTTTCATTATGAATACCCTAAAGGAGACATTTAGATTGTCCGTTGATTACCTCTATCGTGAATAGTCATTCCGCTTTTTTCCGAGGTCTCTATCTACCCGCTGAGGATGCTTACGAACGATGCAATTCCGACATTTTTAGGCCGCGTTTTCACCCTTAGCACTCGAACGGTGACTGTAAGGCACCACTAAAAATTGCTGTATTATTATTCAAAATATTTTTTGCATTATTAGATTTGTTTGTATTTAACCCTTTGCACTCTGAATCATGCTGGACGTTAGTTACCAGCTACTCAGCGCCACTTCGTGGCAGAAACCTGCATTTACAAACCCTCGTATTATTTAGTATTGTTTCGGAACCAAGTAACGTATTATAATGATATTGGACTTCTACGAATTGGTTGTCATCGAGGAATATATATTTGAAAAAAATCAATATTTTATTCTTTATAATTTTGTACAGTGTGATAAACTTTAAAACATTCCCCAATATGCAATGCAGTCTGATTTGTGCACGTTTGACAATAATAAGTCGTTTGACGCCTGCCACCAGATGTTTTATGGTAATTTTACTATATTTTGATTTGATTTCTTGTGCCATTTCAAGAGAAAACTTCAGGGAAACATGCATGTCTCAAAAAGTTGCGCTGGAATAAATTAAAATTCCCAGTAAGCACTAATAAACTTTAATGTCCCATGAAAGGGGACAGCGGAGCGCAAAGGGTTAATAAATTACAAAATGTTTCAATATTTCAATATTTCAATTGCACCGTTTTCGTATGTATAATATGAAAACAAATATATAGAAGGGAAATATTCCATTGTCGGAAGAAATGTTTCCTTTCGAAGTTAAAATAGCTTCGAGTGCAAAGGGTTAACATACACTACCGCTCAAAAGTATCCGGTGAATTGCGAAATATCGTTATTAGCACTGCATAAAAGTTATTTCAGTACCTAAAATAGTTTCTAAAATCGATTTTTATTAGTTTCTTGTGAAATATCTGACGTTCTAAATAAAAAATTAAGTATATACAGGGTGAATCAACTAAAGTTTGCACCTCAAATATCTTTGTTGTTTCTAAAGATACGTAAAGTATGGTAAGGACAAAGTTGAATGGTACAATGGGGCTGATACGATGCTATAAAAAATTTTGTTTTTATGTCATTTTTTTAGAGATATCAAGGTCACCTTGACTTTTCTTAAATGGTACCAGCCTTTTTTAACACTTTGAACGCCAAACAAGAAATCTCAAAAATTTCACGAAATCAAAGTAAGTTATTTGATAAAATAGAAATTGAAAAAATTCAATGTATGGTATTGTGTGGTTCTCCAACTTTCTTGCATGTTACAGATCCTAATCAAATTTGGTACAATGAACATATTAACGTAAAAATTCATTTTAAAGCCTGAACAAATAGTTCCGTCACCCATATATGGGTGACATGGCAGTCAGCGTGTTAAACACCTACAATGATAGTCCTTTTCATTAGGAATTCAGTGACAATAATTATTCCAAGGTCATTCAAAATTTTTTTATACCATCGTGTCAGCCCCATTGTACCATTCAACTTTGTCCTTGCCATATTTTACGTATCTTTAGAAACAACAAAGATATTTGAGTTTATAAGTGTCCGGATACTTTTCAGCGGTAGTGTATAGGCCCACGATATTTGCGAAAATTGATATCCGAATACTTAATAAATAATCTCGGCGAAGCATTCTGGATCTGCGGGGCCGAGTAAAATTGTCCGACGGGATTCACAGGCTCGGAACGGTGACGTATCAGCCGGCAGGTTACCGTTTTGAGGATGCCGGGGGTCAACGAATCGCATCAGCGTAGTCAGACAGATAACCTTTGCTCCCGATGACGACCATAATTACGAGCACCGCGTCCGCGTCTAACCGGAGTCGATTCCGCGTCGATAAAATCCCGACGGACAGATTAAGGCAATAACGCATCAACATCCCCTCGGAAACGCGGGGCACGGGAGAAGCCGAGAGATGACGAGCACGGTGCAGCGCCGCGGAGAGTGCAACGAGCGCGTGCAACCGGCCGGCCGAGGGGCGAAGCAGTGCAACAACACCGACTGGGAGGGGTCGGGACGTCAGTTTCGCGCGCGGGCACGTTTTAAACCGGCGATCTGGCCCGTCAAAGCCGGCAACGAGCGGCGGAAGGGGCTGATTTCAATAACCGTGCCCGTGGCCTCGTCTTTTATTCACTTTTTCCCGGCCCACGGAGAACCGGGCCCCGACGGGACACGGGATCGTTCGAGGGGGTGGAGAGGACCGTACGCCGCCCCTCTGCCGCGTTAGAACGCCGGACACCGTACCATTATTTCGTCTCGCAGCACGTTGCTCGACCGCGAGAGAGTGCGAGGATGACGACGATGCCGGATCAACGGACACCGGATCGCGACGCCGAGTTATTGCGGGCCCTCGAGCGCCGGTTCCGTCGTAGATCACGCTAGATCTCTCGCTACCGACCGCCCCGCTCAGTCGTGACGCGAGCACTCTGCTCTGGGAACTCCGAGATCTAAATTTCATCCACAGGCGAAACAAATCTGCGGTACAGAAATTGTTCCCCAGCATCCTCCGCGATTTTTCTTCCTGCGAGACCTCAAATCATGCGGTACGTTAGCTCTTACGACAGTACTCAAAATTACGATTTCGAATTCGATGGCTCTACTGCGGAGCTTTGATGCAAGACGCAGGAGCCAAATAGAAATCTCTTTCGTCTCCTAATAATACATCGATGTCTTTAAATCTTTTTAATGTACAATTTTAAAATACAAAACTGATGTACAAAAGGAGCCAAATAAAAATTTCTATTGTCTCTTAATAATGCATTTATATCCTTAAATCTTTTTAAAATACAATTCTGAAATGCAAAACTGATCTACAAAAGACCACAAATAATTTATCTGCACATGCGAAACCTATCTTTGAATGTTCAATATAGGCCCACACAAAAATATTCGAATTAAATGCAAGACACAGGAGCCAAATAGAAATCTCTTTCGTCTCTTAATAATGCATCAATGTCCTTAAATCTTTTTAATATACAATTTTGAAACACAAAACTGATGTACACAAGATCACAAATAATTTATGTACACCTGCGAAACCTGTCTTTGAATGATCAATATAGGCCCACACAAAAAATATTCGCATTAATTGCAAGGCACAAGAGCCAAATAAAAATTGAATATACTTTTTCCGGGAACGTTTCAATATGCAATTTTAAGATACAAAACTGATGTATAAAAGATCTTATAAATTTGTCGATATAGGCCCACACAGAGAAGTGTTAAAAAAACAACCCGTAACATTTTCTCCACCAAATGAAATTTTTTCAAGTAATGTACATCAGCTAGGGAACTAATTTCTTCAACATCTGGGAAATATTAACCCTTTGACACTAGAGTGATGACTCTGGAGCGGCACTAGAAATTGTTGTGGCATTATTTTAAAGAAATTACAAAAAATATTACAAAATTTGTATTCAATAGATTACTAAACATCTAAATATTATATGTAGAAATCTATTATATATAGATATTCATTATATATTGAAATATTATACATAGAAATAGAAAAAATAATAATAAATAAGGATATAGAAATAAAAACTTGAATTTACTACAAAGTTTGGTTTAGATTTCAAAATAATTACTTATGGGTCCCCCTAATAACAACATTCAATTCTTCCAATGCCTTTACAGTTTCGTATTTGACCGAACCATTTCTGTCATAAATGCACATCTTAATCAGTCATGACTAGACCGCGGATCTTTATGCGTTTATGGCTTCTGAAAATTTTCGAGCAATGCTAATATGTAACATTCGTCAGAGTTTAGTAGAATTTTTATTTATTTCAGATCTACAAAGACAACTATCACTGAAAATAAAATTTCATTTGACTCCACTTTCTTAAAATACCTCTAAAACAATTGCAAATTGCATAAACATCCGTAGTCTAGTCATGACAAATACAGTGACGCTAATATCGCGAAGCAGATAATATTCCGTTGCACAAGTGTTTTTTAGCTCGACCAGGAGGCCATGTCACGCCTATTTCGGCGACGCGTGAGCAAGAATCACGGGTCACGATCGAACGTGTGCGCGCCTAACCGTTCGGTTTGCTATCGGGCCGCGAGGGCCGGCATTTTTCAGGAATATCAGATGCAGGCGCGAGCTGTTAAGCAACACCGGTGAGCAGAGCCGAGCCCGGGTATTCGCTCGTGCATCGTAAAGCTTCACCTGGGTAAGGTTGGAATTCGGCGATGCCTGCGGAATATTCAGAAACGCGGCCCCCGCGGCTAGAATCATCGGGGATCTACATATTTAGAGTCGTGCACGCGAACGTGACTGTACGTTTAACGATCCGTGAGCGTAAGGTGACGCTCGAGTTTACGTCCTCCGTGCCCCGCCAGATACAACCGTCCCATAAGTCCAGATTTGCATTCCCGTTAAGGGATATTTCTAGATCTGTTCCCCGAACAGTGGAAATAGTGCCGCATTCCGAGCGTGCCGGCCGTGCGAGATACCGCGAGCCAGCGCTTCGGTATTAATTAACACTTGACTTTTCTTTTCGTCGCACGGCGAACGACGACGCCGATACCGCACGACCACGGTGTCGAGATAACGCCGGGAGTCCCGCGGATTGGCGTGTGAATTATAGTCGCCGAGATAAACAGTTGATACCATCGGCGAGCATTTAATTACTTTTTACCTTTCTGCGAGAAATCTCTCTTGTTGCTGGATCTCGAACTTTGGGTTTGTTTGTGCAGGGCTTGATCGAATTCTCATTTTTATAGGTCGGTTCTGGGAAAAGTTAGTTTTGTTGTCGAGGGGCCTGGTCGTTTCACCCTCTGACGACGAGACCTGGGACTATTTTGACTCAAAGTGCCAAAAATTTTGCTACTTTGTTTCTGGCTATTGAATTAACACTAAGCCTACCAAGCGTAAAATATATAAAAATGAAACGTCTTATGGAAGTTTGTACGATTTTCAATATAACGTGTGCTTAAATAAAGAAGTCGATTCAGTAATTCAGAAAACATTTTTATAATTTCAATAATTGTGGAATAGAAAATCAGTCATTTTGGCCGTGGTAGGTTTAGTGTTAACTAAACAGTTGTTACACTATGCAAAGACTAACGTGTCTGCAAGAAGAACCTCCAAAAGTATGTTTCAAGAAATTGACACCTAAGCAGAGGATAATCCTAAATATCAATTATACGATTGCGAGAATGGTCCATCGTCTGAATATTATTATAATTTTTGATAATGTATATATTTTTCTGCGTTTAAAGATCTCACAAACGGTGTCTTATAATTTATACTATCATTTTGGTGAAAGTGGAGCGAAGATAAACTGTCTCTTCTTTCTAAATCCCGAGTTGTGAAATTATATTATTACACGAACGTCTTGTATCTTCTAAAATTGTTGTAATTAGAACGACAAGATAGTGGTAAATAAACAATAATTTAATTAATACTAAGGGTCGTTGGATAACTTGTCTAATATTTGCATAAGAGCACCGTGTATGCGACGCTAACGCAACAATTTCGGTGATTTCAACGCGTGGTAATTAGATGACGCTAGTCGCGCGCTGATGACTTCAACGCGTGGTAAGTGACATCGCCGCATCGAAATCATTCAGAGAAGTACGATCTCAAAAAATCATTTTGTGAATTTAGACATTAATTTCTGCCATGATATACTCAAATAAACCGAATTTTATTAGGATTTTTGAAACAAAAAAGAATTAAAGTGACGCATACAGTGCCTATTGGAAGACACTGGCACATATGTGTTTAATTTCTTTAAACTAAAATTATTCTGAGTAAACAAAAAACGAAAAAGTCTGTTAGAGAATTCGACAACTGCGATGCAAGAAAATCATTTTCAGAATTTAGACATAAATTTCTGCTATGGCATTCGCAAATAAACCGAATTTTATTAGGATCTTTAAAACAAAAAAGAATTAAAGTGACACATACAGTAGCTCTTGAAAGACACTGGCACATACACTACCGGCCATAAGTGTTTACCCACCTTCAAATTTCGTTACTATTCAAATAATAGGTATTTTATTGTTATGAAAATGTACGTAGCATTAAATCCTAATTATAAGGCTAATAAAAAACATCCCAAATATTCTGTACATACACAATCAGGTACTGTAAATGAGTTTACAGCTTTTTATGAAAAACGACAATTTTGGAGTTCAGGTAAAGAAACCCATTTTTCTGAAATTTTTATAACGGTCAGTAGGGAATATGAACGCAGGTAATACAGGTATCTTAGTCTTCTCAAATTTCATACTGCATTTCATACTGCATTAAGCTTTCATACAGTAAACAGTTGATTTTCACGTGCCTAAAGAATTTTGCGAAAATTTCAAATAATGTCAGGGAGAATAGAATTATCGATTGAAACGCGCGCTCTAATAGTGTCCCATCATAGCATCGGAAAAAGTAACAGAGAAATAGCAAAGTTATTGAAGCTGAACCGTAGAACCGTGGACTACAATGTTAAAAAATATGTGGGTGGGTAAACACTTATGGCCGGTAGTGTATGTGTTTAATTTCCTTAAACTAAAATTATTCTGAGTAAAGAAAAGGTAAAGTGTGTTAAAGAACTGGTCACCACAGAATCCAACAAAAACAGGAACATTTGTACAGAAAATATTTTAACAAACCACGGAATAAAATTATTTCGATCGCACAGGAATTTCTGATCTTGCAGTAATTTTGGCAATCAGTGGCAATCTTGCAAAAACAAAGGCTCGAGCAACCACAGCGACCAGTACGAATAATTCAAGTATACCGCGAGGGATCATCAAATTCGCCGGGGAGCTCCATTTATCATTCCGTTGGGGGTACGCCCGACTTAATATCGACGAGGCGTGGGTCGACAAGATCTGGGCAGTCCGGCGCATTTGTCCGGACGGGTAACACAATAAACTACAGATCCATGGCAGAGGAATCGCGATAACCGTGGTCCCAAAAGCTCCCCCACTGTTTTCCCATGACCTCCGACCGGGCGACGCGTAATCGAACATTAAATACGGGGCTCGTGGAGCATCAATTCGAATAGGCCCGGCCCGATAAACGGTTGTCGGTGTTGGGGACAGCCGGGCGAGCCCCCGCGGATCGATCGATCCGAGGCGATCGACGGTGGATCGGCCGCTTCCGCGGGATTAGCGATCGGGCTGCTCGCGGTCAGCGGAGGCCGTGGCCCGGATCGATTCACGGAGCGTTCTCCCGGGCCTGGCAAGCGGAGAAAGCACGACGTGGGAATACACGTCGCCGCGGATTACGCCCCCTCTTCAGGTTCGTGGCTCGGCTGCTCGCGCGGGCCGAGTGCTCACGAGAGCGGCCCGAGCTGCTAGCCAACGTTCACGTGAACCGCGTGTTATCTCGTGCATGTACGCCCGTCCGTTCTAAGAGTACAGGGTGGCCAGAAAGTATCGTCTTATCCGCGATTCCACGCACGAAACCGCCTTATCAAACAATCTCCCTTCCTGCTTCAAACGAATCTCGCGACTAAGAATTTTTAGAACCGCAATCTATTTTGTTTTTAAAGAAATTGCATGTTTCCCCGAGTAATTTCAACCCTCCCTTCCTGCTTCAAATGAATCTTGCGATTAAGAATTTTTAGAACCTCAATCCATTTTGTTTTTAAAGAAATTGCACATTTCCCCGAGTAATTTCAACCCTCTTATCAGGGACTGGACGCACGAAACCGTCTTATCAAATGATCTCCCTTCCTGCTTCAAACGAATCTCGCGACTAAGAATTTTTAGAACTCCAATCCATTTTGTTTTTAAAGAAATCGCACGTTTTCTTGAGTAATTTCAACCCTCCTGACGATTCTCACAGCGATAAAAGCTAGTGTTATATTTCTTTCTCAAATGTTTGACTCTTACCACAATATAAGGTAGTGTTATAATTGCTCTTCCACATCGAAATTTTTAAAGGAAGTGTGCCATTTCTCCAGAATAAAATTCACATGTGAAATGTTTATCTCGTCGAGAGGATTGAAATTTGTAAAGGAAACGTGCCATTTCTCCAGAATAAAATTCGCATGTGAAGTGTGTATCTCCTCGAGAGGTTTGAAATTTTTAAAGAAAATGTGCCATTTCTCCAGAACAACATTTACATGTGACATGTTTATCTCCTCGAGAAGGTTAAAAGTTTTAAAGGAAATGTGCCATTTCTCCAGAATAACATTTACATGTGAAATGTGTATCTCGTCGAGAGGGTTGAAATTTGTAAAGGAAATGAGCCATTTCTCCAAAATAAAATTCACATGTGAAACCTGTTGAGATAGTAAGGGCTCCAAGTATCAGAGGTTGGTATAATCGGAGCTCCCACTGCAAATTTGCAAAGTGATGTAGTCTATACTTTGAACTGTTTGAATACCCTTAAAACGTTACTATACAGGGTGTTTGGTAACTGGTGGTACAAGCGAAAAGGGGGTGATTCTACATGAAAGAATAAGTCGAAAATATAGAATAAACATTTTTCGTTTGAGGCTTTGTTTTCGAGAAAATCGACTTTGAAGATCTGTCAGGTTTGTGTGCTTTAGTATATGCAGTAAGTAGATTTGGTTGGTCATGATCAGACGCGTCAGACAATTCCTATCGAATAGCATGCGTATTCGCTGCATTTCAAACTCGATTTTCTCGATAACAAAACTTCGGATGAAAAAATTTTATTCTATATTTTCGACTTATTCTTTCATGTAGAATCACCCCCTTTTCGCTTGTACCACCAGTTACCAAACACCCTGTATTTACCCTTAAATTTTGCGCTAGCGTGTTGAACGAAGGTCTATAGAAGACGCGGCGGTGAATCATCCCCGGGAAGGAGGATGCTTTCCCGACACCGTGTACACGCGTTCGTCGGGCAGCGAGCGAGCGAGCGAGCGACCATAGGCCGCGGATAAGTATTCACTTTAGCCCCGGTTCGTGACCTCGTATCGCCAGGCATTACAGCCGCCTTTTTATCGGGGCGCCACGTCACGGAGGCTGCAATTACTAATTTAGAGGCGAGACCGAGTCGTGCCAAATCCCTCGGCTTCGCGGCTCCGAGCCGCGCTGCCGCCCTCTTTCTCATGTTATTTGTATGATGCGGCTGGTATGCGCGCACGGCCGAGAGAACCGAGCGGACGGGCCCGAAGTTCCGCGCGAGGAAGAAGCGGATCGGGCATCCGTGGATCGTATACACCTCCGCCCTCTTCCTCCCTCCGGGTTTTCCTCCCCCTCGTAGGGACGTGGTAGCCGGAGGAGGTTGAAACGCCGGAGCCAGATGCAACCATCGAAATGTGCACACCCGCGAGAGGCCCCTCCGCTAATTACATGCCTGTCGCGGCGCATGAACGCCATTTCCTAATTGTGAGCAAGCTCGAGGAGAGCATGGAACACGGAAAGAGAGAGAGAGAGAGAGAGAGAGAGAGAGAGAGAAGCAGGCGCGGCAGATCCGGACGTCAGCAAGATACGCTACGGGCATTTTTAGCTGGCGGGCATGATGGACGTGCCGGGGGTAATAGAAAAGCGGTGGCGGATTAATTGCGCTCCGAGTACGTTTCAAGAGGAGGCGGGACATCTCGAGCGGTTCTCGATAGGCGGCGGTCTCAGGGGTCCTTCGACCTTCGCTGATTTTGGCGCATGATCCATCCACCCCCCTCGCGAACCTTCGGTTTGTTGCACCTTTGTTGTGTAAAAGAAACACCTTGCGCTATTATGTATGTAGGGTTATGAATGTGTTACTGCGTTTGGGATGATTGTTTAGAGTGACTGTGGACGCGACGTCGTGACGCCAACGTGTTTGGGTCCGGCTTGAGAGGGTGTCTGTTAGGGCCGAAGTGTGAAAGAAGAGTATTTGGGTCTCGGTGACAAGAGTGAAGTGTTTAGAGGCGCCCCAAGCGCAGGGCATACACTCCCGTCCATAAGTCACCGGACACTTACTCGTTTTCAGCAAAAGAATGATTAAAACACAGATACAACTCTCTAGCTTGACTTTATTGTTGATCTTGTAATATTTAGGTATTTCACGATAATTTCGGTATGTAAAAATAGAAATAAATATTAGCTATTTAAATAAATGTTTAAAATAGTACTCGCGAGTACTCGAAATTGTAGGAAAATTGAAACCATTTAAAATGTCGATACACTATTTCTGGTCTATTAAAATCAGCGAGCAAAGAAGTAACATTCCACTCAGTTTCCATTTCTTTTAATCGACAATTTTTATTTCGCATAAAGATCCGCAGTCTAGTGATTAAAATATTGTACAGTCAAGAATGCTCCAATTGAAATCGTTTCGAAAGTTCAACTCAATCCTAATCTCCCTAATAGCCAACGCTTAAGTGTTTCTCATTGACCAGAGCGCTCCGCTCCGCCATTAATTAGTACAGCCGATGTAAACCTTCAGACTGTAACAAAAGCGTCAATAATCAATGGTCACGCGAGGCATATACCGCAATCACGACCAATGAAATACGACGTACCTGCCTGCCGAGCACATTAACAGAACAAGCGGACCAAACCGCGTAATGTACTCCTGATTCTCGTCGGGGTCGTTAATCTCCGATGATCTCTATCTATTGAATCGCACTGTCTCGCGTTTAATGTCCACGCAGCAATGAAATCGATATCAGTATTAATCAAAATCGAATAGTTGCGCGTCCGGTGCTGGTTCCGCCACGGAGAGAGAGAGAGAGAGAGAGAGAGAGAGAGAAAGAGAAAAAGAGAGAGAGAAGATCCAGTCGACAAATCTCTGCCGGATCATTGCTCACGGGTCCGTTTCCCCCCGGCCGCCGGTGACTCCGGTGCTTAATTTAAATCCCTCTCTATTCCACCGGAGGGGAACGCAGCGCCGAGAAACCGGGGAGATTCGTTTCCGACCCTCCGCTCGTATCGTAGAACAATGAAGGGCCGCTATTAATATTGGCTCACTATCTCGCCGGTATCGCGCGTTTCACACTCCCCACGCACTCGAATAACACGGCCCGCGTAGGGACATTTTCATTGCATATTAATGCCCCTCATTACTGCCACTCCGCACCGCATTACTCAATGCTACACCGCCGGCCCGTCTAGTGTTTCAAACGGGATCGAGCCGGAAATGCTATTCACCGCGTAGGTTCCACCCGCGAAAAATCATGCTCCCACCCTGATCACGGGATCCTCTATCACCCTGCAACCTTTCGAACAAGGATTAATATTCCGGCTCTCTCGCATCTCGCGTTATCCAATTTAATTTGCCCCTTGGTGTCCGGTTAATCCACCGCTGAGAACTCGAAGTGAATGCCTTCTTTGTAAAGTGCCCTAAGTCGACTATTGACTAATTATTTACTCATTGTATTGTGGAAATATTTTGCTGCGAATTACTGTCAATTTTTACATCGACTTTATAGTTAGCTTAATGGGGTGTACGCGAGTGTGGGGTGTACCAATTTAATTTGCCCCTTGGTGTCCGGTTAATCCACCGCTGAGAACTCGAAGTGAATGCCTTCTTTGAAAAGTGCCCTAAGTCGACTATTGACTAATTATTTACTCATTGTATTGCACGAATATTTTGCTGTGAATTACTGTCAATTTTTACATCGACTTTATAGTTAGCTTAATGGGGTGTACGCGAGCGTGGTGTACTATTTCACGAAACCCCTCATTTCATTTTATCCACAAAGCAAAGAAATACCGAGAGAATGAACGGGCACGTTGCATAAGTTACACATGTTATGGTGCAACGTCATGCTCAATTTACCTGAAACTTCATATTTGTAACGTAACACCTTCATTCTCTGTACGCTTCATTTGTTCGTCGAACTCGCGGTTAAATCCTCGTCTAACAACGAGCCGGACTCGTGGCTGCGTAAAAGTGCCCTGGCAACGGGCACAGAGCGATTTGATATATTGTTAACCGCCTGTTAACGTTGCTGACCGCAAGTCGGATCTCGTGTTCGCACGTTGTAATTTCTGCTCGCTATCATTATCGTATTTATTGCGCCGAACAATGTTTCCTTAACCTTCTGGTTCGGCTGCGTGAAAATTGCGACTGACTTTTTACTTTCAAAATTAGCGAACGTGTACGTTTAAAGTGATAATGTTCTGAACAAAAGCTAAACAGTTTAACCTTTACTAGTTTCTTGAGTGAAAAGTTCATCCATTTTACGTCATATATGATTGTGTTTCAACTTGACATGTTTGTTTAAAATGTAGGACTATAAATGAAACTGAGAAAGTTGAAGTGTACTTAAGTGGTAATGGATGAATATTAGCCAAGAATCTTTTGTTTAACATTTTCAAAGTGTATGTAAGGGTTAAGGAATTGTAAAACAAGGATGAAATTGATACAGTACAATAGATGATTACAGGTATACATAAATCATTTAGTAAATGAATAAAATAAAATGAAATAAAATCATAATTCATGCAAAATACGTGTGACGAGTTCCAGAAACAATTATTTTGGATAAAATATGAGTGTTGTCTTAATTCAAGAAAGAGAAATGATTCTTCTGAATTAAAAAATTTCATTTAATGAGACATATGAACCTCAGAATAAAATCAATATTATTAAAATTAGATATTGTGCACAGCACATTCCGGCGCCTGAAAGAAGGACTTTTAATAAAAAAGAAGAAAACAATAATACAAGAGGATTGCTCCAATACACGTACCAAGTTGTGCAAGCGCCATGTTACAAGAGTATTACCGGCACCTCGCAGAAAGGGGTTAATAAATATTTCCCACGTCCGGGTAGATTTATGGTTTTCCTCGAGAGTTATGCTCGCATCGCCTGTCGCGTGCGACACGCATCGAATTAATAACGTTATTAATAAGCGAAAGTCCCCGCCGGAGGGTTGCACGACGGTTTTCCACTTTCGTCTACGGAGCATCGATCCGAGGGATCCATGGATCGTTTCCGGGCTGGACGCGGTGGAAACCGACTGGAGAACAGACCGTGAATTATTAATCGTTCCGGCGTCGGGTCAGGGTTCAACTGAACGGTAGAATCCTCGGGTTGAACGGTTCGCGAGGTCGTCGTCGCGACGACGAAGACGACCACGAAGACGACGAACGCCTGTTCTGCCGTTCCTGGCAACGTCCGGGACATTAGCTATCGAATCGTTGCCCCGTGTAAGAAATACTTAAATGTCGAGGACTCGGCGCGGCCGAGGGAGAAACCGTTGGCCGGGTCGTGGTTTTATCAGAGCGATATGTCAGTGCGTGACAGCGCGGTGTGTAGACATCGGTCACGGGACGAGCAACATTTCTCACCTCTTAGAGCTTAGGCAGGTAAGGACGTCGCGGCGATGCCGTGTCGAATCGCTCGATTAAATTACACCATTTTTCACGGCCTCGTTCACGTACGCGCCGACTGCCGTCACCGCGGACCACCTTTTACACGGACAGTTTCTTCCGATCGACTGCCTAACCGCCTTGCTATCACCTTTTCTCCTAAAACGAGCCTGTAACTGGTTTCGTTGCATCAACTTGCCCTAAAATTCGAGCGAAAACCGATTTCCGTGAGCCTTCCGCAGACGAGGAGTTTTTGGAAATACAGTAGAACGATTATCCGGGTTTGCGAAATCAAAATTCTTTATTGACTGTATACTTTTCATAAAAAAATAATTTTATTTAATATGCTACACGATTTATCGTGTGCGATTCAATAAAGATTTAATTCAGCAATGAAACTAAGCAATCGCTGTATCATGCGAACAATGGTTCAATGATTAGTACGGGTAATCGAGGTTCTACCACACCAAAAATATTTATCTTGAGAAATTATTTTGGCCTAAAATTGGAGCGAAAATGAAGTTCTGTGAGCCTTCCGCAGACGAGGATTTTTTGGAAATACAGTAGAACGATTATCCGGATTTGCGAGATCGAAATTAATTTAATATGCTACAAGATTTATCGTGCGATTTAATAAAGATTTAGTTCAGCAATGAAACTAAGCAATTGCTTCATCCGAACAATCATGGTTCGATGATTAGCACGGGTAATCGAGGTTCCACTATACCAAAAATATTTATCTTGAAAAATTAGTTTTTCTTTGAAAATTAAAAGAAAACTAAGTATGATGTACCGTTATGTAAATAGTTTTCTCGCAACGTGCAACGACAATTTTATAGATTCTAAAGGCAAGATAAATGGAATAGTATGGCTATAGCGAAACGACATGTGTCAAGGAGTGATCATTGTCAAAGGCGAGCAGCTGTTTGATTCTCCACTATGATCGCCACCATATTATGAACTGTAAGGTTATTGTCTGCGTATTATATTCGCATATGGGTACCATCAACCTTGCTCGAAGCACTTTTTAAGCATCAGTCTACTTGAGACATATTTCACCAGTACTGAAATAATATGCAACAAACCAGTTGTAAACTTCAAGTAAGAATTGTTTTACAAAGTACACCATATTTTCGTCGTAATTGTATTTTCAATAGAATTCTTCTTCCATTGTAATTCAGTTTTATGTACAATTTTTATGCTCGGTGTTCCCGGCATTTTGTAAAAATCGGCGGCCATTAGTATGCTACAAATAACCCGCCACATTGCAATGCAAATTTATACCGGTGTAAGTTGTTTGTGGAAGGTAGAAATCGTTTTGTTGCGAGACCTCGTGCAGCAATAGCGCTCGCCACGCATTGAAGTCTCCGAGCGTCGCGTGTGCCAATGTTGCATTCTCGCTTTCGTTGTAATGACTTTCTCGACATTGCGGACGCTATGGAAATGTGGACATTTTATTTAACACCTTTACGAACGATTAATTCGTTGTGGCAATTTTTCTGACGATGTTTCTTAACTCAACCACTCAAATTAACGTTTCATATTCGGTACAGAAAAGTGTTGGTACTTATTTAGTAGGTCAGTTAATTTAACCCTTAGCACTCGAGTGGTGACTCTGAAGCATCACTAGAAATTATTCTGGCATTATTTCAAAGAAATTACAAAAAATATTACAAAATATTTGTTCCATTAAGAAATTTGTATTTAACAGATTACTAAACATTTAAATATTGTATGTGGAAATCGGATCAGTTTCGTATGAATAAAATGAAAATATTCTAAGACGGAAGAAAAATATAGTTTTAGAAAGAAAATAGCGCCGAGTGCAAAGGGTTAATTCAATCTACTACTATATGCACTCATGACTCTGTTATTATATATTAGTATCTAATTGTAAAGCTTGTGATCCGCAACAAAGTCTAATCCCTTAGGAACTGAAGATATTATAATATATTGACCCTCCGTTTGCATATTGGATCGTTATGTTCACGACTAAGTTTCTTTTACTGTTCTACGTTCTCAAAAAATCCCCCCAAAAATTGGAATACGTACTAGAGTCCCTATTTCAATATATAATCATTGGACCGTTAAAAGCTTGGCGCATCAATAGGAAAAAATAAATATTGGAAAGAAAGAAATGCAAGAGCGACATTTCTCTCCAGACATAAACGACACAGGTCTTATATTGTATTAATATATTAATTCAATGTAGAAGAGTATCACTATGTTTTCTCCCGCCCTTATTATTTTAGGGTATGTATCTATCACTATAAATCTTGGAGCCTTCAACAGAGTCTATCCCGGAGGAAATTGAAGGCATACTACTTTACTGTTCTAGGTTTTCAAAAAATCCCCCAAAAAATTGGAATACGTACCAGAGTCTCTATTTCAATATATAATTATTGGAACGTCAAAAGTTTGGAGCATTAATAGGAAAAAATAAATATTGGAAATAAAGGAATTCAAGAGTGACATTTCTCTCCAGACATAAACGACCCAGGTTCTATATTATATTAATATATTAATTTAAAGTAGAGTATCACTATGTTTTCTCCCACCCTTACCATTTTAGGGTATGTACCCATCACTATAAATCTTGGAACCTTCAACAGAGTCTACCACCGAGGAAATAGAAAGTACACTACTTTAAAATTAAAATGTCCTTACGATCGCATTCGATCTTCCAGCCAGCTTAATGCAATCCAAAGTATTCCGAGTACCTAAAGGGTTAGACTGCGCGTTCCCTCGGAGTCTGTATATCGACAGTACAATATAGGAACGTGGCGAAGGGAGAAGGAGTGTGGTGTACGGAGTGCTCCCGATTCGATCGTCGTTTCGCGAGACAATCCTGGGGCCCGGGTCGCCGGGTAAAAGTGCGATCGGAGAGCTGTCCCGCGTAATCCTTGCGTACAGGGCCCCGTACAGGGCCCAGCGTAGTGGTCGCTCGGAGCGAGAAGCTCCGAAGCGAGAAAGCAAGCAGGAAGGTCGCGCGGAGTCGAGGAGCCTCGGCGCAGCGGTCGAGACCCCGCAGGAATGCAACGGCGGCTCGAATTAATAGATCGAGGGACCCGGGCGAATTTATCCGCTTCGTGGCGGCGAGTTTAAAAGCGGCGCGGGTCTCCTTTGCATCTCGATCTCCGCGGCACCGGGGACGTACGCGGGGGCCCCTGTATACACGCTTGGAACGTACAACGTACGGACCGCGGGCCCGCGGAACAGAGAACACAGAGGAGAGAAGACCAAGGAGGAGAAGACAGAGCGGACGTTAAAGTGGAGAACCAACCGGGATATGTGCCTACGTAGGTATACGTTCCCGGGGACCACGAAGAAAAGTCTCCGGCCTGGGCTCTAGCTCGCTTCTTCTTTGTCTTCTTTTCTTCTTCTTACCCCGCCTCTCCCCAACTCTGACTCCTCTTCTTCTTCTTCTTCTTCTTCTTCTTCTTCTGCTTGATCGGGCACCGCAGCTTTCTTTGGTCGGTGGGATAAATAAGAGAGACGCCGGCTCGGTGATGAGTCCAGACAACGGTTAGATAACGGGGAATCGCATTTAGATAAGAAGCGCGGAAGGGCCCATTGAAAATATTCGAATCCGGCGACGCGCGAGGGGGCCCCATTAAAGCGGTCCGCTCCGGCCCGCTTCGGCCCGCGCCGCACCGCCCCGGCACGTGCGCCGGACCGATAACTTCCATATAAGAAATCTCCTCGCAATTAAATCGCGTCGCTTGCCTCTGACCCCCTCCCCAACCCTCCCCCGACGTCGCCTGTCTCTTTTTCCCTCGTGCATAACCAATATGCTTTTTCTTCTCGTTCTGACCGCCGGAGAGTCGAACGAACGATGCTTTCGCTCGCGCAGTGCCGGAGTTTAGCTCTGGAAAAAATCTTGCTACAATTGCCTTATGTAAACATCGAAAAAATGCGCTCCGAAAATGTTCTTGCCAACTTCAGTGAATTTTTGTGTCTTCATTCTGTGGGTTAAGTATAATTAAGTTGTCATTCGATTAAGAGAAGGAAACGGTTCTATTTCTTAATAGATCTGTCGGTATTGAACAGATTTTTGTATATTTTTATTACAAAGAATATTTAACATGGACGTATGGCTGCATATTAACGGCATCAGGATTGTACGTTCAATTGCAAACAAGCTATTTAATTATGTATATAAGGAAAGACCAGTTCGCATTGCTCTACAGAGAATTTTCGATATTGTCAACAACACGGGTCTTGCCAGCGTCGTGTATCGTCCAGGTCGTTCTTGACTTAATATAAACGCACCAATAAAATTCTGGAGAACAAAATGTTGATACGTTTGTGGACATGGAAGCGAGTATCGAAGAATTAATTAAAGCCTAGTCTTGAACTAGGAATATTCCGATTGATATACTAGTCTCGATATATATCTAATATATAGAGAAATCACTGTACCTGGTACACAATTTAGTTGTCTGAGGAAAACTATGCGTAGTGGTAAGTGTCCACATAATTTTGAGCGATAATGTGTCTAAAGGTGTGTCCACATGGAAGTAACAACGGAGAACTATTGATTTATGTTGCGTGTATCTCGAAAAGTTGCTCGGTGTTCCTTCAGTGGAGACCCAGCTTAAGAGCCAAGTTTTTGTCGGTAACGTGGTCACTCTACCTTATCGCGAATCTACAGAGTCTTGACTTGATCTCCTAACCTTGTTATTCCTAGAAATTCTAATCTTAGAATTAGTCTTGTATAATGCTCGAGTCTTCGAAGCTCCAAAGCTCAGCCTTACAGACTAAGTTTCTAAGGCTACAATTGTATAAAGCTTTCAAAGCTTTAAGATTGAAAGCTTCAACGCTGAGCTCTCGGCGCTCTTGGCGTTCCAATAGGAAGACATTTTCATCAACTCTTCAGCTCGTGACCAGCACGCGCTAGATCGAACCTTCCTCTTTCGAACGAGCCCTTTCCCGGCGAAAAATATTCTCATATAGGGACGAAAGGTTGAGGCACGTGAAACCATTTTTCGCCTATTCTCGTCGGTAACGTGGTCTCCCTACCTTATCGCGAATCTACAGAGTCTTGATTTTACATGAGTGTCCTATGTAGAACAAAGAAACTACAATACACAGAGATCTAGATTAAATTTCGAATAGATCGAAAGAGAAAGCGAAAAGTGCGTGGATCCCACGATCAATCTTCCAGCAGAACGGATTTGACGAGCGCGCGTCGACTAGCGCAGCGCATGCTCGCGGCCCCCTCGTTGTATCGCATAATTACTACGGTTTACAACGGTCTTTACACTTGTTTCTTCTCACCACTGTATCTACCTCTGCATCTGTGTAACCGGAGATCGTAGGAGAGAATTCGCCGCGTACGCTCCGCGGTGTAAATCCGCTCGGACTCTCTCGGGCTCTCGGTCTCGGGCTCGGTCTCGGTCTCGGTCTCGGGCCCGGGCGTTTTTATTCCGTTCGGCCGAGCGTTCTCCCGCGCCAGCGACGGGCGTAGATAAAGACCTATCGGCAATATAGTATCAAGAGCGGCGTAAATAAGGATAATGCACCGTAGGAAGGGTATACTTCCTGTTAGGCGTGTAGGTGTACCGGTGTAAAAGGTAGATTAGATTCGCGTTACCGCCGACGCTGAACCTTCCGCGGTTATTAAAAGGCGACTGCAACGTCCCGCTTATCGGCCCGACGATTCGCTACAATTATCCCCGAAACGTGACTCCGCACCCAAGAAAATAGCGCGGTTTACCTTCCATCCGGATCACTCCAACCAACACATAACGCGATCCTTTGTAAATTCGTTTTCATAGGACTCGCAGGATTTCAAAGATTTTAAAGTGCAGACAAATTAAGTAAGACTGCGGAACTGTATGCATTTATGGCTCCTGAAAATTTTCTTAAATATTAATACATACGAAAGTGGTGCAATTTACTCGTACAATATTGAAATGCTTAGTAATTTATTAAATACAAACAAATTTAATAATGTAAAAATATTTTGAATAATGATACAGCAATTTTTACCGTTAACAATTATCTAAATTCTACCGTCATGTATTTTATAGTGTACCATGTTGTAGACCTTGTAATAGTCAATTGAGTAATACTAAAACTTAACTGGAATAATTTCGTCATTTGAAAGAGACTTTTACAAAGTTCATGACTCTAGCAGTGGCCAGATCAGAACTTTTCGCATAAATAGTCTTAAATATATAAATACTCGGAGAAAAAATTTTCGGAAAATGCTAGAACATAAAATTGGGCATAATTTAGCACGATTTGTATTCTAGAGAGCCCACTATCACTGAAAATAACTTCAGATCAGAACTTTTCGCATAAATCGACGAAGATAAAGGAAAAATATTAAATTTGTTGTTAAATTGTTTTATTCTTAAATTAATTCTTCAAAAATATTGCCGGTCCCTGGCGACGTTTGACTGCGTAGACGTACGGCCATTAAATTGTTAAAACTCCTCTACAAAATTTGAAAATTTCATAAACATCCGCAGTCCACTATCACGACACACCCAAAGAAGATAATAATGTATTTGGTTTACACTAAGAACGTCGCGTGAAATTGCTTGTTTTCACGGCTCGGTTTCCGAGTGGATCAATCGGATCAAGGATCACGGGCACAGGTTGCAGGATGGTGGATGAGCGAGAGGACAGAATAATCCGTGCGTCGTGACGTCGCTGGACAGCAGATCCGCAGGTGCGGAACGCTCTGCCACGGGCCCCGCGGGAGCGGATAATCGATTAATCGATTGTGCGGTCATCGATGGCTAAGCCGGGCCTCGTGGGACGTGGAAAAGAGAGGCCCGGACGGGTCCGAACGTAGTCGTCGTCGTCGTCGTCGTCGCTCGAGGAAGGAAGCTGGTATTCGTTCGCGTCCCAACAATTAGCCTGAGAACGAACGAGAGAGCTAGCGATTTGTCGCGCAAGATTTATAGCTTCATACACATCGGGAGAGAAGGCCCTCTTCTTGGCCGTGGTCCCTTCTGGGGCTGGCTGGTTCGACTCACGGGTTCCCGACCCATACGCGGCGTGTACGCACAATCGAGAAAGGGTCCCGACCAGGCACATCGCGGCCTATCTCTCCATTCTCGTGCGTGCCGTCCCTATGCGGTTTGACGGCTGAGGCCTCTCGCGGATCTTCAACGAGATCAGCGAGATCCATCTTGCTCGGCTGTCCGAGGGACCCTCCTTAACCGTGACCTACCGGAATGCTTGAGAAACCTGCGGAGAGACGCGGCGGCGCATCTGCCGATCGCTCTGCGCCTTCCGGTTCGCTGTTTCAGGGAAAACGCGAGAAAGTACGTGGACAGTTTGCTCGTCGATCGAGCTTCCTTCTTCTAGAACTCCACGTCGAACTCTTGGGCGTTGCTGTTGTACGCTTCGCTGAACATGGTCCGAGAGAATTCGGGTGGGACGCTTGATCTTTAAGAGCCAAGACTCTTAAAGGACTTAGGATCTTATGGGACTCCATGTCTCATGTTCCGAAATATCGACTGCTCAAAGAATAAGAGGTTTTTAGAACTATTCGTTTATTTTCTCGTATTCGCGAGACTGCAGTTACTATGTGTTTTTAATTTTAATTCCTACCACTGAGGATGCTGTCAGAAAATTTTAGTTCCAATTGGTAATACAACGTGTGACAAGATGTGGTAATACAAAAAAGTGGGCCACAAAAATACATTGGATTTTCGGTAGGTAGAGTGTTAACACGTCAATGATGATACAATATTATTTTTAAATCCTTGAAGTATCCTCACTGTTTTCAACTGATTTGAAGAAAATTGTAGATTTAATGGATTTTAACAGATGCGGAAGAAAAATTAGAGATGTTGTAAATTAATGCTTCATAACAGTACAACATATTTTCATCCCTTAAAATGCCCCATTTCAGGCCATTAATATATAGTACAATATATTTTCATCCTTAAAATGCCCTATTTTAGGGTATTAATATATAGTACAATATACTATACTATACTGTACAGTACAATATATTATATAGTACAATATATTTTCAACTCTTAAAATGCCCTATATTGGGGCATTAATATATAGTACAATATACTATACTATACTATAAAGTACAATATACTACACTATACTAAGCAGTACAGTATACTATAATATACCATATAGTACAATATACTATGCTATACTATACAGTACAATATATTATATAGTACAATATATTTTTAACCCTTAAAAAGCCCTATTTGAGGGGGGCCGAGTCTAGGGCGATTTCGCGAATTTTGCAATGAAAAAGTAATTGAAAATGTACACCCAGAGCGCCTATGGTCGCAGAAAAACGAAATTCAAAGTGCAATTAGCGACCCAGGTCCGCGGCTTCCGCAATTTTCCTTTCACTACTGGTTTTCAGGAGCATCCCTGTCACGTGTCGGCCGCATGCAACGGTCGAGGGTGAAAGTATTCGCGGCTGAGAGCGATATTTCCGGCGTGAATTAAAATTAGAGATTAGAGGATAAGTGTTCGGAGCGAGCCGGCGAGTTTATGGCACCCAGAAGGTAGAGGTTGCGCGCTCGATGTACCAAAAGTGGTCGAAGTCGGAGTCACCGAGGGGATTTACGTACAGCATGATCGCTGCTTCAGTGATCTTCTCAGCTGGATGACATCGACGCTGGAACGTGCGAAGTAGCCACGGGAGAAATCCGCGCGCGTCCATTATAACCGCTAGTTGTAAAGAAACTTTCTCGGCTAGCGCAAACAGTACTATCGGTATTACACAGGATAAAGCCGGGGGCCTCGGGTCACGATCCGTGGGCGCGCAGGTGCGTTCACCTGGGGATTTTTCCGGCCGCCATCGTGGAACGTCGTGCTGCCCGATCGTCAATGAATAAACAGGTGCGACTTCGATGAAGGTGGTAGCCGAGCGGGGGAAGAGAAAAAAGAAAAGAATCATCACCGTCGAACGATAAAACGACTCACCTGCCGCACGAACTGTCGTTCGCGAGTACAGATTCCCCGCGTTCGAACGAGGGGTACTGCGTCATTGCCGCGCACGAAGAATCCTCGGACTTGCGTTTAAGTGTTATTGCGACGTTGTTATAGCCGTCGATGCGTTTTATTGTATAGTAAAACACGAATGAAGATCCCGTGCCCCGCCGGCGGCGTTTACGCGGATTAGAATTAAATTGTCGTCTTAATTCAAATTCTCGTTTGCGTTGCAAAAAAAAAAAAAATTGCAATTACGGCGCAGAGAAAGTCTTTTTTAAAAATCACTTTACATACTTTTTCAGGAAAGTTAAGGGAACTGAGATTCTTGGACGTTCATCGAGTTCATCGAGTTCATCGAGTGAACCTTTTCTAGGCTACGGGGGGATTTAGATCATTCCAAAAGAACACTATACTCTCTCGAAGAGGAATCTTCTCTGACGACTTAGAAACATCCGTAGGAAGGCGAATCTTTATGCAAGATAAAAAATATTTGCACTTATTGCAAGACGTAGGAAATAAAAATTTCTTTATCCTTTTAATACACTGGTGCCTTATTTAATACTTTTGGTGCCTTTTAATACACTTCCAACCTAGAATATTGTATATATTCTATATATTTTTATTCAAATGCAACTTACTCGTACAATACGTAATTTATTAAATACAAACAAATTTAATAATGTGAAAAATATTTTTAATAACGATACAGCAATTTTTAGTGGTGTCTTACAGTCGCGATTCGAGTGCTTAATATGTTCGCTGCTTTAAATTGAGCTTACCCATTTTACCAGATAAAATCCCCAGTCTAGTTATAAGAGATCATGGACGACTATAGTTACTAGGGTTTCCAACGTAGTCTCGGAACTGCATGTATCGCAGGGTTTTAGTGTTTATCGCGTGTCCGTGGGTTCGTTTCTCGTGTTTTCATTTTGTTAACAATCGTGTATTGAACCGTGGACGGCTGTCGCGATAGATTTCTCCTTGCTTGCGGCGTCACACTTGTAAGTGAACCGCGGTACGAAATTTCTCAGGGACTTTTCTAAGAACGGGGTCTGGCAAATCAACGGAGGATCGTCTCTGTTCTCGGTCTTGTCGTGGGGCCGGCGAGTCGGCCCCTTTACCGTCGTCGCCCTAGACGCCCGTCCGGAAAGTCAAACAATGCGACGTGCAGATTCCGCCTTATTTACTTGCGGTATCCGCTAGAAGGGCCCTCGACATGCAAAGCACGCGTTGTCATTTGCTCCCATCTCGAGCGGATCGGTTTACGTTCGCGAGCGCGCAACGAGAAAATCTCTCTTCTCGCTGCACTCCAACGGAGAGGAGAGCTCCCGGGTGACCGTCCGCTTCCTTCTTCCTTGTCTCTTTCACAAAACTTGTCCACGGCTTTTTTTTAACCCGGGCCCGTGAAGATCCCTGTTCCGTCTACGTTTATGGCTCTACGATCCGTGCTTCGTTGCTGCAGCCTACAAAAGTTCAGCCTTCCCGTAGTCCCTGTTCGTTGAACCCGTCGAACCCCTTTGTTTGCGTTAAGTGGGTAATGGTTATTTTTAGGAATCTTTTCTGCTCGGGAATTCAGTTCACCGGTGTGACCTCTTTTTCCTTTTATTTTTTATTGTGAGATCGTTTGGACGAGAGGATGTACTCAATGCAAAGCAGTGTATCGTCTTCGATCACAGATTATGATAATTTCTTAGAAACTCCTCTCGCTGGCTGATCTATATACGACCCACGCAACGTGCTCCACTAAACGATTTCTCATAGACGCTAGGATCAGTTTTATCCGGACACTCTATCTATTAACCCTTAGCTCTCTCAGAATTCTTTTTGATCGTATCAGCAGCTACAATTTTTAACACCAAAATGTAACAGGTACATGGTGCCTTATAAAAATGACAAGATTTAATTTATTTCTTTCTACTAAAGATATTTATTGAATCATTGCTCGTGAAAGCATCTTTATAATTTCAAAAATTGTCGAATAAAAAATCTAGAACCGGCCGGTGGTGATACGGTTAGTTTTAAAGCGAAGGTGTATTGAGAAAGAAATATTTTATCACGGAAAATTTATCGACTTCTTTTGCTGCTATCATGTGTTCGAATCGATTTTTAGTCCCTCCGTTCTTGAATTTATTATTGACTTCTTTAACGCGTTAAGCGCCTTGTCACATACGACTGACAATGATTTTTGGCTGGGCTTAGAAATTCATTTTTATTATGAGTAGACTGCGGATTTTATGGATGCATGTCATTTCAAACAACAAAAAAAGATTACAAGCATTTAAGACTGCCAATACATTTCTGACAACTTAATAAAACTATTAGAGAGAGGAATAAATTCCTACTTGGCTCCTATGTCTTGTAGTTAACTAATTTTGCATAAAGATCCGCAGTCTAATTAATTAGATTAATAATTTGGAGATTATTGGAGTCTGTCGAAATCAAAAGAGTTAAGACATCATCCCCTGCAGTACATTTTAAATTTCTAGGGGTTGATATTATAGATAGGGGTTGACTACCCTATCGAATTAAGCTGTCTTCCTGTTACATTAATGTAAATTACAGATAGAATTGTAAGACTCAAACATATTTTTCTCTTTGCCCTTGAAACTCCAGTATCAAACTGCAACCTCCAATCCATTGAACAGACACTTAGCGACTTAAGAGGTACCCAAATCAAGTCTGCAGCCACAAAAATGGTTCCTAGACCTATACTTTCGATTCCCAAAGACGGAGTGGCAGCTCTCCGGTGATCAGACAGCCACCGTTCGCCTGTATCAATCAGTGAAAACTGTTCAGCGGAAGACATCGTTCAGGAACTCTGCCCCCGCCTCGGATCGTGACCGTTCTTCGGTAGCAGAATCCTCGCAGTCCTTTATAATCTTCGCTCCGCGTCGATCGAAAGTAGCGGTTTTAGATCGAGACAAAGTATCCGGCTGCTGGGTACTCGCTGATTTCCCTCGGGGGGCCGATGATGGCCGAGCAACATTTCGTCGCTGGTAATTTTCTCATGGCGGACGGGGACAGTGGTACGGCTGGGTCCGCCGTTATAATCGAAGAACGCAGCAGTTCGCGAATCGTGGGATCCGCGGACGGCCGTTAAATCATTCGTCGACGGCGGAAACGAATGTTTAGCGCTGGGGGATTAGCACGCGCGAACGACCGTTTGTAATCCCGGCTGGATTCACGCCGGCGCACAGTGGTCCCAAATCGCTAAAACGTGGTCAAAACCGCACAACGTATTAACAAATTATTGGTTCTGCTTGAAAATTGGTATTAGGCCGTTTTTGGAGTCGCTGATCACGAATCTGAACTTGAAATTAGAAAAAACAAAATAGCGGATCCAATATCGCGGACATGCATATTAAAATATTATTGGTTCTACTTGAAAATTGGTATTTAAAAACTTCAGATATATGATTCTTTATAAAAAATTTACATTCTATTAAAAATCTGTTTAAATTTTGCAGAAAGACTTAGTACATATCTCTCACAGTTTGACAAGAAATGCAAGGAATCCACATAAAGTACCTACTCTGCGTTACAAAAAACAATGTTACGACCAAAGGTGCAAATATGTGCAGCCAATTTTTTTTAGAATTGCAAGATAACACTATGTAGTAGAAGCGTCAACTAGTTTTAGCGCGTGACTCGGCGAGACTTTCAACTTTTACTCTACATTTAAAAAATGTATGCCTTCACTACTCTCTCCTTTGCATACATAGATATCAGTTAACAATAAACATTTGGCACTAAAAACTATGCAACTTACCTCCACAAATAGCATCCATAATGCAGAATTAAAATCGATTCGTTTCAATACAATTTGTACACTGTACACTTAAAATTGGCAATGCGCTTCACGAGCTTAAAAAGGCACGGTCTAATGAATTGGAAGTTCGAACTGTGACTGTTGGTCAGGTATCAAAAAATGATCATTTTGTTTTTTACCCCCACTTAGAAACACTCCTAGAGTAACCAACCCCATGCTTAATACTTACCTGTCTGAAAATTCATTATTTAGGTTTTGGCCACGTTTTCGGGCTTTGGGTCCACTGTTCGGCGTTCGGTTGCTTCTACTTTATTCCCGTTTTTTAGTCCGTCGCGCGTTGCGTCGCGTCGCGTCTTATCGGTATCGCGTAGTATCGCGAAAGAGGCCTGAAAACGTCCCGCGTAGGGCGCTATTAATTCCGATTTAAGTTCCCGTTACGCGGTTTGTGTGGTCCCCATATATCAGCCGGTGCTATCGCTTACCGCAGAAGAGCAACGCCTTCGCGCGCGTACCTTCCGAGCGTACCCGCGCTTGCTATCTCTCGCGCGCCGCGTCTACCGGAATGAATAATTCGGTTACAATCTTAATCCAATGACGCATGGGCTCGGCAACGGGCTTCCCGCTTGCTCGCCGGCTACCCTGCTTTGCCCTGATTAAAGACCGGCCCCGTTACGGACCCCACGGGTCCCCTCCCCTCTCCCCTGCCAGGTAAATCTCCGTGTTATTTCGTCATTGCGCGTCGATCACGCTCGCCGGCCCGGTAATCCCTCGATCGAGATCGGAAGAGGGCACACGTGCTTGGAAACTGGGTCGCTTATGGTCTTGAGTCATCCAGATTTTTCTTGGGAATTCCCAAGAATATATTATGTTAACTCATTTGGGGATTTTGGAATTTTACCACTTTAGCTTTATATAGCTTGTCCGTCCAAAAAATGAAAAAAAATTTGGCTGTTAGTGGGTTAATACGATCGGTTTGGTGACCGTTCTTTTTGGAGTATGTTGACGAGTAGCGTGATTTATGGTGTGGTGGAAGTCCTGGGAACGATGGACGCTACCCTGATGATCGTCATACAAATTAACACGTTGATCGCCAAACAAGAAAGCTAAAAAATTCCATGAAATCAAAGTAAGTTATTTAATAAAATAGAAATTGAAAAAAATTAAATGTATGATATTGTGTAGTTCTCCAACTTTCTTGCATTTTACAGATCCTAATCAAATTTGGTACAACGAATATATTAACGTAAAAATTCTTTTTAAAGCCTGAACAAATAATTCCGTCACCCATATATGGGTGACATGGCAGTCAACGTGTTAAAACTGCAGAGGTGATTTTAGAAGAATTTTATAGTGCAGGAGCAATGTATGTTAACACGTCGAACGCTATGGCACAGGCAAAAGAAATTTGTTGCATTATTTGCAAGAGGCAGGAGTCAGGTATACATTTCATTCTTGTTTCTACATTTTTAACGCGTTGACTGCCAACTGCGAGTTATTTCCTAGTTTGTTAACTTGCCACAGTATGACTAATAGCATTTTTGCATTACGAAATGACATTCGCGTATAAAATGATAAATTATTTATGAACAACTGTCTTTTGCGATGATGATTAAATTAAATTGGATGTTCACACCGGAATCTTGAAAAGTACCGTGGCAATCAACGTGTTAACTAGCTGGTTATGGTACATTTATAACCTACAATTATTCAAATCTGTCTACTGTTTCAAGTGCGAATATAATCGGCATGGCACTTTTACTTACATTCAAAAATCAAATTTCAATCATCTTATTATCCTATTACTCTGAATATATATCGATAAATTTTCACTAAAATACAAATATTTTCCTTTCTATACATCATACAAAAATGATGAGTCCACAGTTTCTCTTCGTATGAAAAACAGCTTGATGGTAAGTAAACTTGAAATACTTCCGTCAAGGGTTAAAATTGAAGAAAAAATCGGGCACGAATTTATCCATCGACCTAATGCTTCCCCCGAGCTAAGCAAAAGTTCAAACAACTCCAACTGTCCAAGATAATTTACAAAATCCTCGATGTCAGGTCACGACAATGATAAAATATCGATAAATTTTCACTAAAATACAAATATTTTCCTTTCTATACTTCATATAAAAATGTAGAGTCCACAGTTTCTCTTCGTATGAAAAATAGCTTGGCGGGAAGTAAACTTGAAATACTTCCGTCAAGGGTTAAAATCGAAGAAAAAATCGGACACGAATTTTTCCACAGACCTAATGCTTCCCCCGAGCTAAGCAAAAGTTCAAACAACTCCAACTGTCCAAGATAATTTACAAAATCCTCGATGTCAGGTCACGACAATGATAAAATATCGATAAATTTTCACTAAAATACAAATATTTTCCTTTCTATACTTCATATAAAAATGTAGAGTCCACAGTTTCTCTTCGTATGAAAAATAGCTTGGCGGGAAGTAAACTTGAAATACTTCCGTCAAGGGTTAAAATCGAAGAAAAAATCGGACACGAATTTTTCCACAGACCTAATGCTTCCCCCGAGCTAAGCAAAAGTTCAAACAACTCCAACTGTCCAAGATAATTTACAAAATCCTCGATGTCAGGTCACGACAATGATAAAATATCGATAAATTTTCACTAAAATACAAATATTTTCCTTTCTATACTTCATATAAAAATGTAGAGTCCACAGTTTCTCTTCGTATGAAAAATAGCTTGGCGGGAAGTAAACTTGAAATACTTCCGTCAAGGGTTAAAATCGAAGAAAAAATCGGACACGAATTTTTCTACAGACCTAATGCTTCCCCCGAGCTAAGCAAAAGTTCAAACAACTCCAACTGTCCAAGATAATTTACAAAATCCTCGATGTCAGGTCACGACAATGATAAAATATCGATAAATTTTCACTAAAATACAAATATTTTCCTTTCTATACTTCATATAAAAATGTAGAGTCCACAGTTTCTCTTCGTATGAAAAATAGCTTGGCGGGAAGTAAACTTGAAATAATTCCGTCAAGGGTTAAAATCAAAGAAAAAATCGGACACGAATTTTTCCACCGACCTAATGCTTCCCCCAGCTAAGCAAAAGTTCAAACAACTCCAACTGTCCAAGATAATTTACAAAATCCTCGATGTCAGGTCACGACAATGGTAAAATATCGATAAATTTTCACTAAAAAACAAATATTTTTCCTTTCTATACTTCATACAAAAATGTAGAGTCCACAGTTTCTCTTCGTATGAAAAACAGCTTGATGGTAAGTAAACTTGAAATACTTCCGTCAAGTGTTAAAATCGAAGAAAAAATCGGGCACGAATTTTTCCACTGACCTAATGCTTCCCCCGAGCTAAGCAAAAGTTCAAACAACTCCAACTGTCCAAGATAATTTACAAAATCCTCGATGTCAGGTCACGACAATGGTAAAACATCGATAAATTTTCACTAAAAAACAAATATTTTCCTTTCTATACTTCATACAAAAATGTAGAGTCCACAGTTTCTCTTCGTATGAAAAACAGCTTGGCGGGAAGTAAACTTGAAATACTTCCGTCGAGGGATAAAATCAAAGAAAAAATCGGACACGAATTTTTCCACCGACCTAATGCTTCCCCCAGCTAAGCAAAAGTTCAAACAACTCGAACTGTCCAAGATAATTTACAAAATCCTCGATGTCAGGTCACGACAATGGTAAAATATCGATAAATTTTCACTAAAAAACAAATATTTTCCTTTCCATACTTCATACAAAAATGTAGAGTCCACAGTTTCTCTTCGTATGAAAAATAGCTTGGCGGGAAGTAAACTTGAAATACTTCCGTCAAGGGTTAAAATCGAAGAAAAAATCGGACACGAATTTTTCCACTGACCTAATGCTTTCCCCGAGCTAAGCAAAAGTTCAAACAACTCCAACTGTTCAAGATAATTTACAAAATCCTCGATGTCAGGTCACGACAATGGTAAAAAAAAAAGAAAAAAAGAAAACGACCGAATCGGAAGTCACCAGGGCCGCTCATACTTCCTTTCCCGCGGCTGGGCCCCCGGAATCCGGCTGAATGGTTTGTAACCGTGCACGGAATTCCCGGCATAAATCAGATGTTGGGAAACGAAAAAAATGCGGCAGGCCGTTGTTCGTGGCCCCCAGTGGCCCGTGTAGTATTTCGCGGATTGCGAATACGTTGGCAGTATTTCGTGGGTGTTTCGGGTGGTGGGCCTCCTCGCGCCCCTCCGCGGCCCAGAAGCCCCTTGTCGCGCCGGAGAAACGTAACGCGTGGAATCGGGAACTCGCTGGGGCCCGGAGACCACCTCGCGGCTACAAATTGCATTGTTCGGTCGTGTTAGTGGCGACGGTAAGCTTACTTAATGGTATTCTCCGGGCAGTTGCCTCGGGAAACGTCGCTATCGTCCCCCCTACGGGCCCCTGTTATTGATGCATTCGACAAAATCTGCGAATACTTCACATATCTCTCAATATACCAACACGCGAAAATAATCTTCTCACTCTTGAACACTGTAAGCGTCGTCTGTATATGTGTGTGTTCTATTCGTGGTGGTCAGAAAGGATAACTCGGGCATTTACGATTTTGTTTGAATTTTAAACAGAGTTATAATATTTGTTTAAATCAGTAAAGAAAATGGCTATTAACCACTCGAAGCTACTTTAACTGCAAGACCATACATTTCTTCCGACCTAGAATATTTTCCTTCTATATACAAGGTGTCCCGTAACTGGTGGTACAACCGAGCAGGGGATGATTCTACATGAAAAACTGAGTCGAAAATATAGAATAAAATTTTTTTATACAAGGCTTTGTTTTTGAGAAAAATGAGTTTGAAAATTTGTCTAGTGCGCGTGCACTCGGTTTACTTGCGGCTCAACGGACTTTATTCTGAGTTACATCAACCTTTTTTCGCAAAGGTTTTCGAGGTTTGTATACATAGAATAAATCGAAGGTCGAGGTTACAATGTTAGAATTACCTTTAAGGAATTCGTTTAATTCATAAATTGCTGGAAGTGCTGTCCACGTTGTTGTAGACATAATTGTGCTATCCGTATTAAATTCCTTCGAACCTCTTGTAATGTGCAATTATTATGTTGTTTTAAGTGTTCAAACGCTATCACAATTTTTTGTTGTAATTGTTCGATGCTCGTTATGTCATCACGATACACAATCGATTTCACTTGACCCCACACTATTAAGCCTAGTGCACGCGCACTAGACAAATTTTCAAATTCATTATTCTCGAAAAAAAAGCCTTGTATCAAAAAATTTTATTCTATATTTTCGACTCAGTTTTTCATGTAGAATTTCATGTTATATTAATAAATAAATTTCATGTATATATTTTTCATGTTATATTAATACATACGAAAGTGGTGCAATTTACTCGTTCCATACTGAAATGCTCAGTAATTCATTAAATACAAACAAACTTACTAATGTAAAAAATATTTTGAATATAATGATAGGGGAATTTTTAGTGGCGCCTTACCGTTAACAATTATCTAAATTCTACCGTCATGTATTTTATAGTGTACCATGTTGTAGACCTTGTAATAGTCAATTGAGTAGTACTAAAATTTGACTGGAATATTTACTTCTTCATTTGAAAAAGACTATTACAAGGTCCACGGCCCTAGTAATGGTCAGATCAGGACTTTTGGCATAAATCGTCTTAAATATATAAATACTCGGAGCAAAAATTTCTGAATAAAAATTTGGTGCTCAATTTCAACTTCCGCAATGGCCCGAACACTTCCAGACCTCAACACTAAAGAACCCGCCAGTTGACTCGCATAACTGGTACGGTTTCGGTTGGGAAAACCATAATACCTCTGACCAATTTACCTGGTCGAGGATCGTTCTGGATTGGTTCTCACGGGCGCACGCGTCGCTCGGCCGAATGATCCGGTTCAAACGCCTATCAGGCCGGGGTCAATGGAGAAATCAGCTCGAAAGTCGTTCGGCTGTTTCACGTGCACGCTCACGCACAGGTATCTTAAGTGTTCTGCGGTCTCAATCGTTCTGGCCAGACGGTGTGGTGCAGGGTGGAGGAAAGAAGAAACACGGAGGTCGAGCAATAAGGAACAGAACGGTTTTGCGGTTCGGGCTGGCGCGGTTACTCTCCGCCGCCATGCCGCCATGCCATGCCATGCCGTGGGGACTACGAGACTGTATCTTCCTTGTCCCTTCGCCTGTATAGGCGCGCAGACCAGCCTGGCCGGCCATCATCAAGAAATATGATGATTGCAGGCTGCTACCATTTACAGTAGTGCGGTTTTGTCTCGTACCCCGAGCCGCCCTTCGGGTATACCTTTCCACGTGTGCTCGTTGCTCTCCCGAGCCGGAGGTCCTCCAAGATTCTAAGTGACTTTAAACTAACGCGCGTTTCCCGCGAGTAATCACCTCCGCTCGTGCAACGCGCCGCGCCGATTCGCTTTGCACGCCGATCCGCTTCCAGCCTCCAGTTCCTCGACGTCTCTATCTTTGACGGTCGTCCACTTAATTCCCTTTATTCCGCGTCTATCAACGCAATTCACTTCGCCGTTCAGCCTGTTCAGTTCCTAATCTCCTTAAAAAGGACTCGCAATATCGTGCAACTCGATTGTCCTGCGTTTCTATTGCGAAACTAACCGCATTGTTTAAACGAAACCACTTAAACGGCTTGTGTACCTACTGCTCGTTGTTTCATCCGTACCCCGTAAGTGCAGATTTTATGGCAAAATTGGCGAAGGAAATGCAAGACAGTGAAAATTATATAGCAATTACTGAATACGTTGTTTTCGATTTCCTGGAATAATTAGGAGAGGAAATACATTTTTACCGGATCTCCAAGAACCGATGAAGATAAGTTTTATTTCGTATAAAAATCCGCAGTCTGTCCATAACTGTCTCGAAGATTGTCCAGGATCGATTTTTCAAGAGAAGTACAGATTATCAATGTATTTCTGCATTACATGTCCGACGTTTGCTCACAATTGTTTCTTTGAAAGTTGCTAACTGTGTGAAACAATATTATCAAACATTTTATGAAATTAAGAAAATCAAACTATATTAATTTCAGCATATACACCTGCAGCGTTAATTCCCTCACAACCAGAACTGGACAAAATTTGGAGAAAAAATATTTAAAATACTATCTTAAATAGTATAATTTAATGTGGTGCGAATAAATTACAAGTTTCAATAGAACGAAAAATTTCGGGAAATAAAATATTTTAATTTTGATAACCAGATACATAACATAAAGTATGTTAATGTTGTATTTCAAATGTGACACTACGAATAAACAAAAAATTGTATCACACAGACGATAATGTCAGACGATAAACAGACGACAATATCGTAATAACGTAACACGCAATAAAATATCAGAAAAATATAAGTTACTATTACTGTCCTTACTATTTGAAATACTATTTTACACAGTCCTACAAAATAGGTCTCCATATTTACAATATTTTCCAAATGAAATACTACCTTTAAATAGTATTTCAGAAACATTGACTTCTAAATAAAATAATTTCTTTGCATGATTGTAGGTATGGTTTAAAAATAAAATTAACTATTCACTATTTTCTATTTCAAATAACACAGCCCACAGCCATAAGACGCGTCTTAAAAGAGGCTAATAAAATATATAACGCTAAAAAGTTAATTCAACACATTTTCCGATATTAGTACTCCAGTCCCGATTAGGCTAAGCCCGACTCTCCGTATCATCGAATTTATTTCGCGGCGAAATATTTATTCACTTCAAATATCTTCAGTTCAAATATTTTTCAAATATTCAGTTCGAATATTTATTTCAGTTCAGCCGTTCCGCGAAATTGAGGAAGCAGCTAATTTCTCATAGATAGTTGATATCCTGAATATATCCAATTCATCGGTGATCCATTAAAGGCGAAATAACGATGGAACAGATTCGCGAGAGAAGTCGGGATATAGTTCCGCGTGGTTGCGCAGCGCAGCGAAATCAATGCGTGCCGGGCGCACTTTCGAGACGCACCGTATGTACGCAACCATCCGAGTGCAAGGTGCACGGGTATTCTCAACAGTTTCCACCATGCGCCATACATAATGGAGGTTAGCCGCAGGATGGTAAATCACGGGACGCCATGCGGGCGTCGTTATATCGTGCGTGCGTGATGGAAGATTAGTACGGCATTGTGCGAGCCCCGTGGACGCTCACGATGATTTATCTCTTACGAAAACGCGCGCCTGCGTGCCGTACCGGCTATGATCGCTCTCCGGCACCGAAATAGATCCTCGCCGGTGACAATCACGCCGAGATCGATGTCTCTTTCATTCACTCGGCCACTCCAATTACGAAAAATCCTCAACGGTACCTGCAATCACTTCGGAATGACTCGCGACACGAAAATTTCTCTCCACAGATTACGAAGAGCATCTTCATACGATCCCTGGGTAAAACAAATGCATCGACTTTATAACATAGGAGACAATAGAAGCATCGGAGTCTTAAATTCCGGAAAGAAAATATTTATTGTGAGCCTGATCCGAGTTTGGTGTAAATTCTGCATTTATTTTGGTAATGATTCTTCCAGGTCACGATAAAAATTCGAGAGGAATATTCCTTGGCTCATTTTATCTAGAATTAATTTTATAGATATAGACTAAGAGAAGGTAAGAGACCCAATTACTGTGGGGGTGCCAATTACTGTGGCTATATTAATTATATTTATTTTTATAGCATAATGAATATTGAAGAAGAGATATATAACATTTAAATGAACTGATATTAATGAGAAGAAATTTAATATCTCTTTTAGATTGAGAATACTTAAAAGAGGCACAGTAATTAGTACCCCCACAGTAGTTGGGTCCCTTACCCTAGGTTCCAGATTTTACAAATACAAGTGGTATACTTTTTGAGGTAAATCAGCTTCGTTGACGTAATTTTCGGAGACAGCCTGAATCGAAAAAATATGGCCAAGAAAACAATTCTTTTGTAAGCCTTGTATCTTCGATGTAAAGTGTTTGGTGTCAATAAACTCTGCATTTATCTCGGTAATGATTCTTCCTGCTCTGGATAAAAATTCGAGAAGAATATTCCTTGGCTCATTTCATCCAGAATTAATTTCATAAATTTCACAGGTTTCAGATTTTACAAATACAAGTGGTACACTTTCAGAGGTAAATCAGCAAACACCAAACACTTTACATCGAATATACATTACATCAAAGTGTTTGGTGTCAACAAACTCTGCATATATCTTGGTAATGATTCCTCCTGCTCTCAATAAAAATTCGAGAGGAATATTCCTTGGCCGTATTTCATCCAGAATTAATTTCATAAATTTCACACGTTTCAGATTTTACGAATACAAGTGGTACACTTTCTGAGGTAAATCAGTATCGGCGACGTAATTTTCGGAGAAAGCTTGAAAAAACATGGCCGAGGAACAATTGCCTCGGGAGGCAGTATCTTTTCCCATGGACCCCATAAGACAGTGCCCGTGGCGCTTGATATTCTGGTTCTAATGTCCGCTGACATTACAGCGTCGCCGGAGATTCTTTATCGGCGAGCCAAGAATTACATACAGGAAAAGCACGCGGTTACAGGGCGAGAGAGACAGAAGGGAAGAGAAAGGGAGAGATAGAGAGAGAGAGGGAGAGGGAGAAACGTCGCGTACCTGGGCCGAGTATCCGTAGAAATAAGGAGATAACGATATTTGCGCGCACATAACTCGCGTCCGATAGGAATAGGTCGTCGTAGTTGTCGTTAGTAGCTTGGCGCGTTTCGAAGAATGGAGCAATAAAGGGGTTTACCGTATATGCGGAGGATCGCGGGTCCTCTTAGCAACGTACGATCGCCGGATCGCAATAATTAAGTGTACATCGCATCACGATAAAATTTCACGACTATCCCCGCTAACCGGCGGCACGGGGAACGCGGTTAATTCGCCGTTCGACGTGAATTCACTCGGTGGAAACAACTGTTCCTTTGTATCGGCTTGAGTAATAAGCTCCCATCCGTGGACGGGGGTGGGGGGAGGTCCATCGGTATTACCATTACAGAAACAATTTTCTAATTGACGGATGTTCGGGATACCCTATTACCGATATCTTCCTCGATCTAACTCCTACCGGCCCGGGAGCCGGACAGTTGTCCTTTTCCTTTTCGGAAATTTAATTACGCCAAGAAGTTTACGCGACTGTCCGTCCAGGGGAGTTTTCCGTAAAAGATCCCGCGACGGTGTATCTACTGGGTTTTCATAATTGATCGCTGCCTGGTATATCCTTTAGCGGTTTTGATTGACATAGCTAGCCAACGTGCTTCCTTTTGCAGAACTTTTGGCGGAGAAAACCTCTTTAGTCTTTGACAGCCCGTGATAAAGTCGGAGACTTCGTTTTCAAGAAGTCCTCGCGGCTTGGGAAGTTGTTCAGACTTGGAGGTAATTGATTGGTTCGAGATGTTCGCTAAAGGTTAGTTATTTTTTAACAGTTTTTCTCTTGGTAGAATTCTGTTCTTCATTTTTATACAGACTTTTGAGGGCTTGCTTTCACCGAATGATCAAAACAATGTGTAAGCTTTTAAAGTTCGGTAATGTACAGTGATTTCTCTATATGTATATGTCGCCAAGAACTGGGTGATAAACGTCGCGGAATTACACTACCGAGTGTAAACATAACACTCGAGTATGTCTCCTGGACGATACACGACGCTGGCAAGACCCGTGTTGTTGACATATATCGAGAATTCACTGTACAAGTTAATATGATTATTGTGCAATCGTCATAATTTATACTAGGTTGCTTTAGAATACTATTTGCTATGCCATAATAATAAAAGTTGCATTAATCATAAGTAGACTACTGATTTTATACATTTATAGCAAAAACTAGTTGGTGGAATTTCAGATAATTAAAATATTAAAAGAATTTTTCAAGAATTTTTCAACTTGGAGCTTCTATATGTCTGCTGTTTCTGGCAATTGATCCAGGCAATTTTTATTTTTCACAAAAATCGTAATGTATATTGTCTTTTTAGCCACTACAGAAGTCAAGTGATCTATTATCAACGAATACCATTACTTTTTAACACTTTAGAGTATCATGTCGGTTACACATGACCAACATGATATTTTTACTAAACTTGAGAACCAATTTTCACTAGAAACTATTAATTAAACCAAATGTTCTTAACATCTACTAGGTGTGAGAATCGTGCAAAAATGATTATAATAAACTTCGTCTTTTCCATTCCTGTATTACGAACGCTACATTTACGGAGCACTAAAAGTGACTATTATCCATTACTTTATACAAATAACAAGAACGTGCTACCCACACTTGTAGCAATATTTTAAAAATAATGCATACCCAAAGAAGTAAATTTGCACAATAATTTCTCACGTACGCATCCTCAGAATCTTCATAATTATAAATTTAAAAGTATTAGAACCCGTCATTTTGACGGGTACAGTGAACCCAGTGTCAAATAAGTTTGTGTGTGATCTACGTGCATTGGAACTGAACGCGTAAACAAACAACAGAGCGTTTGCTCCGAATGCTGACCTCACGCAGACCGTTCTTCCCTCACCTGAATTCCCTCCCTCACCTGGACCGAGCCACAAACGCGATCACGCAACCGAACACGCGACCCGGACGCAAGGACACCGAAGTGTCTCGTAAACCTGTATCACCGTAATCACGGAAGTGGAGTCCTTCGAACACATCGAAAGTGCGGTTTAGCCCACTTTCTCGCGTAGGAATGGTACGATACACGAAGAAACGCGACCGGTTAGCGTCTCGCCTGGGAAACGCTTCGGTTTATCGGACTTCCGTAACCGGGAAATTGAGTGTCGTGGAGGAAACGAGGAAAAATCGATTCGGAGAGCATGGTGTAGAAAGAAAGAGAGAGAAAGAGAAGTTGTATTAAGGAAGATAAGGGGATTTACGCGTGTATAACTCGCGGCCGATAGGAATAGGTCGTTGTCGTCGTTAGTAAGGTTTGCAAGTCGGAAGAATGGAGCAATAAAAGCAGACCGGCGTGTACCGGGGCGCGCGACTCGCCAGCGTCTTTTTACGAGCGATTTTCACGGAGTAACGGTCGTACGATCGAGAATTACGCCGCGGCGATCGGACGATCGTCCGGTCTCGGTGCTAATAGCGTACAAATCGGGCGGCCGGTATTATTCACTCGTTCTCCGGCGTCCGTATATGTATCGCGGTGGATACTCTCCGACGCGTTCTCTCGGAGCTCGTCCGAGATTTGCGACCCGCCTCGGCTCACCTACCCGCCTCGGTGCCTTTTACAGGCTCGGGATAGAGCGGCGCGGTAACAGGGAAACGTCTTCTCTCGCCTCTCTTCTACTCCTGAATTATTAAAACGCTGACTTAGGAACTCTCCGACGCGATAAATTATCCCCGTCGGAATATTGTACCTCCGAAGACGCATCGACTCCGCTCCGATCGCTTTCAAATGGAAATTGAGTCGCGATCGATCCCCTCGATCGGCTCGCTTATCAAGCCGACGCGACTCTCCCACCGAGAGAGTGAGAGAGAGAAAGAGCATACTCTCGCGAGCGAGCTGTGGAACGTCGTAAATATGGAAAATAATCTTAACGGCCCGCGCCGGCTGAATTATGGCTGTCTAATCGGAAACATTGGAGTAACTTGTACAGGACGCGAGCGCGCGCACGCTCGCCGATGTGATTATTCGAGGCGCGTGCTAGGCGGCGAGATTCGACTCGTTATCGGACCGGCTCGTTATTGTTCCGCGATCGCCAGCCGGAGAAAACGGAGTCCCGATCCCGCGCCGTGATTCAGTGTTATGGTTTGCGCCGAGGATGCGAGCCTGGGGTACATCGACTGCTGAAACAACCATCTTCAGGAGTCGCTTCGTGGTTCATGTTGCCAAGGTAGCGACCAAGACTTTTCTCTTTTTGTTCTCGGATGGTGAACCTTTTCTTTACTATCGGGCAATTAACTATTTTGAGATAATTTATTCGGGCAATTGACTATTTTGTATTACTTTGTAAAAATAACGAGAACTTGCTACCCCCATTTGTAGCAATATTTTTAAAACAATATGTACCCAAAGGAATAAATTTGCTTGAATAATTTGTCATTTACCCATCCTTGGAATCTTAATAATTTTAAATTAAAAATATTAGAACCCCTCGTTTTGACTTGGGCCCATTCACAGCTTTATTTACCAGTTCTTTTTTTAACCCTAGCTGCCTTTAAATTGCAATAATGTAACCTTCTTTAACACGTTGATTGTCATGTCACCAATATGAGAGTGACGGAATTATTTGTCCAGGTTTTAAAACGATATTTTATTATATGATATTTTGAAATGAAATATAATATATTCATTGTACCAAATTCAACTAGGATGTAGTTAGGATGTGTAGGATGTTGTTCTTTTCAATTTTTATTTCACTAACCTACCGACACTTCATACTTGCTCCTACCGTGCGTGGTCAAAATGACCGGTCCTTAAAACATGTTATCGTTAATATATTGAACGTAGATAATAGTCAATTTGTTACTGAACGAAATAGCAGATGAACAACTTCCATAAAATTGACGATACAAATTTATTTTCACACAATTTCAATTGTACAAAATATACTACGATGCTCTCTCCTCGATTTACAAAATTGTACGTCTTCAAATTTTGTAAAAAATTTTGTTCACTTTACGTAGTGATCCAATTGTTCTCACTTCTCGAAAGAATTCAAGTAGTACAGTCCAATATTGACAAAGTTATGCGATTTTTAAGAGCGTACGAGTATTAGTTGGAGTCACTGTACTTTGATTATATGGAATTTTTGAGGTTTCTAGTTCGGCACAGTCATAGTGTTAATCGATTTTGAAATATTTCTCAAAGCTAATGCGTTGAAACATACTTTGAAGTTATTTTTTCTAGATCCAGCAGTTTAGCTGTTCTAGCCAGTACAATATCGCGACTGCCAAAAGGTTGAAGTTCAAGAACTGCAATTAATTTTGTTCCAATCAAACATTACGAGGAGTCTCTGATTGTCTCGCGGCGAACGATGGGAAAATGTCTCTCCACAGATTATAAAGAGCATCTTCTCCTGGGTAAAACAAATGTTTGCTGCATCGATTTTATGACACAGGAGCCAATAGAGACATCAAAGTCTCGAATTCTGAAAAAAGAATTTTTATTGTGTGAGCCTGATCTGAGTTTGGTGTCGATAAACTCTGCATTTATCTTGGTAATGATTTTTCCTGCTCCCAATAAAAATTCGACAGGAAGATTCCTTGGCTCAATTTATCCAGAATTAATTTCCTAGACGTAGGTTCCAGATATTACAAATTCAAGTGGCACATTTTCTGAGGTAAGTCACCAAACACTTTACATCGAATATACATTACATCAAAGTGTTTGGTGTCAACAAACTCTGCATATATCTTGGTAATGATTCTTCCTGCTCACAATAAAAATTCCAGATGAATATTCCTCGGCTCGTTTTATCCATAATTAATTAGATTGAGAATACTTAAAAGAGGCACAGTAACTGGTACCCCCACAGTAGTTGGATCCCTTACCCTAGGTTCCAGATTTTATAAACACAAGTGGCATACTTTTTGAGGTAAATCAGCTTCGGTGACGTAATTTTCAGGGACAGCCTGAATCGAAAAAATATGGCCAAGAAAACAATTCTTTTGTGAGCCTTATATCTTCGATGTAAAGTGTTTGGTGTCAATAAACTCTGCATTTATCTCGGTAATGCTTCTTCCTGCTCTCGATAAAAATTCGAGAAGAATATTCCTTGGCTCATTTCATCCAGAATTAATTTCATAAATTTCACAGGTTTCAGATTTTACAAATACAAGTGGTACACTTTCAGAGGTAAATCAGCAAACATCAAACACTTTACATCGAATATACATTACATCAAAGTGTTTGGTGTCAATAAACTCTGCATATATCTTGGTAATGATTCTTCCTGCTCACAATAAAAATTCGAGATGAATATTCCTCGGCTCGTTTTATCCATAATTAATTCTCCAATTACTTTTGCTCCAATCGAACGGTACGAGGAATCTGTGATTGTCTCGCGGCGATCGATGGGAAGAAGACTACCGCGGCCATTTTGTGTCAGCCAGGCATCATCGGCGACCCCGTCGGAAAGACGCGGGCCCCGTTGACCCGCGAAAATCCACCGAGACGAATTTCAGCCGGACCCGGCTGTAATTTATGGCTAACGAACCGGCGATACCCCTTCCCGGTGTAATTTATATCCACGATATCCGTCGACTGTCGCTCGTGGCTGTTATTACGCGCATTAATGATGCGCTCGAGTGCGCGCGAACCTATACTCTCTATGATCCCTTCATCTCTGACGAAACATGCGGATGTACAAGCTGGGGCCACAATGATTCGTGCCGTCCGAGACGTCCGCGATCTACACACGGCCCGGTAAGGATCATTCGATCGTGCTTTGTGCACGGTGCCTTTAATGATTCTTGCCGTTCTTTCGTGAACTATTCAGTCGCCGAGCGGCACGAATCAATGGGGGAAGGGGGAAGAAGTGCGGATGAAGATGTAAAAGGATGAAATAATGGTGTGACATAACCCGGCGGTGTGTTTGTTGCCCGGCGATGATCCCACGGTGTGTGTGTGTGTGTGTGGATCCACCGACACCGAAGACAGGGCCAGGTCTAATGACGCAATCCGGCGAAAGGAACGCTGCCGACTGTCCGGGTCTCTCTCTCTCTCTCTCTCTCTCTCTCTCGGGTTCGTTTTGATTTCATTAATGGATCGGGTGCGCACTAATGCGACTTTGTTTGCCGAGCACTCGGCCGAGCATTAAGAGGAGCTACGCCGCGATGGACACACGCGTTGTTTCGCGCTTCGCCGTGACACAAGGCCGCCGTTTTCTTCCACGGGGCCTTCTCGCCTCCTTTTTTTTTACCGGTCCGTCACGATGGTACCGTTTCGTAGCCTACTGTCTCTTCCCGAAATCTTCCGTTTAAATCACCGCTCCCTTTTGTCGACAAGGGAAACATGCACTGTCGATTCCAGAGAACAGGAGTTAGAAAACGATGTCCTCTTTTAACACTACACTCCCCGTCAAAAAGATGGCCCAGGTGTGCTATCTTTAACCCCTTGCACTACTATTTACTTGGTGATTATAATGATTAGAAATTCTTCGTCGTTCAGGATTTCATAGGACAAAAAGATAGTTTATATGGTAATTATTTATATTAGGGGCTTCCTCACCGATTTTGATGACCTTGAAATATGTTGTCAAGGTCATCATTCTGAACAACTTTTTCCTATACATGTTACCGCCGCTCAGCTTTAGTTTCCGAGATATTCGCAAAAAAAGTTTCAACATCTCAAAAAGTGATCGGAGTAGGTGTGCGTAGTAGGACTGTGTAAAATAGTATTTCAAATAGTTGACAGTAACTTATATTTTTATGATATTTTGTTGCCTGTAATGTTATTACGATATTGTAGTTTGTTTATCAACATGTTACATATTCGTAATTAAACTACAAATAATACTTTGCTAACTATTATAGCTTCTCATGTTAAAAATTATAATTTATAATATTAACTACTTGCTCAACTTATTTTCATTGTAAGGAAATATTTGAAATACAAAATAAAAATATTTCATTTTATCTATCTGGTTATCAAAATAAAAAGATTTGATTTAAAGTAGTATCTTATTTGAACCACATTAAATTATACTATATACCAAATCATTAATGATCGTTAATATACGTTGCAAAATATGATAGAAAACCTTGTATCCAATGTTCCACATACGAATACTAATCCTATATTATAAAATACTAATGTAAAGTGTACTTACTTCTGAATCTTCTGTACCTCCGTCGAATCCACAGCACACAATTATTAACTCACGAGAATAGATCCGAATAATTGAATAACAATCACTAAACAACACACACAACACACACACGCACAACACATTTTATAAAATCGTGACAACGAACGAGATGTCACTCCGACCACGAACAAAATAATACTGCGATTTTAACAATGATCCCTTCCACGGAGGTGGTACGGTCAGGTTATCCTAGGAAGGTTAGACGCTGAGGGTCTATAAACACTAGATACAAAACCAAGGTAAAAAAAATTATGACGGGGCGCCGACCCTATTTCCCGGAATTCCTTGTTTTCGTATCACACGTCCGTGGAAGGGGAAGGTTAAAATCGCAGTATTATTTTATTCGTGGTCGGAGTAACATCTTCTCGTCTACTGTCATGATTTCGTTAAGTGTGTTGTGTGTGTTGTTTAGTGATTGTTGTGCAATAATTCGGACCTATTCTCGAGAGTCAATAATTGTGTGCTGTGGATCCGACGGGGGTACAGAAGATTCAGAAGTAAGTACATTAGTACTTTATAATGTAGTTTGTAGTACATTAGTATTATATTTTATTATTCGTATGTAGAACATTGGATGCAAGGTTTTCTTTCATATTTTGCAACTTCAATGTCCCTTTAACACTAGATTTACAAAGCACTAAAACTGACTACTTAACATTATTTTATAAAAAAAAACAAGAACGAGTCTATCCACATTTGTATCAATTTTTTAAATAATATATACCCAAAAAAATAATTTTGTTGAATAATTCCCCGTGGATACGTCTTCACAATGTCAATAATTGTAAATTATAAATATTAGATCCCGTCATTTTGACAGGTCCGTGAACCTAGTGTCAAATTTCGTTTGTCTCGAGGCACGCACACGATTATGTTCCATCTCACACACTGTACACTTTACATTAGTATTTGTAATGTAGGATTATTATTTGTATGTAGAATATTGGCTGCAAGGTTTTCTTTCATATTTTGCAACTTCAATGTCCCTTTAACACTAGATTTACAAAGCACTAAAACTGACTACTTGACATTATTTTATAAAAAAAAACAAGAACGAGTCTATCCACATTTGTATAAATTTTTTAAATAATATATACCCAAAAAAATAATTTTGTTGAATAATTCCCCGTGGATACATCTTCACAATGTCAATAATTGTAAATTATAAATATTAGATCCCGTCATTTTGACAGGTCCGTGAACCTAGTGTCAAATTTCGTTTGTCTCGAGGCACGCACACGATTATGTTCCATCTCACACACTGTACACTTTACATTAGTATTTGTAATGTAGGATTATTATTTGTATGTAGAATATTGGCTGCAAGGTTTTCTTTCATATTTTGCAACTTCAATGTCCCTTTAACACTAGATTTACAGAGCACTAAAACTGACTACTTAACATTATTTGGTAATTATTTACATTAGGGGCTTCCTCACCGATTTTGATGGCCTTGAAATATGTTGTCAAGGTCATCATTCTGAACAACTTTTTCCTATACATATTACTGCTTCTCAGCTATAGTTTCCAAGATATTCGCAAAAGAGTTTCAACATCTCAAAAAGTGATCGCAGTAGGTGTGGGTTAGACTTGAAATTGACAACATATTTCAAGGTCATCAAAATCAGTGAGGAAGCCCCTAATGTAAATAATTACCGTTTATATTTATTGTGTGCCTATGTTTTCTGCGAATGATATACATCAACTACAACAAAATACAATTTTATTTCGGTTTAAAGGAAATTAGTAACATACATATTTATTAGGCTCTGTTCAGAATTTTCATCACGAGTCTGACTCGATATTGTAGGGCAAGGGGTTAATTTCTCAATGACGCATGTAAAATTTTTCGTCCGTAACGTATAATATCAAAACATTATGAGCTCAGAATATGCGGCTTGCTGGAAATATGTCACAATGTCGTAGATGTTTCTATACAACGAAGAAAAACTGGTCCATACAAAGGTTGAAATGATAGCACACTCTGTTAATATGTTTAGAAATTGCTCAGTATTTCTCGATCTATCAACGAATAAAGATTACAGTACAATATTATATAAATTTGTAAGTATGGGGCGCGGAAAAAAATTAAGCGAGTCTGAAAAAGAGCAAATTCTTGAACTAAAACAGCAACAGTTATCGAAAGTAATAAAAAAAAGTCGTAAAGCAATACACAATTTCTTAAAAAATGTTGGATTATGACAAAAAGAAAAGTACTGGTCGACGACCGTCATCGTTATCCGATCGTGATAAGCGAGCAATTTTTGCGTGTAGCTTCCAACTCGTAGTTAACCACTACACTAATCGTCCACGTGAGGTAAAGTTATCTACTTCCTGAAGCATGACGGTGGTATTGGATGAAGAGAATAAATATTGATAATGCCGCACAGATGCACAATATAAGCAATTATTCATTGAAGCAATAGTATTTATTATTTTATATTATTATTACTTAGTATTTATTTTGAAGATACAATATATTATAGTATTTCATTTTAAGAAGTCGTCGTTCTTTCTTGTTTCAATAGAAAAAGGTGGTAACATTTATTATGTGAAAAAGCAGCGGGTTACACTTCTTCAACGCACCTTTTACGTTCCTGCAATTATTTAGTATACAATAGTATTCATTTCACGAAATCGTCGTTCTTTCGTATTTCAGTAGAAAAAGGTGAAAACATTTATTATATGAAAAAGCAGTGGGTTACACTTCTTCAACGTAACTTTTACGTTCTTACAATTAGAGAAAGAAGACCAGATCTCTCTTCATCGTTCTTTCTAATTTAAGTAGAAGGAGTACTACATTTCTGATCTGAATAATAGTGGATTCCTACGACTGTTCTTTTACAACTGTAAGAAGGCCGAAGATCTTTAATTTAACGGGACCGGAAAAATTGCATTCCGGTGTTGGAAATATTTCGTTCTGTGTCCAGCAGGATTCCCATAACTTATTAATTCGCTCCTTTTTGTTTTCCTACGATTTTTGCCCGGTTCTGTCAGTCACCTGACCGCGGCGCAGCCTAGCAAGGAATTAACACTTCTAGCAGCGCGCTCAAAGGACTCGCTTCGCCGGGTTTGCTTATGCTAATCCGTGCGAGCGGCTTCGTGCCACCTCGTCGCGTCGCCGACGCTTCAAATATATTAATTAACATCGTCATTAAGCCGTGCGGCCGCCAGTTACTGGGTCTTCTTATGCATCCTCCTCCTCTTCCCCTTCCCAAACCCCCTCTCTCTCTCTCTCTTTCTCTCTTGCGGAACTTGTCGATCTTGCGCGACCATGTGTCGTTTCTCGTTCTTCTTTGCACGGAATCGGCACCTAGAACACCGCACAGAATCTCATGCGGACACCGACTGTGTTTGCGAACGGCAACTTTTATCTCTTCCGAGTAATTCTCGGCCGTGGACATTACAGGAGCCGACGTGCGCGTGCACGATCGGCGAGATTTCGCGGGGACGCGCTAGTTCGTCTGTCGAATTATGTTAATGACGTTGCTCAACCTCTCTGTTATTTTTCGGTCGACCGTGCGTCGGGTTTTCTGCACCGGAACTGTTATTCTGTCTCGGACATTTTTTTCTTGAAAACTGAGCTCGATATTGTTAGATAACTTGTACATATACAGTGAGCGTACTGCATATATATATATATACATATATAAAATAAAAATCTCTTAAAATCTCTCTTTATTTTTCACGCTTAAAAAATTCCAATTCAATATTAAATCTAACATTTAGTCTGATGATGATGCTTAACCAATCGTTGAAGTTTCCCTCAGTGACACGCGTTGAAATCACCGTGTATCGTTCATGGTTTCTACCAGAATAAATGACAATTTTAGGAATACTGTATTCAGAATTTTTCAGGAAAAATTTATGTAATCCCTGTGTTGGAAACAGCACACTTTCATTTGTTGAATATGAGTTGTACAATAAAAATAGATGCTGTATACTGTTCCCCTTAGTTTTTCTGTCAGGTATAAGTCAGATAGAATCAGATAGAAACGGAAGAATACAGTGATTTTTCTATATATGTCGCCAAGGTCTGGATGATAAGGAAGAGTGTAAACTAATACGGCTAGCATATGTTTCCTGGACGATACATGACACTGGCAAGTCCCGTATTGTTGACATATATCGGGAATTCACTGTAGTTGACGTGGACAAATTTAAATATCAATCGGAATATTCCTAGCTCAAGGCTAGGGGTTCTAATTAATTCTTGAACATTCACTTCCATGTCTATAAACATTTTCTTCTCCAGAATTTTATTGGCGCGATTACATTAAATCAAGAACGACCTCTATTGTGTCCGAAAGGTTTTATTACACGGGGACGGGGAGACGTAATTGTGCTAACTGTTTCGGCCCAGAGTCAACGATTCGTTCTTTATAGAGGTAACAGTAGTTGCCTGTCCACTCAGGATTTTTACGAGACGTCCTGACCAGGATCCGTTCCGGCGCTCGTGCATACGTCCCCGAGTCGAAAAAGTCCCGGGAACGGTATCACACGGTGTAGCGGTAATTAACGATCGAGTCGCGATCGGTTGCCCTGCTTTGTCGCTAATCATTTTCACCGTGTATCGAAAGTCGTTCGCGGAAAGGAAATATGGCCTATCGGCGAGCCGTGCACCGGTCCTTAACTCGTTGTTCGATGCAATCGCTCCGACGATACACGATCGTCCTAATTAGGCGGTAATTAGATTCTGTTCGGTGATCGGAGCTCATGCACCCGGCATCAGACGACCGGGTACAAGCGGATCGAACCTTACCCGGTGGACCTTCTCGCGGAAGTGACTCGCGACGTCGATATATCGAACGCGACTCTCTCGATACGAAATTCGTCGGCTGACCCCGTTTCGAAACATAGACCGCCGCGATAATTAAACCACCTAATCTGGAACGAGTAGAAACGGCAAACGATAATCACGGTACACGGAGCCCGTGGGTTTAACAGGGAATCTGTTTCGGAGAGTGTCGTCGATCGTGGACGATCCTCCAAGGGTCCTTTCTCGATCAGGAGTTCAACAAAGGACACTCGGTAAGAGTTGCATTAGGATTATTTTAACGCTCTGAAAAGTTACCCCGAGAAGACCCCGTAAAATCGAAATAATTGTAAAGAAAACTGTTGACTTACATTAGAAGAATTTAAGAATATTTTTACCTTCCTTTCCAACTACTAAAAATATTAACCCCTTGCCCTACAATAACGAGCTAGACTCATGATGAAGATTCTGAATAGACTCCAATAAATGTGAACGTTACTAATTTCCTTTAAACTGAAATAAAATTCTATTTGGTTGTAGTTGATATACGTCCTTTGAAGAATACATAGGCATACAATAAATATAAATTATCTTTTTTTCTATGAAATTCTGAACGATGAAGAATTCTAATCATTATAATCACAAAATAAATAGTAGTGCAAGGGGTTAAAAAAGAAATATGTGATTTCTATCTCCTAAGAATAATTTGGACAATTTTTATTTTGCATAAAGATTCCCAGTCTAAGGATTACTTTTTGACCTCTGCTAGGTCCTACACATGCTGATGAAGTTCAAGCAACTGTATCATATACAAAATTAATTTTTAGGAATTAATAATTGGGTCAACCATGTATAACTAATATGGCAGTCAACGTGTCAACAATGTATTGAATGCAAGGCATGCAATGCAACGCGTTCAATGAGTTATACCGTTCGTTTAGGACGGTCTTTTGAATTCCCCGCGTCAATGGAGCGGTAATCCCGCGTAACGAGTTCCATGGTAGCCGAACATGATTTCATTAATAAATGCGGGCGTTTAAATAATTGTACAGCGGTGATTTAGTGCCGGGCACGTTACCAAATTCTCGCCGAGGGCAGAGGCCCTGAATTCCGCAGGATACGCCGCCGGAGGCCACCGCCTGCACCTTCCAGCGTCGCTTTGTTCGGCGTTATTTACTGCTTGCGACTCTAGCCGCGTAAATTATGGCGAGGCCGGCTTTCATAAATTCCGAGACGAGATATGGAGCGACAAATTCAAGTCGCTGGGCCCGGCGCCCGGGTCGTGAGATCGCACGCACACGCCGAGCGGACGAACGGTAGCACGTCTGCGTTTTCAGGCTACAGGATGCTACACAAACGAGGACACTATAAAATTCTCTAGCCTTTTTAAAACTCGGAAGACTGGTAGAACATTTGTGCATACAAATTAGAATCGTGGGAAAATGTGAAAACTTGTTGCAGGGCGATCGGGGCGAACGGAAGCTTCAAGTAGAAACGGCAGTTTGTAGTCAGACATCATTTACTTAATCGGATTCTGCGATGACAGTACCATATTCGTCGTATTTTGTAACTTTGTATATGTACAATGAAGCGATCGTCTCTGAAATAGACACTTTTCACATGAATATAAATAATTTTTATAAGGAAAATGCTTCATATTAGAGAAATTATTAAATCTTCCTTTGAGGCATGTCTCTTCAAACAGTGTTCAGTACGTCAACAATAAAAAGTGAATAAACACTGTCAAACATTTAATCCTGACATGTTTAACAATCGTTATCCTTCGAAGCCAAATAGCTCGGAACTAAAAATGTCACATGGAATATTGTTGCCTTCTTATTATCTACAGTTTTAAAGAACTGATTGAAGAACTTCTGTAATTCCAGGATAATCTTAGAATATAATAATAGTCTCATTGCAATAATTATAGGGAATGACGATCGAGATCCATTCGTATATAAATTATCTTCTTAAACCTTCTCCACATCACAGAAAATAAGTTCAGAAATGGTTTCTCCTGGATTAGTGTGTGCACAGGACGCAGCGTGTCGCCATTTTTGTGACCTAGCAACATTGCAACGGCCTGTAGAGCGCGTGGTCCGTTTCAGAACGCAGGGTTCTAGATTATCATTTGTATGGCGACTTCCTGCTGCGATAAACACACTACCGGCGCCCTGCCCTCGGGTTTCTACCCCTGATACCGATCCAGGACGCGAATCCCGGGGGAATCCTCTCCAGGCTTTTATGTGGATCAGGCTCTCTCTCCGGGTCCCATGGTAGCGGAGGACCGTCACGAGGGACGACGGGCATATTTTATCGCGTCGAAGATGCGGGTTTGGATTTATAGGAGACTCCCGGCGATAAGGAAGATCCTGCGAGCGTTTGCATTCGACCGAACGAGTTATTTATTGTGGATTTCGCGAGGAACACTACCATATACGCTCTTTATCGCAATAGTTGATAATTATTAACCGCAAGCCTGCCCGAGCCGATGTACCGAGGTCGCAACTTCCTGGAAATATGACTGCGGATTGTGGACGTTGACTTGCCGACGGCCCGGCAATTGATTGCCAGACTTCTGTGAACAATACGCTGCCAGGAGACTCGCTGGCATAGCAGTGCATAGCAGTGCATTGTATGCACAAATCACCGGTGGTCTCCGTTGTGCAAATAAAAGCGTGCTTGCTAGTTTCCAGTGAGGTTCCTATGGATTCAGAATTGCTTTTAATATTAAAAGCAATTTTAAAAGCTTTTAATTTCTTTTTAATTCACCTTACTCTTATGGAGATCAAATTGATTTAACTTAACGTAATGTCAGTGTATGCTTAATAAAATGTGTATGCAATTAAATCAGACCTGGTGGAAATAAGGTAAAGAACAGGTGTGTTTATTTTTCAGTAGAAACACTTTGCCATGGTTATCCTTGACCAATCTGTGTGGCTACAGATGACCATTAGCACCGACGAGATATATTGAAAGACTGCCAGCCCCCGTGTTAAACTGCGGGCCCCAAAGTGGGTGCTGAGTGGGTGCTGGGAGCGGTCGGTAACGGCCCCAATGCCGAGATACTCTCATCGGTTGTGGAACTAAGAACGTGGAACTATCACTGATCTCAAATAGCAACATCGCTAAACATGCCGCGCTCACTATGTACCTAAATACGACATTTGCTCGTGAAGTACGAAAGAAACGTCAGTGACATAGGCTATAAATAAACATCGAATGCTGACATAATGCATTCCGTAATTGCTTGGAAAATAATTATTTTTTATTATATAATTTCATTACACTCTTATTGCCTTCTTATTTTCCATATTGTTCACCATTGTAATCATTGTTTTATAATCGATAGTTTATAGGTGTAATTAATTAATTTGGAAATTATTGCGATATTTATAAAATAATGATTATTCAACAAAATATATTCTGTAGTAATTACAGAATAAAAAACAAGAATAAATACATACACAAGTAATGACAAAATTCAATCGTTCTTATTGTGATCCGTAGTAAAAAACAGAAAATTAATGTTTTTACTTATTTATCCGATAATACCACTTCTAATGCTCAATTGCATTGACTTCAATTATTCAAGTAGAGGTAGTAACAAAATAAAAGTGTTCAGTAATGAAACTAATTTTTGACGGCTTCTATCCGTATAATACTACAATGTATTTGGAGACAGTATTATTGCTATTTGTCCGCACTGTGCGACGCCGTGAAAACTGAGCAGTCGAACTCGAGACGAGAAGGTCTCGCCGGTTCTCTTTCTTTCGCATACGCTGTCCTTCTTTGCGTCCGAAACTTTAATCGTTCATTACACAAGTAATTATCATCGGAATCATATCATATTTAGTATCGTTTTCAATAAAAAAATGCTACGAATATGTTGGTGAAAGTCCCATAAAAAAATAATTAATAATGAAAAAGATTACTTTTTGATTTAAAGGCCTGAGTTGACGCCAGTCTTTGATCTTTTCCGAACGCTTCGACTCGCCGCGTCTCTTTCTTTCGCATACGCTGTCCTTCTTTGCGTTCGAAACTTTAATCGTTCATTAGACAAGTAAATATCATCGGAATTATGTCATATTTGGTATCATTTTCCTTAGCAAAATGCCACGAATATGTTGGTGAAAGTTCTATAGGAAAATAATTAATAATAAAAAACTTTATTTTTTTATTTAAAGGCTCAAGCTCACGCTAGTCTTTGATCTTTTCCGAACGCTTCGACTCGCCGGTTCTCTTTCTTTCGCATACGCTGTCCTTCTTTGCGTCCGAAACTTTAATCGTTCATTAGACAAGTAATTATGATCGGAATTATATCATATTTGGTATCATTTTCATTACAAAAATGTCACAAATTTGCTTGTGAAAAAGCCATAAGAAATAATGAAAAATAAACATGTTCTTTTGTTTGATTGGTAGTGATGTCACACCGATATATTCGATGCAACACGACATACATATAATGTTACACTCTTTGGTGACGGAGGCAGTCGAGCTTCACTGTCCTCTTCTCCGTTCGGCAGGGGATCCCAGAAATCATTTCTTGGAAGCTAAATCTGACCGGACCTGAGTGTGCAGAGCCTACAATAATCTTATTCTTTTTGTCAAAATTTGATTTTCTATTTAAACTCACTTGAAATATTTTAAATGATATTGAAATATTGGAATATTACAATTTGGAATATTTCGCCGGACAATTTAGTCAAAAATTCCCTTCAACAGATTTGAACGGCCGTTGCGCCATTCGATTTTCGGTCAATTTTTCCCAATTAATTGCATGTAGAAATATAGAAAAAATCTGACGAATTACGGTTATTTATATTCATATTTGAGGATTTCTGTCGATTTTTCGGTTGAAAATCATATTTATAAAAAATGAAAGACACGTAAGAATTTCACAAATGCAGATTCTTTTATAAAAATTGAAAAAGGACATCGATCCTATTTTTAAATCAAACCAAAAATGAAATGATTCAAAATTTGAAAGGTTTGGAAAGAACTGAGATTTATAAGTGTGTGTCTAAAGTTTTATTCGAGCCCTGTTTTGGTCATTGGGCGATGCAACTACATTGTAACGCTCGCGTCGGTCTTTGACTGGTCTGTCCTCGTTACAGCATTTGAACGCGGCTCCGAAAATTATTCGAAATCAAATAAACCATCGAATAAAGACACAGATGAAAATGAACACTTTTTATTCAACACTAAAGATGAATCGCTCAAACCAATGAAAAATTCGTCGAATAAACTTATTACGAGTGGAATAGAGATAACATAATTATTTTTATTTGCCGCGTGCCATATAAGTTTTTTATCTTTTATTCGTTATTATAAATATCTATTTCAATAAAAATTTGCCCATCTTTGCTCCTACAATTACATTATTTTATATTATATTAGTTTTTTTGTGTGATTCTCACTCAAATTCTGTACTATTCGGAATAGTATGTCAAATAAACGTTATTCTGGTTTTCAACATATTTCTGTTCCCACAGTTCAATTCTTGAAACAATCAACTATAAAAAAAGTGTAAAGAAATAATGCTTGTTTATGAAATATTTTTAAATTACAAATTGTGCTATCTCATATGAAATTTGAAGTAGTAATTATTGATTTTCCTAAAATTATGCTTTAATACTTTCTTACGTAAAATATTTCTAGGAATTTTTTGTCCTTGATATTAGTTTTACTTTTAATATTTTATGTCTTAAAAAGCAACACTAAAAAAATATCTGTTTAATTCGAATACGTTCGTCGGAGAATGTAATAAATAATCGATATGGTTCCGTGATGATTCACCTTCTCGCCGACGAGAATTTCCTTAGTGGTCTTCTGCACCGACGAAATACCGTAGTTGGCCTTCTGTTTCTTACTCCAGCCAAAATCTATTCTAGAGGGCGGTAGAAGACACCGTATTTTTCGTGAGACACGTTCTCCCGTAAGGCTGGCAGTCTTTCAATATATCTCGTCGGTGCCATTAGCCTCGCGATTAAAATCAATACCAGCTCGATGAACTTTTTACGCTTCAGAGGCCAAGAAATAAATGTCTATTGAATTAAAAAAATAAAAAAGTTAAGTTTTCGATTCGCCTAGTTAGCGAAGTGGCGAGCCGAGTAGAGTCGCAATTAGCCTAGAAGCTAAATAGAGACTTCGTTAGCGAGGACCAACTACTGGCTGGTAAATCTACACGAAAGGGTAGCCGGGCGCGAGTCAGGAGCCATTGAAACCAGGCCCGGTGTCGAGTGGGTGAGCTGCGTATGGATTTCAGGCTCCGGCAAAAATCGGTAACATCGACGAAGGGAGGCGAAGGGACTCGCGGGGCAGACGCACACCGATTCGCAGGGAAAGGGAATAAGGGAAGGTGGTTGGTCCCGTACGGCCATCTCGAGGAGAGAACACCGTGGAGATCCCAATCTTGCGTGGAGGCCTCTCGAGCAGTGAGTAAAAGGTGGCTAACATCTCGAACATCGTCCCGGTAATCTAATGAGCACCTGCTAGGAGCGCCGCCTACGCTTTATATACAGACGAACGGTTCTAGGCTCGGTGTACGTGGTGCTCAGGGCCGTACTGACCTCGTCCACTCTCAATTTTTCGCCTGACTTAAAACCATTATTGTTCAACTCACCCGTACACTTTTATCCCGATTAGCTGGGGACCAAAAAATGAAAGACTGTGAAGCATTTTGGATTTTACGGTGCATCAAAGTTGCTTATGGTTACCGATTAATGCTAGAACTACCGGGCTCGTCCAAATCTTTCACATTTCGCAAAGCCACAGAAATTTTTTGGTACACTTCTTCGTTCAATTACATGTTACCATAAAAATCCTATAAAATCTGTGTAAATTCAATCCTGTTATTAACCCTTAGCATTCGAATGGTGCCTGCGAGGCACCACTAAAAATTGTTGTACATATCATTATTCAAAATATTTTTTGCATTATTAAATTTGTTTGTATTTAATAAATTACTAAACATTTCAGTAGTGTACGAGTAAATTGCGCCATTTTCGTATGTATAACATGAAAACAAATATATAGAAAGGCAATATCCTAGGTCGAAGGAAATGTTTCATTTATAGATATAATATAGATACATCTATATAAGAATATAGATACATCAGTCCGGTTTAGAGTGTGGAATAAGGTAAAGGCACCAGTAGTTGACCATGTACCAGTAGTTGATCATTTTATAGAAAAATAAAAAATAAGGTTTGAAATGTTCTTATTGTTTTGAAATTTAAACAACAGACGGCATGGCATCAAAAGTGCACTTATAAGTGCGCTTATAAAAACCTTATTTTTTATGTTTGCTATCAAATGGTCAACTACTGGTGCCTTTACCTTATATAATAAATACACAGTAGATTTTATACAGGGGTTTCATTTAATTCGTTCCACAGCAAAAATCGAGCATGGTTTCGTGAATTCGATCTGAAGGTATAATAAATACACAGTAGATTTTATACAGAGGTTTAATTTAATTCGTTCCACAGCAAAAATCACCTGAAACATGACCATGGTACCTGTCTCTTGTATCTCTATGCAACTATGAGGTAACAGGAGTGGTATTATGACTAAATTGAATTAAAAATGAATTAAATCGAATTAAAACTGCCCTGGGGTCCTAAGCTTATGACCAGCGCCGACGTAGAGTGGCAACAAATATCAGCATGATTGGGCACGAGCATGGTTTCGTGAATTCAATCTGAAGGTATAATAAATACACAGTAGATTTTATACAGAGGTTTAATTTAATTCGTTCCACAGCAAAAATCACCTGAAACATGACCATGGTACCTGTCTATTGTATCTCTATGCAACTATGAGGTAACAGGAGTGGTATTATGACTAAATTGAATTAAAAATGAATTAAATTGAATTAAAACTGCCCTGGGGTCCTAAGCTTATGACCAGCGCCGACGTAGAGTGGCAACAAATATGAGCATGATTGGGCACGAGCATGGTTTCCGTTGATAGGCGACAAATTCGCGGGGAAAGCGCAATCTGGCGAATTCGATCTGAAGGTACGCAGCGAGCATTGGGAAACGGTCGGTGGGATCGGTGCTAGGGTTCTCGTTCCCCGGCGAGGGCTCAACCCGATTTCATCGTATAGCATGGCTGACGTATGGCCAATAGAGGAGAAGAAGAAGAAGGTAGCCGGCGTATCGGATATCAACGGCAAGGAAGACAAATAGCGCGACGCAGCGAGAACGTTCTCTTTGCGAGGGCATCCACCGCAGGGCCGTATATCCTGCCGCCGGGATCTTGAACCCCTGACGGATGGCTCCAAGCGTGTTCCGCGCGGCGGACGGAGCGGATCTGTACGCGGGCAGAGGAGGATACGTGTCGCGCGACGGCCCTGCGCCTCCTCGCCGTCAAACAAACGGCGAACGTACGGTCCAACACCCGCGGATCCGTATGTACCATGAGGAGAGACGTCCGCCTGCGATCTTGGGGAGAGGGGCACGGCTATATGTTATGAGGGTACAGGTGCCGGTTTATCCTCCTTCTTCACCGTCCGCTTCCACCTCCAGCTGAAAAACCTCCTTGTCCCTCCCTGGCGCGTTCGCGTTGTCTACGGTTCGGCTCTGCGAACGTTCCCTCCCCCTCCTCGCTCCTCTGCCACCACCTCTTCTTCTTCTTCTTCTTCTTCTTCTTCTTCTTCTCATCCGGATCCCCACCCCCCTTTGTCCCCCCACGTACCGTCTCCTGTTCGATGTCGTGGTCCGCTACGAGCGCGCAGAATCCGCTCGTATGCGTGAGGTCGCAGCGAGTGCGGGTGAAAGTCTACCGCGGGTCACCTGCCGCCCCTACCCCGCCTCTCGGCCATTAAGGTGCACCTAGATCGCACGATGGTCAACCTAAACTCCTCTTCCTCCTACTCCCTGGCCAGCCCGGCTTTACCTTAGCATTTCGTAAGCGGAGGATTTCGAACAACTTCCTTATGCTACTTAATCTCTCCCGGCTAATGGATCTGCGCCACGGTTTTCCCTCTCTGGGCCACGTTCTTACCGCGGCCTCTTATTTCTGCCGACTTTATTTACACTAAAGTTAGGCTTACTGTTAGACGTTTCGTGTACAACAATCTATCAGTTCAGCGCTAAATCTTATTAGGTCGTCCCGTAAGTTCGTGCCGTGGATATGTTTATATTATTCATCATTGAAAAGTATTTTAATGAAAAACCGCAGAAATTTTATAGTGACGGTATGATGTCTTTGCTAAAAAGGTCAGAAGAGGTTGTGGAATGGAAGGGTGATTACATATTTTATTTTTAGAATTTAAATGGTACAAGAGAAAACGACACGGACTTATGGGACGACCTAATATATTCAAGCCTTTATTGAAACTAAATTTGCTTTATACTGTCTTGGAATTGCCCAGTGGACAAACTAGTCAATTTTAATTATTGGCAACCCCAGGTAGTTTTAAAAACGTCTCTAAAGCATTAAAAAATTTTTGTCTGGTCAGAATCTAGAATCGATTTGAAGATTTGAGTTTCCCTTTCACAGCAACTCCCTGAAATTATGTTACACAATATTCTAAACGAACTAGTAGGTACGAAAATGGTACAAAATTAAATTTCTAAAGACTTTCGACAATTTATTTCGTGACCCCTTCTACCACAGATTTGAAGATTGCATTAAAAAAATTATACTCAATGTAACATTGTCCATCTTACTAGTGAAACGATAATAGTACAAAATTCTAAAGATTTTCGACAATTTATTTCGTGACCCCTTCTACCATAGATTTGAAGATTGCATTAAAAAAATTATACCCAATGTAACATTGTCCATCTTACTAGTGAAACGATAATAGTAAAAAATTCTAAAGACTTTCGACAATTTTAATTACTCACAACCCCAGGTAGTTTTAAAAACGTCTCTAAAACATTAAAAAATTGTTGTCCGGTCAGAATCTAGAATCGACTTGAAGATTTGAGTTTCCCTTTTACAGCAACTCTCTGAAACTAAGAAATATAATATTCTAAACGAGCTAGTGAAACGATAATATCACAAAATTGTAAAGACTTTCGACAATTTATTTCGTGACCCCCTCTACCACAGATTTGAAGATTGCATTAAAAAAAAAGATACCCAATGTAACATTGTCTATCATATTGAGTTAGGTCTCCTCTTTCGAAAATTACATTGTAATGCCAGAAGTTTGCCAAGCTCCCAAGAACGAGGACTGTTTGTTTGCACAAGAAGATCCGCTACCGATCGAAGGTTTACTTAGCCAGAGCCGGATATGGAAATTGAAGTAGCAACGAAAGCTGAGATATTCCATCGAATCGCATAATCGCGCGCCGGTTTGAAAACTATTGGCGATGGTTCGACTTCGGTTGGCCGGTGAAAGCGTCGGGTGTAACATTGTCGCGAGGCGTGGGTCGCGGGGTTAGGCGAATCGCGCGATTTCGCTTCGTCCTTGCTAGCGCGAAACTCGACGAGGTCGGGTGGGGATCACTCCCTACCCTGAGGACGTTGTTCGTTAGTCCGATGGGCGCCATTTCCCGACGTGAAATCTGCTGGTTTGCGTAGAACCTGTCGTTCCTAAACGACATGGCATTCTGCTTTTACTTTTCTGACTTTTCTGACTTCACTTTTGCTAAAATACACAATTGAAAATTCGGATGAACGGACCTCCATGTAATTTGAAAGACAATGTATCCCCAGTCTCGCCATTTTGCTTTCAATGTTTCATCTTGCACTGGACTTCTTTTACTAAAGCACTCAAATCAATTGAACACTCATTTCCTCAACGAAGTTCTTGAAACTCCATATCAGTTTTGGAGAAATTCGAAAAGATTTGGAGAATAGTGTAACTTCCTTTTCCACTGACAAGAATCCGGAAATCTATTAGAAATTATTCTTTACAACATGATAATTCTAATAAATCAGTAGGTATTTTCACACAGATTTATGTCGTTAACACGTTGACTACCATGCCCCCATATGTTGGTGACGGAATTATTTGTCCAGGTTTTGAAATTAATTTTTACGTTAATATATTCTCTGTACCAAATTTTATTAGGACCTGTAAAATGCAAGATAGTTGGAGGACTACATTTAATTTTTTTCCAATATTTATTTCATTCAATAGCTTACTTTGATTTTATGGAATTTTTGAGGTTTCTAGTGTGACAGTCAAAGTGTTAATTGATTGCTCTTGGTGTTGTAATTAAGTAGTTTTTTTTCAATTTTTATTTCATTAAACATCTTACTTCGATTTTATGGAATTTTTGAGGTTCCTAGTTTGGCAGTCAAAGTGTTAATTGATTGCTCTTGGTGTTGTAATTAAGTAGTTTTTTTCAACAACTCATTTCACGATGTTCAATATATTCCTCTCGAGTTGCAACGAATACAACGAATTAACGAACAACAAGGTAACACTCACCTAGAGTTTCGTTGTTATAAAAACGAATCCGGTGATCCCCGCTAACACTTCAACTCGGAAGGCTGTAGGAGCTTTCGAAAGTCGGCACCGCACAATGGAAAAGAACCGTCGGGAGGCAATTCCACCGTCGAAGAAAGTGCAGAACCTTTTCTAACGCGTGCTAAACGCGATTGGCACCGAGACAACGTTTTCACGGAGCGATGCTTACGCTTCAGCCGCGCGTAACTCGCTTCATTTGCTAGCAGTCACGTGTATGCTTGACAAAGCACTGGCCTGCGGTTCGTTTTAAGTTCGTGGCTGCCTCGGGAGTATTGCCTTCAGCCACGGACATTCCAATACGTTGTCGATAGCGTCGATCAACGGTGTGCGACGCGACGTGATCACTATCTTCCATGTTTATTAACTAATTCGACTGCGAACATGGTCGTTGCATTTAGCAGATAATCGCGACACTCTGACTGGCAAGATAATAATCCGTTGTCTAATAAATCATCGACTGGCAAAATCAGTGAAACCGATGAAAATTTGTAAGGAAATGTTCGGTTGGTAAAAGCGAACGAAATTGGAAATTGGAAGTGAGAAGTTACGAGAAATTTTGTGAAGTTTGTCTGCGAGACTATTTTAGTCAGTGAAAGAGACTACTTTCAGTTTGATTAAATAATTTATGAGAGTACAGTGATTTCTCTGTATATGTCGCCAAGGCCTGGATGATAAACGTCGCGGAATAATCCCCACTCGGATATATCTCCTGGACGATACATGACGCTGGCAAGACCCGTGCTGTTGACATATATCGAGAATTCACTGTACTGCTCCTACGAGAATTTTATGCGTTTCACGCGTTATTAATAACAATTTTTAGTTACTCGATAATGAAGTTCTCACTTTACACTGTAACCTAGTCAATTTCAGCATCGATAAACGGATCATTGGGATTAATTATGTCATTAATAGACTGCGGATTTTTATGCAAAATAAGAAATATTGATTGCAGGACAGAAGCGAAATAAAAATTTCTTTCTTCTTTCAATTATTTTAGTAAGCTAAAACCAATACGTTGGTGTGCCTTAAAATCTTTTTAACATGTCCCCTGCTTTAAATTGTACTTGCCCATGTTTTCATAAATGCATAAAATCCGCAGTCTAGTAATTAATTTTACCTCGATGGTGTTTAACGTGTTAACACATCATTAACTTGTCCATAAAACTTGACAAACGGATGTAAAGCACGATGCTAAAAATTCTTTAATTGAGAATAATACGTCAACACTCTACGATCCAAATTCTCCTTGAAGGGTGCGAGCGCATATCTTCTCTCGCGGAATATTTGTGCTGTCGAGCAGCAAGACAAAAGAAGAGGGGAATGCAGAACGGGACAGTTGAAGTTTATGGGCGTCGGTGCTTATGGTCACAGGGTTAGTAGCCCCATGAAAACGGCACCGGGACGAAGCTTGATCGCAACGCTTTCGCGGACGATCTCACGCGTATCGGGCCGAGAGTGAATTCTATCAGGCCGTACGCCGGTTTTTCCGCGGGTTTCAGGTATGTTGATTGCGAGCAGCGATGCGCGCAGAGACGCATAGGTGCCCCGGTCGCATAGTTGCGCCGAGCCGGGCTGCAACTATGCACCGGGGCACCACTATAATGCCGCGGCGCGGATCGCCGTTGAGCGACATCGGTTAAACGATGCTGCGAGGAGAGACCCGAGATAACCGACGGACACGTGGGAAAATTACCGCGGCGATCTCCGCCGATTCCACCGATCCGCCGCTCTGCCCATTGTGACTTCACGATTTACATACCGCTATTGATTTATTCCGTGCCGCTCGCGCGCACGCAACGCACGCTCGCTGCTGCAAGCGAGCGCAGTGCGTGACGCCCGCTCCGCTCCGCGCACCGCTCGAACCCGGGGATTCATCAGTTCTCGAATAATTGATTCTTGTTTGCCCAACGCGACGCGATCTTTGGACCTTTTCACGGTGCTCCGGCCAGTTTGCACGCTGCTTCTCGGAAGTTAAGTGCAACCAGAGTTTTTCAGTCGAAACAATGCACATGGCGTATAAAAATTACGTCCATCAATCTTTTAACAGATATCCAGAGGTGTGGAATCACGCTGTGGTCGTGACATGTAATTTTTATACACCCTGTACATGAGGATGTTGAGTGGCAGAGTTCTTTGGATTTTAACTAGTTTCGCTTGCATTGAAAATTTTGTTTTGCTTCTTGAAAGTTTAGTGCAACCAGAGTTTTTCAGTCGAAATAATGCACAAGGAGTATAAAAATTACGACTACTATTTTCTTAACAGATCTCCAGAGATTTAGAATCACGCTTTGGTCGTGACATGTAATTTTTATACACCCTGTACATGAGGATATTGAGCGGCAGAGTTCTATTTATTTCAACTAGAGTTTCGTTTGCATTGAAAATTTTGTTTGCACGCTGCTTCTCGGAAGTTTAGTGCAACCAGCGCGTTTTTCAGTCGAAATAATGCACAAGCAGTATAAAAATTACGACCACCATTTTCTCAACAGATCTCCAGAAGTGTAGAATCACGCTGTGGTCGTGACATGTAATTTTTATACACCCTGTACATGAGGATGTTGAGTGGCAGAGTTCTTTGAATTTTAATTCGAGTTTCATATCCAGTAAAAATTTTATTTTATCCCGTCGAATAGTGATGCAATCTTCTGATGATGCTTGTTGTACTGACAAGTTTAGTGCAACCAGCGTTTTTCAGTCGAAACAATGTATATAAAGCTTTCGAGCAGCAGTGTTCCTCTTTGCATTTTAGATCGAGTTTCATTTCCAATAAAAATTTTGTTCTATCCCGTGGAATAGCGACGCAATCTTCTAATGATGCTTGTTGCACTCACAATTTTAGTGCAACCAGCACTTTTTTCAGTGGAAACAAGTGCCATAAAGCTTTTGAGCAGCAGAGATCTTCTTCGGCTAGGATTTCAGCTTGCCTTTTCCAGTTGAGCTCGAGTTTCTCTTCCAATGAGAATTTTCTTCATCAAAGTTGAATCTCCAATCGTGACTCTTGCAAGCTCTGGCGATCCTTAAGCGGGTTTATGCACTACTGGAGTTTAATGCAATCATCATTTTACTATCGGAACAATGTGCATAAAGGTGTTTAATAGTGTGTTTAGTCTATACGCAGTTTACTGGATAACGTTGCTCGAGGGGTAAGATTCTAGCCTGAGTTTCTCCTGGAATGAACATTTTTCTGTACGTCGTTTATTTACGATTCGTCGTGGAAATTTATTAAGGTGCTCGTCGGCGAGATATTATTAAATAAATTTTAATTTTGAAGACGCAACGAATGATCGTCGTTCGCGGGTCTTCTGCGAGCAACAAAGTCGTAGCGATCAATCAAACAGAGTCGCAATTAAGACTCCCGAAAGGAAGGATCCGCGTGTAATTAACGATCAACGATTTTCTCCGGGTCTTTACGATCGAATTTCACTTTCTTTTATGAGGCGATATAATATCATGCGTCGTTTCCAAATCGTCGGCAGACAGCTGTCGGGCAACAATAAGACGGAAGTGGAGAATTATGAACTGTTGTATCATCGCCGTTAATTTGTCTGATTGGCATGCGCGGTATCACATCTTCACGATTCTAACACTAAACCTATTAACAGTATCTGGTAAATATTGCCTCATAAAAATTTCAACCCTAAATTTATTGAGATTGTCCGTGATTTCCAATACAATAAATGCTTGGACGAGAATTCCACTATGTTCCATATATGAATTTTTATAATTTAAATAATTGTAAAATATAGAACCGGTCATTTGACCGTGGTAGGTTTAGCGTTATTGTAATCACGAATATTTTTATTATGAACCGAGAATTACCGACCAAGCATTAACAGTATCTGATAAATATTGCCTTATAAAAATGGCAACCCCAAATTTATTGAGATTGTCCGTGATTTCCAATATAATAAATGCTTGGACGAGAATTCCACTATGTTCCATATGTGAATTTTTATAATTTCAATAATTGTAAAATGTAAAACCGGTCATTTGACCGTGGTAGGTTTAATTTTAATGTAATCACTAGACTGCGGATCTTTACGCATTTATGGCTTCCGAAAATTTTCAAAAATTTTTATAATATAGAACTTTCAGAATTCAATGCTATTTTTATGTATTCCAGATCTACAAAGTCTACTACTACTAAAAACTAGGTTTTATTTGTTTCCATTCTCCTAAAATTTGCCTACAAAAATTGAAAATTGCATAAAGATCCGCAGTCTAGTAATCACGAATATTTTTATTATGAACTGAGAATTACCGACGGACCCGGTCTCGATATTGTCAAACGAATTAGGTTGGGCAACGCGAACTCGCGTTTCCGTCATTCTCGCGGAAGAATCTCGACGGTGGCCGATCGCGTCCGTGGCAGCGAGCTCATTCTCGCCGTGGATCGTTTACGATCTTTGTGGTCCGCGACGCGAGACGTCGTTTCTTGCGATTCGTTCGTCCGCGGAGGTTGAAGTGTGTCGCCTCGCTTGTATTACCGCTTGTTCTCCTCTCCGCGTGCTCTCCTCGTCTAGGCCGCGCCACCTCTGGTCGCGATGAATGGTGGACCGTTTTCTCCAGCTGCTTTACGACCGAATTCCATTCCCTTCTTCCATGAGAAAGACCGATGGAGAACGCGAAAGGGAGGAGAGGAGAGAGAGAGACAAAGATCGTGGAGGAAGCGACGGAGGAGAAGCGTCGCGGACTTCTTGCCCCTGCGACGACGAGGAAACTGGACAGGACGCGTTCGAGAGGACACGCCAGGACGTGGAGGGCACGCCAGGAGGGGCGGCAGTGCGTTGACAATGGACAGAAATCAACTTTCATGTTGGTATTTTAACACGTTGACCGCCATGTCACCCATATGTGGGTGACGGAATTATTTGTCCAGGTTTAAAATGAATTTTTACGTTAATATAATCATTGTACCAAATTTGATTGGGATCTGTAAAATGCAAGAAAGTTGGAAGACTACTCAATATCACACATATAATTATTTTCAATTTTTATTTCATTAACACTAGAACTACCGGATGGGTCAAAATGACTTCCTCCTAATTTTTTCTTTTAGAAATATTGAAATTATAAATATGTTTCCATGAGAAAATTTTTTAATAAACTTCTCTATCGAAGTAGATATTTAAACAAAACTAATACGAAATCTAAACAAATCTTATTTTGTTGTTATTATAAGGCAATGTATGTCAGTTGCATTTAGTGCTTGGTCGTTCTAGTGTTAAAAATAAATAACTTACTTTGATTTCATGGAATTTTTTAGGGTTCTGGTTTGGCACTCAAAGTGTTAAGCCTTCGTGTTTCCAGATATCCATTACAGAGGTAAGTAATGATATCAGGACGTCCAATAACTTCGTGCCGTGGATATGTTTATATTGTTCACCATTGAAAAGTATTTTAATGAAAAACCGCAGCAATTTTATAGTGATGTCTTTGCCCAAAAATGTCAGAAGAGGTTGTGGAATGAAAGGGTGATTACATATTTTATTTTTATGATACTTAAATTGACCGGCCGCGGTAGGTTTAGCGTTAATCATGCCAGAATACCTCACCTGCAAGTGAAAAGTTTCTACTCAATTTTATTTACCAATTGTTATTTACCTATCGTAGTATATTCGTTTTATAAAAGTGGAAACATTTCATTATCTCCAGATACAATATGTTACTGGAGGTATACACTTTAGTTAAAATAACTTTGGCTAACAATAAGCTTAAAATTTCTACACGATTTTTTGCAGAAATGTGCGTGGATATACGCTGTAAAAAAATATACAAGATTGAGATGATCCTACCTGTCCATGAATTTTTAACCATTTTTTATGTCAGTGACAACTTATTACGAATAAATCTATCTTCGACACGTAAAACTTGAAATTCTATTAAATCTAGTACTGTCATTCACTGTTCACAGAAAAGAGTTACAAGGCATAGAGAACAACTTCGCGATCTACTTTATTACTATACTGCGGATCTTTATGCAAAATAGAAAATGCTGGCATTGATTACAAGACACAGAAGCGAAACAACAAATTTTTTCTTCTTTTAATTAGTCTATTAACACTTTGCACTCCGATGTCCCGTCTCAGGGGACATTTTGAACCTAGAATCGATGTCATTAAATCGATGAATCTGATGTCATTAAATCTTTGTAACACGTCCACTGTTTTAAATTGTGCTTACCCATTTTTGTCATAAACGCATAAAATCCGCAGTCTCTTTATTACTATAATTATATCTCGATAAAATTTGATACGAAAACAAAATTATTCTGGTGTTTTGAAATCACCTTGGTGTCCGCTTCGAGAACACATAATCAAAACTATAGGTATCCACTGAATATTTCAACTGTAATGTCTACAGAGCTTCCCAAGGTTACCACAATGTCAAACAAACATAATCATTACGTACTCTTTCCTATATTCATCATCATTCCAAAACATCTCTTCGTATCACCGACAATTTTCGAGCAATGCAATTTTCTCCAGAAAGAAGAAAAAAGAAACTGGTCGCGCCACCTACACGACCGATACGGGGCCGGTCGGGGTCAAGGGTCAGCAAGATCGGGTCCCGCGGGTAAACGTAATTTTTGTTCGCGGAATGCCAATGGAAACCGGGTTATTAATAAATCGTCGGTAATCGGCGGAAGGGGCGAGACGCGAGGGAGTCGGCCGGCCATGCTGGCCGCTCGTGTTTTTGTAAGGCCGGTGGGAGGAATAAATTAAAAATAATATAAACAGAAGAAGGTCAGGCGAAGCGACACCGCGTTAATAAACTGTGCGGGCATGCTCCTCCCCTGGCCTCTCTTTCTTCTCTCGCTTTCCGTACCCGGCTATCGATATCTTTCTCCCTTGTGCGAGAGTCTGCCGCGCGACCCTGCACCGAGGCCGCGGCCGCTTAATTCCGGCGAGCTTTAACTCCCGGATTTCAAGATGGTTGAATAGCTACTGGCTCGTTGCGGGGAGTTATTGAATCGTTAAGGGACTCCTGTGAACGCGTGTTCTAGGAAAACCGGCGGGAAGCTGGCCGTTTAACGTCGAAGCGAATCGGAACCTCCGGCGCATGAATCTAGCCGAAAAAGAAGAAGAAGAAGAAGAAGAACTGAACTCTTTTTCTTTTTATTAACCCTCTATGGGCCGAATTTTCTTCCGTTGATTTCTATTTGCAGGCAACATGCAAGGCATTTACTTTTATATTCCAAATTGTTGGTGCAGCTAACCGTCATTAATATTGTTATTGGTTATCTCAGAGACATTATATAATTAAGACGTATACGTCATCTTCTGAAAAAACTAAAATTATAATATTTGGTAAAATGTCGATATATTAGCACGTGACCTGAAAGTTATATGGGCCCAAAAAGGGTTAAGGAAATCTCATAAGAGATTTATTACAACGTCATGTACATAACAAAATAATACAGTGGACGAAACCTATACAAACTAAAAATAAGGGTACATGAATCACCTTTTTCGCTTCTTGCTTTTTTTTTAAATACGCAGATTACAATTTGTTAAAAAGGACAAAATGTGAAGGCAAGCTGTGACATTAGGACCAGCAAGAAACATTGTATCGACCAGAGGCAGCTGTAATCCTAGCTTAACCCCTTGCACTACTATTTATTTTGTGATTACAATTATTAGAAATTCTTCATCGTTCAGAATTTCATAGCAAAAAAGGATAGTTTACATTTACTGTATGCCTATGTTTCCTCCAGAGGATATATATCAACCACAACAAAATAGAATTTTATTTCGGTTTAAAGGAAATTAATAACATACATATTTATTAGATTCTGTTCTGTTCTATTCATCACGAGTTTGACTCGATGTTGTAGGCCAAGGGGTTAAACAGATTTTCCAATAGTAGTGTTCTTTGGGTATCATAAACACTGCCAAAGGACAGGATTTAGGGTTTCACACTCGAAACCACATTTACATCCAGAAGAAATGAACTCTCAGGAGACCCGAAGCTCGATTTCCTTAAAATTATTGGGTTGGCAACTAAGTAATTGCCGATTTCAGTTATATATGTTTCTCACTCCCATTTTTATAATATCCGTAAACGTTATGATCTTCTTCTCCTTATATATGTTAGCTGGCATCCTAACCTAGCTTTACAAGTTCATTGCGTAGATGTTTTCTTAAAGTTTTTTTTTTTACCTCAATATTAATATGGAGTGCAAAAACGAACATTTTCGCCATATATTGCTTTATTATTTCCGTAAAGGAAAGAACGCAGTGCAAGCTGCCAAAAAGTATTACCACTTATTTCGATCCCTGGACAACTCCCTTCGTGGTAAAACTTTCAATAATGATGACGATGTAAAATCTCACTTAACTCAGTTTTTGGCCGAAAAGCATCAGACTTTCTACGAGCGTGGAATTTTCAAGTTGGCAGAAAGATGGCAAAAGGTCATCGAACAAAATGAAAAATACATCATAGATTAAAGTTCATTCCAAGTAAAAAAAAAAACCTCTTTCATTTCATTGAACAAATCGGCAATTACTTAGTTGCCAACCCAATACAAATGAAACTCAAATTAAAGGTCTACAGTGTTTCTTTCACTCCAAAGGTTGGCAGTCCTAAAGTCGAATACGCAAGAATACTTAATGTTTGAAGTTGCCGATTAATTGTTGGAGCCAGGAATTAATTTGTAGAGGTAGCACCGATCTAGCGTCCGGTGGCTACAATTTTTCGTTGCAGGTGAGAGAGGTGTGCCCGAAGGTGTAGGATAAAGGAGCCGGATGGGCGACACTTAATTTTTCAAGACCGGAGGCGCGAGTGGGAAGGACACGTTAGGGCCCTGAGGCGTCGTTTCTTCTTTGGGAACGTGCTTCAGGGCCGTGGCGTACGGGAAGGAGCAGTATCCTGGATACACCGGCATCTAGATACTTCCTTGGCGAGCTTCAGTCCCGTATCTGAGCGTAGATCGGAATTCAGGTACACGGTAGCACTACCTCGAGGCGCACAGCTCGTGAACACCACCTCCGTGGAGAGAGGCCAAAGGGGGAGAGAGAGAGAGAGAGAGAAAAAAAAGAGAGGAAGAGAGAGAGAGAGAGAGTGTGTGTATAGGGGACGTTAGGGAGAGGCAGGGAGTTCGCGAACGCCTGAGACAGGGACGGGGGATGAGAAGCGAGAAGAAAAGAGAAGAGAACAAAAGCGAGGGTGGGAAAGAGATGAAGAGGAAGCGAGAAAAAGGAGAGAATACGGCGCGAGAGAACGGGCCACGGAGAGACGAGAGCCCCGGCGGCTCTCTCGAGGTCCGCGGTGATCTACCGTCCCGAGCCAAGCCCCTCATTAACGCCTTTGCTAAGAAATTACACGCAGTCGGTGGCAAACAAGAGCAAGAAGGTGTCGGGGCCGTGCTTCGTTCGGATACACGAGACCTCCGTTCAGCCTCTCTTCGATCCTCTCCCTCCTCCTCTCGATTTCTTTCTCTTCCTCGCCCAAACTCGTGTCCTTCCACCTCGCTTCCCATTCTCCCTCTCTCTTACTCTCTTCTCCTCTCTCCCTCCTGTTCGTTCGCTCGCCCCTTTTAACTCGCCCCGTTGTAAAGCGTGCGAACCTCCGCAGCCAATTCGATCGAGATTCTGGTCCAGATAGCGCGACTTCTCACCCCAACCGCAAACCACGTTCCTGCCAGAGATCCCGCGCGATCTTCGCCTCCAGACTTATATCGCACTTCCGGCCACTACGCGGACCAATGGGCTCTCGGATGCCCGGACTCTGCCCTTTTGACCCGGACGAAATTGTAGATTCTCAAGGGTAATAAGACCGAGGGCTGTGGACCCTCTGCTTTCGCGAATCGGACGACATTCTGGGTTAGCTATGGGGATAGGTTCCCTTTTAGGGAATTACATTGACTCATTCTGGCCCATAGTTCTCATGGCAACTTAAATCGAGCTGACCTTTTCACTACAGTTTAAGTTCCGGCTCAATAGTTAGATATAGGTTGAGTACAGTGGATCCTCTGGTTTTAATAAAAATGTGCTTCCAGCGAATTATTTTGTTGTGGACGCAATTCTAGGTTAGGTACAGTGCATTCCCGATATATGTCAACAGCACAGCTTTTGGCAGTGTCGTGTATCGTACAGAAGATATAGCCGAGCCGTGTTATGTTTACCGAGGCCTCTCGAGCTTCGTGGCCCCTTACAAGGTATGAGTGGGGATAACTCCACGACTTTTATCACCCAGGCCTTGGGGACATATACAGAGAAATATAGGCATAGGTTTCCCCGTAGGGCGCTAAATTGACTCTTCTTGCCCCCCAGTTCTTAAAAATTGAGTCTTAGGGAATCTCTTCTAGGAAACTTGCAGGAAATGTAGAATCAGTTTGAATCGGCTTTGAAGAAACTACAGCTCTGACGAGCCTTTTGAATGAGACAATGAGTGAACAATTTCCGTGGACAACGGTCTCCGAACATTGCCCTCCGGGGCACTGCTCTGGCATCGGTGAAATCCAGGGCAATTAAACCAAGCCCACTCGGGACATTCCGCATAGAGAAAGTGATATACGTAGCCTTCAATCGCTGAAGTTTGTCACATCTGACATCGCTTACCCTTGAGGCATACGAAGGCAAAGAGACGTTGTCCATGTCCGTATTTTATCCTCGACGACAACACGATGGTCTCTCTAGCATCCTCTATCTCTCGCAAAAGTATTTCGAAAAGTATCACTTGCCTTGTATTTAAATCCATGGGCCGTTTTTTACGAGAAGATAGCTGAAGTGATAATAACAGTCCATTCACCTCCCACGTTGCAGGTCCGAAGTAATGGAAGTGGGTGGACAGCTATTATAACTTCAGCGATCTTCTTGCCGAATGCCAGTCCACCGACAATTTCACTTCTCGATCTAAATCCATGATAAATAAATGAAGAAATAAATAAATGAATTTGATCGAAATCCGTTAACGGATTCGTAAAAATATGATTCGTTCGGGCAATTTTCTAAACATTCCCGGGGACTTGAGAAACGTCGAATGACCTAGAGAGCAACGAAGGACACCGGTGAACGCGAGATTGGATGCCTCCGACGATTCAAAGCTTTCCCACAAACCCGCCATCGACGGTCCAGACTGCCGGGACACCCCGTAGACCCCATCGCGATGTAATCTCCATCTACACGGTACAGTTCGCCGGCTAAATACCTCCGATCAACAGAATCATCCGTCAGTTCTCCAATTTTTGCGCAATTGAATCGGTACCGTTGGCCAGCGCGATCGTAATCTGGACACACATCCTCCTGCTACATTTATCGATATCCTCGAGGCGGATCGCCGGTCCCTGGTACAATGGTGTACGTGCGCGTCGACGATGGCGGACTATGGCGATGTTCCACAATCTTTCCGTGGTGTGTGGTGGCCGGTCGGCCGAATTCCATCGGGGTCGGCCAGAGGGTACCCCTCTCGCTCTTGCTCTTCCCACCTGGCGGATGGCCGGGACGTGGCCGGTGTGTTACGATCGAAATGACTGACGTACTGACGGGAAACATCGCGGCCCCCCGCTGTCGAATGTCGTCGGCCGGATCGTGCGAGTGACCGATGTGGGTGAATCTTTCTGCTCCGGCTGGCAGACCCGAGCCCGAGCCCGAGCCCGAACCCGGCCCGAAACAACAAGGAACCGAGGCGGAAGGGAGGTGAGAGGCGCCGCGCCGGCAGAAGACAGGAGACAGTCGAACTGGCAACCAGAAAGCGCGCGCCAGTCCAATCTTGTCCGGGATGGCTGAGATTGTTTCAACGGGCACGGAGAACGGAGAAACACGGGTCGCGCGCACGCTGTTCCGCGATCTTAACAGCCAAGGGTAGTCACGTGACTTTTGCAGAGCCAGCAGATCGCTAACTGCTGTATAATTTCTGTTCACAGCATTCAGCCACCGACTTAACACTAGATTTACCGGCTGTTTAAGTATATCTATTTTTACCAAGGCCAGTCAGAATGAGTCAGTCTTTATTTACTTTTAAAAAATGACAAAAAAAGTTGAATAATATTAATTGTAATACAAAAAGAAAGAAATGCTAGAAATTTACGGGCACAACACAATCAACTCGCCCAAAAGCTAGTCGACCGAGCACGGCCAAGACACTCAGAAACCTCGAGTATCGAGTGCGGCCCAAAATCCTGAGTAAATATACAATTCCAAGGGCCGCTAGCGTACTGCATCAGAATCATGATTTTCCCGGAATCATATATTCTGACCCGAAAAAACGTTGCAGTATTTATCAATTGTTGTATCTGCCCCAATGTCATCTCATCACATTAGAAACGCACCAGTCATTTTGACTGGTACTGGTATAAATGTCAATAACAAAAAGTATATATGTTACGAATACATATAAAATAATATAAAGTTCATAAAACTTATTCTTTAGTTATGGCTACAAAAGTCATGATATCATTTCGGAAAGAAAATGTTACATGCAGTAGGAATTTTGAATTGAAATTGCAAAACCAGTCATTTTTACTGGTCTGGTAAATCTAGTGTTAAGATCGGTCTTGGTCTTGATCCGAAGGGGCTCAATTCTGTGACTAATCTTATCACATTTCTTGATCTGTATTATCGATATCATGAATTCTGACTTGCCAGAAACGTGCTTCAAGTGTTTGGCTTTATTTCGCAGAGAATCGAGACAAAATATATACAGGGTTATCCAAAATAGACTATAGGAAGTTTTTTTTTAAATAAAAAACATACTCTTTTTAATTTTATTGGTTTTTTTCATTTAATTATCAGGTATTATCTATGACAATTATGTGTGAAAAACGATATCTGCCAAATGACCACCACGACCACATTTACAGACATCAATTCGAAAATAAAAATTTTCGATGACATTTTGGCATATTTGACGTGTCCATCCAATGTGAAGCGAGCTTCATCGTTGAAGATGATGTTGCGTGAAAACAATGCATCAATTGAACGATGTTCTAACAACCAATCAGCGAAATTTCTGTGTTGTAAATGGTCACGTTCTTTCAATTCTTGTGTTAAATTGAATTTTGAAAGCATGCAAACGCAAATCTTTATGCAAAATTCGCCACAGACTGACATAAGAAATGCTCAATTCTTGAGAACGACATGGAATTGAAGTTGATGGATCATTAGCAACACTTTCACGAACCGCAGCAATGTTTTCATTCGACCGAACTGTTTTTGGTCTGTCAGACTTTGGTTTATCATGAACAGATCCGGTTTCACCAAATTTTTTAACCAAATTTCGAATTGTTTGCTCCGACGGATGATTATGTATGTCGAAAAAATCACGTAATTTACGATGGGTATTTTTTATTGAACACTGATTTTCAAAATAAATTTTAATAACTAACACGCTCTGCAATCGTATACGACTCCATTGTTAAAATTGTCTATTATTGTAGGTTAGAAATAAAAGAAAGTGACAAGAAACATACATGGCGTTTTACAGATATTCTCATTCAACATCCTAAAGGTACTTTTGGGTAACCCTGTAGCTCAATTTGTAGTCGGAGATATTTTCTGGCGCGCCGCTATTCTTGATTTCATCCAGAAAACTCATTCAATGGCATAAAAATGCTTGGATTCCGCGGCACGCGCATCGTCAATTTTTGGCCTACTTCTAACGCTTATGTTACCAAATATCTGCATAATCTCGTCAGCTCGTGACCAGTGCGCGCTAGACTGAACCTTCCTCTTTCGAACGAGCCCTACCTCAGCGAAAAATATTCTAATCTAGGGACGAAAAGTTGAGGCACGTGAAACAATTTTTCGGCTATTTTTGTCGGTTATGTGGTCACTCTACCTTATCGCGAATCTACGGAGTCTTAAATATATAAAGTTGTGTTAGATCTCCTTACCTCGTTATTCCAAGAAATTCTAATCTTGATTGCATCGAACTAGTGTTGTATAAAGCTCGAGTCTTCGAAGCTCCGAAGCTCAGTCTTAAAGACTAAGTTTCTAGGACTACAATTATATAAATCTTCCAAAGCTTTAAGACTGAAAGCTTCAACGCTCAGTTCTCGGCGCTCTTGGCGTTCCCATAGGAAGACATTTTCACCTGAAATATTATATCACTAAATATCTGCATAATCAGCTTATGAACAGCGCGAGCTAGATTGAACCTTCCTCTTTCGAACGAGCTCTACCCCAGCGAAAAATATTCTAATATAGGGACGAAAAGTTGAGGCATGTGACACCATTTTTCGGCTATTTTTGTCGGTAACGTGGTCACTCTACCTTATCGCGAATCTACGGAGTCTCTTAACGGAAGAGAGCAAGAAAGGGAGGCGAGCACTATCGGGGTATGGTATCGCCGCGTGTCTAGGAAAACAACCGAGGACCGCTGCTCCAGAAGTACCGGTGTGGAGAACCGTGATAGAGCACCGGGCAACGATCGTGCGTCTCGCCGCTTATCCGAAAATCGGCTGACCAATCGCGATACGCGGCTACCTCGGGGTCAACGCGCATTCTGGAGGCTCGCCGTGTCGGTCTGGAAACTGCTGGAATTTATTGGAATTAATGCATACGAATCTCCGGAGATTGCTCCGTGCCAACCCTCCCCTCGAGAGGGTTCTCATCTGTGTTCGCAGATTCCGAACGGTTCCGGCCTCCTTTTGGAATCAATTTTGTGAGGATTTGTTTAACCTTTGGAAACATTTTTTCACTGAAAATTTTAATTTTCTTCAAGAAAAGAAGATCCAAGTTTATCCCTGATCTCCATAGTGGCCACCCTATAAAGGTTAACCCCTTGCACTACTATTTATTTTGTGATTATAATGATTAGAAATTCTTCATCGTTCAGAATTTCATAGAAACAAAAGATAGTTTATACTTGTTGTATGCCTATGTCTTCTCCAAAGAATATATATCAACTACAACAAAATAGAATTTTATTTCGGTTTAAAGGAAATTAATAACGTTCACATTTATTTGACTCTATTCAGAATCTTCATCACGAGGCTGGCTCGTTATTGTGGGGCAAGGGGTTAATAGTGCGAATGAGAACACTACTCGCGGCAAACTTGTTAGACAATGTTTACCAATAATATCCCAGCACTGGTATAAATCACCACGTGACAGAATATCCCAGGCGAGGAAACGAATGAGTGTTTTAATGGCACAATTATCACCCGATACGACACGCAATAAATATCTCGCGGCACCGAGATTGCTCGAGATAAACTAAATACTTGAAAACAAACCTTGAAGAAGGCGCCTCGCGGCAGTCGACAAACGTTGAATCGATTTTTCTCCGTAGTAGGATATACATATACCTACACCGTCACTCTTGTTCGTTCGCAGTAAAAACGAACGCAATCAACGGCGCTCGGAACAATGAGGCGAAGCGATTACATATTGCTCCGGCGAGCACCATTAAAATCAATCAAGATGGCCGTCTTATGTAACGCTACTCCTGATGACTACGAGCAAGTCCTGTCTAAACTTTACGTAACCCTCGGAGCGTATAACCGATTCCAGGCGAAAATTCTCTGATCCGGCAGATGCTCGATAGACGCGGACATTCGCGATACGTGAGAGTTGATCACGGGCTACGAGCCCGACGAAGACAACAGGACTATAAAGACGCCGAGAGATTAGCAGTCGAGCGTTGTTGACACGGCGAGGACTGCAATCCACCGCGAAAAATCATCAAGGTATCGAGACACGGCGGGCCCGTCTCGTGGGCCCTTGTACACGGGGCCCCGGTGTGTACCCCGACGAGTTACGTGTGTTCCGCGAGATCGTAAAACGAGGTCGGCCGAGTGCAAACGGGCCCGGGGTTCAGCCGTGTTTCGACCACGTCAACTCCGGCCCGGCCGGAGACGTAATCTTATTAAACGGCTATTAGCTGCTCGCCGAGGCTTGTCAACATTTAGACATCTGGCAGACACGGGAACGCATTCCCTTAGGTCGCCGCGCACGCCTACGGGCCGACGAACGGCGTCGACGGTCCCGAAATGCACCTCTGTCGTCGCTTTCCTGCGGACACCGCACGCTAAAGCCCCTATCGTATGAACACCGTGAACGGACACGCCTGGCAATGCTCAACACACTTATCCGTATCAGGGCGTTATCGAAATAAATTATCTTTTGAAAATAATCATTAACCCCTTGCACTCGAGTGGTGATTCTGAAGCATCACTAGAAATTTTTGTGGCATTGTTTCAAAGAAATTACAAAAAATATTACAATGTATTTGTTACATTATAAAATTTGTATTTAACAGATTACGAAACATTCAAATATTATATGTGGAAATCGGCTCAGTTTCGTATCAATAAAATGAGAATATTTCAAGACGGAAGAAAAATTTAGTTTTAGAATTAAAATAGCGCCGAGTGCAAAGGGTTAACATTCTATATTTCAAAACTTTGTAGCCGAATATCTCGAAAAGTATGAAAGATGTTAGAAAAGTGTAAAACCTGTGTTCGAGGATTTCGAGGGAGAAAGAGGGGGCCAGTATCAGTTTTTATTTGGGTAGTTTTCAAGGTCATTTGAAGGTCGACTTTCCTTTTTCGAATGGAAACATATATTTTTGTCATGGGATCTTATTGCACGTAAAAAGACTAGCAATTTTCGTAGGACACATTTTTTTTATCCGCGCATTAGTTTGGGAGATATTCAAAGAGAAGTAGAGCGAGGCATATTATTATGTATAATTGCTCTAATTCATACTTTCGAGATATTTGGCTGGAAAGTTTTCAAATGAACACCCTGTATATTATCCTATTTGGCTAGATGCCATTTGAAATAATCGTATGTCAATTTACCTGAACAGCCAATTAATTCTTCCAACATTATTTAGATTTCAAAGGAGATTCAAATAATTTTTCATTTCATAAAATAGCTCGAGCCCTACAAAATTCTCTGGAATAACAATTTTAAAAGCGAACTGAGCTAAACTTTAATCGTTAAGCTACAAGAATCAGAATATTTAAATTTAGCAATTAGTTTAGCTGCTTCAATAATTCTTTCAATTGAAAAAAGTTCAAATAAAATTTTTGGAATCTGGAAAGAAATTAAATGGACGTTTAAATAGAGTTGCATTCCTTGTTTGATTTACCATAAAAATTTCAACTCGTCTTACAACTATGATACGTAAGTTTGCATACATCTAGAATTGAGAAATTTGCAAGTGAACTTTATGGAAGTTTCGAAAATGCCATTAGGATTCTTTCCAGCTAAGCGGTCATTTTATTTCGTGCGAACCGACGCATCATGAGACTCATTGTGCGCCGTATCAGGTACTAATTGTATCATTAAATCCCGAATGTATTTTCTTGCGTGCGACGCTCCAACGTACGTACCAGCTTACGCAAGAAAAGAGAAATTATTTAACAAGTCGTCTGCCATCAATATTGTTTCCAGATAAACCTTTTTACTTAGCAGCACCCTGATGGAGCTAATTGCGTACCGTATCAGGTACTAATTACATTATTGAAACGCAAATGTATTTTCTTGCGTATGCCACCTGTATCGTCTAGGCAATGATGCCTGGGGTTCATCTTAAAGTCATCTACGCAGCTTCTGGTAATTAATTGCGATTAAACGTTGCGTAACTGGAAGCAACAACCGGCTCGATGGATCTGGATAAAGTATCCTAAAAAAAAATATATATTACAAATAATTGCCGAGCTAAACGGAGCTAGAACGATCCGTCTGTACAATCATTGGACCCGTCCACATTTTCCGAGTGTTAATTTATACTTATAATTCATTCTTGGTAAAATTTATTTGTTACCGGTCGAACGTTCATTTCGCTTCGCACGACCCTGACACGTCGCGATAGTTATTGCACGCCATGTCTCTCGCGCTAATTACACCATTAAAACGCGAATGTATTTTCTTGCGTACGGTACCTCGATCGAGTATTCATTTATACAGGTGTCTATATCAGCGGAGGATAATTCCAGCGCGGATAGAATGAATGGTCTCGCGTTAGCCCTGGGACCAATTAGGGCCCAAATCACGCGACGGGGACATAGAGAACGGTGCCCGCCTCCGCGCGTAGGTCATTACGTCCGATTTAATATACCGTATCGGTAGAAATGTCGCTGGGGCCCGGTCTCTTATTGGGCCCCGCGGCCCGGTGTCCGTGGACCGTGTAAGTAATTCGACATCCCGCGGCGCTCCCCTACCACCCCCTTCCGCGGGCCCCCTGCGCGTCGAAAAACCGGGGAGCAGAGTGGGGGGAGGATACGGGGCCTGACGGGGCCTGACGGGGCCCCGGTGGTGGGGATATGAATCGCGCGCGTGCACGCGGGGTTTAATAAAGTGCACTAACCGGCGCGTATTAAGAAGATTTAGGTGGCCAAGAGCAGCGGGCGCGCTGGTATAAATACCAGAATAATAGCGAGGTTACGGTGCACATCTCCGGCATCCTCCCACCCCCTTCGACGCCTGCTCCGACGTTCTTCCACGGGGGCCGAATGTATGGGGTGACGTCGGGGCCCCGCCATGGGTGGGCTCCGCACCGAGCACGCCGGCCCCGCCGCGTAAAATATCATCGCAAATCGCACCCCGATAAATTTCGCGATATTGCCCGTGAAACTGCTCGCCGGCGAAAATAAGAATGCAAATGGCCGCGCGAGGTGTTCCCCCAGAGAGAGAGAGAGAGAGAGAGAGAGAGAGAGAGAGAGAGATACGGGCCCGCGCCCGAGTCCCAGCCACAGGACCCCACCAGACGCTTAACGTGGGAGCCGAGGGCGCCGGGGCCCCGTCGGATAGATCTCCTCGATCGCCGCTGAATCGTTTCCAGGCCTTCGGAATCACTTTGTACGATCCTTTAATCCCTCGCCTACCGAGTACTGGCTATCGCGCTAGATTATCCCGTAAGCTCGTACCGCAATCTATTTCAGCATTTTCTTATACTTTGTCCGACAGATACTATACCAGTTTACTGTACGCTCGAGAATATCAAAAGAGGTTTAATGGTATTGAAACGTTTTAACACGTCACTTTTACCGGTCTTCGAAAACACAGTCCAGTTTAAATTTTCTGTAAAACGAAGCCCGAGTGACGGACAACGCAGAGACGAAACGTAACGTGTCAGTCAGGACCGGGAACAGCCATACAGAAACTGGGAGGCATGACACTACCCCCGGGAGGCACGGCCGTTCCATAAAAGGTTACCAGAGCTTAGAACTACATTCTCCACAATGTTCGAAATGAAACCAATTACGCTCGGCTGTCAGTGTCGGCCGGCGCGACCGCGCAAAAGCCTCCCGGTTCCACTCTTCAAGGCGGCTCAACGTCCGAGAGGAGTCCGGCTCGCGAACAAGTCTCTTCCCGAGACGCCTAAAAGCAACAAGCTTCCCCGCCGTGTCACGGCCAAGACCTGCAATTACTCCATTCACTGGCAAACGGCCGGCCACAAAGTAAGCTTCCGATACGTCCCATTCCCGGCTACAAATCCTCCGTAATCGAAGAGATCTATCCGATGGTCCCCGGGATATGTCGGGACGCTCCCACGTTAACCGCCGCGGTCCAGGCGTTAACTGCACGTGTCGCCGCGAATTTTTTTTTTCCCCCGCATCCTCTCGATGTGATTCTCGACGGGGATATTTTTCACGGGAAACCACCGTTTTCGTAATTGGAAAGCAGCCTGTTCGATTCTTTCACGCGTAGCACGTTACATTCTGCTGAAACAACTCCTGAAAAAAGTTTGCTTTGAGATTAGTGCGGAGTGCTGGAAAGTCTAGCCAAATATGGCGGAGGAGAGTCGAGGTTGTAATTCTTTTTGTAAATAGGTTGCGGCTGGAAATAACTCGGCGAAATTCCCAGACGGTATTAGCGCTTGAAATCAAGTTCCTACGGCATTTTCTTTTTTTGTTTATTCGTGGACACACTGGTTTGCTAGCCATTAGCGACTGTGTTAGCAGTCGTTACATTTATTATATTGTTAATAGGATTATTTCAGAGCGAACTCAAGAGCCTAAACTCCGATTTGCCATTTTCAGCCATTTATGCATGTACATAACACACTCGGATCTAGACTCGTGATGAAGATTCTGAACAGAGTCTAAGAAATATGTTTCTTATTAATTTACTGTAAACCGAAATAAAATTCTATTTTGTTGCAGCTGATATGTATTCTTTGGAGGAAACGTAGGCATACAATAAATATAAATTATCTTTTTCTTTCCATGAAATTCTAAACGATGAAGAATTTCTAATCATTATAATCACAAACTAAATAGTAGTGTAAGAGGTTAATTTCAGTCATGTTTTGCTTCGCGAACTCTGGATTTCTATAAGAGGGTGATTGAAAATTATCAGTAGTGATGGCAAACTGTCCTTGAAAATGATGGAGATTCTATAATAAACTCGAATTTACTACAAAGTTTGAGATATCAAAATAATTGATTACTCATGGGTCCCCGTAATATATTCAATTAGCCTTTCAGTAAACTCGCAATAAACATGGTTTCACGAGGATCGTAAAAATGACCTTGGTCCGGCTAGCTATCTCCAGCAGCCGAGGGCTTTCTACCAGTTCACGGGCAAAGAACAATGTCGTTTGGACGGCGTTTCGCGGGCAGAACGTGAATATTATTTACACGGTGTCGCTTAACGCGAAAGGCGCACGATATCGACAGTCTCTTAACACCGAAAACAAGTTTCTATCCTCGTGCGAGGTTGCAATAAGTGTCCGCCGGGATCGTTCGGGGCTTGCCCGAATGATTATGGCGAGGCATCCCCGGCGAACATCCCGGAGTAATTCCTTCTCCGTTGCGGGATAGTTTCGGTTTCTTGTCGCGGGTCTCTCTCTCTCTCTCTCTCTCTCTCTCTCTCGAACGACGAAGCTTTCACGGTAACGAGGGTCGCGGTTTCGCGCTTGGACTTGACCCCAGCTTCGCGAGGATCAAAGAGGTATTCTCTCAGTGGGGATTTCGCGTCCATACGGGCGTCAAAGGTGCAAGATAGCAGGCCGCGGTGGCATTAAAGTCGATAATTTACTGCCTTTTAAGGAACTCGCGCGCCGCAGCCCGCCTATTATCCGCTTCTGATCGTCGCGCTTCGACTCGTCCTTTTTTTTTTGTGTCCTTCCCTCCCCCGGAACAAATGAGCTCGCACGGATGCCGCCGATTTCATTCCTTCTACCTTTGACCCGCTAGGGACCGCGGCCGCATTCGTAGAAACGCGGGGAATCCACCGTTTTCGACCCTAATCGCGGGCTCTCGGTTTTATGCCCGCGGAAAAACGCGTAATCGCTCCCCCGACTGGGAAATACTTCTGCTTATATCGATCCCGCAAAACGTTAATTTTATTCCGCTGTTACTATTATTTTATTGGCTATCGGGCGTAAAACTTTCCGCTTGGAAATCCTAGAAGTAGGAAAACCGTTTTACTGTCAGCCCCCCGGTTAGAGATGCTTAAACTCGTCGGTGTTACGAGCATCCATTTTTACGATTTCGTCACGACACTGCTTCCCGAGGACATAAAATGCCTCTATCAATGGCCACTTTGATATGGATTTTGCATTCGCCGAGAAAGAACCGCCGGGAAGAATGTTTTCCTACGAAATCAGTTTTTAAACTTATCGACGTTTCTCGCGTACCATGTATAATGGTCAGGAACGTAAAGCCACGTCCGCAATGAGGCAACTTTTAGTTAACGTTGCATTCATCTTGAAAAAGCCACCGCTTTCTCTTCGCGTCTCTGTTGACGTTGCTTCGGTGGAGACATGGCTGAAGAAATGAAAGAACAATTCAGCTCTTCTAAAATATTGAGTCTGGGAAGAAGTTCGTGGCGTTTTTCCCTATAGATGACTACAATTGTAAATAACTCTGAAAACACAGATCGCAGCTACACCACTAAACGCTCGTTGGCAGGGTAACACTTCGAGCGTTACTTTGAGTTTATAAACATCGAAATTGGTACAGTGGTTGGAAAGTTTTTTGCGTTTGAAAATGGAGAAAAATAATGAAAAATTGCGCTATGTTTTACAATATTATTACGACAAAGGGAAGAACGCTGCGCAGGCTTGTGAAAAAATTTGTGCTGTGTACGGTGAAGGTACTTTATCAAAATCTGCTGCGCGGGAATGATTATATTTGGTTTAAATAAATTCATTTTCACACTATAACAAAAACCAGCTGAATTTTACTAAGAAAACGCCACAAACTTTTTCTTAGACCCAATATATTAAAGAAATGCCCAAGCCGCTGCCGGTCAGAAAATTGATCGGCAGAAAATTTAAAATTTACGTAAAGATCCTTGCTACATTGAACAGTTAAAATGGCGTCTTCGGATTACGTTGACCCGAAGAAGAAAATAAACGGACACGAATTTTGCGCGCTTATTCCGCGTCTTATAAAGTAGCCAGGCGAAATAAGAATTTGCATGTGAATCTGCGGCGCGCTCACGCGTTCTTCAATTAATATCTGTCGTATCCGTTGAGACCCATCCAGAATCACATCCGGCGACGCGTAATTCACTCTTCCACACCTACGGGGTCCTCGTTCCCCGGGGATCAGCAGAGTCCCGCGGAGCGGTTTTCGCTGTGCAGATTTTCGCTTCATCGCGAGGCCGGTTGATTTGCATACGCGGCGGCTTGACCCGAGTCACCCGAAAATCGCGTCGGTCGACCCGGTCGGTCTTATAAAACGTCTGGGCCCGAGGCCCAGCTTCCTCGATCTTCCTGTTCTCCTTTGGCTCGCGCAGTTATCCCATCTCGTCCATCGAGCGTCACCCGGTGCCCGGTCGATCGGCCGGGGCCCCCCGAAATTTATACTGTCGCAAATTCTGGGGAAACGGCCCGGCGCGGGGGCCCGAAGCATCGACGAAAACGGTCGCGGGCCCAGATTTATATAAAATTGTAATGCCGCGAAGCGACGCGCGTGTAACGAGCCAGAACACCATAAGCTCTGCGGCCCAGGGCCCACCGGGAACGGTCGACGGACGTTAAAGGGGGACTTTTATAGCGACGGGGCCGCATCGTGGATCGTTATACTTGCCGGGATTTATAGATTTACTTGGGCCCCGGTCGAGCGTGCCCGGTAGTTTAGAGGCGCTTTTAGGACGAGGCGAGTAACGATCCGCTTAAAATCCATCGTTTAACGACCGCTTTAAATTCGCTCGGTCGCGCGCGCCCGCGCGCACGCGCATTACCTTCTTGCAAAATGTGTTTACTTATCGGCCGGCTGTCGCGTTAAAGACGGGCCTGCTTGCACTCCGAGAGAATCGACTTCCAGATCGAATTCTTCGATCGTTCTTCGACGGTCCGCTCGACGGTGACGTCCTGTTGCATTAAATTATCCCTGGGGAGAAAGGACCGAACGTAACGCGTTGTTCCCTTAATTTCTTTCGTTCCCGGGAACCGTATCGCCCGGTAATTTACATTAATTTGGGCACCGTAAAGTCGCGGGTAGCTTTACGAGTCACGGAATTACCGCACCGAATATACTGACCGCCGTCCTTTAAACCGACTTTTTCGGTGTAAATCGAGGTGTACTCTAGACTGTCGCTAATTGAGGTGGCCGTTCCAACGACCACGGAGATTTGATTACTCATTACCCGCCGGTTTTTGCCTCTCGTAATGCCTTCCTCCACCTCCGACAACTCGCAATTATTCCCGCTGCAACGTCGGCCAGGGAATTGGGAAAGACAGCCTTGGAACTGTTACGTCATTTGTTAACGACGGACCAAATTGACGAACTTTTTCTGTAGACCATTTTGAACGGAATCGCATTTGCACTCGAAGCTATTTTAACTCCAAAATGTAATATATTATACGTTGATCTTGCAGTCGAATTATATCAGCATTTATACGTATTTTGTAGTTTGACAAATAAAGAGTACAGTATTCAATTACTTCAACATATTTTTACTTTTATTTAACTTTGATATATTTTTATTTTTAATTTAACAAAAAATTTCTGTGTATTTGTTTTCATGTTATACATACGAAAATGGTGCAATTTACTCGTACAATAATTTATTAAATACACAACAAATTTAATAATCTAGAAAATATTTTGAACAACGATGCAGCAATTTTTAGTGGTGTCTTACAATCGTCATTCGAGTGGTAAGGGTTACTCCAACCTATTGGAATTATTCAAGGGAGACAGGACTTAATACATAACAAATTTAATAATCTAGAAAATATTTTGAATAACGATGCAGCAATTTTTAGTGCTTTCTTGCAGTCATCATTCGAGTGGTAAGGGTTAATTCAACCTATTGAAATTATTCAAGGGGGGCAGGACTTTATATTTGGTTTCTATTCGTTGCTACTGATACAAAACAATTTTATTTTGCATAAATATCCGCAGTCTACAGCGAATTCTCGTTGTAAGTCTATGTCATAGGTTCATGACATAGAGACGGGTAGTGACATTTGCGTGAATTATGTATTTCAAATGCAATGTTCAGCGAGAACCTCAGATTTGTCGCGGCTAACAAGAAGTCAAGCTTGTGTACCTTCCAAGTTCATAGAAATTCGAACGAAAACAGTGCGTGGAACGACGTCCCCAGAAGTAAATAACAACACTCATGCATGAGAGACGATGAAATGCTTTCATATAATACACAATTAATTCGTTTTAACCCCTTGCCCTACAATATCGAGTCAGTCTCGCGATGAAGATTCTGAACAGAGTCTAATAAATACATATGTTATCAACATCCTTTGATATTAGAAATAAAATTCTATTTTGTCGTAGTTGATATACAGGGTGTTTGGTAACTGGTGGTACAAGCGAAAAGGAGGTGATTCTACATGAGAGAATAAGTCGAAAATATAGAATAAACATTTTTCGTATGAGGCTATGTTTTCGAGAAAATCAACTTTGAAGATCGTCGGGTTCGTGTGCTTTAGTATATGCAGGAAGTAGATTTGGTTGGTCATGATCAGACAGTTGCGTCAGACAATTCCTATCGAATAGCATGCGTATTCGCTGCATTTCAAACTCGATTTTCTCGATAACGAAACTTCGGATGAAAAAATTTTATTCTATATTTTCGACTTATTCTTCCATGTAGAATTACCCCCTTTTCGCTTGTACCACCAGTTACCAAACACCCCGTATATCCTTTGAAGAAAAGATAGGCATACAATAAATATAAACTATTTTCTTTTCTATGAACTCCTGAACCATGAAGAATTTCTAATCATTATAATCAGAAAATAAATAGTAGTGCAAGGGGTTAAGTGATGTCTTATAGTATTGTCGCGGACTGTATCACCGAAAGGAATAATAATCGTGCGCGAGAGAATATCCCCCGCGCGACTATCGGCTTATCAGAGCCGAGGAATTCCAGCCGCGCAGATTCTAAAACCTGAACAACGCCACCCCGAAGTGCTTAAGCCCTTCGTCCGCAAGTGTTCAATTAACTTCACCGGGATGATTCACGTTCGCCGGTCGTTTCCGTCGTTATATCCCCGGAAATGAGCGCCGGTGTCCTGGCCGCGGGAACACATCCCGATGCATATCGCCGGCGATGCAGACGAGGGGAGGGCAGGAGAGTAGAAAGAAAGAAAGAGAGAAAGAGAGAGAGAGTGAGTGCACAGAGAAAGGGGGTACGGAAAGGGGTGGGTGAAGAGCCGGGTACAGGAAGATATCTGCTCCTCCTGAGTAGGAGGAATAGGTAAGACCACGTACGCGGAGTCGAGGCGGGCACGAGCAGGCACGAACGAGCGAAAGACAGCGTCGTAATCACATTACCGTGATTTTTCCGCGGCGACCGGCTATTAATTCCGCGGGTGTACATATATGCGGGGCCGCGGACGAAGAAGAAGAGGAAGGAGAAGAAGAAGAAGAAGAAGGAAGAAGCAGCACAGACGGCGGCAGCAACAGCGGACCGAGAAGAAGAGGAACAAGAAGAATACCGGGGTTGAATAAGAAGAGTACGAGGAACAACGAGCAAAGGAGGAGAGGGAAGCGAGAACGAAACGAAGAGGAAGAAAGACCAGGTAGAGGAGGACGAAGAAGAGGAGGAAAGGTTGGTATAGGCCTGGGAGGAGGACCCCACCTAAGCATCTGAACGCGGCCCCTAAGCATCGGTGTGCGGGTGTGGCAAATACGTGCCGGGGTCGGCGGGTCGGGCCTCGATGGACCCCTGGACCCCTGGAACCTGGATCTTCGTGCCCGTGAACGCACGCAGCGCCGCGTACGAGTCGGCTCACTATAGCAACCTCTCGTACAAGCCTCTCTCGGACGCGAGTGTGAGCCTGGACCATGGACGAGCACACGCAAGCGTGCACGCGCGCGTCCCGGAGAATAAGAGGGAACAAGAGAGAGAGAAAGAGAGATAGAGAGAGCGGGTGGATGAGCGCGAATAGACATAGGCGTGGGAGAGTTCATTCAGCGAAGATACTATCGCCGATTTTATTTCTAGGCGGATATATCTATGCCCGTTAACCGAGAGAGGAGCGACCAACGGGATGTTCCTCTAAGCGATCCGAGCGGCCGCATCCTGCTACGGCTAGGCTCGCTTCCAGCCACGAGGGATTTAAATTAGAAAGATAATTTTCTATTAGTCGCGCGTGATAAACGCGCCGTTGTTCACCCAACGCACACGAACTGATATCCCGCGACCCTCGCCCCGCCCGTCCGCTTTGCCGATGATTTTTTCCCGAGTTTTCTTTCCGAAGGCTTTTCCCGGGCTGATTTTATCTGGCCGTGCGTGACGGAGTTATTGGAGATACCTTGCGTAATCGCCGAGCTCCGAGTTGTTACGTGCTGGATACTATGTCTGGAATTCCGTGCCCCTCCCCCTCTCCCACACTCTCCTCCCCTCCCCTCCTGCCCCTCCTTCGCCCCGTCAGAATCGATGGTTTACGGTCGCGACGCTGGCCGAGACTTTAAATTGACCGGAGCAAAGCGTTGCTTTTCTCAGGCAGAATTTCTAATGATAGCCCGCGCGGTGTCCGGGGAATTATGCGATTCGACGGCGAGCCTGCGATTCGTTCTCGCTTGTCAAGCTCCTTTCACGTTTCTTTGACACTGAACGTATTATTGATCTTTTGTTTCACCGTCTTTCAGCGATTCTCGATTACACTGCTCGAAGATCTTCGAGCGAGCACGCTCATCAGCTTCTTAAATAAAAATTATTTCTACTCGTTCTTCCAAAGAACCATTAAAGAAGGTCCATTTATACAATTTCATTGTATACAATTAATCCATTTTATACAATTAATTGTGCTACGATATAGTATCTCTTGTTACGATGACTCACACTTGATTAACCGTTTGAGTCCCAAGCGGCGCGATCGCGCTGTTGAGATTTTATGTCGAGAAAACCCAGCACATTTCTTGACGGAAGTACATCACACAGCTCCTTTTAATGTAAATAGTACATTTTACAATAGCTAGAACAATACTATAATAATGCAATAATACATTATAAAATAAAAATTCTCATTTAGAGAAAGCGCGGTCGCGCTGTTTGGGATTCTTCGACAGTGTTTTTTCAATACCCCCTGGGACTTAAACGGTTAAATAGTACAATATTATATTGAAAGACAGTCGTTATTGCTTATCGTTTTTGATTAAGTTTTTCTTATTTATATTTTTTATTACCGATGAGGGTTATTGTTTATTTAAATTTTTATCTGATTGATTTCTGTTTTATTTTATTTTGTTTTGTAATTCTTTAATTGTATATATATTTTAATTTAAGACAGCGTCTCTCTCTCTCTCTCTCCCTCTCTCTCTCTCTGCGTAGGTACTGATAAGTTAGATGTAAGCTAGGTTAAGGTTAGGGTAAGCTCGGCAGGAGAACTGCAGCCTACAAGAACAAACTGTATGTAAAGGATTGTAACGCTGAGGGGAACAATAAAGAATTGATTGATTGATTGATATTGAAAGACAGACAACGTAAACAGGAGATCAATAGAGGACGATTTTATTTTCAAACGGTACGTGCTAGTACAACTGGAACACTTCAACGATTTGCGTTAAAGAATTTTACACAATAAATAATATCTCTATTAAACATCTCCGAAACTGGTGCGGGGATAAAAAAATTATCCTACGAAAATTACTGGTCTTTTTACGTATAATAAGGTCTCACAATAAAAAATATAGGTTTCCATTTGATAAAACAAAGTTGACCTTCAAATGGCATTGGAAACGCCACCCAAATAAGAAACTGACACTGCCCCACTCTTTCTACCTCGAAATCCTTGGACACGTGTTTTACACATTTATATCTTTCATAACTTTAGAGATATTCGGCTGGAAAGTTTTCAAATGAACATTATATGCATACGTGAATAGTTTAAGTTGAGGTTATGTAAGGAATCAATCCAAGTCAACAATCTGAAGAACGGTGACCTTTAGAAAATTCGTTTAGAAAAATTAATGATACTTCTTTCTCAAACCAGTAACTTATTTTAATGAACATGTAATGTACAACTTGTAGTAATTCTTTTGCAGCAAAATCTTAACCTTCTTGTTCAGAATTTTGAATTCTGTTCCGTTGGTTTCTATTTGCAGACAACTTGCAAGGCATTTACTTTGACATTTCAAGTTGATGGTGCTGCCAACCGTCATCAATCTTGTTATTGGTTATCTCATATAATTGAGACGTATACGTGATCTTGTGAAAAAACTGAAATTATTTGGTAGAATGTCGATATATTAGCATGTGACCCGAAAGTTACACGGGTTAAAATGTAATACAGTGTAAAACAACTTCTAGAAGTAAAGCAGTTGCTTAAAAAAATCATTACAAGTAGTACAAAATGTGTACTTTGGAATACAGTACTCGTTGAAACGAGTGAATCGTTTATTTTACCAGAAAAAATTCTGAAAAATCAAATCTTCCTCGGATCGTTAACCAATTATCGAAGATAACGAAACATTCTTTCCTACTTTCACGTCCCGTAATTCCGAAAAGCAGCTTGTCTCATATGGAAAACGCGCGAGCGCATCCTCCGGACGTCGACGCAGCATAATTTTCAAGGAGCATCGATCATAAATCGCGGATCAGCCACTGGAAGGATCCTCTGGAAGGAGACTTTGTTGCGAGCCATGGAAATCACAGGCGGCGAGAGGCAATGAGAACGCTACCGCAAATTCAACGAGCACGATTCGTATGAATTATGCGTAGATAGGAGGGACGAAGAAGCCGGCCATCTATTGTCCACGGAAATCTCGCTGGCTTTCCGCCGGCGGACGAAACATCCGCCGCGGGCATCCACGGATCCGCGCCGCGTCCAGGCCTCTTAATAGTATTGAAATTGCTAGTTAGACGCATAATCGAGTTATAACTTTTGCCGCGAATGATGAAGGTGGATGCCAGGGCCGCGGCGCTGGATAGGAGAGCGCGAGAGAGCCACCGTCTAGAGGAGAACAGCTCTTCGCGTCCCGATCATGCGAGGGCCCACCGCGGCTAATGAAAACGAAACCCCTGAGAGGCGCATGGGGCCCCATTGCCCCCTCGTTCATGGGGGAAGGCGCCTCTCGGTCCGCGGCTACTGTGAGAAGCTATTCGCCGACCCCTGCAATCATGCGTACGCCATTTTCGTCAGGCCTCATCGCAATCTTCGGAACACAGTTCGAGGAAAACTCCATTTTGCTTCGAATCGTGCTTACGTGTCGCTTCTTTGTGGAAATCGATTAAAAAGCACCGGAGCCTCAAAAATTGTTGATTGTTTATTACGGAATCGTTGGAGTCGCCAACCTACTTTTTTGTGACGTGCAAATTTTGTGGATGACAAAAACAAGATGCAAAGATATGTCTCCTGGACGATACATGACGCTGACAAGACCCGTGTTGTTGACATATATCGAGAACCCTCCGAGAAGTCAGTTTGATAATAAAAGACTTTACTCGGTTCCTTTTGCACTTTCCACCCTCGTGGAGCACTTTTGAGCTTAAAATTCAAGGTCAAGGCACCAAACCGAGAATGTAGCGACGTATAATTTCTGCACACCCTGTACCGTACAAGCATAAACACGTAGTTGCCCTTTCACAGTATAGTAACTGCGATACCGATCTGTTTTGAAGCCGGCGTCACACAGTTAGATACATAGTTTCTCATCTGATAATCGGAAACCCGTTCTCCGATCAGCATCAACGTATAATCCCGCGTTGCAACATAGTTACAATATGTACCGGCCGCTCAAGCACAAAGGCCCTCCGGGCGTATTAATTGTGCCGAATCGCGAAAAATTTTCACGCAATTGTTAATTGCATCGGTCGCGTGCAAACCTTTGTCGCCGAGCGATCACCGACTTCCTGTCGCACAATGCAACGAAGCGGAGATGCCACGGAGATTTTAGCGGTAAGAGCGCCGGGCATAAAGAAGAGCATTATGCCGGGCGCATAATGCAGCCACGTAACGGCCGATCGAGGGGATCGATGCCGATCGTTTGATCATGGTGGCCGATGCCGATCGCGGCGCGGTGGCGGGCCGCACGGTCGCGCGAGGCTTGGCCTTTTTAAAAGCGCCCGGAGAACGCTCGAACGGGCTAATTGTGCGATATTGTGCACCGACAATGCTCTAATGAACCATTGTCCATGGATCGGCACCGATCGGTGTCGTCCGGCCGTGTTTTCTTTTTATTCTTTCCTCGTCCTCGTCGTCTTCTTCGGATACGGGGCCGGCTGACACCACGCGGAAAACGAACCCTGTTCCCGAGGAATACGCCGATAGACCCATGGCAACAAAAGCCATCGCAGAAACACCATCGACGTCCCATCATCTGCCGGACGTGCCGCGATCCGCGATGGGGTCAGAGATCGGCCGCGGATATTCTAATAAGTGGACGCGATGAAACAACGGGCCTTTGTTGCCGCCTCGACGAATTTATGTTTTGCTAATTGTCATTCCTGGGCTTCGTCATTTAGAAATTGTACTGTATTGTTATTTAGCTATTGGGCTACCGATTTTTAGCTGCGAATCAGTTTTAGGGGATTATTTTGTTCAATCATTTGTATCCACTCTAGAATTTACAGTTCCTCTTCGAATCGACAATAGAGGCGCATAAAAATGCAATTTGAAGAGTGCAGTTTGAAAAATGGAAACATTGAAGAAATTTAAAAATATGTGTTATAATTAGACATCGGATTTTATGCATTTATTACAAAAATGAGTAGGTGTAATTTAAAACAGTAAGAACATTAGAAAAATTTAGTAATACTGTTATGTTATTTTCAACCTATTAAACATGTTAGGAAAGAAAATAAATTTCTATTTCGTTCCAGTTTGTTGAAATTTTGGTAGAACATTTTTATTTTGCATAAATATCCGCTGTCTAGTTATAATTGTTATTAGGTATAGCAGCGGATATTAATATATATTAAGCAGTAGTATTACTCATAAACGTGTTTATGGTTTGAAGATCGTTGTACGTCTGACCAAGACAATGTACGATTATGCAGTATTGTAAATGTAATTGTACAGATGTCGTTATACGCGTATCTTTGAAACCAGTTATTCGACCGGAGTTAATTAAGTTAGTAAGCGTATCGTCATCGGATAGCAATATTACAAGAAGCGTCGCTTACGATGTTAAATACTCAATCATTTCTTAACTGTCTCCGAAAAGAAGGGGGTTATTCAATTCCACTAGTATGTATTTTTTTTGTCAATGTCTTTTTGGATGCACTCGTACCTGTGCATTAGTAATTTGTCACATAATTAGTAATATTGAGACGTAACCCTTGTCACTCGCCCCAGAGTCGCCACTAAAAATTTCGGTACCATTATTCAAAACATTGCTTGCATCATTAAATGTTGCTGGCTTGTTTCTATAATAGATACAGATATATAACAATATAAATTCATTATCTCTAGGTTATTACCTGATTCTTATTTCTGTTTCTATTTGCTTGCATTATAGTATCATTAAATGAGCCGCTCAGTGCACACATCGATTAACTCCATAAAACGAAAAGTTGAGAAACGCGATGATGTAATGTATATTGTTTTTAAAAATTCCTCTGATAATATGAATTCAAATATATAATGTAGAATGCATAATTGCAGATATAGCTTTCATCTAACGGTATATAAAATTAATAAGAAAGAATAGCCAACAAACAATCGTCAGTAATGTTACAGTTTTTATGTGACTGGTGGAGTTAATCGATTTGGCAACTGAAAAAAGTAATAAAGTTAAATTTAGTCTTTACATTTTTAAGTTTTTTATTACAGAAAAAGTTAGTTATTATACATTTTTATCACAGCTTTTCCATAAAAATGAATGTTGGCAGTTCGGTTATAATATAATTTTTATAACTAATTCATAGCAGCTTTATGTTAGCGGCATTATTCTTTGGGATGATTCAGCAATATTATAAATAATGTCTTCTTCATCAGCTGTATGCGAGGATTCGTCATTTCGATTTGTTGACAAGTTCTTATAGTAATCGTGTTTAACAGGAGGAATGAATTTTAGCAGGTCCATCATGTCTCTCCATTTTTCCTTTGTCACAGTTCTACCTTTAGGATATAATAAAGGCTGATCTATATTTTTCAAACTTTGCGGTCTACCCACTAAAGATTTTCTTATATTAATGGCTTGAAATTCTGTATCTTCATTATAGTCACATTTGAATTGTATGAGATAGGGTTTGGACCTTTCTAACTTTATCCAGCGTATTTTAAGCCAATTTACTGGAAGCCCTGTGACGGTTACTTTTCTGTTAATGATAAAATAGTAAATAAATAAAGATAAAAATCTTGGTGAGTCATTTGGATTAGATGAAATGGCGCTTTCTTTTTACATGTTTTGATTATATGGTACCAATCATCTGGTGAAAAACATTAGAGTATGGAGTTAATCGAAATGGCTTCTGAAATAAATTACTTATTATTCAATGGCCAAAAAAATTTGCCATTTAACGGTGCTAATCTTTATTATTCAGGAAAGTTATTATAAATATAAAAAGTTATGACTATACCAAGGGCTTTGACACTTAAATTTAAGATTTTTCAAAAAGTGGAGTTAATCGATGTGTGCATTGAGCGGCTCAAATATTGCTGGTTTGTTTCTATTATATATAGAGTTATATCACAATACGAATTCATTATCTCTAGGTTATTACCTGGTTCTTATTTCTGTTTCTATTTGCTTGCATTATTGTATCATTAAATATTGCTAGTTTGTTTCTATTACATATACAGTTATATCACAATATGAATTCATTATTTCTAAGTTATTACCTGGTTCCTATTTCTTGCAGTGGATGCAGACAATTTTTGTACAAAGGCTAATTACAAGTCATCACGCATGAACGATTGAAAAAGTCTAAAATGGTTGGATAGAACGCTGAATCTTGCTGCAATGGCGCCTCGTGAGCGCCAAAAAATCGACGTCGAAGAACTCAAGTGCAACGCAAGATTCTAAGCTGAAGAGACACATTCCTTTTCCGAGTTAACATTCCTGTTCCAAGTTAGAGGAACATTTTCCTGGTTTCCAGCCTGACCCGTCGGACGTCCGCTCGCGGAAGAGTCCTCGCGAAGGATCCTCCCGCGCTGGTTCCTGTTAGGATCCTTTAGGATCGCGATTGGCGAGAGTCGTTAGGCCCGTCGCGGCGCTATAGGGATTCCACTTTGGCGGAGTCCTCTTCTCGTATGTATATCGGTTGTCGCCGGTATAGATACAACCGATCCGAGAGGCAGGCGTTCCGTCACGACGAAGTGCCGCGCTAATGAAAATTCCGGCGGTGCATCTACACACATAGAGAGGAAACGCCGGCCGGAATGCGGTCCAATTAGAAGAGGGTTTCTTGGTACGCGCTTGGTCGAAGGAGGGGGTGTGGAGGGGGGGGGTGGAGAATTGGTTTATTACTTCGAACCCGGAGATACGGTTCTCCCACTAATGGTGATTCCACGGGTCTCTTCACCACTGTTCCCCCCCTGAATGGTTCTTCCGTATGTACATATTGTGTCCGCTATCTTCTTCAGGAGGCTCTTCTTCTTCTTCTTCTACCCCTCCCGACACCGCTTTTCCCTCGGTCTGTCTATCTCTGCCTCGAACGGTTTCCCAGTGCTAACGAATCAATTCGATGTTGATTAATGTACGCTTCGCTCCCTCCTCTAATTACGTGAGAGTTATTACCCGATTGACCATCGGTCGCCCGGCTGATTATACATCTTTTCCTGGATACCGCTAACACACCGGGATCGAGCGTTTTCCCACTCACGTGACCATCGTTTCTTTCTCGTCTCTCTTTTTCTCTCCCTCTCTCTCTCTCTCGCTCTCTCGCTCTTTGTGCGTCTGTTCTAGCAACGCGTCGTGTAACTGGATTCGCTTCCCGGCATCTTTATTGGCTAATAGAAACTTCTTCGTTTCCACGTCCCCGGAGATTTATCGGGGTCCGCGTGGGCTGTTTATCGACACCGACTTCACGCTCTATAACTTCTTTTATCCACGTGAGGCCTCGCGGAAACTTCTCGTCGAGCATGCTGAGGAAAAGTGGGGTTTATATTCGACGTGGGGATATCTGCCGATTAGAGAAGATGACTGATCGGGTGCTAGCGAAATTCGACGCTGGCTATTTCGCGCTTGTCAGTGGACGACTTCCGAAGCTTCACCTGTGGTACACGGCTACCTGTCACCTGTTACAGTGAGTTCTCATTACGAGTCAGCGGCAACCTTACAATTTGCAGTCGAAGCGGAGCTACGTGCAACATTGTATCGGCGAAAGACATATAGTATAGTCATATATATAGTCATAGGTTTTTATGACTTGTAGACGGACATGACTCTTAGGCTTCCAGCGTGCCCTGTGTATTTCAAATGCGACGCTCGGCGACAACCTCAGATTCCCTCTAAGAGTCAGTCACCAGAACGGCGCAACTGAATCGTAACGACTCTCTTACTGCCTTACTGTATCTGTAAATACTGTAAACGTTACTGTCTTAACGTATCGATATTTAAAAAATTGGCCAACATCTTAGCACTGCAGTGAAACACTAGAAACCTCGGAAATTTACGTTCATTTGGAGATCTCATTTGTGTAATCATGTAGGTATGTCATGCGAAAAAGTGTCTAAATGAAGCAGAATAAGAGCTGGGGCGCCAAACTGTAAAATTATATTAACTTAAATTATATTATTATATTAACTGGCGAGTGGTGGCTCGACCGGTGGTGTAGTTGGGATGGTGATCGTTGAGGTTAAGCGATGTTGGTTGGGGCTCATCGAAAGATGGGTGACCGCATAAGATATTGACATTATTATATTAACTTATAGCTATATATATATTATTATATTATAATATTAATGTATTAATTATTATAATATTAACCACAGTACACTGGTTTACACAAGATACACGATATACACGTCGCGCCGATTATTTCCTACACGATGGCCGTAAAAAATAATCGAATGGCACAGTACACCTAAGTGAAAGAAAGCACAGAGGAGCACAAATAACTGTGTGTCCTAATCGATATCGACGATGATCGCTGAAGAAGAAGTTTCAAAGGCACATCCGGTGTGCTGTCACAGGCAAGCCGTAAGCGCAATCATCGCTGGCTCCGCGGCCCGGCCAGGTTAATTGGAGGCATCGATAGATTTACGAGAGAATAACGAAGCTCCCCGATCGAATTACACGGCATCCACTCTGCGGCGGAATATGAGCGTCGTCTCTGGTGATCCGCTCGACATCGATTGCAATCGGCGTGATTGCCGGGCATTATTCGCCCGGGGGGCATTCGGTTGCATAACGTGCGAAGAGGAAGAGGTCGTCGGGGCTCTGCTCGCGAAGGATCTCGCGGCGCTCGATCCCGATCGGAAGCGGAGTGAAGCAGAGTTCCCCGAAGCTATTAACGCGAACCGTGATTCAACCGTGGAGGGGAAAAAGGATCACGGCCCGTCCCGGCCCGGTTCTCCGAAAGCTTTTAAACGATCGCGCCGGAACGGGCCCTGGAACGGAGAAGACACGGTGAACCTGTCCGTCACGTCGCCGCGGAGATGAGCAGCACCCACTTCTTCGGGGCCGCTCTCTTCCGAGTGTGCTGCGTGCCGGACCCCGGTGGGAGGTGAGAGGTTAGGCAAACACGAGCTTATCTGATGGCCCGTCAGCGGCTCGCCGCTCCCCGGGCCCTTCCGCGCCGGACGCCAGACCTTCTGGTACCCCGTAACGCATTGTCCAAGCGCCGGAGAACCAGTAGAGCCCTTGAAAGGTTACACGGGACGCCGGGACGCGTCCTCTCCCCCTCCCCCATTCTGTCCCGATAGATTCAATTTCGAGCCGTGTCACTCCCGGCCACCGAGATCCAGAGATCGAAGCCGGTCGAGGCAGATTATGACCCTGCCGCGGGTGATCGCGTGAAATCAATTAGGATTCGACGAAAATGGCACGCGAAACTGTCCTGGTGGTGAGGATTCTGAGGATTTTTTATCAAATTTTGAGAAAATTTACTGAAACGGTCTTTGGAAGCTGTAGTACTCCAAAGCGAACCAATAGACGACTCAAAGTTGTACTCTTCTAATTCTAATCTTGATCAATCGTGTCGTGTGATGTACTACTCCACAGACCTACAAACATTACATGCAAGATCTTATGTTCCTTCCTGAAAGATTGTGGATTGTGTATATAATGTCTCCACTATCAAGTCCATTAGCAATTAAGTGACTACAACTGATATGTACCTCTATTACGATACCTTCACATTAGTATAAGGTGTAATACAGACTGCAGAATAACCCCTTATCGGAGGTTACAACTGTACAATAAAAAAAAATCTTGATCAAACTGCTTCGAACTGTGTCTGACTGAGGGATCTGAGGAATGATCCTTGCGTGCGTAACGATTCCAACGAACCTAACCAAGGCAGCCACGAAATCGTCAAAATCCTTGGTAATCTTTATTAAACCTTTAGGAACGAGTTCAGTGTAGCACAAGGTCAATCAATTGAAAACACAATTCTACTCTTCTAATTCTAATCTGGATCAAACTACTTCGAACTGTTAATACACCGTGATAAATACACAGGACACGCTGGAAACCTAAGCGTTTGATGTGTATGTCGCATCTAGGCTGTGTACACATATTACATCGGAATATTCAAATACAACCTGGCAATACAGAAGAAGTCATCGAGTCTCAAGTTCAAGCGTTGAGGACTCCAGTTCTCACAGCTGAAGGTTCAAACCTAGAAAGCTCCAGCGTTTGCAGCTGAAGAGTTGAGCCTAAGCTCAGGACTCACAGCTCAGTTTAACACCACTGCTTCGAACTGTTTCGAATAATCCTCGCGTACATAACAATTCGAAAAAGACCTAACCAGATCAGCCACAAAACCGTCAAAATCGTCATACCTCTAGTAACCAATTCAGTTTCTCTATCCAGTCCACGCTTCCATCGAGGAAACTAGAGTACCCTCGCAGCGTATCACCGATAAGATCTCGCATCCGTCACGATCTAAAAACCCCGTGACAAAGCGCTGGCCGGTTCGAAGATCAGAATCATCCGTCGAGGAATCCAGGCATCGTGGGAGTCGGTTCGCGCCAAGTGCATCACCTTTCGACAGGTACATCGCCTATCCGTCCCGCCTCTGTGGCTCGGAATCCCTTCGTTCCGATTTCATCGTTCCGATTTCATCGTGCCGACCCCATTCCGTCCGGTCACCCTGTCGGTTCTTTCACCGAGGTCTGGTATTTGTTGCCGGCCATTGTCTCTCGGCTCTATCAGCCCACGATACCCTTTACAGACATTTTTCCCGGTTGACCCAGCGGAACGCGTTGCCTGGCATACGCATTCGTCGTCCGGAATTATGCAACTTGAAATTGCACACGTGTACAGACAGAGACAGATAACGACTCACGGGGGGGGGGGGCGATCTAAGTAACCTTAAGTGTTGAATGCTCTTTCGATCGAAGGACTTTCGGAGAGAGGGAGCCGTTGACGACTCTATCCGGACTGTCCTAGAAAGCGTCGAGAGCGTTTCGAACCGACGCACAGTGGTCCCAAATCGCCAAAACGTGGTCAAAACCTCACAACGTATTAACAAATTATTGGTTCTGCTTGAAAATTGGTATTAGGCCATTTTTCGGGTCGCTGATCACGAATATGAACTTGAAATTAGAAAAAACAAAATTGCGGATCCAATATCGCGGACATATACAGTAACAAATTATTGGTTCTGTTTGAAAATTGGTATTAAAAAAATTCGGATATAAAAAATTGACATTCTATTCAAAATCTGTTTGAATTATACAGAAAAACTTAGTGCATATCTCTCACAGTTTGACAAGAAATGTAAGGAAAGCACATGAAATACCTACTCTGCGTTACAAAAAACAGTGCTACGACCACAGGGGCACCTAGGCTAAATTTTTTTAGAATTCCAAGATAATATTATGTAGTAGAAGCTCCGACAAGTTATAGCGCGTGACTCTGTGAGACTTTCAACTTTTACTCTACATTTTAAAAATTTATGCCTTCACTTTCGCTCTCTCTTTTGCATACATAGATATCGGTTAACAATAAACATTTGGCACTAGAAACTATGCAACTTACCTCCGCAAACAGTATTCATAATGCACGATTAAAATTGATTCGTTTCAACACAATTTCTACACTGTACGCTTAATAAAATTGTTTCTTCACGTAATAAATGGGTTAGAACATATTGAAGTAATTGGTTATTCTTATTACGCAGTATACAGGTCACAAACAATGTAATATGCTACTTGAAAAGCTAAATACCATTTATTTGTATAATGTGCTATGTTTTTGTCGCGGAGAGTATCAATTCTTGTAGCTGGTCCCCAATGTCATTTCATCACAAAGAAACATGCACCAGTCATTGTGACTGGTACTGGTATAAGTGTCAATAACAAAAAATATATTTGTTGCGAATACATGTAAAATAATATAAAGTTCATAAAACTGATTCTTTAGTTGTGGCTACAAAAGTCATGATACCATTTCGGAAAGAAAATGTTACATGCGGTAGGAATTTTGAATTGAAATTGCAAAACCGGTGATTTTGACTGGTCTGGGAAATCTAGTGTTAAAACTTACCTAGCTGAAAGTTAATTTTTTTTAGGTGTCGGCCAGGTTTTCCGGCTTTGGGAGCACTGTGCGACGCGACGCGGGTCGCGGCGAGTCTGTTGGTCGGAGCGAAATCTCTCGCCATAAATTGGAGCCCCGGTGCCGCCTGGTAATTGAGACGGCTCTATCGGCCGTCCACTAAATCCGAAGTATCCCATCCACCATTCGCTGTGGCGCGTACCCCTCCGTGACTTACTAACGTGATCTCTTGACGCTCTCGTGTACCCGTGGACCGGACCGGACCGGACCGGGTTCGCGAGGCGATCGGGCCCGAAGCTGGATGCATTAACAAATTAATTCCGCCGCTATCTCGCTCCCTCTCCATCATCCTGACTCCGGCTGGCAGGCCTGCGGAGCTCGAAGGCAAGGCAAGGCAAGGCAAGGCAAGGCAAGGCAATGCAATGCAAGGCAAAAGGCTGGCAGCCGCCGCCGGGGCCTAGCAGCGAGAGGCCTACAAGCTACATCAGCGCCGCGGCGAAATTCCGGGAAGCCGTGTGTCGACGAAATTTACGCGTGCCGCATAAATACGCGATGTGATCATCGTTGCGCGCGCGTTCGCTCTCCGGCGTTGCTAGCGAGCAACGGGCCCCGGGCTCTGATTCAGGGGGTGGTTGTGTTGGCATTCCCCTCTCGGCTTAAGACAAGCGACCGTACCGATTTAGGATCCAATCGGCCGAGTTTATGCGAGCTTCGCAGCTGGGTGCACGGCCGGTCTTATTTCACGGTAACGTTATTACGCGACCACTCGCCTCTCTCCCTCTCTTTCTTCAGCGAAAGGAGCGGGTGTACACGCGTGTACACGCCGAACAACCGCGTGTTATCCGGGCAACAGCTCGCACAGGGTGTCTCTGGAGCCGACGACAGCGGGGTCGATGGGGTTACGTAGCCGCGGGAATGGCTTCTTCAATTATCGAGCCTCGTCTTTCGCCGGGAAAATACGGAAATTGGCACCGGCCCGTAAACGGCTCACCTGCTGCAAACGACGCGGAATACGTCGGTCTTCAAGATGAATGAAACTGGCCGGTCCGGAGCGGAGCGGAGACGAGCGATGCGGCGCGGCGACGACCGATTAACCGATTGCGGCGACGTGTTTAGTTTGCCGCGGCGATTACTTCGGCCTAGCCAGGATCAATTGCATGGTTGTTCACTTAGAACGGTAGTACCGGCAATCCTGGGCGGAGTTCCTAAAGTCAAACAGCTTGATCTCCTAGCCTGCGGTGATGTGGTGTAGACAATTGTTATCGGGATCAGACATCGTATCCTCTGTGAGAGATTGTTAATTTATGGGTTTGCAGTAATTAGAAGGCAGTGGTTTCGACGAACCTGTTTCAGTGGAAAAATGGAATCTTCTATTTAACCCTCGGACTCCTGCGAGTCCCATGCCGGAGTCATTTCGGACCCACGCAGATATTTCACTGCAGTATTCTCTTGATATGAGGCGAAGGGACCGTTTTATTTCGGATGAAGAAGAAGAAGAGAAGAGATTTATTTATTTCGAAATAAAAAGCATCGGAATGAAATTATATGTACAGTGATTTCTCTGTATATGTCGCCATGAATCATCCGCCTGAATTATCCCCACTACTGTGGGGTATATAATGTGACGGGCCACAAAGCTTGAGAGGCCTCGATAAACATAATACGGCTCAGATATAATAAGGCATAATAAGACTCCTATTGTTGACATATATCGAGAGTTCACTGTATCCACGGTCGCTCGAGCTTTTCCCCATCCTGTATAGGTCACTAATAACTCCTGCATATCACTCACGGAGGGTTAATGTATTTTAAAATTCTGGATATCATGTATAATATCAAGTAAAAGCTTTGTAGCACGATTGAAGCATCATTCGATCGCCAATTGCTGCTCGTCGATTTAAATCACGTCGAATTACAAGAAAATGTAGCTGCCACCGCGTCAGCCGTCTCTCTCGCTAAAATTAAGACTTTTGCGGGGAACGGGCCACGCACAAAGACAAGAACATGATTTCTCGCTAATTGAAGCTTCAATACGAGCGAGCCAGGAGGCTCCCGAAGACAACTCGAGAGCCTGTAGGATTCCACGAAAGCGTCTTTGGCCTATTCGTCCGTGTACCAGCCGTGTACTATGAACTCCGAGGTTAGAAGAGTCATGTCGGCGATGGAAAGATAACCAGCGTACGCCTCGAGGAGGAGTAACGAGAGACGTGTATCGAATGGATTTGGGACACCCCGTAGATTCCTGACAAGCGAGATAGGCTTGTTCGGTAATTAGGCGGTCGGAAGGTGGCCGCAGGGGGTCCGTTTCACCTCGAGGTGGATCGCGTGGGCGTGCGCTACGCGAGCCGCTTAAAATGTTGCTGGCGAAATTGACGACGACTCTCTAATTAGGCGCGCGACCGGCCGCTTCCACTGATTCTCACTCGCATCCCCCCTCAGCTTCCTCCCACCCCCCGGGTCCCATCCAGTGGTTTATCGGCCGAGCAGTTACGGATTTCTGCTAAACCCATTCGCGATCTCCCGCAAATTGGCGCGGACCACCGCCGGCTCACGTAAAGGATCCCGGAAAACGAACGCCCGCGAGAACACGGGGCCGGCTAAGGGCAAACGGACCGATCGTTCTCACCTAGCCCTCGGCAAAGTCAATAATCCCCCTAAGAACGTCGGCGGACACGTGATTCGAAATTATCGCGTTTGAAAATACCTGAACCGTGCGAAATTCGACCAATTTTAGGAGCCAAGAATCCGTAGATTCGTAGACTCCGTAGATTATATACAGGGTGAATTCGATAAAGCAGGACACCTAAATATCTCCGTTACTTTTCGTTGTACAAAAAAACTTCGTAGGACAAAGTTACACTGTTTGAAGGACCACATATAACGGTGTAAGGGAAAAAAAATTTCAAGGTCATTTTTATGAGATTTCAAGGTCATCGATGTTTTTTTTAATGGAATGATATATTTTCGTTAACGTAATGTTGTACCTGACAAAATAACGAATTCATGCATGTAACACAATATGACCTTCAAATGACCTTCAACCCATAAAAACGGTATAAATAAAATTCAACGTGTAAGATTCATTTGATGTATTTCTGTTACGCCAAATGTTCAAAAATATTCCCTTGAGCTGCTATACATTCAAATGTATCGCAATACACAACATAATAACAGATTCAGTGTTGACAGGAGGACAATTGTGATATACCTTCACCTATACGTTCGTACAGAATCGTGTTTATCCACTACTAATTACTCAGAAGACCTTCTTGCTATCAGATTTCCACAGTTTCTAAGATTTCTCGATCAGTTTGTCGATGAACGTTTCACAATGCGTTACTGGAAGGAAGATAAGATTGATATGATTTTCACGTATGGAGAAAGTCGACAGTGTTTAAGAGAAGCCGTGCAGTTGTACAAGGACCGATTTCCTAATCGTAATTGTCCATCAGTTTCCGTTTACTCCAATTTGATAAATAAATTCCGTGAAACTGGTAGTGTCGAAAATAAAAAACGTACAAAGGTGAGGACTGTAAGGAATGAAGCAAACACAATTAATGTTGCATGAATGGAAACCCTCATGCTAGTACGAGGCAAATCGCACGAGGAATTGGCATTAGTCAAAAATGTGTAGTGCAAATACTCCAGGAACACAAATTTCACCCCTATCACCTATCAATTCATCAAGAACTTCATGGTAGAGACTTTGTAAATCGTGTAAACTTTTGCCAGTGGGGATTGAGACAATTGATAAACGATAGAGCATTTTTTAATCAAGTATTATTTACTAGTAACAGAAATACATTAAATTAATCTTACACGTTGAATTTTATTTATACCATTTTTCTGGATTGAAGGTCATATTGTGTTACATGCATGAATTCGTTATTTTGTCAGCTACCACATTGCGTTAACGAAAATATATCATTCCATTTAAAAAAACATCGACAACCTTGAAATCTCATAAAAGTGACCTTGAAATTTTTTTTTCCCTTACACCGTTATATGTGGCCCTTCAAACAGTGTTACTTTGTCCTACGAAGTTTTTTTGTACAACGAAAAGTAACAGAGATATTTAGGTGTCCTGTTTTATTTATATATATATATATTTTTTTTTTTATTCAAGCTCTTTGGACCCTTAAATGGGTCCATTTCACTTTACAATGCGATATTACAATTTTACAGGTTGGTACTACAATGTTACAAGGTGTAATTATGATTTAAATAACTTGATATATTTAAGAGCCAAGACTTCCCAGATTCGCGATAAGGTAGAGCGACCACGTAACCGACAAAAATAGGCGAAAAATGGTTTCACGTGCCTCAACCTTTCGTCCTTATATGAAAATATTTTTCGCTAAGAAAGGGCTTGTTCGAAAGAGGAAGGTTCAATCTAGCTCGTACCGGTCATGAGCTGACGAGATTATGCGGATATTTGGTAACATAAACGTTGGAAATAGGCCAAAAATTGACGATGCGCGTGCCGTGGAATCCAAGCATTTTTATGCCATTGAATTATGTGCATTTTGAAAATTTCTCCATGAATAAAATGATCAATTAAATTTTTTTTAAATGTTTCCATGTATGATTTAATTATTTATTTTGTTTGGAAAGCAATTTCTCGCTATTTCGTAAATCTTTGACATATTTTCTGAGATAAAAATATTATCTTTAATATATTGTACAAAATTATTTGTTGTAGCTATTTGTGAAGTGTTTGAATATTTTTTTACCACACACAAAAACAGGTTTGACTGTAAATTCATTCTTCTTCCTCCTATAAGACGTTTCACATTTATATGTTTTGTGCTCTGTAGGATTTGTGTTAAGACTAGAACGGCTTCAAATGCAGCTCAGAGATTTTTTTACAAGATCTAATGAAATTATTTTACAGTATCTCATGTGTCCCAAAAATGAACTTCCTCGAAAGGGGTGATTCCCGAGGCCACTTGAAGTAACTTTGTCGCTTGCAAAAATATTTTCCACAGGAGTTATTAGCGAAAAACACGGACCAATCGGAACACGGCTGCAAGGAAAATTGTCCTAAAGTTTCAGGAAGAAGAGGTGCATAGTTTCTTGAGGAAAAAATCGCGAAGATTGACATAGCTATTTTCAGGGTTGCTGTCGGCTCGAAGTGAATCGTCTGGAGAATTGGTGGCGCGAGAAAAGTCGTTGTACGGAGGATGCACGAAGGGATCGTCGGAGCGGAATAGGTTGGAACTCGGCCGTTCTCCGAGAGGGTGAAAGGGTATCTCGTTATGTAGAAGGGCGGTCCAAATACCGAGCAAATTGGCACGACTCCCACACTATCATCGGTTGTCTCGCGTGCAAAGGGAGGGAACCGGCGAACGAGATCCGCTCGGAAACGAAGCCGGGCCGCGTATTATAACGAGCCCCGGCCACGTACCCCACGCCGTGCGTGCGTCATTATATATTACGTTACGCTTACGCGTATGTAATTGCGAGCATCGTCCACGAAAGCGTTTGATTTATGTCTTCATACGAGAGATGTTCGCGAGCGCGTGGGCCGCGTCGCGGACGTTTTCTCTATCTCTGTCTCTCTTTTCTCTCTCTCTCTCTTTCTCTGTCTCTGTCTCTCTTCCGCCGAGAGTTCTCTCGGACGACCGTTCGCCATTCTGTCGAACGAGAATACCCATAGAGTGCCGTGTTTGCCGAGGCCCGACCGCTTGGATTATAATTACGATATAATTTAATACAGTCACACCTCGTTTGTATGCGATACGAACGGCTCGAGCCTGTACGTACGATTATTCCCTTCAGATACGGATGATCTATACGAGCCACGGACCCCGCCAGAAGATGCACGATGCCGGAATTGATTTGTTCCACTGGATTATGAAAATCTCCTTCCGTCTCCCGATCGATTTTCCCATGGAAAAATAAATAAATAAATCTGCTCTCATCGCGGTTCTAATCGATGAAACTTTTCTAATGCTTCCACTTTTTTGTGTCACATTTTTGAAACGAAGAAATCTTACTTTTAACGTAATCGATGCACACCGTTTTCATTTTGCATGAAAATCCGCAGGATACTCGTGATCTGACATAGACAGTGAATTTTCGTTATAAGTCAGTGTGAGCTTCGCGGTTGCAAGTCATTGGAACTATCCACATCAACGCGGGATATACAGTCCTGGACAAAATGATAGCACATGCGTGCTATCTTTAATTTCTCGAAGATAACTTACAATTTTTGTATGTGACACATAATATCATAATTGTTATGAGACACGGAGACGAAACCTCTTTGTTAAATAAGGTTGACCTCGCTAGCTTTCTGAACAAATAGAAGAAATATACGAATGCTAAGGGCGAAATGATAGCACACTTACAAAATTTATACATATATTTCCACAAAAATGAAAGTTACATAATAATCAACGGCAAATAAATAATGGATGTATCCGTCTTTATTTTCTACTACTTCGAGTATCCAATTTAGTAAGGATTTATATAGCTTTTTAATCGCATCTTGCGGCAAATTACCCATTTTACCTTAATAGTTTCTTTGAATTATTGAATATTATCGTACTGTTTTCCATTCTTACATACAGCTCGTGCGAGTTCCCCCCAATAATATTCAATAATATTCCGACAGGGGGGCCATGGCATAACTGATACATTTCCTATTTGAAAAAATTGTTCTACGATTTTAGCTCCACCGAGCTCCCATTCACCAATGGCAGCATTGTCGTGTTGAAAAATAAATTTACCTTTGGCAATTCGTTGTGCATCTTGTGTTGTGCAGAGGCAGGGAATAGTCTTGAGCATTACCAGTTATACAGTTGTAAGAATAGAGATCTGTAGTAATACAGATCATAGGAACGATTTTCACTAAAATCGCTAGTGCTCCACTTTAGAGTGGAACATCCCCCTAATTTAATTTTTTTCCCGCTTCGACCAGTCCCTCTGCAGAACCCTGTAACTGACTTATAGCGGGAGTTCACTGTGTTTCAGAAAATTCATAAATAAGGCAGGGAATGGTCCTAAGCATTACCAGCATTACCAATTATACAGTTGTAAGAATAGAGATTGGTAGTAATACCGATCATATGAACGATTTTCACTAAATTCGCTAGTGTGTTCCACTTTAGACTGAAACATCCCCCTAATTTAATTTTCTGCTTGGAGCAGCCTCGACCCGAGGTCCATCCTCGGTTTGCAGATTAAGAGAGAGCCCGATAACGGTTCGTAGAACGTTTTACAACTGTTTCGCTTGTTATCTCGTCCGCAGTCTCGTTGCGTTGTACCAAGGCGTCTCGCCGATGGGTGAACGTCCCTCCGCCGGCCGATAAATCATTCCTCGATCCGATCGATCTTCGGGCCCAGCCCGGCGTCGACAACTTCGAAAAAGAGACAATATCGCCGAGCAATAAGTTCGCAGGGTGCAGGGAGGACTGGTCTCGAATACTTCTCTCTCTCTATCTGTCTCCTGGTGTTTGCTCTCCTTTAACGTTCTCCGGGTTGTCGAAGACAGTCAACGTTTGCTCGGCAATTATGTAACCCCGTCAAACTGTTTCACCAAACAGTTCGGAGGAGCGCGCGTTCACACGGCAATATACCACGCGGGCCGGACGACGAGAGACGGGCCCGTTACAGATCTCCTTCCGCTTGTTTGACTATCTCACGGATGCCAATGATAAAACCGTCAACGATCCGTCGCGACCTGGCCGAGTCACCTGTTTGTACTCGCGCACACGGCTAAGTGTCTCGCGGCTCGCGCCCGGAATCGGTTTTATCGGTTTCTACGATATTTCTGTTGACACGGACAACGGGTTTGCTCTTCTTCCTCTTCTTCTTCTTCTTCTTCTTCTTCTTCTTCCTCCTCCTCTTCTTCTTCTTCTTCTTCTTCCTCTTCTTCTTCTTCTTCTTCTTCTTCTTCTTCTTCTTCTTCTTCTTCTTCGAGGGACTGCGACTTTCTTCGCTTTTTCTCACTGATTCTAGGCGATCAAGCATTTTTTGAACGATCCACAGGTGGTCTCGAACCTCTCGCCGATATTTGGGTTGCTTTCGCTTCGAACTCAAATATTTGAGGGAACACACTCCGCTAGAGTTCAAACTTTGAGCTACAGCGAAATCTTCTCGCAAAATTAAAATTGTTTGCCTTAATTGCAAGAGGCAAGAGTTCTGTTGTAATACCAAGCACAAACAGTAAAAGAGTAAAGAATTTATCTAGATATATTTATCTATAAAAGATTTATCTATTCTCTATGAGTTTCTATATTTTTAACAATTTTGAAATAAAAAATCTGAGGTCAGTCATTTAACCGACGCTGGCAGCTCTAATGTTACAGTTTTTGAATTCCTTTAATTTTGTCTATATTAAATTTTACCGGTTCACTTTTTCCATGAAACCATAAAATCCGCTGTTTAATGAATAGTTTAGTCAATTTTACATGTCGTTTAGAATGCATTCAGAATTATTTTAAATTCCATACAGTGTCCACAGTTTTTAAAAATGTTACAATTCTTTTAATTTTGTCCACTATCTGAAACTTCACCGACTCACTTTTATCATAAGTGCATAAAATCCGCTGTCTAATAAGTAATTTGGTCAATTTCATATATAATTTAAAACGCATTCAGAATTATTTTAAATTACATACAGTGAGCCCAATTTTTAAAAAGTTACAGGTCTTTTAATTTTGTCTACTATCTGAAATTTTACCGACTCACTTTTATCATAAGTGCATAAAATCCGCTGTCTAATAAGCAATTTGGTCAATTTCATATATAATTTAAAACGCATTCAGAATTATTTTAAATTACATACAGTGAGCCCAATTTTTAAAAAGTTACAGTTCTTTTAATTTTGTCTACTATCTGAAATTTTACCGACTCACTTTTATCATAAGTGCATAAAATCCGCTGTCTAATAAGCAATTTGGTAAATTTCATATATAATTTAAAACGCATTCAGAATTATTTTAAATTACATACAGTGAGCCCAATTTTTAAAAAGTTACAGTTCTTTTAATTTTGTCTACTATCTGAAATTTCACCGACTCACTTTTACCGTAAGTGCATAAAATCCGTTGTTTAATGAGCAATTTAATCAATTTCATATATCATTTAAAACGCATTCAGAATTATTTTAAATTCTATAAAGTATGCCCAATTTAAAAGCACTTAAAATCGCCTAATTCGTTTCCGAAAACTTCGTGCCTGAATAGGTTAACGCCAGCCTAAACGGCCGAAGAGTTTTCGATCGTCCGTTCACGCGACTTTCCGGGTTCACACGAATCTTAACCGAGGCCGCCCCCGGCCACGGGCGAGCAGCCCGTTAACAACAAATTATATCAATTTGTTAGTGGCGCGAGAGCGGATAGGTCTGCGGGGGTGGCGCGTTGCATGCGTGTTCCCGGGCCATAGATCACTCGGCCGGGTTCGCAAAGGCGTGGAAGAAAAAGGAGCATGAGCGTATGGCTGCGGGACTCGTGAGGCCCTCGAAAAATACGAATCGAAACAAAAGTCGTTTTGTGATCCTGTTTCAGGCCAGATCTAGGGGATCCTGTTAACGCTGATGCTGAATCGTCGATCACGCTCGTTGAGTTATGCGCGACCAGTTCTCGTCTAGCCCTGGAAACAGATCGGTTCGGATATGAGGCCCCGGTTGCTCATTAGTATTCTCGCATAATGAAACCGGGAAGCGGTTCGATTTTCACCGGCAATGGTCCGTTCAATCTTCTTTGCAACCAAGTTTACATTTTTATACAAATTTTCATACGAATTGTAATAATAATAATAATAAAACTTTCTATATTTTTCTGTTTTCTCCTAAGTTTCTGTCAACTTTGTAAAATTAAAAAATTTCAGAAGTAAGAATGATATTATAATAATAATAAAATTTACTAAATTTTTCTATGCAACTTCTAGATTTCCGTCAATTTCATAACACCAAAAATTTTCAGAAGTAAGGTTCTATTTTTGAAAGAAAAGTAACCCTGAATGTTCAATCATTAGATTTTCGTGTTTGAAAAAATTATGAAGGACAGCATTATCAGTAGATTGCAGATTTTGTGCATTTATGACGAGAATGGGTAACCACAATTTAAAACAGTGGACATATTAAAAAGATTTAGGTGAATAAAATAATAGTTTCAAGTGAATAAAATAATTACCCTCTTCCACTACAATTTGTTTTATGATTATAATGATTAGAACATCTTTGATGTCTACAGTCTACTAGGAAAAATCGAAAATTTATGTTTATTGTAAACCACGTGTCCTGCAATATCTAAATATTGCCTACGATAAAATGTAATTTCATTTCAACTTAAAGGCAATTAATAATATACACATTTAGAAAATTCTGTTCGAAGTCTTCATCACGAGTCTCACTCGATAATATAGTACAAAGGGTTAAAAGAAGAAATGAATTTTTATTTCGCTCCTGCGTCTCGCAGTCAAAGCAAACATTTTTGATTTCGCACAAAGATCCTAATTATCAGATACGAGTGCCAAGCGATATAAGACGAATGGTTCCGGCAACGTTAGGAATAACTATTCCTATTGAAACGAGAGCGGGGCCTGAAAAATCGAGTAGGAGAAAGTGTGCGCTCGTTTTAACGGTCAAGAACTACGAGGATGAAATAGATAGGAGATGCGCGTGGGCGTCGGCGCGCACACCGGAGCGAGGGTGTTACAAAATATGAAATTGAGCCCATTTGTTCCAGTTGCCTCTGTGAGAGCCGGGCCCGGCCGTACCGCAGGGGACCCACCCCGGGGCCCCTGTGCTCTCCCCCACCCACGTGTTCCTCGTCCACGACCCCCTCCCGTCATCCTCCGGGCCTGGCCTAATATCATAAATCCTTCGAGGTGTTAATACGTTCGCACACTCTTCGGTTCTTTCTCGCTACGCGCCGATCTGGCCCCCACGTGGAGACTTCGCTCTCGGGGACCTTCTCGTCTGCCCTTTGTCCTTGCGATACGTCCACCTTATTTGTCTTCGAGCGGGCCCCTTCTGACTTCGATTTGCCCGTGAAATGCGTATCGGGGAAACGAAACGGCCCTCGCCTCTCGTGACTTTTATTTCGAGCGTCGCGACCCAGTCGTTGATTTACAGTTTAAATCATTGGACGAATTAATGGGCCAGGGTATAAACGATTTCTTAAGGGGCCCGTGCGACAAGACCCCGGATCCTCGCGTAGACGCAATTTTATTGATCACTTGAACCAAACACTTCTTTCTTCCTACAATATTTCCATTCTGTATGATTTTATTTTATTTCATGGACACAGCAATATTTAATGATGCAATAATGCGAGCAATATTTTGAATAATGGTACTAGAATTTTTAGTGGCGACACTGTGGCGAGGGTTACGTGTCAATATTAATAATTGTGTGACAAATTTACTAATGGAATTGAGTAACCTCCTCCTTCTCGAAGATAGATAGACATTGATTGAGTATTTAACGTCGTAAGTGACGCTTCTTGTAATACTGTTATCTGATGACGATACGCTTACCGACTTAATTAACTCCGATTGAATAACTAGTTTCGAAGATACGCGTAATTTAATGAGCATGTGCTCGCAACAGGATCAGGTTACTTCGACGGAAAAAGCTACTTAGTCGCTGTTTATCCGGCGATGAGGAATTCAACGGGACTCCGTAAAGGATAAATACGACGGAATATGTATCAATTACAAGGATGTACGGCCGTAAAATGTAAGTACTAATTGCGCAGCGCTTATCTGTAGCAGCGTGCACTGCCAGCCCCATTCCAGGATTTTTCTTTTTTTTTTCTACGGGAAGACTCTCTTGTGCACGCGCGGCGCCCAAGCCGGTCGTCCATGGAAAACGCAACGGTTCTCTCTCCCTCTCCCGGGGGCCCCGGCCGTGGAATTATCGCAACGCGCCGTGAAACATAATAATTAGTTCCAGTTTAGCGAGGTAATGAGCGCCGGCCTCCATTACCGACCTCATAATTGTAACCAAACCCCTATTAAAATCGACCTTATAAACGCGTGCTTCCCCCCTCTCCCCTCGCGACCGAACCGGGGGGCGCCCCTCGAGTGCACGCCGCAAACGGGGAACGCTATCTCCCTCGAATCGCATACCCGTGCCCCGCGAGTAACACCCTATAATTTCCGACATACTATACCGCCACGGTGTTATCCGGCCGATCCCCGTGGATCTCCGCCGATCGCTCGGTTTCGCTCGATTTCGAGATGCCGGTTTCACGCGGCCCAGCGTGCAACACGCTCGCGGTACCCCTGCCTAATCGGGGCCCATTGTGTTCGAAATTTTAATTAGCGAATCGAGCTCCGATTCCCGCAATTCCATTCGATCGATCCTGGATAGCTATCCCTTCCTGAAAATGAAAAAATTTTAATCAATACACCATCGTCATATGATGACTATATCGCACTTAGAGATAGTCAAATTAATTTTATAAACTTTGTTTTCTAACGTGGTAGGACGCAGCATGTTCAGAGGTCCCATGAGAGGTCCCATCTTCTGTTAAATTGTTTGAATATTTCATGAATTTTAACGGTGGACGTGAGCAAGGAAATAAATGTTGGTTCATGTATGTTTTCAGTTCATCTATCCTGTTCTTTTATCAGATAAACTATTGACAAATGAGAAGAGGACAATGTTCTTATAGTTTTATTTGTCATTGATATAAATTCTCATTTCGAATCCGCCGCTGTGCCGCGCCAGTGCTCTCAGTAAGTAGAAACAGTCGGTACTAGACAGACACTTTCCTCGAGCCGATTTCTCCAAACACGTAGCTTCAAAACTACATTTTACACCTTATCAATACTACGGGAACAAGTATACGAGACACACCTAACATTTTCACGTGTAATGTCGCCATTGTTTTCAACAATGTGAGAAAGTGTGTGAGAAAATATTTTTACTTCAGTGCATCATTAACACCAAACCTACCCAGTCCTAAAAGTAACTTAATACATATTGTCTTATGAAAATTACGATATTGAATTTATTTGTACGGTTCGTATTATAATCCATGCTCTCCTAAATATATTTATTTAATCATGTCCCACACACACGGAAGCATCTGTACAATTTCGGTAACTGTAAAATAAAAAATCCAAAATGGTCATTTTGGCCGGCGGTGGTAGATTTAGTGTTAAAAACAGCAGAGATATTTCAGCTAAAGATGTTAGACAATTCTACCAGTATAATTATTAAATTTCCTTGATCCAAGTATTATAGCTAGATTGCGGATCTTTATGCACAATAAAAACTGCAAGATATAGGATAGATATATACGATAGATATATTAACTGCATGATATAGATATACCAAATAGGCATTTATCTCTCTCTTTAGTGGTTTCATTAACACTAGAACTACCAAGCACTAAATGCAACTGGCATACATTGCTTTATAATGACAACAAAATTCCATTTGATTAGATTTCGTATCAGTTTTCTTTAAATATAGCCATATTTATTAAAAAATTTTCTCACGGAAACACATTTATAATTTCAATATTTCTAAAAGAAAAAATTAGACTTATCCGGTAGTTCTAGTCTTAAGTTGTAAAAAATGTACTGATCTTCTTACTGTTTAAAATCGCACCCACACTCAGTTTTGTGAAAAACACTATTATTGCCGTTTATAGGAAAGCTAACCGAGTCGGTTAATTTGTATAATTGACTCCCGTGACGCTCCCGTTGTGAGCGTGTACGAGAGATGATAAGGCTCTTAAATAATGATTCGGACGGCAGAAAAGAGAAAAAGCGGCGAACGATAAATCCATTAACGAGAACGTGGACGAAGTTCATTTAGTAACGGGGTTTGTTTTTGCGGCGCACCGCCCCGCTCCGCTCGCGGACATCCCGCCAACTCTCACGACTTGTAAGTTAGTGGCCTGGGAGAGGCAAACCGAGGCTGTTAAAGATTTAGAGCCGGCCGTTAACGGTCCTCGGCAATTTACATTTGCGACCCGCGAGAGAGCGCGCGGCGACTTCCTTCTTTTTCAGAACCTTTCGGAGAGAGAATAGAGCGCCGCTGACTTCATATAGTTTGCAATTACCGCGAAATTATTTTCTGTTACAATTTTGCTCGGAAGCTCCCTCGGAGCAATCAATTCACCTGCTTATAAATTACTACCTCGAATGAAACTCTGCGCGTAGAATTGCTTTCATATTTCATCTTCGTGTCCTCCATGTCCCTGGTGTGTACCCATTTAAATAAATAGATACTACTTAACAGTAGTATATTAGTATATATTATACATTTAATATTAATTCATTAATGTCCTTTTATACTCAAGCTTTAACGGTTACTTTTACCCCTTCAGAGTATTTTTGTGTCGCCGAAAAAAGAATTTTAATCTTAAAAGTCTTATACACTTAAAAACTTACTCTGTACACACAGAAAATTAGATTACAATTACAAAATTTAAGTTTCATATCTTTTGCTTACATTTTCAAAAAGCTGTTTATGACGTGTTTAGTGAAAAATTAATCTTGAAAAAGTTTAACTGCATAAACTAGCAACATACAGCAACCATGAAAAGCGCGACGTCACAAAGTCCGTCGCGTTGACACAGCTCCGATCAAAGGCCTAGATCATCGATCCTCTCGCTCCTCCGGCGCATGTTCCCCGAGTTTCGTGACGAGCGCTCATCGGTCCGGCCGCGAAGATTAATAATTGTCCCGATGTCTTCATTACACGTCGCGAGGCTTTCTCGCGATTCATACAACCAGGCGCGGGATCGATCTTCCGTGTCGAATTCATTCGAGCGACGAATCAACGTCCACCGATGCGTCTCGATCACTTAGGCGACTTTGTACGGGACAAAGGATGCCCCGACCGAAGGACACAGCGATTCGCAAGCCAATACGCGACGAGAAGAGGTCGGGGATCATCCTCGATCGGCGGAGATAACCGGTCGATCCGCGATTTTACCGCGAGCGGTACGCTTTGAGGATCAAGAGCCGCTCGCGTGAATTTCCGATCCGGATTATATTAAGATAAAGAGCAGTATGGGCGGGACCATGCGGCGCTTCAGACGCCGACGCCGATCTCGTTACAATTTCGGAAAAAGATCGGCGGGAGATCGCGATGGAGATCCATGTTCGAGATCGTTTGCGAGATAACCGTTTGATTTTTTATGCCTGCTCGAGGAGAGATCTGAAACAATACCGAGAGCTTTGTTAGAATTTGTTCGATGGGGTTAGGACCATTGAAGGACCTGTTGGGACCTGTTGAAGGATTTGTTTGATGGAGTTAGGACCGTTTGTTTGATGGTGTCATTGAAGAATTAGGGGCCTCTGACTGTCACCGAAAATCTTAGGTTTGTCATTCAAGATGATAAAATGGAAAATTTGCTTTAGAAAATGGAACTTTTGCGTTAGCTTAACTGGAGCTAGCTGGAAGAAATTGAAGTAGTTGGAACAAATTGAAGCTGGAGAAGAATTACGTTCTAATCAAAGTGTTGATCGTAGGTAACAATACCCACTGGTTGCTATAAAAATAGAGTGTAGGTGGAACTGTTGATAACTTTGAGTGAAAATGGTAAAAAGCAATATGGAATAGAATTTTTGCTTAACACGACCTATGGTAAGGGGCCCAATTAGCGTGGAGGTACGAATTATAGTACCTATATTAATTACACTTATTTTCAAAGCATAATGAACATTGAGAAAGAGATATATAACATCTATATTAACCCATTTGCATCATAACGAAATATGAAAAGAAAGCCTTTATCACCAAACTTTTTTTTATGATATTTAATTAATCAATTTAAGTACAGAAATGGCTATAAGTAAAAAAACTTCATATTTCAGGATTATAAGAAAAAATAAATTGAGCGTATATTCATTATGTTTTAAAAAGAGGTATAATTAATATACGTACACTAAGCCCCGCAGTTGGTATCACTGCAGTAATTGGGTCCCTTATAGGGAGTAATTCAACCTAGCTAAAAATATAAAAAGCTGGGAAACCTAAAGAAATATAATTTAGGTAAATCATTTGTAACGCTTAATAGAAATGCTAAAATTCAATAGAAAATGAAGCTCTAGAGTTGACTCATCGGGACGTAGCATTTGGGACAAGTTGGTCCTTCAGAATCTGGGGTACAATAACGTCAAAAATTACATTAAATTACATTTTACAATAACATCTAGCAATAGTTCCAATTGACTGCCGAAGAATAGAACGTGAGTGGAAGTGTGTTCACGACCTTGGGTCAAAATGGTAAATAGCAGAAGAAAATGGTACTCTCGCGTGAGTGTAACAGGAGCAGCTCGAAGCAAGTCGGTCACCGGTAAGGTGGGCAACAATAACGATCAACGTCGAACAGGATCTCGAAGGGACCAGTCTTTCCAGGATCTGGCTCATAATTACCCGCTTGACCAGTCGGTCCGCGAGAAGGCGTGCAGCTCGCGTTCATCTTCTCTACCGGGTTCACGATTACCGCGCGAGATTAGGACCCGGTGTTCTTCCACCGGTGTTACGGGCGAGACGGAAAAAGAGGGAGAGAGAGAGAGAGAGAGAGAGAGATCCCGTGGCCGCGTGGATCGTGAAATAAGATTCGAGCGGTCGTTCGTTAGGTTTCGCGGAACGGTGGTGCTCCTGATTGGCGTTCGCTCGATCCACTTTACAAGAGGGGAGTCCGTGAGCCGAGATAAAAGGCCGATTTTACGGGGCCTCGCGGAACTCCGCGCAGAGCCGTTCCCGAGCCATCCACCGGCCTGATCGAGGAAGGTATAAAGGGTGCCGACGGGCATTGTCTGGCGTTTAGTGCTGGCCCGACCTTTGCTACATGTATCGCGGCCCCCTCGGCATCCCGATGGGCTTCTTAAACGTTCCCCTCTCTCTCTCTCTCTCTCTTTTTTTCTCTTCTCTCTCCCTCTTTTTCGTTCTTTCTCTCCATCGAGTCTTGCGTTTCGCAGCCGAGTCGTAATACCCGCGCTTACGACTCTGCGTCTCGCACCTATCCGATCGAGACGAAAGACGTTCCTCGTTCCTCTTCTTCTTATTCTTATTCTTCCTCCTCTTCTTCTTTTGTACCCTCCGGGACACCGCGACTTGTTCTTCTGCGGTTCGATGAACGCGCTCTATTAACCCTTCCTAGTCCTACAGTCTTCTAGCGATCAAGTTATTAGGGACCGAAACCATATTTCTTATCCGCGCGACGAATAACTCGCTACAGTAAATTCCCTATACACAGTGCACGCTGGAAACGCAAATGTCACTATGCGTCTGTAGGTCATAAATCTATTACAATTATGGTGATCAAATTATTAGGGACACAGCACCATATTCCTTATCCACGCGACGAATACAGTGAATTCCCGCTATAAGTTGCGCGGTTCTGGCGAGAGACATTTAGACGAAATATGACGTTCTCGTCAAACGTTGCATTTCAAATACACAGTGCACGCTGGAAACGCATATGTCACTGTCAGTCTATATGTCATAATCCTATGGCAATTATGGTGATCGAATTAGTAGAGACACAGTGTCCAAACTATGTTTCTTAACTATGTTTCTAATCATTTCTTACTACTACTGTCTTGCACTGATCAAATTATTAAATTCAGAGAATCGGAAACCATAATTGCCTGTAAAATGAGGGCACGTCATAAGCTAAATTCTGATAAAAACCTGAATCAAGACTAGAGTATGAGCCTAAGGGAATTCTTTCTAAAATGTTTTTTTAACTACCGTTCTCGTTATACGATATGCTCTATATTACTCTGTAATATACACTATGTTTTAATAAATTTCGTAAGAGATTTCCTAATACAAAAAAATTAATATTGAACATGTTCACCACTGATTTGAACAAGATGGCTCGTCCACGAGTAGATCGTGGATCACTATTTCTAAAATACAAGAAAACATGTACAGTCGCAAACATTAATTACATCCTCGCTCAATGCCTACCATAAAAAGTTTTTCTGCTTGATAAATCGTCGATCATTCCGATTTTTATCGACTAATCCATAAAAGTTAGAAGTTACATAAAGCTCCGGAGTCGTCTACTCACGAGTTTACATTCTCGGAAGAAACATCCGTTGAACAATACCGACGATAGTTTACCTGAAATCGGAGGAACTCGACTGTTCTCGTGAATCCCGTAGATCCGATCCGCGCGCAAAACGACATACAATCGAGAAACAAACAATCAAGAATTTGTCTTCGCAGTCCCGTCGACTCGGACCCGGTGTATCACCGAGATCCGCCGTTTCTCAGCTTCACGCACGGCTAGATGAAAATCTCGGAAGGATAAGAATCCTTCAAACGTCGAGGCGTCCTCTCCGCCGCGGAATCTATAATTAAAATCAATCAGCGGGTCTATTTATACCCATCCGCGGCACGATCGACCGCAAAAAGAAGAACGGCTATCGATTCTTCATTCCGATGTCGTAGCTCGTCACGTCCTTCTGCCCCCACCCCTCCCCCACTTGCTCGCCAACCCCCTCTGAACCCCCTTCCCCGATCATCGATCGGCTATCGCGACGCATCACCATCAGCACTTTCATCTGCCTCGCGGTTAGGCGTCATTAGAGAAAAAGACATTCGTCCTCTGGCTTCCCCTCTTCGGCTTCCAGCCTTAACCCTAAGCGTGCCCTCGCAAATCGATTAACGTTAAACTGCAGCCACCTTCATTTTGAAAAAAATTCGCAAGAAATGTATTTACTTGTACATGTGCTTGAGTTAGAAATTTAATCGTTATTAGTTTGCAAAATACTCTGTGCATAAGGAAATAAGGGACCCTCAAGTTCCTCTTATCTTCAAACAATAGCTATCGACCACCGAACAATTAAACTTATTAATTGCTAAATTATGGATTTTATATATTCATGATAAGATTGTGTAGGTACAAATCAAGACTGAAGAAACTGGAAGAATATCGTTGCACTATTTTAGACTTAGTGAAATTGTCAAAAGAAAGAGTTTATTTATATTTATTTATTCTTATATTTATATTTATATCGTATGGGTATAGATCAAGGTATAAATCATTTTACCTGTATAGGTAAAAATCAAGACTGAAGACTTGGGAAGAATATCGTTGCACTATTTTAGACTTATTGAGATTATCAAAAGAAAGAGTTTATTTATACTTATATTTATATTGTATAAATATTATAGATCAAGGTATAAATCATTTTACCTGTATAGGTAAAAATCAAGACTGAAGACTTGGGAAGAATATCGTTGCACTATTTTAGACTTATTGAGATTATCAAAAGAAAGAGTTTATTTATACTTATATTTATATTGTATGAATATTATAGATCAAGGTATAAATCATTTTACCTGCATGTGTAAAAATCAACACTGAAGCCATTGGAAGAATATCGTTGCACCATTTTAGGCTTATTGAAATTATTAAAAGAAAGAATTTATTTATACTTATTTATATTTATATTTACGTTTATATTATATTCATACTCATATTTATTCGTACTTTTTACAATTAAATTACGTTTTTAGTTTGCACAGAAGTCTGCGGACTGCTAAATGTATAATACGACGATGCAGTAGAATAATCATTCCAGTAGTCAGCCATTTGGGACCAGTAGGCGTCCATCTCGAGCGTTGCTGTTAGTGATGTGCCATTTTCTAAATTTGTTATACGAGGCCATGAAGCTGTTGAACTGTGCTCATTTCAAAATTCAGTTCATCCTATCTACTAAAATAAATAAATACAAGAATACATTCGCATCTACTCCGTGAACGAAGCACTTCTCACAGTCTCCACGTCTTCCGAAAAGCAGGCTTTTTCCAGGCGCGTCGGTTTTCCGCGAAGGGTGCGACAAGGTCGGAAACTTTGTGGATTCTGCAGGAATTTACGTGACAGCTGGAGGCTCAAGAGTTCTTCTGGGGTTAACAGTGCCGATAACGGACGTCGGATTTTTCCGTCGTTCCGACGGTTCGATAACACGTCGCGCGTATGCCCGGTCGTCGGCCGCGCATGGATATCGTTTCGCGCGCGCGGTGAAATTCCTTTCTGGGAAATTAAGCGGGCTTTCAGAAATCGACGTTGCACCTGGGGGGCCGTCGTGGCAGGAAGGACACTCTTTAAACAGAGAACGTTACGCGCACCGCGCAAATGTAAACGGCCGTTACTCCCTGACCTCGTCGTATCTCCCGTTTCCACGTCGGGTTGACACCGCGGCGCACGGAACCGCGTTCAACCGAGAATAGGATAAACCTGACTTCTCTGTGTGTACCGTTTTATGGATTTGCCCGCCGAGCCATAAAGGATAATGCCGGCGAGCGCCGCTCGGGCCACGTATTACATTTATGCATGCGTATATCACGCATCTAATTGTGCCCGAACGATTCGGCGTTACGCCGATTGTTCGCCGGCCCGGCCGCGCAAAAATTATAGCATTACGCCGCCATTTTCTCCGCCAGTGCTTGCCAAAAATCCCACGATTTTTTAAACCTTTAACTGCAGCGCTTAAAACGTTTTGTCACGCGATATTCGCACGGCAATGGTCAGCTAAAACAATTAAAAATTAAATTGTTCCTATAGTCAAAGAATCACATTGCTAGGAACAAGAATAATCAGCCTGAATAGTGTTGAGTAGTATTTTTTTAGTAGTATTTAGTAATAGTATTTTTATATTTATCTTATTAGTCTTAAAAATACAGTTTCGAGAAAATAAGATTTTATTAGTTTTAAGCAGCGAGAATTTTCGATCTAGGCCAACGGAATATTATAGTTCTCCCGTTTACATTCCCCCCCCACCCTTTCGAACGGCTTTGAAATGTAAATCGCGCCTTTTCAGTGCATTTATCGTCGTGATATGAGAATTAATTCGTGAAATCGTTGCACCGCGTGCAAATCTCCGCAGTGAAAGACACGGTGCACACATGCGGACTCGTTACATAAAACACGACTAAACGAGATCGTTTCATAAAACGGGAATTGATTCGTCTCGTTAATTCCTAAGTAAGACGTATGATACTATAAATAATTTCTCTTTAAGGCCTCTCAAGTTATTACTATAATTCTTTTCGTTTGAAACGTGTGTAGAATAGAACAGGAGGTTTTCGTTCGAATATCAAGTTTATTATTAGTGATTTTAATGGTAGAGCTGAGACTCGGTTTTATGAAGGTGCTCCGACTGATGCAATAATTATTTTCTTCGTTTCTGTAAATTGTATGTTGCGAGTTGCAAAGAGAATGGACGACTACAATATAACATTTTAACATATAATATTCTTTGATATAGTAATTCAATTTAATGATTTCGCGTTAACGTATCAATTTTATTCTTTAGTTAATAATGAAGAACATACAGGTCATACAATTAGTCAGCTGTACAAGGTTGTAGCTTGTAATTTAAAGATGGTAACCTAATAAATCCTTCAGTTGTGATGGTATAAAAAATATTTCCTATGTAATTTGTTGGAAATGAATTTCATATTTAAGTTTAATTTTGTGTGATTAATATCTCGCGAGTAATTGTAATATTAATATTATGCGTTACCAAAGGTATATTTAGGATTCTTTGAGCATTTAAATTTTGTGGAACGGGAAAAAATTGTTGGATGCCATTTTCCACGAATTGTAATTATTTCTATATTGTAGCTTCTAGAGTGCTTTTAATTTTATGTGATAATAATATAATATCATATTATTATGATATCATATTATTATTATTATCACATTATTTTATGTGTAATAATATATAATATCTCGTGTGTAATTGTAATATTAACACTTTGAACGCCAAACAAGAAAGCTCAAAAATTCCACGAAATCAAAGTAAGTTATTTGATAAAATAGAAATTGGAAAAATTAAATGTATGATATTGTGTGGTTCTCCAACTTTCTTGCGTGTTACAGATCCTAATAAAATTTGGAACAATTAATATATTAACGCAAAAATTCATTTTAAAACTTGGACAAATAATTCCGTCACCCACATATGGGTGACATGGCAATCAACGTGTTAATATTATGTGTTACCAAACGTATATTTAGGATTCTTTAAGCATTTGATTTTTGTAGAACGGGAAAAAATTGTTGGATGCCATTTTCCACGAATTTTAATTATTTCTACATTGCAGCTTCTAGAGTGCTTTTAATTTTATGTGACTAATATCTCGTGAGTAATTGTAATATTAATATTATGTGTTACCACACCTATATTTAGATTTTTATGAGCATTTAATATTTGTAGAACAGAAAAAAATTGTTCGATGCCATTTTCCACAAATAGTATTTCCGTATTGCAGCTTCTGGAGTGCTCTTGTAAAAAGTCAATGTGTTTTATGCTCTGTAGTGATTATTTCGTCTTGAAAACTGACCGCAGGTTTCCGAAACAAAATTTTTCGAACAATCGCAAAAAGGAAGCTGTAAGACAAGGTCTATAAGACCTATCCTGAGAAAAAGAGCGCGGTATCAATGCTGGCATACCTGAGCCAACAACGCGTCCTCCCCCACATAGAAAGTGGTCTTCACACGATACGGGCAGCACCATAAACCCGCGACAATTTCCGGATAGCTAGGCGAGCCATTTACGGGAGCTGCCTAAGAAATTGTCATACGAGAAGTTGGCGGCGCAGGGAGCGAGAGCGGTCTTTCTTGCCGGGCCGGCAACAATCGTATCTCCATACAAATTGAACCGATCAACGCTGCCTCGGGACTTGAAATTACTCCCGGAGCGGTGCTCATTCCACAAAGGATACGTCACCGGAGGCGCGGGCACCGAGAAAACCTTTCCGTTCCATCTTCCGTCGATCCTGCTGATTTTGCACGCGTGTCTGTTACGCAAACAGCTCGCTTGAAGAGAACGCGGGGCTTACTCACCGGCCAACTTCTGTTCCCTCCGCATTCCAATTAGGAATCGACGCGGACACAATGGCCCGAACCGACGGCAGCTAATCGCGTACCAATTAATTCGCGCAATCAACGATTAATAATATATTCCGTCGGCCTTGCCGCTCTTTCGACCGTCCCTGTTTGCATCGCGGTGTAGCCTCGCAAATCCTTTCATCTAGCCGATTAGAGCAACAAAACGTCCATCATCGCTATCTAGTGAAAAGAATACGCTTTTTAGAGTGCCTCGTTCTCTTACACCGCGTTGACCGTGATCCTCCGTGGGACTCCTTTAGTAATTAAGCCTTTGATCTACAATATCCGTGGCATGTTACCTAAAAAATCATTAAAATAAGAACTCAATTTTTACGTTTTTCTACAGCTTCTTGCAGCTGATGTAAAAGATGTTCAATTTTTAAAAGAGTCTGCGCTCCATTCATTTCTTTTTAATTGGAATAAAATACTGCTGCCTTCTTGTTGACCCGTTGAACAATTTTTAACTCGAAAACCATACGTATCTACCTACCTAGATAATTTTTTTTCGTTTTATGCGTAAAAGACTGATGCAAAAAATATTTTTATATTTTTAGTGGCGCCTCAGAATCGCCACTCGGCACTATTTTCATTCTAAAACTAAATTTTTCTTCCGTCTTAGAATATTTTCATTTTATTCATACGAAACTGATCCGATTTCCACATACAATATTTAAATGTTTAGTAATCTATTAAATACAAATTTTGTAATGTAACAAATATTTATATAGTGATGCTTCAGAGTCACCACTCGAGTGCTAAAGGACCTGATCCAAATCCCATGACTATCACCAACTAATTCTCAATGAACAGATGTTTACATAAATAGCTTGCCGAGCGTACTGCGCTCTTAACTGCAGAGAACAGCCTGCAATTGCAACTGCGTAAAATCCTCGGCGCAGTTACGAGCCGGAAAAGTGTTCCGAGGCGGATGCGCGTTTATTCGCGAGCGAGGAAAATGGCGTCGGGCGGGAGGAACGTATAGCAAGCGGCGATAATTCGCGTATCTAAGGGTTTTCGCGGCGGTAAGGGTAATGATAATTAAGTCGAGGGACGGTCGGGCCATTTTGGACGTTGCGGTCCTAAGGTTAAAGCCTGGTTCTCAGGCAGCGCCGTCCCATACGTCAACTTATTTACGTGGACGTAGGCGAATGCCAACGACGCGACGCGACGCGACGCGACGGTACCTTGGGGCATAATAACACGTTTATGGGGGGATCGGGTAGGATAGCGTTGCGTTTATATCGAATTTCTTCGCCGCATTACTTTGTCAGTGATAGTCACTATGAGCACGATATCCTGGCAGCTCGTGGAGGGGCTAGGAGGGGAGGGTAGAGGGGGATGGGAAGAGAGGAATACGGCGCAAGGCTGCCGGTCGGCAATGCATGAGCATGCATTACCCAAAGATTACGATTATTTTATTACACTATACGCGCCAGTCGTAAAATTCGCGTGCCATTTTAACAACTGGCTTCCTGCTGATGCCGGTCTATACCCGAGCCGGCCGATCGCGGTTAGGGGACAGGCGTGTGGACGAACCTGGGTGCTTTTTAATTGATAAATAAATCACCGGTGAACCGGGTAGAACCCGACGATGCGAGAGAGAACCCTCTCCGATCGCGTAGATGGTCCAGCATCCTCGGCCCCGGCGGTTTTTGTCGCACTTTCTTTCCTAAGTGACGAGAGATTGATGCGCTTCCCGGCTAATTCCCACGGGGACCGGGATTTTCGATGCGCTCCGGCATTATTTCGCTGTTATGCCTGATGGATTAAGGTTGTCACTTTACGCCGGAGATTTATTAACGCGTAGAAAGGATTGAGTCGCGCCGAAACGTCACCAGAAACGACATATGCGATGATATTTAGTAATTATTAGAAACCCGCGCCGACGACGACGACGAAGACGACCGAAAGAACGAAAGAATTGACTAAGATTGATAAACGTGCTACATTAGAACCCTTAATCAACGATATAAATTTCTATTTAGCCGCCGATCTTTATAAATTAATTTACGCGCGGCCCGCGGCCACCGACGCTTTCAAATCTGATATTTTATCATATTTCGAGGATGTTTATTCCGCCGTCCGGTTATAAATTTTCAATCCGTCGACACCGCAGGGGTGATAGAAAGTTTAGAAGATGGTCTCCGAACCACGCGTTCCGGTGAATGGTAACGGGTTCTATTTTACTTATGCAAGTGACGCTGGAATTTAGTACCTGATGGACACTTGCGCTAAAATATCTTCGGCTTTTCTGTTCTGGTTCTCCGAGTACTTATACGCTGATCAAAAATGTCAGAACTAGCAATAATATCAAGAAGAAGATCTACAATTAATAAAAATATTGTTGTTCGACGGAGTATGCTTCCCAGAGGACCCTTTCCAAAGGGCCCTCCATCAAAATCAAGGTCACGACCCCTCCTAAAAGACGTCCTCCAGAGTCAAGCTGAAGTTCAGGCTGATAGAAGTTTGACAAAGGCCGCAATTAGGGAAAAGTGACGGCACAATACCACCGAAACTGTAATATTAATAGCGAACACGACTTTTAGATGCGCTATAGAGGTTACGGAAGCCCATTGGCGGCGACCATCCGTCCGGCCATTGTGGTCCTCGCAGTGGGAGCGCGTTTACACGGTCTATCGTTTGGTTTCCGAAGCTGAGATTTTTGTGGTGCCGGGCTCCTTTGTGCCCCACCGACGTCGTTCTACTATGTAGCCCGTGTTCCTGCTTCACGGTAGCCACCATACGTCGGTAGCCGACGGTATTTACCTACTTACGCGGTCGCAGCCACACACGTGGCGCGATGTGTGTGCATGCGCTGTCCGGGCATAATGCTCGAGAAATATGAGCTCACGACCCCCGGCCATACGGATTCTGATGATGAGAACGAAATGAGGCTGACCGAGGTAGCAGCGTCCGGAGGAGATCGTAGAGTGATTCATTGGCGGGCAGCCCGGGGATTAAAAATTGCCCCGTGTCGGAGGTCGATGGTATTTTACCTTGAAAATCGAGCGGTTGCCCCCATTTCATGGTCCTCAGGGTTTCAACTATCTCTCCTTGTCGCTGACTTCGGGGGACCTTCGAAATTTAGGGAAGCCAACTTGTCTAGTTTAGACCTAATGTACAATCCATAGCTTTGACTCACAGCTCCATTAATACTCTGCAAATATTTTTTATTTCAAACCTGAATGCATAGGGAATTGATATAATCAGGAATATTAGAAGAATTTTTCTTTCACATGGTGGATCTGAAACATGGTGGATCAAATTAGGATCTATTCTAAGCAATTTGGACCAACCTTCTTTATAAAAAGTAACTAACCTTCAAATTGACTGCTTTGCATAGATTGTTTCGTAAATGAAGTTTTGCTCATAGTCCACCATTTTCTGAAGAGAAGTATGTCAGAAGCCATTTTGAATTCCCATCATATACTTTTCCTGTACAAACGTAGAGAATTTTTCTTTCACATGGTGGATCTGAAACATGGTGGATCAAATTAGGATCTGCTCTAAGCAATTTGGACCAACCTTCTTTATAAAAAGTAACTAACCTCCAAATTGACTGCTTTGCATAGATTGTTTCGTAAATGAAGTTTTGCTCATGGTCCATCATTTTCTGAAGAGAAGTTTGTCAGAAGCCATTTTGAATTCCCATCATATACTATTCCTGTACAAACGTGGAGAATTTTTCTTTCACATGATGGATCTGAAACATGGTGGATCAAATTAGGATCTGCTCTAAGCAATTTGGACCAACCTTCTTTATAAAAAGTAACTAACCTCCAAATTGACTGCTTTGCATAGATTGTTTCGTAAATGAAGTTTTGCTCATAGTCCACCATTTTCTGAAGAGAAGTTTGTCAGAAGCTATTTTGAATTCCCATCATATACTTTTCCTGTAAAAACGTAGAGAATTGGCTACAGTATAAATGTATAGAGAAGTTGGAAAATTACTAGTTCATGCTAACAATAGGTCATGGTAATAGAACATCGCATAAAGTGCAGAATTTTCAAAAAGTTTTGTGATACTAATATTTTTCCGTGTCTGGTGGCCGTTCCCAGTTGGCCGATTTGAATGAAAATCCAGTTGCATAAACTAGCAGCGTCGTGATTACAGGATCGTTCGCAAAGACCATCAATCGCGACTCGGGAGAGCAACGCTGCGCCGCGGGGAAAATAAAAACATTCGCGAAGCGGCGTCCGCTTGCTTCGCGAGCATCATACAATTATTCTATGCTGGTTACCATACAATGCTTACTTAAAGTCAGAGATTTCGTCGCGCGATTTCTAAGAGCCACCAGCAAAATGGCTTCATCGGCCGGCCGCTTTGCATACGGCTCCGTTCCGACTCCTTCGCCGACAGACGGCTCGCCAAACTCCTTTCCGACACTGTACAACAAATGGCGGCGTGTAAGTAAAATCACACTTTTCTTCCCATCTGCACGCTGGTGTTTTTATCTCGATCCTGAAAGACTTGACATTAATGTTACGAATCTTGTGTTTGCAGGATTTACATTTTTTATTATATTTTCATTATATTATATCATTGCTCAATACTACATTTATTATATTTCATCATTACTTATTATTACACTCTTTTCCAACACTGTACAACAAATGGCGGCGTGTAAGTAAAATCACACTTTTCTTTCCGTCCTAATGGACTTGACATTAATGTTACAAATATTGTGCTTGCAGGATTTATGTTATTTACACTTATATATATTCATTTATGGATTTGATAGCATGGTTTATCATTGCCAACACTCTTTCCCGACACTGTACAACAATTGGCGGCGTGTAAGTAAAATCACACTTTTCCTCCCATCTGCACGGTGGTGTTTTTATCTCGATCCTGAAAGACTTGACATTAATGTTACGAATCTTGTGCTTGCAAGATTTATGTTTTTTTATTATATTTTCATTATATTATATCATTACTCATTCTTACATTTATTATATTTCATCATTGCTTATTATTACACTCTTTTCCGACACTGTACAACAAATGGCGGCGTGTAAGTAAAATCACACTTTTCTTCCCGTCCTAATAGACTTGACATTAATGTTACAAATATTGTGCTTGCAGGATTTATGTTATTTACACTTATATATATTCTTTTATGGATTTGATAGCATGGTTTATCATTGCCAACACTCTTTTCCGACACTGTACAACAATTGGCGGCGTGTAAATAAAATCACACTTTTCTTCCCGTCCTAATAGACTTGACATTAATGTTAAAAATATTGTGCTTGCAGGATTTACGTTTTCTACTTATATACATGTGTATTTTTATGGTAGTGATCATTATTTATTATTGTCAGCAACTGAGGGTAATATTGATATTTACTTGGTCAATCGATAGTCAAGATTTAACAACTATCTACAGGATGTTGGTAGCTTTATTGAGATTGATCATTAAATTGTGGGATTTGCATATTTGTGTAAAAAATTAATAGGAGAAAAATTGTAGACATTATAAGAGCCGATAAACATTCTTTCATCATTAGGTGTACTTTATGTATAGTCTTTTCTGCATAACCACCTTTTTAATAATGCTTACTAAATTACCGTAAATTAATAATCCTCAAATTATTCTGGCGTACCTGCAGTTTCATATGCTCCCAATTTAATCTTGTCACAAACGCATAAAATCTGCGGTCTAGTATACCCTAAACATGTTCATACTGTTCACAGAATGAGCGTGGCCTTCACGAGTGAGTCATAACGAATGGAGACCAACAAATACTATAAAGCACACCATAAACGTGTCCATTCGTTAGTAACCATCGCGCAATAACAGAAAGCGATATAATACGAGATGACGAACAGAAATAATCGAGAAGTTGATTGCCGATAAATCCCAACTTTCCAACACCCTAACCTAAAAACCAAGACCAAAGCCGCACAAAATACTTCCAATAAACCAGAGAGAAGGTGCGACCACATTTTCCGCAGCAGCGGGAAGTCCCGCAAAGCGGATTTTCTCCGTCGGGAGAGTCCATCGTCCAATTTGTTCCGAATAAAATGGCCCCCGGACGGCTCGGCTCGTCCTGGGAATGCTGGCCGTTAGAAAACGCAAAGAAAACACCGTCCGGCCTCCCGTCGTGATTTTTCCGCGCAATTACACACCTCATAAACCTCTCCTCGCCGTCGTTTCATTCCCGGTCCCGTGTTTATCGTTGCTGGCGGCGCGATCGCCTCGCCGTCCAATAATAATACCATCGGCCGTCCATAATCCGTCGTATCATGACGTTTGCTCGGCGTGTCTGGGCTTTTGTGTCGGGGGGCCCGATCCTGCGCGGGCCCGACGGCGGCGGGTAACTCGCAGTCGGGGCCCGGTGTCACGGGCAACACAGGTGCACAATGCACGCGAGAAGAGTCCCGTACGGTAGACTACTTAAAATGCATTGGCAATAAGCCACGTCGCGTTACGCGTCGGCTGCGAGTTGTCTATGGTCCCGGCCACTCAGGCTGAAAAGTTCCTCGTCTAGTCGCATAAGCGGCAGAGCCGGAGGAGCACGATGCGCGCCGCGGTTTCCGCTGCAGAATGCACCACCGAGCTGCAGTCAAGCAGAAAGAAAATCCCGAGAAAGAGAGAGAGAGAGAGAACGACGGATTGCGTGAAAACACAGGAAGAGGGAGGCTAAATGGCACTCGCCGATGCTTTTCCGTTTACGACAACCCCCGGACAGGGTTACCGGGACCCTCGCAACCACGCAGTAAATAATACCATGCGTAATTAGGATTGTCGCGTGTGCTGCACGGCCGAACACGCCGGTTCTCCGTGTCGTAGCTCTCGCTCGCTCTCCCGGGCCTCTGTCTAGTCACGGACGGATCAATTTCACGTTTCTTGCGCGATAGCTCGCTTATTTAATGGCCCCCCGGGCTCCTAAGAACCGATCGTTCCGTTAATTACCTTGAGAATTGTACTAATTGTGCGCCGTGGGCGTCATTGTGCCACCAGACACCCTGTGGGGTATTCGGATACCCCGAAAGCGGTAAAACACGGTTTATGATTGAATTCGCGTATTTGTTCTTCGGCCTTTTATCACGGTTAATTGGAACGCGTGGTTGCAGTCTTGGTGGACGAGAATCGTCTGTAAACTTTGCTATTCCAAGTCGTAACGGCTCTTACCGATTTGATTTACGCTACTTAACAAGCATGCTGTCGCTGGTTTTAATATTGTCTCGTTTTTACTTATCACTCAAATTTGACTTTGATCATTATTTAGTTTCTTTTCTACGATATCGATGCGATTGAGAAGTTAGAAAGTGATTTCGAAAATACCAGAGATTCCAAAATGAAATTTCAATACAATGGAACTAGAATATAATTTTAGGTGTACAAATTACATAAGTGGCTCTCACAATTGAAAAGTTGTAGCTTTATTTTAATTCCAAATCTTTCATTCTTTACATTATTAATTGTCTCTAAGGTGATGTAAATGCAGAAAATATCATAGACAACATTTCGATAATGTACATTACTCCAAGGATGAAGAAAAAGCTACTAATTAATTTCTACACCTAGACTGTAGATTTAAGATAATTACTAGATTGTAGATTTTATGCACTTATGTGGAAAAAGGGTAGACCAAAGTTAAAATAGTGAAAACTAAAAATCAAAATTTAAATTACTGTTTAAAAAATCTAAAAATACTGTTTCCTTATTTTGGAATAAGTAATCAAGGAAAGAAGAAGATGTAGCTCCTCTGTATGTTGTAACGAATGCAGACAAATTTTACTTTGCATATCTGCTGTCTAATAATTATACAAAGCACCAAATGTTCGAATACCTGTCCGATCCGCTGGGTCCCGCGATTTCTTTTCTACCGGCGAGATACTTTCGCTAAAAATTCGCCGACGCCGCTCATCATTGGTCCGTGGGAACCTGGATTCCGTTCCGAAGTTTCGAAACAGAAATCTACAATTCTATCCAGCAGGATTCCAAGGGGTCAGGATCTCTGGGGAAGCGACGCGGCACTTTTTGCCAGGTCCATTAACCCAGACCGGCGCGTCGGCAGGTTCGTTGTTCTAATTTTCATACGGTCAGGTTCGGAGCGCGAGGTCGACGCGCGTTGGGTCGAAGACCCCGCGGCTCTCCGGCTCGGTAATTAATTGGGAACAGTATTAAAATGATCGGCCTATCGTTCTTCCTCGTCCATAAATACCTCGCCTCGGTTGCCGGGTTGGAGCAAGAACGCGACGTTCCCTCGCCGCTGACAGCCACTTTTTAATCATGTCCTTCTTTTTCCGGCCGTCGATAATTCATCAACTTTTTTTTTCTCGCCTGGCTCGGGACACTGGCTATGATTTCGGGCTTTCGCACTATTGCGCGCACGTTCCCACAATTCACTCTTTTCCAATGCACTCTTTTGGAGCTTCAGTGTTTAGGCTTTCGGGTGCAAGCCTTGTCCTTTTGGAATCATTCTACCAATACCTTGAAAGCATTGTGTTTAGTTACATCAACGATTAGAAGGACTAGTTGACAAGGATTAGTTGACCGTGCATTTTATGTCTAATTTCTATGTCTAAGTAGATTGTGAGAAATAGAAGTTATATAAATATGTACATATTTCTTCTTCGAACACTTTGTATGGGTGACACAGTTATTTTTGTCAACTTTAAAAATGAATTATTATTACAGTCTATTCGATAAACCAAATTTATTTAGGATCTATGAGGTGTAACAAGGTTACATTAGCAATAATATATCTACGGTCTTCTATTTTTATATTATTGAACAATTTGCTTTAGCTTTGTCTGACTTTTATGAGCATTCATGTGACAGTCAACGTGTTAAGTTAACACTACCGGTTCCAGATTTTTTATTTTACAATTACTGAAATTATAAAGATGGTTCCGTGGGAAATGATTAAAGAGATATATTCAGTAGAGCATTATATTATAATACGAACTGCACAAAATCTAAATAAATTCAAACTCGTCATTTTTGTCAGACAACACGTTCCAGTTACCTTTAACAAGTCAACAAGTTAAAAAATAATATAACAGTATCATTAAATCTTCCAATGCTTTTAAAATCATACAGCGAACCTATTCACTTTTACCATAAATCAATTGCAAAATGACCCAAAAGCTACAAAGGCTAACTGGCAAAGACCTCAATAATAAAAACTGTTAATTACAAATCACCTCGGAGAATCATTAACGCTCAGAGAGCCGAGCACCACGGGGCGGCGATCTACGTTCCGATTCCGGATCCGCGTTCGATCGTGGAGGGGAATGGACATCCGGACGTCCCAGGATTCATCCGATACGTCCCTCCCCATCATTCTCTCGTTGCACTACCGTGGTACGCGGGCAAAACGGTGGTCGGAGATATCGCGATTGCTCGTTCGAGAGCGAACGAGGTGGTTGAAACGTAATACTGGTAACGAGTACCTAATTCAAGCACGCCCGCGTCATAAGTCCGGCAAAGCACGCTGTAAGTTGCCCCCGCTAGTCGTAATGGTGTTTATGGGCAATTCCCGGCTGGCCGTGGTGCTGGTAGCAAACGGCGAGCTCGCGCCTCGATCCGCTTATTCCGGAAACGTATCGACGATCTTCTACCATTGGAATTCCACTTTTCCCGCGCGAATTTGTAGCTGGATCGATCGTACCATTTCCAACCCGACCCGATAATAATTATTCTGGCATCTTCGATCCATAGATCTGGCAAGTAGGGAGCAATCTGACTAGTAAATCGAACAATAAAACCATTGATACAGTCTTTTCTCGATGTTTGTCGCAGATACTTGGCTGATAAAAGTCGCAGAACTATCCCCACCACTTACCTACACTTCGTGAGGGGTCACGAAGATCGAGAGGCCTCGGATGCTGAGGACTGTAAACATAATACAAAGAGTAATAGTATCTCTTGGACGATATATGTCGCTGGCAAGACCCGTGTTGTTGACATATATCGAGAATACATTGTACTGGGAAGACAATGATGTTTCACTTGACTTCTAGTGTCTCGTAACATCAAAGTACTGCACACAACCACAGTATTCATTACTAAATATATTGAACAAACTGAAACAATGATGAATACAATGTAACTTGTCCATGGGTGTCACATTGCTACCATCCATTTATATAATTTGATAAAAATGAAAGCAACTTGCATTACTAAATAATGACAACACGACAGAACTAATAAATTGATTGAGACAGTTTTCGATATAATAAATTGATTTGTTTAGCGGTGTAAACAAATGCAGTCGGATGGAGCCTACGGTCACACTATAGACAGCCTAAACCACTTAAATAACCTCGGTCTACATACTGTCGAGAGACGAAAGAGAAATTGTTAATAAAGTTGTACCCCCTGTTACCTTGTAACAAGCTGCTTTGAAATATTCTAAGCGACCCAGAGCAGTATAAAATCTCTTCTAAAAAGCTTTTTAATTCACAGAAAGCGTACGTTGCACCTTCAATCGCAATAACTGTATGGATCATTGTTAACCCCTTGCCCTACAATAACGAGCCAGACTCGTGATGAAGATTTTGAATGGACTCCAATATATGGGAACGTTATTAATTTCCTTTAAACTGAAATAAAATTCTATTTTGTTGTAGTTGATATATGTCCTTTGAAGAATACATAGGCATACAATAAATATAAACTATCTTCTTTTTCTATGAAATTCTAAACGACGAAGAATTTCTAATCGTTATAATCACAAAATAAATAGTAGTGCAAGGGGTTAAATCAGCCACGGACGGACATCGATTATTTCGAGGAAATGTAGTGGAATCGTGGAATCGAATTGACTCGCGTAATCGGATCGAAATAATTCCGTCTGGATCCCGTAGGATCGTTGTCGAAACTCGCTCGGCGAGTTCTCAGTGCCGTTCACGCGCTCGTAAAGCTCGTCCATTTGAATATGAATAAAGTGCGTCGGTACGCGCGCATCCCCGGCAATCCGAGCTGCTACGCTCGGCCGAACTCAGGAGTGTTTTACGCGCACGCATTTATGGATTGTTTAATGGCGGCCGCCTACAAATTAGACGAGCGGTAAATCAGCGATCGAGCGGACCACACTCGCGGCCCGGTACAATGCGCAGGGGCCCGACGGTGCGGGCATTGTTGCGGGCCCGGGCGTCACGCCTCGACCAATAAAATATTGGGTGCACGCGAGCGTCCGCGAAAGGCCAGAGCGACAGAACCACTTCGAGGGATTATATTCGTGGTCCTTCCTCGCCGAGGAGAAAACCACGGCTCGCTCGTATATCAAACACCAACCGGATAAAATACGTCCCGGGATAGGAATAATGAGCCGTCGCCGTGGAAACGCGTGAGAAAACTCGTCGACCGCCATTGTACCCGGCGACGGTAAAACCGGGGAAGGAAAAAACCCGGAACGCTATAGCCGACGCAAAATCAACTGGCCTCGAGAGGCCATCTGACCCCCCACCTACCATATTTTCTCCGAGTAGATTCCTCCGGATAATGAGATTTCAGCGTTTAGAAAGGCGATACGATAATTCGATACACATTTATTTTCATAGAATTTCAATTATGCTTTAAATTATACAAATCTCTCTCCTCCTTTTTTTACAATTTCTAATTTCCTGAAAAGCGAGAAAATTTATATTTATTGTGTGCCTATATGTTCTCCAATAACTGAACACTAACTGAAACCAAAGTAGAATTCTATTTCGGTTTAAAGGAAATTAATAACGTATTTATTGAACTGTGTTCAGAATCATCGTCGCGAGTCTGACACGATGTTGTAATTTCCTGAACCGGGAGAAAATTTATATTTATTGTGTGCCTATATGTTCTCCAATAACTGAACACTAACTGAAACCAAAGTAGAATTCTATTTCGGTTTAAAGGAAATTAATAACGTATTTATTGAACTGTGTTCAGAATCATCGTCGCGAGTCTGACACGATGTTGTTGGGCAAGGAGTTGAATGCTCCTGAGGACAAACACAACGCTATCTCCAAAAAGCGTCATTCAATGAAGTTATTAAGCATTGGTATAATATTGTTTTTATTATTCAATTTATATATTCAAACTTGCCGTACCGATACGCCATGGGTTGCAAACGGGTTAACCGTCTATTTACGGTTTAATTTTAATCGTCATACCAAGATCCGGAAACAGGTATTATTAGAATAATTTTTTAAAGTCCGCTAAGCTCTCCTTTTTATTCATGCAAAAATTTAAATCTCAAGACGCATCCTCTTTCCGCAATTCGTGATGCAAACACGGTAAACAAAATCGATATCAGTCACGATATGTTATAAAATAAACCCGTGAACAATATCTCGAGGCATTCAACGTTGCAAACACCGCAAATTCGTACTAGGATTTCAGTTACGAAAGTAACCTCCGCGGCCAATCAATTTCCACGCGGCCATGCTCTCCTAATAACATTACAGATTCATTGTAAAAGTGCATAATACAGCTGACTATATATCTCCCGGAAATGTTAATGTAAATGAAAGCGTGGAGATCCGATATAAAATTCATTAGTTCCGAAACCGATCAATTTCTGCGCGGCTATAATCTCCTAATAATATTGCAGATTAATTGTAAAACAAATATCGCAGTTACGGAATATCTTGTAAACGGCAAATAAACGTTGTTGAACGTTGAAAAATCGGGGACGCTCTCCGCCCGGTTTCCTCTCACCGAGAAAATCGGCAACGGTTAGGCCAGCGGATTATGATCGCGGACTATAGCCAGCAGGTAACAGGGCCGCTTCTCCCGCGGATTTTCCCATAATGTCAGTGGGTTAGCCGCGGCCGTGTTTTCTAAAGAGGCCGCGTAACGCGCGGAAATCGTGATTCGCGGCCGATTATCGATGCACCGGTAACCAGCGGCGTACGTGCATTTCGTCCGACTTTCTCACGCTGACTATTGTCATCATAATGCCGCTCGCCACGCGAATTACTTATAACTTCTCTGTCGAGGAGGTATCCGCGCGATCGGTCTCTACTTCCGTATTAATACTGCATCGAATAGACGAACTCGAATAGACAAAACTTTAACACCGAACGTACCGAGCTGTAACTGTAACAGGTACATGTTGCCTTATAAAAATGACAAGATTTAACCCGTTTGCATCATTAGCGCATATATACGCTCAATCTTCCTGGTCACTATCATTATTCGTTAGCTAAAAAATAGAAACGGTGAGTGTTGTTGGAGATGAAAGTAGTAATTCTGATTGTTTCTTATAATGCTCAAATATGAAGTTCTTTTACTTGTAGTCACCTTTGTACTTAAATATAATGAAAAATAAGTTTGGTGGTAAAGGTTTCATATTTCCTTATGATGCAAATGGGTTAACTCAGTTAGGCTTTGCGCGGTTCTTATTGCAATGCGTGCTCTACTAAAGATATTTATTGAATCATTGAAAGCATCTTTATAATGTCAAAAATTGTCAAATAAAAATCTAGAACCGGTCATCTGACCGGTACGTTTTGTATGAAACTCTGGTCGGCCTAGGAGGCAGCCGTGGCCGCTAGAAAATTTTTGTTTCGCATCCGCTGTCTAATGATTAACACTTTGACTGCCAAGCTAGAAACCTCAAAAATTCCATCAAGTTAATGTGTTATTTAATGAAATAAAAATTGAAAAAAATTATATCTATGATATTGAGTGGTCCTCCAACTTTCTGGTATTTTACAGATCCTTAAAAAATTTGATACAATTAATATATTAGCGTAAAAATTCATTTTAAAATTTGGACAAATAATTCCGTCACCCACATATGGGTGACATGGTAATCAACGTGTTAAAAAAAACAAAATGTAAGAAGGTGACGTTCGGGACACTATGTCGAGGAACGACTATGCATTTCGTCCGACTTTCTCACGCCGACTATTATCATCATAATGCCGCTCGCCACGCGAATTACTTATAACTTCTCTGTCGAGGAGGTATCCGCGCGATCGGTCTCCACTTCCGTATTAAAACTGCATCGAATAGACGAACTCGAATAGACAAAACTTTAACACCGAACGTACCGAGCTGTAAATGTAACAGGTACATGTTGCCTTATCAAAATGACAAGACTTAGCCCGTTTGCATCATTAGCGCATATATACGCTCAATCTTCCTGGTCACTATCATTATTCGTTAGCTAAAAAATAGAAACGGTGAGTGTTGTTGGAGATGAAAGAAGTAATTCTGATTTTTTCTTATAATGCTCAAATATGAAGTTCTTTTACTTGTAGTCACCTTTGTACTTAAATATAATGAAAAATAAGTTTGGTGGTAAAGGTTTCATATTTCCTTATGATGCAAATGGGTTGACTCAGTTAGGCTTTGCGCGGTTCTTATTGCAATCCGCGCTCTACTAAAGATATTTATTGAATCATTGAAAGCATCTTTATAATGTCAAAAATTGTCAAATAAAAATCTAGAACCGGTCATCTGACCGGTACGTTTTGTGTTAAACTCTGATCGGCCTAGGAGGCAGCCGTGGCCGCTAGAAAATTTTTGTTTCACATCCGCTGTCTAATGATTAACACTTTGACTGCCAAGCTAGAAACCTAAAAAATTCCATCAAATTAATGTGTTATTTAATGAAATAAAAATTGAAAAAAATTATATATATGATATTGAGTGGTCCTCCAACTTTCTGGTATTTTACAGATCCTTAAAAAATTTGATACAATTAATATATTAGCGTAAAAATTCATTTTAAAATTTGGACAAATAATTCCGTCACCCACATGTGGGTAACATGGTAATCAACGTGTTAAAAAAACAAAATGTAAGAAGGTGACGTTCGGGACACTATGTCGAGGAACGACTATGCATTTCGTCCGACTTTCTCACGCCGACTATTGTCATCATAATGCCGCTCGCCACGCGAATTACTTATAACTTTTCTGGCGAGGAGGTATCCGATATTTCACTTCCGTATTAAAACTGCATCGGAGCGTTTCTCGGTTCGATAGAGATCAAGAAAGCGGAGTCTTCGGCTTCGGAATCTGCATAATCGTCCGCGAGTAGGATCGGTTCCTGTTCAAGGCCTCCTCCGGCGACTGCGTTCCGCCGCATTGTTGCGCTCCGCTCGAAAACTGCGCCCGATCGCGGGACGCGACTTTTACCTCGCCGAAGAGCCGGCGAATCGGTTGCAAACCGATCGTGCGCCGTTCGTTGCCAAGGAAAACCGCGGCGGATCGGTCCCGAAGGCTGTTCGCAAGGAAACTTTCGAACGCAACGGCAACCGGCAGCTACGCCGGCATAATACGCGCGGCGAGTCATACGAAGCATTAAAAGACACACCGTGCGCGCGAATAGTGATTACTGCGAGGCTGCTCGCAGCTATGGCTGTGCAGGTTGATTATCTCACCTGTCTGGACTCTTTTACTCTCGCTGCTGCTGCTGCTGCTGTTGCTGCTGCTATAATAGGTTCCTCGTCCCCGTGGTCTACCGCTGCCGCCACTCGCTACGCGATTATGTTTCTTGCTCCCCTATATCCTTGCCCCCACCCCACCGCCCACATACCACTATACTTCTTTCGTACCAACGTTCCACCACCTTTTTTCATGGCCCGCTCGCAGAATAACACGTGCTACCGATGGAACGGTCTTAACGGGCACATACACGCTCGACCATTATTATTAGAACCCTAACTCGGCCGAGGATCAACTGCGAGGAAGATATGTGTAATCTTCAATGATCGATCGAGCCTGAAGAGGGTAGTTGCACCGGCAGGTGTAATACCCCGGTGAACGGGGTATAATTTTCGGCTTTTTGCCAGCCGGAACGGGTTAACTAAGTAATTTCATTTTATATCGAGTTTGACAACTTGCTCTGTTTGATGAGCAGGTATTCGTCTTCTGGAGACCCGGGGTTGGCGCGGACGTATTTTATGCTCGCTCTAGCTGGGTAATTTGTTTAAAATTGATATTTACCTGCGTTAGTGAAATTGGCTTTTTATCTGTCTGGTGGACGATCACTAGACTGGGGGTTGTAAGCGTTTGTAGGAAAAATGAGTAGGTACAGTTTGAGGTGGTAGACAAATTAAAGGAATTTAAGAACGTTAATAAATTAGTCTTAACTTAGTAAAATTATTAAAGCAGAGTAAGGGCTTCTGTTTCGCATCTGTTCATTTTAATCGATGCAAACAATTTTTAGTAAGTGCACAGTTTTAGTAGACACGTTCAGTAGATGCTGTACGAAATCATCATTAAGAGTCTGACTGATTAAATCTCACATATATTTTACCAAAACTAGTCTACCATCTTACCACAAAAATTCATTTACAAATCGGGTCAACAACTGCGTAAAATTATGCTGCAATTGCCTTTAAGCGTGCAAATATTAGTTGGCCAACTCAACGTCAATACCTGTTTCTCATTTTTAATTTTTTAAAAAGTTGTACACTAGAAATTTTATTAGACGGTATACAGTATATTAGTATACATTATGTATCATCTTACAATTAGTGCAGCAAAAATGAATTTCATTTGAGATTTAACACTGCATTGCTGGATGAAAAAGAAGATATCTGGACGGTATTATATGACAATGAGTTTATTATTATTATATGACAATATGTTTAAAAAAAAACTATTTAAGTTTTTCTATATATAATAAAATCGTAAATGAGTCAAATTGACTCGCTCCGGCAATCTAGTGTCAAAGTTCTTAGCCCCTTGCACTACTATTTATTTTGTGATTGTAACGACTAGAAATTCTTCATCGTTCAAAATTCGATAGAAAAGAAGATAGTTTATGTTTATTGCATGCCCATGTTTTCCCCAAAGGATACATATATATCAACTACGACAAAATGGAATTTTATTTCGGTTTAAAGGAAATTAATAACTAGACTGCGGATCTTTCCTCAAAATAAAAATTTTCTACCTGAATTGCAACAAACAGGAGTAAAATAGAAATATATTTTCCTTCTTAACCAGTTAAGTGTGGCGATCTCTTTGCAAAGCGCCCACCAGTGTGTGTCGCGATAATCTTAGATACTGCTTACGAGTTAGCTCTCAGGAAGCAATAAATCTAATTCAAATTATTTATAATTTTCATTTGTTTGTTTCATTTCGTCTTGACCTCTAAACAGTTTAAACATATTAAAATTTACGAATATAATTTAGTTTTTGCCAGAATTACAATTTAAATATCAAATTGTAACAAAATTTTACGCACGACGGATATAGTCGTCATGACACAAAATTCTGCCACATCTCCATGACGGATATAGTCGTCAAACACACTTAACTGGTTAATATGTTTAACAGGTTGAGAATAATGTAACAGCGTTTTAAAATTTTTCTAATGTTTTTACTGTTCTAATATACCCATTTTTCTCATAAATGCTTAAATTCCGCAGTCTATTAACCCTTAGCACTTAAAGCGCCACTAAAAATTGCTGTATCATTATTCAAAATATTTTTTACATTATTAAATTTGTAGTAAAGAGTAAATTGCACCATTTTCGTATGTATAAAATGGAAAAGAATATATATACAAGGGAAATATTCTAGGTCCGAAGAAACGTTTCGTGTTGGAGTTAAAATAGCTTCGACTGCAAAGAGTTGATAACATACTAGATTCTGTTCGGAATCTTCATCGCGAGTCAGACTCGATACTGCAGGACAAGTGGTCAATAAAAAAAAAAAAGAAAAGAAAAAATATGGTATTCAGAAAACGAAACGTCAGTGAAACCACCCCGGCAGAGAGTCTCGGGGCAGGTTCGGGCGGCTATTAAAATCGAATAAAGTTAAATAACCAGTCGCGAGTGGGCAATCGAGTCCGATCCGTCAGCATCACCGGTAGTTCCGTGGCACGGAAACCAATTTGAGCCGTCGAGGGAGGTTGTATCGAATCGCTGAAAGAACCCACGCGGCCGTATAGAAAACTCCATTAGACGTTAGATCGTTCTTCGTCTCGCGGGTCGTGTGTGCATCGGCTTGGCTCTGGCCGGTTGCATCGCGTTGCGAACCGAGACGAGAAGAGAAGAGGAGAGTCGTGGGCCCGACGAAGGGGGACGGGGGCAGGAGTTTTGCGGCGGCGGCTGCAACCGCGGTGCCAGCGAGCAGAAGAACAGTCGCTTTTTTGTCCAAGTCAATATATCAGCGCGGGGGCCATGTCTAACGGGTAATGCACTGCTCGATCCCTTCTGCACGACGAAAGGAAGCTGCTGCGGCTGCGACTGCAGCCTCTGCACCGTTGCTATTGCCGGTGCTGCTGCTGCTGCTGCTGCTGCTGCTACTCCGGCTGCTGCTGTTGCTGCTGCGGCTGCTGTTACGGCCGCGGAACGCTCCGGGCAGTCGAGCGATTGTCGTTGTCAGAGAAGAAAACTACTTCATTTTCCACGTTAGCCCTCCGGTACTAGCGGAACCACAATGGCTCTCGCGATTGGAATACCCTAGCCGCCGGAGTTCTCACCCGGAGGTCAAAAATCATTGCGGGTATTGCACCTTCTGCACCTCCCTGCCAGGTACCTGCTCATACAGGATGATCAGGATCGGTAGATCCAGGGGATGACTGTAACTAGACTGCGGATCTCTATTAAAAAATCTTCTGCATCGATATACACTACCGCTCAAAAGTATCCGGATAATTGCGAAATATCGTTATTAGCATTGCATCAAAGTTATTTCAGTGCCTAAAATAGTGACTAAAATCGATTTTTATTAGTTTCTTGTGAAATATCTGACGTTCTAAATTCAAAATTACGTATATACAGGGTGAGTCGCCTAAAATTTGCACCTCAAATATCTTTGTTGTTTCTAAAGATATGTAAAGTATGGTAAAAACAAAGTTGAATTATACAACGGGGCTGACACGATGCTATACAAAATTTTGTTTTTATGTCATTTTTGTTTAAAGATATCAAGGTCACCTTGACTTTTTTTTAAATGGAACCACCCTTTTTCAAACACCTACAATGATAGTCCTTTTCATTAGGAATTCAGTGACAATAATTATTCCAAGGTCATTCAAAATTTTTTTATAGCATCGTGTCAGCCTCATTATACCATTCAACTTTGTCCTTACCATATTTTACGTATCTTTAGAAACAACAAAGATATTTGAGTTTATAAGTGTCCGGATACTTTTGAGCGGTAGTGTATGAGCGTTTAGTTTCGAGACAACTCAGTTTAAATTCGGTGAACACCTGCAGCATCGAATAGGAATCGTCTGACCCTTCTGTTCACGACTTACTGATTCTACTTTGGTCAAATGAACGCAAACTTGACGGATTCCTAACCCTTTGCACTCCCTTGTCGAGTGTGACTCGACATTTGACAGGTGTTTGCCAAATCCCGGAGTGCAGAGTGTGGGCAATTACACGTATTAGGAAACGTGTGATAGTGGTATTAGTAGTTGCAGTGGAGTAAGCGCTGCCGACACGTGGCACGATTTCCGCAGTAGCTCCATATCCGTTAAGAAAGAACTTTTGTTAAGAAGTATTTTTGTTAAATATTAAATATTTATATATATATATATATATATATAAATATTTAATATTCTATATACATATATATATATATATATATATATATATATATATACAGCCACTAATATTCATCATTAAAAATTAAAATTAATTTAAAAATCGTATATCTTTGTTAAATTGTACCATACGACTGGGATTTTTTTTTATAGAAGTTAGCACAATTGGTTGCTACATACAGTGACAAAATTTTACAAAAATTGCAGAGAAAAGAATGTTCAGCATGGATATAATCTATTCGAGTGAATAAAACCCATGCTTGAAATTTGCAACATAGGCTCAGATAAAAAAGTTGGAAATATCAATTCTTTCTGCTCCTTTCGCGATACCGTCTAATTCAAATTTTTCTCAAAAATTGTTTTCGCCTCGTCTAATAAACTAATGCTTCTAACTTCTCAATAACACTCAAGTCAATTTGATATAATTTTAAAAAAGTAATATTGTTTCAAATAGTCTTGATTCACTGTTGCCCCACAGTGTATATGTATGTACAATAATTTAGTGTGTACAACAGAAAGGTTTACCCTTAGCACTAGAATGACGACTGCAAGGCGCCAGTAAAAATTGCTGTGTCATTATTCAAAATATATTTGACTTTGTTAAAGGTTGTATTTAATAAATTACTGAACACTTCGGTACGAGTAAATTGCACCATTTTTTATGTATAACTTGCAAAAAAAATTTATAGAAGGGATCCCTGTCTATTCTATAGGTCGCAAGAAATGTTTCGTTTTGGAGTTAAAATGAATTCGAGTGCAAATGGGTGAAGTTGATTTTCTAGAAATCGAAGCCTCGCATAAGAAAATGTTATTCCCTATTTCTCGCCCTATGTTCCGTTTTGGAGTTAAAATTGCTTCGAGTGTAAAGGGTTAAAGTTGATTTTCTAGAAATCAAAGCCTCGCATAAGAAAATGTTATTCCCTATTTCTCGATTATTATTACTTTTTTTTCGAGTGGAATCACCCCTTGTGCCACCAGTTGCTGACCACCCTGTAGAATGAGCGACGGAAAGAGCCCATCCTGAAGCAAGTGCCATCGCGAGAGGCTTCACCCCGCGCATCCTAGTCCGCGTCACCATCGAACACTCGTCGTTCAATTAGCCGCGCATTCCGGCAACGACAGATGTTGCTACCACCCGCGGCGCGGCACAGTGAATTTGATCGAAGGAATATGGATACGGTCTTGGTATCGGTGTTAAAGGTTTCACGCGTCGCGGTGCGGCGCGGAATCGACGAACCCGCTTGTCCTCCGCTCGTCTCTGCTCGTCTCCGCTCGCGTCTCCGTTTGTCTCCGCTCCGCGAGTCCGGCTCGCCGTGAAATATCAAATTCACCGAAGCAATTAATTACACGATTGCGTAACAACGCGTAATGCCAGTTTACGGCGATCGGCGTCCGCGCACGACATGCATAATGCATGACAATTTCGCCGCGACGCTAAGCTTTTTGATTTAAACGACCGACGCCGGGATCATTAAGCGTGCGCGGCCATTCCGCGGTTGTCTATCGATCGGTAGACGCCGCTCGATCCACAGACTCTGACATCGACTCGATCAACATCGATCAGCCGCGCGACGACTTATTGTCACCTGGCTTCCGGGGTGACAGTGGACGTTTTATCCATGACGCCTACTGGCTCGCCTAATCATGGGATTGTTCAGACAGAAGGCGGAACCTGCTACTGATTTCTTCTCGGATCGTTTCGACTCTGTTTTGTAGTCTGTCCACGTTAAAACTGTTGCTGCATACTGCACTTTATGCACAATAAACGTCGCCTGTGTCAATTGGAAGAAACAGGAAATTTGTACGTAGAAATCTGTTTCTGTGTCCACGTAGAAATTTGTTTGTTACTGTAAGGTAAAGGCACCAGTAGTTGACCATTTGATAGAAAAACATAAAAAATAAGGTTTTTATAAGCGCACTTATAAGTGCACTTTTGATGAAAGTGAACCTCGGATGCCATGCGGTCTGTTGTTTAAATTTCAAAGCAATAAGAACATTTCAAATCTTATTTTTTATGTTTTTCTATAAAATGGTCAACTACTGGTGCCTTTACCTTAATAGTTCTAATAAGTTTACCAAGTGTCTCTTAATTACACAAAATTGGACGTTGTACATGATCTGATATGCATGTCCAATTTCTATCAATATTTTTTTCATATGTGAATTTACCATATTCTTTTAAATGTTGTTTTCATAATAATCGCGCTCGACGTCGCGAGGCAAAAAAAAAAAAAAAAAAATCAGCAATGTTCTATCACAGCCTAAGCTTCCACTCATTGAACTATGCTCAAAAAACAGTTTTGCTTTATGCACTATTCGAAAACGCATTTTCGGAACAAACTAATACTCGAGCACGCTTCAATACAGTTTTACGCACGACATAGCTGTCAGGTGTAAATTGCTTTCTCGATTTACGACACCTGCGGACTTATGAAATACAAGAAGACGTTTTCCTTCGAGACAAAGGACATTTATATAATAATCAATCTTTCGCCAATCGAGACGAGCCTCGCGGTTTATCCCGGTTTCCGATGAAACCGGCCGCGAAAAATGTCGATTTGCATAACGATCCCGGTTAATTATCCGCCGGCAGCGTGACGTAACTTTCTCCGTCGGGGAATATAAGAATATTCAATTTTCCAGCGTTAAAGGTGTTCCGTTCTTTAAAGATCGGGTATCGATCAGCTAATCCCCGGCCATCTTTCACCCACGAGAGGCTGTTTTCACTCGTTCGATGGCGTTCTTTCTTCTCTTTTCCCCGGGGTCTCTGTCGTTCCCCAGTTGATTTACGATCGCGCCGATGGGTATCCGCGGGTTCGCGCGAAAGTCACCGAGACGCGCGGAAGGTATCGCCATTTTCTTATCGCGAGCGAACGAGCCGCGAACTATAGCCTCTTCCTGCTGGCGTTGCTCGGTGTAAGTAGCGTCGGCCGTGCAGCTCGCGCCGTAGGCCTTCGCCGCCTCAAAATTACCGGCACGCCGTTATGAAAATGATAATTTACTGTGACGGGGCCCTCCGGGCTGTGTATCTGGTTCACGCGGAACGCGCGCGGATACCCGGCTACCGTGTACCCGCTTCCTCGAGATCGAGCCGATAGTTACTTACTCGCCGCAGACCCGCCGCTCGTAAACAATACCCCGACACCTCCAGCGAACATGAAAAATGGAATTTACGACGATCGACCTGCCACGAGGAAACTGAAACTTCTCGAAAACGTTCTAGGAAACTATTGCACCGTTTAGGAATCCCATAATATTAACGCGCGAGCGCCTCGAGTGCAACAAATGTTGAATTCACTGTTACTAATCCTTTAAGATTATTCATTCTTAACACGCTGATTGCTATGTCACCCATATATGGGTGACGGAATTATTTCTCCAGGTTTTAAAATGAATTTTTACGTTAATATATTCATTGTACCAAATTTGATTAGGATCTGTAAAATGCAAGAAATTTGGAGAGCTACACAATATCATACATTTAATTTTTTTCAATTTCTATTTTATTAAATAACTTACTTTGATTTCATGGAATTTTTTAGCTTTCTTGTTTGGCGATCAAAGTGTTAAATATTCCATTCGAATTAAAAAAACTCACCGGCGAAGAACACCACACTGTATTTAATTTATAAATGACATACGAAAAGAGTGTGAATAGTATTCGCCCATCCTTTAAAACAGAATAACTTTTTTACAGTTGTACCAAACCACTTGATTTTTTGTGAGCAATTAGAAGCATTGGTTTATTAAATGACGTACAAAAATGATTTCGGAAAAATAGCCATTGGTAGGAATTACATGAAAATATGAAAAAGGCATGTTTGTAAATTTCAAAAATTGTCAATTGTCATGCTAAAATGATTTCGGAAAATAGCAATTGGTAGGAATTGCATGAAAATATGACAAAGGCATTTTTGTAAACTTTTTTATTTGAGCCCGTAATGAAAATGTAACACGTGTATTTTGTAGATCTGTGTTAGTAGTACAGGTGCTGAAAATTTCATGGAAATCGGTTACCGTTCAAGAAACGACACTAATCGACAGAATCTGTGGATTGTAATCAGTAGACTGCGTATCTCCATGCAGTTATGGCTAATGAAAATGTTCAAAAAATGCTACAATATAAAATTCGATAGAATTTAGTACGATTTCTATTTATTTTGGATCTACAAAGGCTGTTCCTATTGAAAATGTGATTTTATTTCACTCCGCTTACTCAAAATCTAGTCTAGCAATCAGAAGCTGAGTAAATGTCGTGGTAAACTGCGATTTTGTTATGATAATCGATTTCCATGAAATTTTCAGCACGTGTACGACTAACATAGATCTTCAAATTGCATACTATTTTAAATTTTCTTTACGGTCTCGAATGAAGAAAACTTTAATACTAAACGTACCGAACTATAAATGTAACAGGTACATGTTGCCTTATAAAAATGACAAGATTCAACTAATTTAGACTTTACGCGGTTCTTATTGCAATGCGTGCTCTACTAAAGATATTTATGGAATCATTGCTCGTGAAAGCACCTTTATAATTTCGAAAATTGTGAAATAAAAAATGTAGTACCGGTCATTTGACCGGTACGTTTAGTGTCAAACTCTGGTAGGCCTAGGAGGCAGCCGTGGCCGCTAGAAAATTTTTGTTTCGCATCCGATGTCTAATGATTAACACTAGATTTACCAGACCAGTCATAATGACTAGTTTTGCAATTTCAATTCAAAATTCCTACTACATGTAACATTTTCTTTCCGAAATAATATCATGACTTTTGTAGCCATAACTAAGGAATCATTGTTATGAACTTTATATTAGTTTATATGTATTCGTAACAAATATATTTTTTGTTATTGATACTTATATAGGGTGTCCCAACAAGAGCGCAGGATTTAAGGTGATTTTTTTTTACAGTTGTCACGTACAGACCACGCGATTTAAGAATATGGAGAAGTATTCAAACGAACAACGTTTAATTATTGTAAAAACACATTACAAAAATGGTGAGTGTTTAATTCTTGACCACGATGTCGAATGGAAGTTCCTGGATTCTCGGCCACAGATTCCCTTACTGTGGCTATATTTTTGAGTGACCGACAAGAACGACGACGAACTTCGTTCTTCTGATCCATCAGCGTAAATTTGGTCTCAAATTTTGTAATTAAACGCCTCACTGTCGATTCATTGACGTAATTGGCGAACTGTTTTCGCAAAACTTTCACCATTTTTGTAATGTGTTTTTACAATAATTAAACGTTGTTCGTTTGAATACTTCTCCACATTCTTAAATCGCGTGGTCTGTACGTGACAACTGTAAAAGAATCACCATACAACTCATATTAACAAAATGGCGGCAAATTGTTGGGACACCCTATACCAGTACCAGTCAAAATGACTGTTGCATGTTTCTATTTGATGAAATGACATAGGGGCAGCTACAACATTTGATAAGTACTGCATCGTTTTTCGGGACAGAATATATGATTCAGGGAAAATCATGATTCTGATGCAGTACGCTAGCGGCCCTTAGAATTGTATATTTACTCAGGGTGTTGGGCCGCACATAAGGTTCTCCTTGGGTCCCGGACACTTGGCTATCTGTAAGTGCGAACTCGATACTCGGGGTTTCTGAGTGTCTTGGCCGAGCTCGGTCGTGCTAATGTCTATAAATCTATTTTTGTATTACAATTAATATTATTCAACTTTTTTTGTCATTTTTTAAAAGTAAATAAAGACTGGAAACACCACTGAGCACTTTTTCTAAAGATCAGTCATTCTGACTGGTCTTGGTAGAAATAGATATACTTAAATAGCCGGTAAATCTAGTGTTAAAAAAACATAATGTAAGAAGGTGACGTTCGGACCGCATTTCGGGCCACTATGCCGAGGGACGAGGCAAGGTGAGAGGCCCAGCGAATAAAGAGATATCTCTCCTCCTGGCAACAGGCGGTAACGTCTAAATTAAATGTTTCTGGATCGACGAGCCGCGGATTCAACGTGTCATGGGCCGCTCTTAATCTGGATTTAACGGCGAGGTCTCCGGCGTGAGGCCACCTTGCGGTGCCTGACCGTTTCAATAGAGCTTAATTGGCGAATACCGGGCCTCTGTGTGCGCCCGTACGTGTATAGAGACCGCATAGAGAACGCTCGCGCGTGAAGAAGAAGAGTGGGACGTTAAGGGGGGAACAGTCAGGAGAGGGGCAGAGGGAGAGGAGGGGGGAGGGAGGCGAATGAAAACGTGCGCCTGCGAAGGCCTTCGGAGGCCTTCTTCCTCTTCATCCTTCTTCCAGCTGTGACTCTCTTAGGTCTCCTCTCTCGGTTCCTCCGACGTTGCCACCCCCTCACCGCCGAGCCCGGACAGATGAGAACGAGAATGACTTCGCCGATTCGTCCGCGCGTTTTAGTTATTCATGGTATAATAATGACGATAACGATAATAACAACGGTAATGATTACGTACCTAAGACCGGCTCTAACGAACGCGCTGTGGGAACCGAGCGGGACGCTTATCGGCGAGCCTAATCGGCACCGTCCCGGAGAAATGTTTGTTATTAATTAGCGCCGGGCTTCGACCGATGGGAAATCATCGGGCGACGTTCCTTCCCGAACGAAATCTGGACGGAAGAATTTTTGCGGATGGTTTCGCACTGTTATAAATACGTGGACTGCGGATTTTATGCGTTTGTGACAAATTTGGAAATTGAAAATAGTGAGGAGATTGGAAGAGTTGAAGCATATCGATAAACCTTTTTGAATTTATTAAAAATATTAAAGACGGAACCTCTCTCTCTCTTTCAGTTTGTTTCTATTTGTTGGTTTGAAGACAATTTTTATTTTGCACGGGGTTTGGCAGTGTAGTCGTATGTATTTGGCCGTACCAAAAGTTTCTTTCGCAATGTGATAGCGTTAACACGAGCATACACAAGAAATATTGTCATTGGTTCATTAATATTTTACTTTTTACCAAGCTTCTTACTTACCCATGCCATTTGTCTTTTTACAAGACTAGTCTGAATTTCCATTGAATGCACTAATTGAAAATTAATCGAACCTTCGGGGTAACCTCATATATCGATCGGCATTTTATTCAGTGTGAAATAGTGTAGATGTGTAGACACTGTAACGAATGAAGGTAGGTTTCTGTGGGTCCTTGTTCAATCTCCAAATTTATGGTAGATTCTGTCAAGAAACAATTTTCTTACCTTCCTGAAACATAAAAACGTTTTCACAGGAAATTACTGAATCGACTTCCTTATTTTAGCAGATATTATAATAAAAATCGTACAAAGTTTATGTAAAGTCAATCTTCTCCCTTCCATGAGACGTTCCACTTTTATACGTCTTGTGCTTGGTATGTTTAGGGAAGTTGGATTAAAATCAATTCCAAAATTTACACCGAACAGACAAACAGACAAGAAAGCGAGCTAATAAAAACGTAGTAAAATATACAGGGTGTACAATGTTAGAATTACCTTGGAGGAATTCGTTTAATTCATAAATTGCTGGAAGTGCTGTCCACGTTGTTATACACATAATAGTGCTCTTCGTATTAAATTCCTTCGAACCTCTTGTAATATGCAATTATTATGTTGCTTTAGGTGTTCAAACGCTATCACAATTTTTTGTAGTAATTGTTCGATGCTCGTTATGTCATCGCGATACACAATCGATTTCACCTGACCCCACACTATTAAGCCGAGTGCACGCGCACTAGACAAATTTTCAAACTCATTTTTCTCGAAAGTAAAGCCTTGTATCAAAAAATTTTATTCTATATTTTCGACTCATTCTGTCATGTAGAATCACCCCCTGCTCGGTTGTATCACCAGTTACGAGACACCCTGTGTAATTACAACACCAATTCAGAGATTCACAGCTCACTGAATTTTTCCAAGCGTTCGTACACAAGGACACAAAGTGCTCGGAAACGCCGTGAAATTTGATCAGATGCATCCGCAAGAGATCCAGCAAAAACCTCTAGGCATCGAGCGACGGTTCCTTTTTTATCACGCCTGGCAGGCGATTCTTTTCCCGGGGGAATTCTTTCGGCGGAGAAAATGCAGTCGAACGGGGGACGTCCTGCGCAGAAACCGGGAGATTACACGTTGCCGTTGACTCGATGACTCGCGCAAGTCCCTCGATAGCGTGTCGGCCATCAAGATTTTATCGTGGCCGCCGGTACACTATGATCCTTCCTCGGCGCGTCCGTTAATTATCGCGGCTACCAGAAATTGTATGAGCGCGCCGCGCCGCGGAATACATAGCCAGCGCGGTGGTGCTTGCACCTTGACGAATCCAATCACCGGTGGATTCCACGAACGATTCTACGACGTTCAATAAGCGTTACCTTGCCGGTCTCGTGTAAATGAAGGGAGCCCGGGACCGGGGACAATGAGCGGCGAGCCGGCGAACAAGGGCGAGGAAAGTGGTTCGCGGTCGTCGGAAGATTACGATCCTCGAGGCTCGTTGGCCGGCTGTAAGGCGACTGGGATACCTCTGGCGCTGCTCATCCACCCACTTGTCCCTTTCGATGTGTTTATTCAATGATAACAAATTACCGAACGAATCTTGTGCAGTCATACTCTATAATTGCGACTACCGGCCACTGCGATTGCGCCTGAGCTGCGGAGCGGAGCGGTGCGGAGCGGTCCCTCGCCTCGGGATGAATCGTCCCGAGGAGGTTTAGGATCCGCGAGAAAGTCGAAGGTGAAAAAGCTGCGGCAATAACAGGGGGCCACGGCATAGAGCGACGCGTGTAAGAGAGTCAAAGGAGCGCTAAAGAGTATGTCTCGCGCCTCGAAAGTATTCATCCTATTTCTATCGCGCCGGTGATTATATTGCCCGAGAGAGCCTCCGCCGGCCTTTTTTATTCTCCCTGTTCTCTCTCTCTCTCTCTCTCTCTCTCGTCGTTGTAACGTGGAATTATTCTGCGTGCCGCGACCGAGGGCCGTTAACCTTTAACAGTGGAAAGAGCCTCCGCCGATAATTCACACCGTCGATGCGTACGCTCGATATGATTAGCGACCACGATGTAATTGCCGGACCACTGGCTGTCCACGCTGTTCCGCGATCACAGAAAAATCCGCCGGGGCCTTTATAGTCGAGATCTCTCGGCACTGCGCCGCGGATTCTGTACCTTCGGTGCTTGCCTTTCTTGTCCGTTTCGCGCGCACATTACTCGCAGCGGTTATTTTCGCTCGATGAAAAGAGTGCTGTATAGCTAGGGTTCTGTGCTTGCTTGCGATTATGTTTGTGAAACATTGTTTTTCTTGTTACGATTTCTGTGCGACGGAGAGAGCCAAATCTCGCTGGACCAGTGCTGTGGAATACTCTTGCAACGGATCTGTCTATCGTGTGTGCTGAAATTGCATATTGGATGATGCAGCCTGTATAGTTCCTTTAAAATTAGTTTAATAGACTGGAATTTGTTTCTGATCTTCTCTAAAAGATATGAGAAATTCGATAAGAATTAACACAGGGTCTAGAGAACACTAAAGAAGTGTTACTACTCATATTATTGCATAAAAATAACAAAAATATAATTTATTCGAATCTCTACCGATTTTTATCACGATATATGAGTCGCTCACTTGCCAAATCGACTAACTCCATGAAACAGAAAGTGGAAAAATGTGATAAAATAATGTAATTTGTTTTTCAAAATTAACTCCAAAATAAAAATTTAAATGAACATTATGTGATGCATAAATGCAGATTTAGTTTTCGTATAAACACCTGTAGAATGAATACGATAGAATAGGTGTAATGAATGGCTTCTGAAATAAATTATTTCTTATTCGGCGACCAAACAAATTTTGTTGGCTAATGGTGTTAATTTGCATCATTTGGGAAATTTATTATACATAAAAAGAGTTATGACTGAACCAAGTGTTCTCTTTGACACTTAAATTTCATTCCAAATTTTATTCCAAAAAGTGGAAAGTTAATCGATTTGGCCTGTGAACGGCTCACACGTCTAACGAAACAGAATTCAATAAATATCCCATGAATGTATGATTACTAGACTGCTGATCTTTATGCAAAATAAAAATTTTCTACCTGAATTGCAACCAACAGAAATTTATTTTCCTTCTTAATACGTTTAATAGGTTGAAAATAATGTAGCAGCATTCTAAAATTTCTCTAATGTCTTTACTGTTTTAAAACATGCCTACCCATTTTTGTCATAAAAGGCATCAAATCCGCAGTCTAATGATTACTATCTCAGTAATAAAAAATCAGTTTGGGTCCCGTCATTTTGATCTGTCCTGTAGTTCTAGTGTCAACAGAGAAGACAAACAGGTCCGAATCGATCAGCAGACATTTGAACGTACGGGTGCAAAGAGTTCAATTAAGCTCATTAGTGGTGTCTCCAGTGACCCCGATAAAATTGTCTGCGAGTTTCCCATCGTCTTTGCTAAATAATCACAAATATATTATAATAGTTAGTATAATAGTTGCAATATCAAACTACAGATCTGGAATTATCCAATCAAATTATCGCAGAATTTTTCGGAAGATTCCAGTGCGACGCTTCGTTCGTGTCAGGTAGAGATTAGTGGTGTTTCCCGCGACCATAATAAAATTGTCTGCACACCGAGTTTCCCATCGTCTTTGCTAAATAATCACAAATATACTATAATATTTAGCATAATAGTTGCAGTATCAAACTACAGATCTGGAAGTGTGCAATAAAATTTTCACAGAATTTTTCGTACCCCAATAAAATAGTCTGCACACCGAGTTTCCCATCATCTCTGCTATATAATTATAAATACAGTATAATAGTTACTGTATCAAACTACAGATCTGGAAGTGTCGAATAAAATTTTCACAGAATTTTTCGGAAGATTAGAGTAGTCAAACTTTCCAAGAAACCGGAAACGGAGACAGTCGGGAAGGGTTGGAACCGTTTCTCCGGGCGTGTGCGGCGTGGTTGGCAGACGTCCCGTCACACGTCAATCAAAGGAATAGCAAACTGCCGTTGGCCCATAAAGCATGAGCCCGGAGGAGGTGTCCCTGAAAAAGTCGATAGTTGCGCGGAAGTGTAACGCGGCTGCGGCACGTACGCGCGTTTCGCGTTAGCAGGGTGATGCCGGGGCAAGGTCTGGGGTAAGCCGGCGGAGTCTCACGGCCTCTGAACTCGGACTCGTCATAACTGCAAATGGAATGAATACCTGGCTACCCGCCTATAGTGGTAGCCACCGGTGGCCATTGCCGGTGGATGGTTACTGGCATTTACGGCACTAACCCACTGAATGCAAGCTCTAAGATTGGCTCGCGATATTAAGCGCGGCGTGTGCATACACGCACGGACACATCCGAAGACGACTGTGCTGGAGAAAGAAGAGAGAGACGTGTACAGGTGAGAGAGAGAGACGGTTAGAAACAAGGTATACAGGCACTCACACACATTCAGCCGCGTACCACGGTAGGTAGGAACCCGGAGAGTCCCCGGAGCAACGAATTACGGGATGACCCGACGACCACGAGGATGACGACGACGAAGACAACGGAAGGGGACACACGATGATCGGCGGGCGCGCGTGTGTCGTCTACGTGTACGCGGCCAAGAAGATCAGGGAAGCAAGGTGCGAAGGTGGCATCGACTCGAGCACCTGCTACCGTCATTATCATCAGGCCCGGCACTACCGCCGCGTTGCTCGGCCGTGCCGGTTCAGAAAACACGGGGAGCACGGAGACGAGATTCGAGTCTAATTTCCGCCTACGGGCGCAATCCGCTCTCGTTGCTCGTCTCTGGCATAATCCGATTTACTGTACCACCGCTCGCGAGCCGGCTAAGATCATTACTATGGCCCCTGAGTGACGAGTCTTCTACCGCCGGCTGAGAGACCTGCTCCGTAACTTCCGGTTCGCTCCGAGGAGGGCCTCGGCGCTGGAATTCTGTTAATGATTGACTAAATTAGCGAGCCGGGGCAATCTGCCAGAGCCCCGACGGAAGGACGATGCGAAATTTCATTTTTATTCACAGTTCGACGCGCTTCTGCTACGTTTGCGATTCTCTTTCAATGATCGATTACTTTCTCGTATACAGCGGTCGGATGGAATAATGAAAACATTTTATGCGATGAGAAAATTATGAACTATTTTTAGGAATAAAATTGTCCAAACCAACATTGTGTTTAATAAACACCTTTTAACCACGACGTTATTGCTGGCTAGTACTGTTGGTTGTTACATGTAGCACGTCCTTCCTCTGCATCCTTAGTAAACAAGTATTTATTTTATATTAAATTTTCGTGCAGTTTAATGACAAATTAACTTCTTTTAGAGAGACCATAGGGTTGTTGTAAACACGACGTTATTTCTGGCAAGTACTGTTGGTTGTTACATGTAGCACTTCCTTCTCCTGCATCTTTAATTTAAACAAGCTTTTATTTTATATTAAATTTTCGTGGAGTTACGTTCAATGAAAAATAAACTTTTTTAAGAGAGACCATAGGGTTCTTGTAACCACGTCGATATTACTGATAAGTTATATTGGTTGTTACATATAGCACTTCCTTCCCCTGTGTCCTTAATTTAAACAAGCTTTTATTTTATATTAAATTCTAGTGGAGTTACGTTTAATGACAAATTAACTCCTTTTAGAGAGACCATAGGGCTGTTGTAACCACGACATTATTTCTGGCAAGTACTGTTGGTTGTTACATGTAGTACTTCCTTCCCCTGCATCTTTAATTTAAACAAGCTTTTATTTTATATTAAATTTTCGTGGAGTTACGTTCAATGAAAAATAAACTTTTTTAAGAGAGACCATAGGGTTCTTGTAACCACGTCGATATTACTGATAAGTTATATTGGTTGTTACATATAGCACTTCCTTCCCCTGCGTCCTTAATTTAAACAAGCTTTTATTTTATATTAAATTCTAGTGGAGTTACGTTTAATGACAAATTAACTTCTTTTAGAGAGACCATAGGGTTGTTGTAACCACGACATTATTTCTGGCAAGTACTGTTGGTTGTTACATGTAGTACTTCCTTCACCTGCATCTTTAATTTAAACAAGCTTTTATTTTATATTAAATTTTCGTGGAGTTACGTTCAATGAAAAATAAACTTTTTTAAGAGAGACCATAGGGTTGTTGTAACCACGTCGATATTACTGATAAGTTCTATTGGTTGTTACATGTAGCACGTCCTTCCCCTGCATCTTTAATGTAAACATATTAAAATTTCCTTACATTAAACCTTATACTAAAACTTCCTTCAGTCTTGTCGATACAAAACATTTTAGTACAGAAGATCTTTTAAAAATACAGTCTCGAAAACATTAAGGATTATCTGTGTATAATTTCGGTATGATTTCATTCGTTTCAAAATGGCTTTACTGCAGACAATAACCCTGATTGATATATGCGATGAATTTTTATGTTTCTGAGAATATTAAGCTCTTTGCAGCGTCGTAAAACAATTAATTATACCCGTAGCATAGAAGATATTGCCTCGCGCTTGAATAATTTCAACGAATAATGGAGGCAGAGTGCTTCCAAGGAAATATGATCGACGAATTCATTTCGTGAGACGGCTATTTTGAATCTCGTTACACGTAAGCAGCGTTCAGATAGCCTAGAACCTCTAGCATTTCCAGTTTCCCGTTTAGTTCCAGTTTATATACTGTTACGAGCGCGGAGCGTGCAACAGGAAAGAATGAGCGGGTAAAGGTATAGCTCGATACAATCATACATTCGGCGTTCCGTGAAGGCTCGACGGTACATGGAAACGAGACCTCACCGCGGGCAGGGCATTATCGCACGAAGACCGGCAGGAGAATCGCGAGAATTCGAGCGGAAAGAGAATTACGACGGCCGGGAGGATTCTGAACGGGAGAAATGTCGGCGTGCCGCACGAATGTTTCTTTCACTGAGGAGAACGGCCGCCGCGGGACCGATCGATCCGACTATCTGACTGCCGATCGAATTCGAATTATACTAAGCTCCCCCGAGGCACCGAAATCGATGGATCGATTCTAATCCGCGAGAGTGGCCTCTTAAACCACCGAGCCGCTCGGATATGTCTCTATTAGGATTCTCGCCGACCTGCATCAACATCCCATTATTATCGTTACCATTTTTCAATCTCTATTAATGGCAATCCGTTTTACTCCGCGATTCGTTTCGCAACCTCATTCCATCATTCTGCAACGCGATTCTTTGACGTGATTAATTGGATCGAATAATTGACAGCGTTGCGAAGCATACGATATTATATTTTAGAATATTTTAGATAGACGAGCTTTATGCAAAATAAAAATTGACTTACAGATTTTTGTCTGAACGCTTAACATCTAGTTATAAATGAGAAAGAAGATTATTAGTTTGAAAAACATTTGAATCATTTTACTGGTGAAGTATTTACACCTGTCTGTATCTAATCATTTGTTTATTCAACCAAAATTGCTTTAATTCTGTGAATAGGACAGACACCTTCTAATAAGTTGTGCTTCTATGACTTCAAGATTCGAGTTAAAAAGTAATGTATTTGCTGGATAATTAGCGTGACAATTTTCGGTAATAATTATTTCTGAATACTCTTCATACTTTTATGAAGAAAAATATTTACCTTAAAGGTGGTGTTCACAAATGTCCAAGAGATTCGCGCTCTCCTTCATCGGAGCTTCTTGCCTGGATAGAGAGATGGCACTGGCTGCATGCTTGGCAGGATCAAAGGACCCCTAAGATCATCCCCTTACGACCCAAACGGATAGTAATGCACCCCAAAAACAAGTTTCTATAAAAATCGAATTAAATTGAAAAAATTGAACAGGTTATATTGAACTGTTCCTGCCAATATTCAGACAATAATATCCACATTACTTTACTATTACATTTTCCAGGCAAAGTGAACAGTAAATCTTCCTCTAATATTGAAAAATGCAAGCCTTACCAATATTAATTCTTTGAGACAGTAACCATTAATTTTATTATTACATTTTCACATTACTTTACTGTTACATTTGTCAGGCAAAGTGAACAGTAAATCCCCCTCTGATATTGAAAAATGCAAGCCTTACCAATATTAATTCTTTGAGACAGTAATCGTTAATTTTATTATTACATTTTTGAGAAAAATTGCCGGTAAACAGTAAATATTTTGCAGCACAAAACCTAAATTTAAGTAGAAAAATTTTGTTCATTAATCTACTGAGCCTTATTGTTCTGAACGCTTTGACTGTCGAGTGAGTACCTAAAAAATTACCACAAAATCATCATTCAGCCCTCTCCTCGATAATCATCCAAATAAAATTTCATTAGGGTCTCTGGGACGCTCACAAAATTCATTTTGCTGAATTTTCGGACCAGTACACGAAATCGTAGCGACCAAATTGTTCGAACGCGTTGGGCTCGCGTTAGACGTTAGTTCTGCGCGTTGCAAGCATAAATTCTGACGAATGGACGATCGATCGTGCAACGTCGGTGTTCATGCGTGGAACACGGCGAGGCCAGGCGAATCTCGCGCGAGTCTCCGGATCTGGAGGCCAGGGCACGTCGCAGGCCCGGCAATCGGCCCATAAAATAGGGAAGCCCCGGCGCATAAAGAACACGGAAGGAAGAGATAGAAGCGAGAGCGAGCGCGAGCGCGAGAAGACCGAAGGTGGAAGATAACCGTCGGGAGTGCGTGGACCATAGGGAACGTACCACCCAGCGAAAAATTAATAAATCCTGGCTCTTAAACAAACAAACTCCACCCACCCGCGGATCGGATAAGGGGCCCGGCTATTGATTTATTAATTTAGAGCTGCCCATTCCTAAGACGCGGCCCCGTGAACGGGCCCCGGAGATGGGATATACGCTATACTCGCTCGCTCTTACTATACTCGCGCCCTCGCGATCCTCCTGTAGCGCTTCGGGACCCGAAGTTAAGGGATCCGCTATCCGACGTGGTATCGGTAATTATAGCCCTGAACGCGGGCGCGCGTCGGTTACGTTCATTACTGAATTATCGGCTCTGCTCGGCAAACAATGTACCCCTTTCAACCCTCGTCCCCCCCTCCCCACTGTCGAGGTCCACCCCCTCCATTCTCGTCCTTCTCCGCCAGGTGGAGAAGCCTGTGGAGTCTCTTCGTCTCCCACCGATCCTCCTCTTCGTCCCCCAATATCTCTCCTCTGCAGGGAAAGAGAGAGGACCTCGGGTGCCTATCTGATGGGCCACGGGCTGAACTACGACCGGCTCTCTTTTTTCTCCTCTTCTTCCTTCCTCCGTCTCTCTTCTTCCTCTCTCCGACGATCCTCCTCCGAACGTTATCTCGCGTGTGCCCGCGCGCGGAATTCTGCGACCCTCTCCGGTGTTCCCTCTCCGCTCCTCCGGAGGAAAAATACGTTGCTCGAATTGAACGGGGATGGAATTTCCGAAGCGAGAAACGCCGGAGCAAAGCAGATTGAAAGGAGATAATGAAGACGTCTATTTCAGGCGAGTTTCTAACGCGAACAAGAAACGTTATGAGTTCGTGGCCGAACCGGCGAGACTGGGGAAGGGAGATAAAAGATCGATCTACCGAGCGTCCGTGAAGGGAAATGATTAATGGCGTTATCCGTTGCCGCGGATTCCGCGTAACACGAGATCGGCGAAATAAGAAGAAGTGATTCCATTATGCTCGACTCCCTCTCTCTCTCTCTCTCTCACTCTCTCCTTCTCTCTCTCTCTCTCTCTCTTTCTCTCTCGTGTCAGCTCGCCACCGCTTCCGATACGCTGAAATTTAATAAATTCGACGTTTCGCGAAACCTCGTTATAAATACGAATTTTACATTCGCCACGGTGTTATTAAGTGTGAATCGACCTTAATACCTAGGTGCACCGTATGACTATAGGAGAAGACGTGAACCCGTGGATGCGGCATGCACCTTTGCTTCGTCATCCACGATGAGGAACGCAAGAACGCGTTTTACCCACGGATCCGCGAGGCTTTTCTGGTCCATCGTGCGACCGCTTCGACCACCACCATCGACCAATACCTCTGCTCGTCGCCAGGCGAAACCCCCGTAGACCCAGGGCAACATTCTCGGTTGCAATTCTATCGCGACTCGTTGCGCCAGGCACTTTGTGCCCCGTGGAATCCAGAAATAGTCGTCTTAGAGCGAGCGCGCGGAAACAGGAAATTAATGCTCCGCTGACCGCGGAATCGGGACCATTTGTATCCGCTATTTATAGTCGTCTGCCCCTTGGCTTCGCTGCACAAGCGTGAAAAATACCTTATAGTATCATTCTACTCAATTTTCTTAAATAGTGCTGGGGTTCTTCAGAAACTCCATAGCAACCCATGTGAGAAACAAACTATGAATATTGAAGGTGATGATTAAAACATTTTTTTACATTAACAGTGCTAAAATAGTAATTTTACAAGGCGTCCATATTGGAAGGAATCCATACGTATAAACATAAGGTAAACTATTAATGTCATTTTACTAAATTTTCTTAAATAATGCTTATTGAGAAACTTCATAGCAGGTCATATGAGAAACGATACAGGCTATGAATATTGAAAGATGAAAATTAAAACATTTTATTATATCAACAGTGCTAAAATGGTAATTTTACAAGGCGTCCATATTGGAAGGAATCCATACCCAGATAACACAGAGACGTCTTATTTCGGACGTAAAAACGACGTCTCAAGAAAGACGTCTTTTTGGGACGTAAGACATTCAGACCAAAAATTAACGTAAAACAGACACCTTTAAGACGTCGAGTGCTATCTGGGTACGTATAAACACAAGGAAAACTATTAATATCATTTTACTCAATTTTCTTAAATAATGCAGGGATCTTGAGAAACTTCATAGCCAGACATATGAGAAACAAACTATGAACAATGAAGACAAAAACATTTTGTTATATTAACAGTGCTAAAATAGTAATTTTACAAGACGTCCATATTGGAAGTAATCCATATAAACATCAAGTAAACTATTATCGTGTTGCCTCTAATTTCTAATCTTTAATATTTGTTTTAAGATATCTATGTATTTTTTAATTTCCACTTCAATTCATTATTATATACTATTTTGCTTCACATTCTACTTAACCTAACAACATCCCTACATCTCGTCTATATCTTTATTTAAGATTTTTCCTATTGCCCCCTAAGAAAGGTTCACAATATAAATGTTCTAAATATATTTGTAAGATGTCCATCAATTTGCACACTAAGATTTGCATACTAAAGACCGACAGACTATTCGCAAAATCCTACAGCACATATTTCCAAGCCACCTTTCCCCACACAAACAGTATAATGCTATTATGTTTCTGAGACTTCGACGCCCGGCAAGAGACATCGCCGCCCATAAACCGCGAGGCTCGAACACGACAAATCTCGTGCGGCGATCGATTCTAATATCGCATTAGGCATGTAAATTCCGCGAAATCGATAAGTGTTTGAGTTACAAGGAAGTAACTGCGGATGATTCACGAGGAGCCGGAAGAAGCCTGGAGAGAGACTCTCTCGGTTCGCTCTCGCGCAGCGATTTCCAAGCCGTTCGAAGGCGAGACTTTATAGAGTACCTAAGCAGCTTTTGCTCGTAGGTCACGGCCCGGAAAAGAAGTTGCGGCGGCTGACACGGGGTTTATGGTTTCAGGCATGGAGGTAGCAACGAAAAAGAGAAGGGGGCCGTGGCGAAATGTAGCAGTCTACGAACGCAACGCTAGGGCACCGGGGCCCCATGTCCGAGTTGCGTCGGCGGATAATTTATGCCGCGGTGGTGCCGCGCCGCCCAGTTCGCCCTAAAAATTATTTATTTGATTGAACGCCGCTTCGGGGAAGGCTATTCCTGGCCGACCCGGATGATCGTTCTCGGGAACTCGTTCGCTTTGGCCAGTTTGCTGATCCATTTATTTTTTCTGCTCCCTGTAACACTGCGTTCAAGCGTACTTCTTTATTTCAGACAATGTGTGTCACGGCTCTTTGGTGTTCTCTTGGTACTACAGTGAATTCTCGATATCTGTCAACAACACTAACCGAGCCATGTTACGTTTATACTCCTCGACGACCTAGGCCTATCGAACTTCGTGGCGACATACAGTGGGGGACAAAAGTATTCGTACACTCTTGGAATGTAGAAATAAAAGCAACAATATCTTTTATGCTATTAATTGTATTTAAACATATTTTCTATTAAGGCAATTTCTTACAGTAGTGTGAATTTTGAATTCATTTCAAGTTACTAAGTGATGTTATTGTCTTTGTTTTTTACTCATTTGTTGTTAGAAGTGTAATGTATAATATACAGTTACGTATACTTGAATATACTTAATAATATAGAAAACATTGTTGATTTTATTTCTATATTCCAAGTGTACGAACACTTTTGTCCCCCACTGTATATAGAAAAATCACTATAGTTAGTAACGTACTTTTTGTTTTGGTGTTGTTCTGAATTCTAAAGTTATTAGTACGAAGAAAATATTGGGTCTGGGAAAAAGTTCATGGCGTTTTCTTAGTAAAATTCACTGGTTTTCTTATAGTGTGAAAATGAATTTATTTAAACCAAATATGCTCCATTAGTATTAACAATGTTTCGCCATTTTTCGGGGAGAGCCATGATGCCATCGATGAAGAACTTTCGTGTTTCCAGAGTTATTTGCAATTGAAGTCATCTATCAGGAAAAACGCCACGAACTTTTTCCCAGACCCAATGTGTTTCTGATTTATCATATATTTTAAAAAATCCCCTGGTTATATTCCTCTATATCCTCGTGTAACTCCAAGGTTAAATATTGATATAATTCGGTTTCAAGTATCGTCATAAAAATGTGAGCTTTGCTATTCACAATTGGAAGAGGCTTGCTGTGCCCAGTGGAATCAAAGGACTGCCAAGTTCAGGATCAAAATCAGTTCCCAGACACAACGTAAGTAGGTTAAACCTGCAGCGAGCGATTCGAGCGGCGCGACCATAAATTCTACCCTATTACGCCGACCGGCCGCCGCAGCGCTTCGTCTTATTATGAAACACAACCCTGCTCTTACGGGCGAGCAATGCATCACCTCCGGCTCGGGGTAGCTTCTATCTGCTTCCCACGTGTACATTAATGGAGGCAAATCCCTATTCGCGAATGATGAAAGGCCCTGCTGCTCCCGACGGCGACGAAAATAGTCCCTGGATATTTACAAGTGGAGCTTACGGGCTGTTATCTATCCGGCGACTCGCGTTTCTACACGAGCGTGAACCGTGTCGAGGCCTAGGGTCAAGGTTGAGGCGGCTATGGCTGCGATACCGCCTACGTTCTCCCGGCAAACTGCGATCGAAGGACTCGGTGCCTGGAAGGGTGTACCGGGCAAGGGCCGAAAAGGGAGAGATTCGTCCGGTACGAACGGTAAATTAGCATTACGGCCGTATTACCGATGTTGTGACTCCGACTTACACGCTCGCGGATCATCCACGGGGCAGGACGACCAAGCGAGCGCAGGATCAGCTAGCTCTAACTCTGATTTATGCTACGCGCCGCGACAACCGACGCCAATATACACTGCTTATTCCTTATCCAGGGGACACCGAGTTACGCGTTATTTACGATGTCGCACTGACAGCCCCTATCGTATTTTCAGTTCGATCGTCTGCTTTATCGGCCGACCGGTAACCCTCGGAGTTATGCGCCATAATTGATGGCTGATGTCTCTGAAAAACATTATTTTTAGGTTGCCACCTTGTCTTCACACAGATCTTAACACGTTGACTGCCATGTCAACCATATGTGGGTAACGGAATTAGTTGTCAAGGTTTCAAATTAACTTTTACGTTAATATATTCATTGTACCAAAGATTAGAATCCATAAAATGCAAGAAAGTTGGAGGACTACTCAATATGATACATTTAATTCTTTTCAATTTTTATTTCATTGAATAACTTACTTTAATTTTACGTAATTTTTTACGTTTCTAGTTTGGCAGTCAAAGTGTTAAATGTTGACATTCGTTTCGTGAAATTGTCACGGCCCGATAAGACCAAGACAACAAACCTCGCAACACGTCACCAGGCCCAAGTTCATGACTGACTCAACAACCAACACTTTAGCCCATCAAAGAGTCCCAAACCTTTGTACGGCAAAGAAGATTTTCTAATAGTATATAAGACCCCAAAAACATGTATCGAGTCGGTCGACGATTACCTCTGCTACGGCACGTCTCGCAGATTTAAGTGTCAGTAAAAGTAACTCGGCGTTATTTTACGAAATCACCGTAACAGAATCAGTGTTTCGGTGGTCGTCACTGGACTGTGCACCCTTATGCAAAATGAAGTTATACAGTGTATCCCGCGAGCTCTGCTCACTTGAATATCTTGATTAATTTCACCGTAACAGAATCAGTGTTTCGGTGGTCGTCACTGGACTGTGCACTCTTATGCAAAATGAAGTTATACAGTGTGTTCCGCGAGCTCTGTTCACTTGAATATCTTGATTATTTCATACAATATGAGAAAATGTTACTCACAAAAGTTTTGTAGGGTAGAAGAAACTACATAATATGAATGATATTCTTGCAAGCTGAGGCGTAGAGAAGATATAAATGTCACATTTACTTTTTAAAATAAAATGTCCAATTTTTCATGCTCGATTTCGATAGATTGGCGTATTCCGAGTGTAAAAGTACCAAAGTGTATTTGTCCTGAAACTTACCGTTGATATTTGATTGTTTACATTCTATTACTTTCATTATAGAATGTATTCAAGGATACGCTCGCTACGTCAAATGTAAACATTGGGCTTTCGACGACTCTCAGTGTCAGTCAGTTTCTCAGTTAGTAAACGAAAGACAGTCGATATGAAATTTTCGTTCGAAGAACAATTAAAGGTGCTTCTAATGTATGGAGAAAGTAAGAGAAACGCGATTGTGGCTCGAAATTTGTACGGTGAAAGATATCCAAATCCTGTCTTAGTAACTGTAATATAATGTACAGTGGCGTGCAAAAGTTCCCGGCCAAATCTACATCCATGCTTCGTCGCTGTGCTGCTGTTATTGCTGCAAAAGGCATGGCTACGAAATATTAATTATAACATGTTAAATAATGTACTGCAAAATTGTTACACAATGAAAAACAAGCATAATTTTGTCGTTAAACACACTGGCCGGAAATTTTTTAACATGTTAATTTACTTATTCTGCAAATTAACAAGTAAGAAAGATAATTAACGTTGATTTTTTTTTTTAATATCCTTTCATGTAATACGGCCTTATATATGATTCTAATAAAAATTTCTTAACGCTTCTTTTGGAAAGAAAATAGTAAAAACCATCTGGCCGGGAACTTTTGCACGCCACTGTATGTATTGTAATATTAACTTGTTGATGTTGCACCTACTCTTGTCATAATATTCAGGATCCAGCAACTGGACAACTATGATCTTAAGAGATCTTGGAGATCTTCTATCAAATTGTATGCCCTCTCCTCGTGAATAAAGATTACAAGTGTACTGTTCGCGCTTCGGAAGAAACCTCGCTGGTTCCGCTTACCCCCACTCTCGGCGCTCCCATAGTCTCACGCCGTGCCTAACCGCGTCATTAGCCAATATTCCGCTAGAACGGGAAATGCTGCGTGAAACGAGGCGTGTCCTGCATTCCTGCCGCAGGACATCTTGTGGGACAAACACGTGGTACGAGTACACACAGATTTCACGGATGATTCGCGACGCGTGTTACCGTCGCGTAAACGCGTAGCGCCCGCAAATGAAAATATCGGAATATAAATAATGTAAATTTTCTTTTCCCACCAGGAGGTTATGAACGCCGAGGAGGGTGGTCGTTGTAACTGCAACGGAAATCGCATCGTTGCACGTGGTCGAAGGGATTCGGCGCGCGGGATGATTACGAGAGAGCGTGGATCGCGGCGCGGTAAATCCGCACCGTCGCGATTCTGCCGCTCGATCGCGAAAAGAAAAGGGATTCCCGTAGGTCGGTCCGGAGCGGAGGCGGCTCGACCGGGGCCTCGGAGGAACGGCGTAGAAGAGGAGGTATGGGAAGGTACAAATTGCAGGATCGGGTATCGGACGGAGTAATTAATTAAATACAATAAAGTTAGGTCGACCCTCGTATCTGGGATCAACCACTCCTCCAATCGAGCGCGTCCAGCTCTCTCGCATCGAGAATCGTCTCGGCGCGGTGCATCGCTGCGCTGCGCTGCGTTGCGTTTGCGAAGACGCGCGGAACTCCGCGGGACGAGACGGGATCGTTAAGACCGATGATTTTTCGGAGACGGTCCGTGATCGATCTACGACGCGGATTCCGCGAACCATGAAGATTCCATCGGCGCGGTGGAGAGGAAAGAGGAGGGTTACAGGTCTAGCCGCGATAAAACCCCGCCGGATCGTAGATCGTTGCACGGTGCATTTATTACTTCGGATGACATAGGCGTAGACATCGATTATCATCCGGCGTAATTTATCTCGGCGTATTAGCTCGATAAATTATTTGCCGTGTAACCGGACGCTGCGCGCCTCCTCGCCAACACACGCGTGCGCCCTTCGCCTTCGTCCGAGCGCATCCTAGAGCTGGTGCATCCGCCGTTGCTCGCCGATTCCGGCAATTTAACGGGGTTTCCCGGTGCGTCGTAAAATCATGCTACGGGGCGGTTATACGGGCTGAACCTCGGTCCCGAGGATCTCGCCAGAGGTCGACTCGTTTCTTTGCGTTCTAGTCGCGAAAGAAGCTCGCGAAGATTATATAAGGCTCACGACGCGGAACGGAATTATGGTAGTAGAGGGGGAGGGGGGTTCCGGAGGAGGAGAGACCTTTCGGGCTATCAGATAAGCCGGGGCACTCTAGTGCACGAGATTCGCGGGACTACGGATAATTATTATAATTGGCCGATAAATCGATAATTAATCAGGAGGCTAATTGCGAATTATAGTCGCGGCGAGACAATGCTTGGCATTGTTCGCCGCGGACGCGTACCAGTCAAGTGTGGGAAGGCTAATGGGTCGTGAGATAGAAAGTTATTGGCCGGGCCCGGCTCGCAATCAACGATTTTTCCGCTTGTACGCGCGCACACGCCGCGCCGAGCCGCGCCGGCTAAGCAATTGATAGCGAGCATGTAACGTTGCGCTGCGCTGTGCTGCGCTTGCTCGCGCGTGTGCAGTGTTCATCTGCATCGAGATCTGCATCGGGGCCTCGTGATTAACGTAACTCGACCTCGAAGGCATCGCATCGCTCGGGATACATGATTCATGCGTGAAGCTCGCACTTTCGACATTGTTTGCAACAGCCTCGCAGGTGTACTTAATTATACCAGATTCGTATCGGTGCGCAGACCTATTGAAGCGGCCGCGACGATTCAGCGCGATGCTCTCGAGGAAAACCGACGATTGTGAGGCGATCCTTCGTGGCTCGCCCTTCTTAACCCTTCAAATGAAAATAGATTAATCTACTAGCAAAGGGTGGAGTATGAGGTCGTAATAAAAGATAAATCCGAAGGTAAATGGATTTTTAACCAGGAAATTAATTTTAAACCACAATTTGCTGGGGATTTCGATTAAATCTCCAATCAATTTTTATCAGCGTTAGTTATTTTATTATACACAAGTAGACTGCGGATTTTTATGCAAACTAAAAATTGTGAGCATTAGTTGCAAGATACGGGAGCTACATAATCGTCTGTTTCTTTTATTAATAATTCTAACAAGCTGGAAATAATACAACGGTATTTCTAAATCCTTTAAATGTTTCCTCTCTTTTCTCATAAATACATTAAATTCAAAGAACAATAAAATAATATAAGACGAATATGTAGTCCGACTGCCAGTTTGTTTCTGTACAACAAACACTGTACGATGTTAGAAAAATTATCATACTTGGACTTAGATCTCTATGCAAAATAAAAATGTCAAATTAATTGCAACAGACACAGGAGCTCAAATGAAATGTGCCCCTTAATAATTCTAATAAATCGTGAAGAATATTTTGATGTTCTTAAATTATTCTAATGTATTCACTATATACTACCCCATTTTCGTTAATTCGCTTAATAATTCTAATAATTCTAATAAATTTCCCTGAATAGTTCTAATACATCGTGTAGAATATTTTGATGTTCTTCAATTATTCTAATACCTTCACTATGTTCTATCCTATTTTTGTTACAAATGTGACAAAGACTCGTAGTCTACTTTTGAGAAAGCCTAGACCTAATATTTTTAGGCTTAACCATCGTCAAATTCTAAAAATTGAACAGTAACGCTTAAAATTATACCGTGCTATTTTTGTTAATAATTCCCTTAATAATTCTAATAATTCTGATAAATTTCCCCTAATAATTCTAATAAATTGTGAGTAAATATTTTCTATACTATATTCTATCCCATTTTTTTTTTTTGTTAATTGACAAAGACTCGCAATCTAATTTTGACGAAGTATAAACCTAATATTTTTCCTAGCCATCCTCAAATGCTAAAAATTGAACAGTAACGCTCAAAATTATACCGTGCCTATTAAATTGATCCCCCAAAGCAAATTTCGAAATATTCCGTCGAGTCAGTATGTACCGCGCACAGCTGTCGTCTTCGAAGAATGCATTCTTCGAGTCTTCCCCGCGGAACAGTGGAATCGAAAATGCCAGTGCTGCACTTACGTTTGTTTCATGCACTGTTGCGTAATTGGTAAAATTTCCCAGGCGATCCGTGTAATCTCTTGGAGGACACGAGGAGAGTACAAAGTGGTTTCAGCATTGTGCTGGCCGATCTGGAACTCAGCGCCGCCGCCCACGGCGCGGCTCACGCTATTGGCTCGAATTTAGAGCTCTTCAGCCTTTCAGAGATTCCTTCGTCGGTGTTCCATTCTCCGGTAGGCGCAGTGTCCTGAAGTGGACGAGAGTGGAGGTCGAACGAGAGCTTCCAGCGCGGCTGAACACGCGGATAAACATTCATCCGGGCCGAGGCAGGTCGGCTAAAAAGGCGTTACGCTATTGAGCCACCGCGACGAGTGCACTCGTAACGCGACGTTTGCAAGTCACTCCGTGACCGAATCGTGAGAAACACAAATACGGTGATCCTGAAGCGTCGACGGTTGCCCTCTTGGCTGACCGGAGTTCGGGGATTTCGAAATTCTTCGTTATCATTCACCTTTACCGCTCGTTGTTCTTATTAATGCAAATTTTTCATCGTTTCACCCCTGGCAACGTTGTATCGTCGTTGGGTACAACAATAGACCGAAATAAAACTGTTTTAAAACCCTAAAAGGTAATGTCAGTTCAGCTTAGCATTTTTCTAACAGGTTCAATTTTTTAAGTGCAGACTGTGACGCAGAAACCGGGTAATTCCACAGTGTTTAATTCTTGCTCCAAACAACCAGCACTGTATACAAATATTAGGCTTTAAATTATAATAGGCTTGAATTGGTCTGCTAGATGCAATTTTTATTTTGTAGGAAAATCTAGACAGCTTCAAGAAATAATTTTGAGTAAGTCTGAGCAATCCTCAATCGTCTATAAACTGCAGATCATTTTGAAAAATAAAGATTTTCTAACCAAGAAATAAAAATTTGACTTCTTTCTTAATACGTGTAACATATGACAATAATATTAATATTGGAAACATTTTTTTAGAGTTGTCTATGTATTCTTTAATTTACAGTTCAATTCATTCTGATCTCAAAAATATTATAATTGTTTTACATTCCGTTTAACCTAACAACATCTCTACATCTCGTCTACTAACAATGTAACTTTATTTAAGATTTCTCCTCTTGCATTTTTCCTGCAAAATAAAGATTTTCTAACTGAATTGCAACAAGCTGAAGTGAAATAAAAATTTGACTTCCTTCTTATTATGTTTAACACACGATAATGATATTAATATCGAGAATAATATAACTGAATCATTAAATTCTTCCAATACTTTCACAGTCTTAAATTACACCTACTCATTCTTGTAACTGCATGAAATCCGCAACCTAATCGTCAGGCAAACACACGTCACACCGTGGCAGCTAAAAAATCCAATAAATCAACACAGACTGTCGAAAGCTGAATGTGCTAGCATTAAGATCAACGATTCCCGTTCACCCTCTGCAACAAAAAGAGATTTCTCTGTCCCTCCCGCTCGCTACAAAGCGGTCGAAAAAATCATCGAAACAGTCCAGGTGTTCGAATCCCGCTGTCCCAGCGATCGCGCCCCACCCGATTTTGATCCTTCGTTCAACGATCGTTTCGTCCAATTAAAGAACGATCGTTTAATTGTGTCGACGGCGCATGCACGGCATCATCGCGCGCAAAAGTGAGTCTCATTAATCGGAATCGAAGATACACGGGACGATTGTAGGTCCGTCTTGCAGCTCGTCTTTCCCCTTCGGACAGGAAGGGAGAGGGCCCGGTGGGCAAGGGCAGAAATAAAAGTAGGAAGGTCGACGGGGAAGGGAGGAAAGCGTCGAACCTGGCTCCGGGATATTAACATTATAAATCGTGCAGGCCGGCGACACGCCCGGGGCGGAGCCGATCGTATCGGCTCGATGCCCACCTCCAGGCCCGATATCGATTACACTCCCGTGATTGGCAGGATTCGTAACACGCCACGGGGATCTCTCCTGGCGCGACCGACCGACCGGACCGATCGATTGATCGTGGATCGAGGATCCGGGCAATCCGCGTATCGCCGCGCAATCCCTCGATAACCGAGCGCTGTCTTATTGATGGACAAGCCGAGGACTGGAATCGCGGGATTCCACCGACCTGCACGCAAACCGATATACCACCAGGGTCGATAGATATCGAATCGACCGGGAACCGGCGCGTCAACTCCGGTAGAAATCGCGCGTCACCGCTTCAAGGAATTCGTCTCGGTCCCGTGGGAGAGGAACGCGCGATTGCCACGCGGAGACACCTCTACCGCTTATATTCCCCGATCGACGACAACCTCTTCGAGGCTACAGGCTTTTCCAAAATCGCGGACTCTTTCAGATGTTTCAAGTTTTCGTAAAATATATTCTCTTCGGAGGAGTATTCGGAGGACACAGTTGTTACCGTGGATAATTCGATTACACGTTTGCTACTTCAGGAATTAGCCTTGATGACGTAAAATGTTAAGCTTTTCTGTTTATTCATTCTTTTCTGTTTTTCTGTTTATTCTGTTTATTTTTATAAATGTTATTCTTTCTCTTATGTGAAATTATTGAGGATAAAGAAATTCTACCGCTTTGGGGCCCTAAAGAGAATCATAAGAGAAGGGGTTAATTCAATGCCAATTGTGATGTGCCCTGATACACACCATTTGAAAGCAAAACTTTCTTAACTAGTGTACAAGCATCAGGTTATTACTAGACTGCGGATCTTTATGCAATATAAAAATTGTCTGCATCGATTTCAACAAATAGAAACCAAGTAGAATGTTATTTCTTCACTTGCTAGTTTTAATAGACGAGAAATTGTCTAGTTATTACCAATGACATACTGAAATTATTACCGGAAATATTACCAACAATTCGATCACCTTATATGTATAACGTTTGGTAGCGAACATATTGAATTGAACAGCATTAGGATTGAATTCAATTTGACTTTTGATGCCACCAAACGCACACCACTTGAAAGCAAAAATTTCTTAACTAGTGTACGAGCATCAGGTTATTACTAGACTGCGGATCTTCATGCAAAATAAAAATTGTCTGCATCGATTTGAACAAATAGAAAGCAAGTAGAATGTTATTTCTTCATTTGCTAGTTTTAATAGACGAGAAATTGTCTAGTTATTACCAATGACATACTGAAATTATTACCGGAAATATTACCAACAATTCGATCACCTTATATGTATAACGTTTGGTAGCGAACATTTTAAATTGAACAGCGTTAGGATTTAATTCAATTTGACTTTTGATGCCACCAAACGCACACCACTTGAAAGCAACGATTTCTTAACCAGCTTACTACGATTAAATTATTATCAACGACGTACTGAAATTATTACCGGAAAGACTACCAACAATTCTTTATATCTATAACGTTTCTTAGCGAACATATTAACCCTTTGCAATCGAGTAGTGATTCCGAAGCACCACTAGAAATTGTTGTGGCATTATTTCAAAGAAATTAGAAAAAATATTACAAAATATTCGTTACATTACAAAATTTGTATGTAATAGATTACCGAACATTTAAATATTATATGTAGAAATCGGATCAAAATGAAAATATTGTAAGACGGAAGAAAAATTTAGTTTCAGATTGAAAAGAGCGCCGAATGCAAAGGGTTAAATTGAACAGCGTTAGGATTTAATTCAATGGGACTTTTGATGCCACCAAACGTATTCGAAAGCAACAATTTCTTAGCCAGCGTGGAAAGATTAAATTCTCACCACCATCGTGGCAGAGTCGCGAAAGGAATCGCAGCGGTCGGGATTAAAATTCGCATCGGAAGACTCCATTCCATTCTTTTTATCTCGAGTCGTGAATCCCGCGATGGCAGGGACACCGGCCGAATGGAAGCGTTCCGAGGAGGATGTCTGTCGCCATCGCGAAGCCATCGATGCACGGTAAACGATCATATTGCGGGACGCGGCGCGATCAACGTCAAAGAAATTTATTGGGGAGTCGGGGAAAAAAAGTCGCTTATCGGCGAGTTCCTTCGCGCGCGCGGACGACCGCCGCCTTTCACCATATTTATCGACACTAAAGGTGAAAACTCGTCACCCCGTTGACGACAGTCTGTTGTCCGATACCTGGACTCGTGCCGACGAGTGAAATCGTTCGTCCCGACGGGATTTTTGACCCGCGGCCTCGCGTCCATAATCCGCGCGACGTTAACTATCGAAATGTCGTTGATGCGGGATTCTTCGCGAGGAGGACGAGTTTATGAGTTTCTTGTGCTTCTTCGCTTTAGCTCTGATCAAGCGGATCATTTGATGGCGACGCGAAACGAATAGATCCTCTCAGCGATAGATCCTTTCGGGAGACTGCCAGACAGCTGATCGCTGTCGGGACGCGTGAAACAATGTGAAGGTGGGATTGTGAGTCTTCTGTCTTTCGGTGTGTTAACCCCTTGCATTACTATTTACTTTGTGATTATAAAGATTAGGAATTTTTCATCGTTCAGAATTTCATAGTAAAAAAAAGACAGTTTATATCTATTGTATGTCAATGTTTTCTCCAAAGGATATATACCAACTACAACAAAATAGAATTTTATTTCGGTTTAAAGGAAATTAATAACATACATATTTATTAGATTCTGTTCAGAATCTACATCACGAGTCTGACTCGATATTGTAGGGCAAGGGGTTAACTGTACCACTGTTCTGTGGAAATAGAAGTATAAATATAAGTATTGCAACTCTTTTTAGTTATTTTGTATAATATATTCTGGGTTTTGATTCTGCGGAGTTATCGAGCTGTTCTTCTAACTTACTAACACGTCAGTCACATATGACTGACAGTGATTTTTGACTAGCTTTAGAAATTTATTTTCATTGTGACATACCCAGATAAACCGCATTTTGTTAGAGTCTTTAGAATTCAGAAGGATTAAGACAGCATCCCCTATAATACATTTTAAATTTGTAGTTTCAGTTGTTCCATTAATTAAATTACACAGATTTTGTGAGAATCTCTGGGATTGATTTCCAGCAAACACGTATCGTGAGTAAGACTGTTTCATTTACAAACTAGCATCAGTTAGGGAAGTCGGATCAGAGTTTTATTAATTCTTTGTCTTTCTATATGTTTCTAAACAGAAAGACCTTGAAACAAATCACATTTCGAATTGAGGGTTTAAAAATGGTACAAGAAAATTTCAGTATTTTTTACACTACCTCGACCAACAACCGAGGAAAGAAATTCGTAAATGGAACAAAAAATACGGCCGATTCCCCTACCGTGAAGCTTGAAATCGATCGTGGATCAGCTCGGAATTGATCGATCAGGTTTCTCGATTTCGACTGGGTCAGGATTTCCACGTGGCCGCGTAAAGGGAATCGAACTTTTCCATTGGCCGTCAGACGACGCACGAATTTGTTCGATCGCGAGGTAGAACCGACAAGACCTTGCACGGCACGAAGATCGATTTTACGATCGACGGGCGCGAAAAAGTCCTCCTGGAAGTTTGCTGTTCCCTTTGCTCGTCCCTCTTCGCGTTAACTGCCGCGGCACGCCAGCCTGCGGATCGACTTTGCGGTCGCGATCGTTCGGTTCTTCCGAACAATGGGCAGCCAGTGCTCGGGAGACTGTGTCAAAGTGCCCTTTTATTGGGCCGTATTTCACCCCTCTGCATTCGAGAACGCGAGAGCGTAACGACGACGAACGATTCACGACGGACACCGTCGATCTGGACGATCGATGTTTCTTCTCTATACCTGTCCCGCGTCCGTCGAACCTCTCGACCGAAGAAAAATCGAACAAGAACGCCAGCTTTCTTATGAATTTCTTTCAATGGAAACACTACCGAGAAGCCATATAGTCTCCCTTCCGAAAAACAACGCATAAAAACCTGCAACCAATCGGGCTGAAGGACTGGCCTTTAAACTCTACCCTTAAACAATCAACGCTGGATTTTTGTGGAATTGTATCTGTATGCATTTATCAACCCTTGGAAACTATTAGAAAATGGAGTCTACATTTTTACGAAAACGTCACGTTTTGTACTTTTCAGAATTATAGCTTAGAGACACATGAAACCAACCCTTACACAACTGAGCTAGAAGCAATCTTAACCGGATCTCAATTGTTATGTATTTTCTTACATATAAAAGTAAGTTACTTGTAAAAGTTTGGTCACTATGGAAGCTTACGGGGATGTAGAGAGCAGATACCTGAAGTTTTGCGCACATTTAACCTAACTGCGCCGATATGTGTCACTGTTTGTTCCCTTGGCGCGCCGCGTCAACTATTATTTGTTCGGAACGGGATTCAGAGGACCGGAGGCGACACTTCTAGTTTTCATGGTGGAAATAGAATCTTGTCTTGGGGATGTTTCGATTGACAGGACACCATCGGTACAAGGAATTCCGCGGGGAAGATGCCGACCGCACGGGAACGGAGCGTATGAGAACGCGAGTGTGGGCACGTCGCGTCATAACTCCCCGGGCATTGTAAATCACGGTGGACGCCTCGTGCACCCATAGAAATGGTTATATTCGGCCGTAACGGCTCGTACCCACCGCGACGACGACCAGGGTATATTTTAATAGTAACAATAAATTACTTACGAGAAGAGAATCGCGTCCCGGTACTGGCGGCGATGAAACCCTCACGCGGAGAGGGCGCGAACCTCTTGTCGAGCACCCTTCGCCGTTTTCTGCTTCAATCCCGTGGACAGTGATTACTGTATCGTCGCTGAACCACCGAACCATTAGGCTAGTACAGCATGATCGACCAATATTTGCGTTAAATTTATTCGTCACACTGTTATTTGTGAGAGTAGTGAAAGTCTTCCTATTTTAAACATTTATTTCTATTGCCTATATTTTTAATCACTTCCTGGAGGAAAAAGAAAATTTATATTTACATCTACGTTTACCTTAACAGTAGAACGACAGCATGATCGACCAATATTTGCGTTAAATTTATTCGTTACATTGTAATTTGAGAAGTAAAAGTGTTCCTATTTTAAACATTTTCTATTGCCTATATTTTTAATCGTTTCTTGGAGGAAAAAGAAAATTTATATTTACATCTGCGTTTACCTTAACAGTAGAATGACAAATTTTTATTGAGATTTAACACGTTGACTGCCATGTCACCCATATATGGGTGACGGAATTATTTGTTCAGGCTTTAAAATGAATTTTTACGTTAATATATTCATTGTACCAAATTTGATTAGGATCTGTAAAATGCAAGAAAGTTGGAGAACTACACAATATCATACATTTCATTTTTTTCAATATCGATTTTATCAAATAACTTACTTTGATTTCGTGGAATTTTTCAGCTTTCTTGTTTGGCGTTCAAAGTGTTAAAGGAAAAAGTAACATTCCTAATTTACAGATTAAATAAGTAAGAAATTAGCTTTCGCAGAATTAACGGTGACGAAGAGTTGAAATCTGTAAAATAGGCATGTATTTGTTAAATATTTTTTTGCAGTATTGTACTGTCGTTCTTTTATTGTCGAGTCGTTCAGAAAAATCCGAGTGCAGGGATAAGCTGGTTGTCGACTCCGAATCAACGAGCCGTGTAACCCGTGCGATGCATCAGCTTTGCAAACTCATTTAAAGAAATCATTAATAAATACCCCTGCCAACCAATGCTTCAGCCGTGATGATTCAATCTCCTAATTAGCGCCACGTGTGCTTGATACGACACCGTGTTCGCCGGTCATGTATCAAACCAGCAAGTTTCAGAATATAAATGAACATCGGACACGTTGCAGATCCAATCAACATAATTACCACTCGGGTATAATTACCGGGTTAAAGGGGTGCGGTCACTGGAGCCTCTCCCACGAGTCAATATCATCGAGTCATGTGTTTGTGATCCTTATTCAGTCATCGGAACAGAATTCTGCTAGATTGCAGCTGGATAGCTAATCTGTTGAAAATTGCAATCTTTTTTCTTAACAACGAAAATATTCTGCCTCGTAAAGAGGACAAATGAATTGAATCAGTTGTATTTGATAAAGAATTTATTTACTCAGACATTTAGGGGATCATTTGATATCGCAAGATTATGGTGACTGATAACTCTGCAATTTAAAAAATTCCATATAAATCGAAGAAATTTATCATTATTAAAAGCTGAGATGTCCACATTGACTGCTAACATAGCCTAAAAAATAAAAATCACCGAAGTGGAAATTGAAAAGGAATTCCATAAAAATCAAAGAAATTTATCCACTGAAATAGAAATCTAAAAGCTGAGATATTCACATTGGCTGCTAACCTCAAACATTTTATACTAATCACTGAAATGGAAATTGTAAAGGTAAGATGTATAGTATATTCTTTCAACTTTTATATGTAATTATTAGACTGCTGATCTTTACGCATTTATAACAAAATTGAGTAGAACAGATTTGAAATTGTAGGAAAATTTATAAAATGTCAATATACTATTTCTCGTCTATTAAAATTAGCAATTGAGAACATAACTTTCTTTCTATTTCTTGTAATCGATGCAGACAATTTTTATTTTTCATAAAGATCTGCAGTCTAACAATTATGTACATGCATATACGATTAATACACTGGACGCATTAACACTACAATTAATCTTTAATCTATTGCAATTAATTTGTTAATCTGCACAAGCAATTTCGTGTGTCATTTTCGGGAGATGCGGCGTTCAGAGTGTTAATGGCAAACGATGTACCTCTTTCTCGAAAGGGTCCGAGGTGCTTAATTGTCTTTCTCGGATAACATTTTCGACGCCCACAGGCACCGGGCCAACAGAACCGTGTCGCGTGTTCTAGAAACGCGGCTCGGCCCGGCCCGGCCCGCGAAACACTAATCACTCGTTTATCTGTCGTCCACGGTGCCCAGGATTTTCGCTTTCAGATATCACCTGGGTGGTGAACCGACGCGACGCGACGCTGTATTACGAATCCCGCGGCAAGCAAGATTAATGCCCGCCTCTCCGCGCTGTTCATTAATACCCGTGTGCACGCCCGTGTTTAGGATTACACTCTGATAACAGAATGGATTTCACTGTAACACTGTGTTCGCCGGTTGCAGCCGCTCGCTCGCGTTGCGCCGCGAAATAAATGAAATTCCTGCCGCCTGTGCTATCCCTGACTATTACAAGCCATACAGGTACAACAATACTTCATACTTTTTTATGTTTCGATTTTTCAGGAGAATTTGTATACAGTTGTGGTTCAAGATTGTGTCAGTATCCAGGTATTGTTTAATGGGAAGCAGTTTTCATTTACAGGACTGTTATATCTCCATTATTTGAGTATTTATTTATTTTTGGAATATTTATTTGATTATTTTATTTGATTTTCTACCCGCGATAAAACGGTCATTCATTATCACATTTTGATAAAGCATCGCCTAATGCTGTCAATCATACAATCACAGCGGAATCAAATTTATTTAGAAGTAAAATTATTTATCTAAACGAAACCTGAAGATACGACATTAACTCTTGCGTCAATAATTTTAATTTCTACGATGTCCAATTACTTTATAGTCCCAGCGCATATTTTTACACCTCGCAATGTAAACGATTCTATGATCTTACCCAAGAACTCAACAGTAACGTTAAAGAAATTTCAAAGAAAGGAAAATTGAAAATGGGTACCCGGTTATTGACGCAAGTATTAAAAGTCAGTTTCGGTACTTTAAGATGGTAAATAATAAACTTGCAGGCTATGATAGTATTTCTTGATCAGAACGCTTCGTAACAAGTACATTTAAAAATCGAAGATTTAATAATTGAACAATTTAATGATTCTTCAGGATATCGAAGGGTACATTGGATCGACCCAGACCGAAAATATGTGCGAACGAAAGATGATGATTAGACTGCGGATCTTTATGCATTTATGGCTTCTGAAAATTTTTCAAAAATTTTTATAATATACAACTTCACAGAATTTAATAGTATTTTTATTTATTCCAGATCTACAAAGGCTGCTACCACTAAAAACTAGGTTTTATTTGTTTCCACTGTCCTAAAATTTGCCTAGAAAAATTGAAAATTGCATAAAGATCCGCAGTCCAATGATGTTTAATATCTAGTTACGGGGAAAATGTACCAAAAGGAGGAGCTTTCCCGCGGGCTTTGGTGAACCGTTTCCGGCGGCGCGTCGGAGGACCTCGAACTTGCGCAAGCTCCGCTAACTGTTCGCGAGCCGATCGCCCACGCAGCGTGCAAGGTGGTCCGGGCACTTGAGATCTTCGGGTCTCGGTCCCCGGACACTTTTATGCCCCCGACGACGAGCGACGACGACATCGCCGAGCACCTTCCTCGCGGCGTGGGCGAGTCATGGGAACCTGCAGTCCGTCGTTCCTGTCTCCCTCCTTGTTTCCCGGCCGGCCATTTGTACAACGTTAGTACGCGATCCTGCGTAACGTCCTCTTCGTTATACATTCACCGGATCCATTGTATTTTAATTGTTGCGTCCCAGAACGGGGAAATGGTGACGCGTTACTTGCCCCGACTGAAAACCTTCAAGGTCCTTCGATCGTCTTCTGCATCCGTACTCTCCGTCCATTCTCAATTAATCCTTAGCACTCGAATGGCGACTGTAAAAATTACTGTATCATTGATTTGAGACTTTCACTGCCCGGCATCATACAGTTGATACAACAGCTGATACTGTACAGTATCAGTGTGTCTTCCGACCCCCTGATGAAGCTAGCTGCAATGCTGGCGAAACGTTGGGAAATCTCTTCCTCTAGGACACGGCTTACACCCGAAAGCCTCAACAGATACTACTGTATCATTGTTCAAAATATTTTTTACGTTATTAAATTGGTTTGTATTTAATAATAAAATATGTAAAAGTATTAGTCGAAGTATTTGCCCTCGAAAGCTACTACTTTTTCCCACCTTTCTGGCAAAAGTTGAATTCCACGACGAAAAAACGGTTTATCTTTCGAGCTTATCCAGTCAGCAACCCAAGTTTCAACTTCTTCGTAATTACGGAAATGTGTGTCTTCCAAATCGTGCTGGGTGGGGGAGAATCTCCCATTCGAACTCCATCAGTGTTTGTTTTACGGCCCTAGCAACATGAGGCCGAGCATTGTCGTCGAGAAGGATCACTTTTCGGCGATTTGATGCAATTGATGGTCGTTTTTGTATCCAATTCTCACGTAAACGCTTCAATTGTAGGAGATAACGTTCGGCGGTGACTGTTTCATTTGGTTTTAACAATTCATCGCTGCAACAATTCTCTCGCTGTCTACAATATACGCAGTTAGATCCACGTATACGTAAACAGCGGCTTTCAATGCAACCTCCTAATATATAGAACGGAAATATTCTAAATCGAACGAAATGTTTCGTTTTGGAGTTAAAATAGCTTCGAGTGCAAAGGGTTAATACGGCAAACAACACAATACACATTTCTTCTTTCCATAAACGAGTACCTACGTTGCACCTAGACTGTAATGGATTGGTGCATTGGTTGCAAAGATTTGTGATTTATTTGTCATTAATGATACCGCAAATGTCATTTTTCTTGAACACAACCTGGACCTAGTTAACCACTTGCACTACGATTCATTTTCTGGTATCAGTGACTAGAACATTTTTGTAATTCGTAATTTTCTGAAAAAAAGGAGAAAATTTGTATCTATTGTATGCTTATATGTTCTTCGATAGCTGTACATTAACAAGGCCAAAATAGAATTTTATTTCGGTTCAAAGGAAATTAATAACATACATATTTAGTAGACTCTGTTTAGAATCTTTATCACGTGTATGACTCGATGTTGCAGGGCAAGGGGTTAATCTAACTGTGAAAAGGCTATAAATAAAATGTTTTATAATTCATCTGTCACTAATAGATGGACAGATATGCTGCTGCTGATATGTACAGTGAATACTATCTCCTGGCCGATATATGTCCGTGGCTAGACCCGTGTTTTGGACGTATATCGAGTAGATACTGTATTCCCCTTAAAATAATGAACTTGGGTCTGGTTATTGTGACTCTGAAATCTAGAATAAACTAGTTTAAGGGTTGCAAAGATTGCGGTCGTGTCTTGTGGTTCATGTAGCATAAATACTGTCGCAGATCTGTGATCTTCTTCAAGAGAGCCTGGACCTGGTTATTGAAATTGTAATTAATTCATGAAGTAATGCTAGTTTAGAGGCATATATATCATAAGAGAACCTGGACGGTCTTACCATAATACTTTTAGCTACTTTATTATTGAACCAGGATAGTCTAACCATGATAGCCCAGCCAGGATAGACTAGCCATGACAGTCTAACCAACAGAATAATGACCTCAATTCAAGATTGTTTGCGGATTGTTTAGAGACCTTGTGGCAAACCACCTTGCACCAGAACTGCAACCCCAACAGGTCCCGACTCCCAATTCAACCTAACCGGAGGTCAATAACTTTGTCCAAGCGTTAGGTGTTTGCTCACCTACCTCTACCAAGAACCCCAACAGCAAGGTCCACGATGTCTAAGACCAGGGCGCACCAGATTCCCGAAGGGACTGGATTTTGGATCGTGGGACACGTGGCGGCCGCACCGAGCGATTTAGCATGCTGGAATGCGGCGCAAGGTGGTACGCGAGAGAGAAAGAGCAGAGGAGAAGCTGGCAGCTTATGCGAGGCGATAGAAGAGAAGCTCCGTGACTCGTACTCGACGTTCCTACATACACCCATCCCGTCGTCTCTTCTCTCGTCCATGACGATCTTAGGTCCCCACCCCTCTCTCTCTCTCTCTATTTTTCTCTCTATTTTTCTCTCTTTCTCTCTCCAAGGTTCTCTCTGTCCACCGTTGTTCTCCGGCTTTTTCTGGTTCGAGCGCGGCGCGTTCGTCCTTCTCTCGATCCTCGGTTGTTACGCGCGCGTGTTGGTAGGGACCTCGTGAGAGCCGTATGTAATACCGGCGAGGCACCGTGAGCGTATAAAACGCGTCTTTGTGCGCGGTCTCGGGCCAGCTGTTTGTCTAACACCTCGTACCTGGCTGAGGTCAGTCGCGATTCTGTTACGAGTCCCCGGGAACGGCGTTCGATTCACGGGCCGGGGTCAACGCCACGTTCCACGCCAGATCGACGGCTCTTCTCTTCGTCTTCTTCTTCTTCTTCTGCTTCTTCTTCTTCTTCTTCCTCTTGCTCCTCCTCTTCCTCCTCTTCGTCCACCTCTTCTGAAACGTCCGGGCGAAACGGCTCGTCCCCGCGACATCGTTCGCCTAGCTCGTCGAGCCCGCCGCTTTCCTGAGACGTCCGATGATTTATGTTTATTTGGCAAGGTACCTCGACGACGAATACACGCCGGTCGTCCCCGGCGTATCCGACTCCCCGTGACTTCTGTGAAACCGTGGTGGGTCATCAAGGTCGGGGATACCAGACCCCTTTATGACGGGAAATTTTCTATTCGAAACGAGATTTCAATGATCTTCCGCCGCCGCGCCGCGGAGGTGGAGATTTAAATTCCTCTCGCGGCGCGAAGCGTAAAAATCGATAGAATATGCCCGACGAACGTTTCCGCGTCGCGAGTCGAGTCGAGTCGCGTCCGATCGCCTAGCGAAATTCTGATTTACCGTCCACGGTTCGGCGTGGACGAAGCCAGTCCGTAAAACACTAATGGCAGAGGCCCTTGGCGAGATGAAATCGCCGTTTAACGGCCCTCGCGACAATGCCCGCTAATGGCGATCGCCGTGCGCGCTCCGGACAATTCCTATTTTCAGTGAAACGTCCCTTTTGACCTTGAGCGACCAGCCGCGACCAGCCTGTGTGGAATTTTCGACGATAGAGTGTAATTCAACGAATAGTCCGAGTACTCTCGGCTGAACCCAACTATGATTCTATTGAAAACAAAGACATTTATTCACTGAAATTGAAAGGTAAGCAATTCGGAAGGTAAGGTGGTTAAGATAGATTTATGAAGAAATTAAATTACTTAGAAACAGTAGGAAGATTAAAAGAATTAAAGAGTATTTATATTATATATTGCTTGCAACCTACTAACAATATTAAAGAAAGATACTTGACAGTTAAGATGGTCAAATGAGATTTATGACAAGAATAAATTACTTAGAAACAGTAGGAAGATTAAAAGAATTAAAGGGTATTCATATTATATATTGCGTGCGACCTACTAACAATATTAAAGAAATATACTTGATAGTTAAGATTACCAAATGAGATTTATGACAAGAATAAATTACTTAGAACCAATAGGAAGATTAAGAGAATTAAAGGGTATCCATATTATATATTGCTTGCAACCTACTAACAATATTAAAGAAAAATACTGGAAAGGTACGATGGACAAAAGACAGGTATGACAAAAATAAATTACTTGGGAAAAGTAGGAAGATGAAAAGAATTAAAGAGTGTCCATATATTGCGTGCGAGTTACTAAAAATATTAACCCTTTGCACTCGAAGCTATTTTATCTCCCAAACATATATATTTTTGTTCACGTTATACATACGAAAATGGTGAAATTTTCTCGTACAATAGAAGCAAATTTAATAATGTAAAAAATATTTTGAATAATGATATAGCAATTTTTAGTGACGCCTTATAGTCTCCATTCGTGTGCTTAGAGTTAAAGGGAGATAGAAATTTTTATTTTTTAGCGATCAGAAGCCAAGAGTCAGTAAAGGGTTAAAAAGCTGCCGTGAAAATAAACGAAATGAAATTACTAAAAAATGAATTTATGATATTCTCTGTACCCTCTCAGCGTTCTCAGCGAACAGTATCCTCCACATCTCATGACTACGACTTAACATTGAATCTTCCCAGCGTTCTCAGAGACCAGTAACGTCCACAATTTGAAGATACGACCTCAAATATTCGACGCCGATCGCAGGATCGCCAAAAATCAAGAGAGCGGTCCGGTCTCCCGCGACGATCCGTCAAAAATCCAGCGCGGGCAAAAATGCCGGGGGACTCATCCAATATTTAACGAGAGGCGCAAAACGACACGCTCGAGAGTGATCCATATTCACCGGATCCTCGGGTACGCGATCGATCGGAAGAAAACGGGCCTGGTTCGCCCCCGTGGTCGCGACACAGAGGCAATAACTCGGTCGTGATCTTTTGCGGCTCGGTGCCGTTTGAAAAAAGTCGATCGCCAGTAATAAATACATCCGCGGAACGGGGTGGTAGGTTCCGAGTGGTGAATTGATATTCCCGTTGCTGTTTCTTTCCCCTGGCACCGCTAATAACTTATCCGGTAGACGGTGGCCGGTGGTTCTTGCGCGTCTATCGGGCGTCTCCGGGCCTCGGTTCCGTCCCTCGGGTCGCTCGTCGGGGGCGAGTGATGTTTTCTGGCGCGGCTAGCGGACGCTCTGTGTGGTCCTCGTGTCAAAATGTGTCAAAACTCGAGTTCGCGGTCTCGGCGAGTCGCCGGCAAAAAGCGGTTCGACGGCCCTACAAATTAACGGGCCCGTCGCGTCGATGTCGCGTCGCGGGCACAACGTTGCAGAGAAAAGGACGACGATCCTTCAGGAAACCACCGTCGTCCCGACGCTTCTCCAACTGCTACCCGATCCCCCTCCCACGTTCAAACGCAAAAATAATAGTCCCCGGCATCGCCGAATTTGGCGACGAAACATGACTCACCCTCGGCTTGCTGGCTCTGCGACGTCGCGGGATTTCTTCACCCTGCGCTCCTGGGGTCTTCTCCGACCCGTACCTCTGCTTCTTCAACGCTTTTTCCATATTGTGAGAATATTTAGACGCCGATGAATATTTCAGATATTCCGAATTGGGTGGAGCTTGTGACCGGGGATGTAATACAATCTTCTCTTTTCTTTTATTTCTTTGACTCTTTCGATATTGTGGAAATGTTTAGACACTAATGTTTAGATATTATGAATATTAAACGAGCTTCACGTGAATCGTCAAACGCAAGATCTCGGTCGCATTTGTCAATGTCCAGTATAATTTTCCTGAAGGAAAATATTAAGGCAGGAATTAAGGAAATGTAGATAATATCTACCTCTTGATGTTAAAAGTTATTTTAAGCGTAACGCTGAATCGAGAATGGCGCGTTAAGTCAATGATGATTACTGACAGTGATCACAATGATGATTTCAGATATTCCGAATTGGGTGGAGCTTGTGACCAGGGATGTAATACAATCTTCTCTTTTCTTTTATTTCTTTGACTCTTTCGATATTGTGGAAATGTTTAGACACTAATGTTTAGATATTATGAATATTAAACGAGCTTCACGTGAATCGTCAAACGCAAGATCTCGGTCGCATTTGTCAATGTCCAGTATGATTTTCCTGAAGGAAAATATTAATGCAGGAATTAAGAAAATGTAGATAATATCTACCTCTTGATGTTAAAAGTTATTTCAAGCGTAAAGCTGAATCGAGAATGGCGCGTTAGGTCAATGATGATTTGACTGTGGTTATAGTAAATGTACACGTTGACTGCAATATACGAGTCCTTACAAATCTTGCACAATCATAGTGGTTACTACTTCAAGTCTTCTGCACCACGAGAGTCCCAAGAAAATGTATTTTATTCAGATACAAGAAGATGAGAAAATTGATCTTTTAAAAATGTACTTTTCAGACACACAGCGATATTTTCATCAGTTCTAATTTCAAGAATATTCTACAATTACTAAAGGACATGAATTAGCGTTTGAAGTAGCAGACCGAAAGCTACCAGAAAATTCAATAGATTCGTCTATAATGCACGATCGCAGTAATTGAAATAAAGCACGGTCTCTCTCATTTAACCTTTAAACCAGAGACTAACGCAGCGACCGCATCGAGCGCAGAAATCTGGTGAAATTAATGGTAAAAAATCATCGACATCCTCCGCTTAAGCGCGTGCCCATGGGAACGAAGATACCATCGGGATCGCCTGCAGCCAACAAGCTCTCTCGAGAGTCAAGTATTCCAGAGTTGCTTAAAATTTTTCCGAATTCATTCCCCTGGATTCGCGCCTCTCCATTCAAAGCAGCCTCGGATCGGCCGAAGAATTCCGAAGGAGAGGCCAACGGGGAAAAGAGAAGCCTCTCTCGGCTCTCCGCTCGGCGATGCCCGACGAAGAAATACTGCGCTGTTCCCTGAAATGTTACTCCGTGTTTTCCCGGTAATTATCGCAGGTGTTAAAACGATCGTCAGGCCGCGTCCGCGTTTGCAACCTGTCCGCCGGGAGATACGTTTCCCCGTGTATCGTCTAGTCAACCTTTCGAATGCCACCGTGGCGCGCGATGAATACACGACGCGTCGCCTAGTCGCGTCGGCTGAATGAATCGATTCCTCCCCGTCCTCTGCACGGAATTGCTCAACCGGTCGTCGGATCGACGATCTTCACCCTGTTGCGGTCCCCCAGTCAAACTGTACATTCAAAATAATCACAAATAAATATAAGTATAATTAATATCGAGAAATAACCGCGCCATTTTATGGGCAACGAATTGCACTTTCATTCCCGTTTTGTTTCATTTTGGTAGCTGTTCTTGTTCTCGAGATATGAACCAGGGTACGTCACTTTTTTTCTTACTGATTTGATGCCCAGCTGTGTGCAAAATAATTTTCAATAAAATATAAACTCGACTCGGTCACAAACATCTGTGGACCTGTGGAGGAATGGAAATTGTTTGACGCAGGACCTGGGAATGAAGTAAACATTGATTTCTCTCTTAATAGTTTGATTAAGTTATAACAGTGAGTGTACGTCACTCTTTTTCTCACTGACTTTTCGGTCAGAGTCTGTGCGAAATAATTTTCAACAACATATGAACTCGACTGGGTCACAAAAATCTATGGACCTGTGGAGGAATGAAAATTGTTTGAAGCAGAAATCAAGTAAACATTAAATTCTCTCGTTAATAATGGATCTTCGTGCAAAATAAAAACTTTCTACATGAATTGCAACAAACTGGGGTGAAATAAAAATATAATTTCCTTTTGATTGTGTTTAATAGATTGAGAATAATGTAACAGTATCTTTAAATTCTTCTAATATCGTTACTGTTCTAAATTACACCTACTCATTTTGATCATGAATGCACAAAATCCTTTAACTCTTCCGAACTGCTTACTGTTTGAAACAAGATTCACTCATCAGACATGCTGGAAGTTTGGTGATGAGGAGGCGATAATGGGTCGGGAAAGACCCGAAAGAGGGTGAGGATCGCGCGGCGTCCTTCGCGAGCGTCCTTTTCGGCCGCGCGTTTCCGGTGCCCGGGCCCCCGAGTTAGATAAAATCGCGGCTTTAACGGGACACAAATGGCGGGGCCATTGTTCGACAGAATCGTACCGTTGATTTTCTATGGGATACGGCCGGCGCATTGTGCAAACCGCAACTGGACGCGAGGCGCTTATGCACGCGCGGCCGATTGCGGGAACGTCTGCGCTGCCGAGCGGCAGGCAGGCGCGAACTGTTTGCCCGCTTCTCGATTTCCACCGATAAAATTATTCTCGTATAACGCCGCGCGATGAAGAATACTCGGGAATGCCTCTCCTCTCTCTCTCTCTCTCTCTCTCTCTCTCTCTCTCTCTCTCTCTCTAGCTCTGTTCTCTCTGTTGGCGGTACGGTGACGAGACATCTGTTGCGATTCGATGTTTCTTTGCTTGCGCGGGTAACGTGTTTTCAAAATAAAGAACGATACGCCCGACCGGAGATCGTGTCCAAGGGCCCCCATTGAATCGTTCCCTTTTGTGAGCGAGATGGCCGATAACAGGAGGTGTTTGAAATAATTGAAGATCTCGTGTTGCCGCGTGTAAATCAAGTGTCCGGATAGAAACGTTCTAGCGCGGGAGCACTGCGGCCGTTTGCCGATCAAACCGATACAATTTCAGGTGTTCCAAACACGCCATTTTTTCCTGGTCTTCGTGTTACACTGTATTTTATTGCTGTAATTAAACGAAGCCTTACAATATTTAAATCAATTTGTCCCAAGGGTAGGCCGTTGCTTTCAATTTTATAATTTGTGTAATTTATTTTAGTTTTCTAAAGTATTTTAGTTTTCTCAGAACTTAATATTACTATGACTCGATTTAATTCTTAAAATATAAATGTCTCAATTTCCTGAACACTGGAAACTTCACTGGAACTTCTTTTTATCATGATGTATAGGAGGAACGCTACAACATTTGATTCCGATTAATCACCGAATAATCCATGCACCGTAAGTAATGTTAATTCCAGTGTAATTTCATTAATAGCCGTCAACGCTGTCCGCAACAACAGTAGCCACCAAAATATTGATAGCATGCAACGATAGCATAGAACGTAGACAATATTACGCGATCGACAGAAAAGATTTACTATCTAAAGACAGTGATAAAGCTTCTAGATTTTTAGTCGACGGAAATGCTGTTTAGACAATATAAATGGACTTTCATTAATTCCCGAATGCGTTCTACTAAACGTTTATGACCGGCCCATGACTAATAGTCGTGGTTGCAAATTCTCTCTCGGGAATGATTTAAACGAGATTGAAGACAGCTAACGAGGTTGCCTGTCGCTGTAATCTGGCGCCCGATATTTCCTGGATTAACGAGAAGTTATCCAGCATGTTCGACAGACACACACACACATAGTTAGTTCCAATGGTGGAGCGATTTCCTCGTGGATCGAGGATTTATTCGTGGATACGCTGCATTCCTGATAAATCCTTATTCCCGCTCAAGGACCTTCGCGTCGCGCGCCGCCGCCGTCCCGGTCTGCCGCCACTCTCTTTTCTGTATTATATACTTGTCAGACATTGTTATTATTACGGGCACGACCGCAGCTGCTCACCGAGAATAATAACGAACGTTCCTGCACCCCTTCGTTACACGTATCGGAGTCACGCACTTGCCATTGTTATTTAATCTGAGGCATTCCTTCAAATTAATCGATCGTAGCCGCAGATTTGTGCCGCGGGACGCGGAAGTTCCGTGCCCATGAATCACTCTAACTCCGATACTATAATCCACCATGTTTATCCCTCTCTCGCAACGTACCCTGTCGATTATACTCCGTGCCCCAAAGATAATCCAGATTTCACGCTTTTTTCGTCAGGATAAAATTCGTTTTGGGGATACAAAAATTTACTGTTGAACACTGTTAGTACTTTTGGAACTTTAATTGCTCGAAGTTAGCGTGCTATTTTAATCTTGCCACATTTTATTAGAATTTCGCATTTTCAAGGAAAAGATTCCCAGTGATATATACATATATGTCGCCATGGCCTGGGTGATAAACGTCGCGGAATTATCCCCATTGTTGATTCTTTTTCTACCCTGTGAACTTTATTAGGGTGTTCCATTAATGTATTATTTTTTCCCAAGCTTCCTCTTATTTATCCATGCGATTTGACTTCATGAAAAAAAACTAGTCTAAAGCGTTGAACGCATTAATCGAAAATAAATAAAATTTTCGGAACATCTGATACAACACAGGAGAAATTACGTTCGGTAAATGAGGGACAGCTGAGGCTTAAATAAAGTTCATAAAAATTGTAGAAAGCAGAAATCCCACTGTACCTACTTATTTTGCAGCACTGATAGTAATCAATTTATATTGCCTTGATGAATTGATTGCCAGAATAAATAAGTGCAGGTGGTTCAGAAAAGCGTCTCGTAATCTCAATAATTGCAAAATAAAGAATCTGAAAGCCGTCACTTTGCTGAATAATTTTAATATTAATCCTTTGCACTCGAAGCTATTTGAACTCCAAAACGAAACATTTCTTCCGACTTAGAATATTTCCGGTAATTATTTACATTAGTTGTCAAGGTCATATGTTGTTACAGGAAATATGTTGTCAAGGTCATCATTCTGAACAACTTTTTCCTATACATGTTACCGCCGCTCAGCTTTAGTTTCCGAGATATTCGCAAAAAAGTTTCAACATCTCAAAAAGTGATCGGAGTAGGTGTGTGTAGGACTGTGTAAAATAGTATTTCAAATAGTTGACAGTAACTTATATTTTTATGATATTTTGTTGCTGTAATGTTATTACGATATTGTAGTCTGTTTATCAACATGTTACATATTCGTAATTAAACTACAAATAATACTTTGCTAACTATTATAGCTTCTCATGTTAAAAATTATAATTTATAATATTAACTACTTGCTCAACTTATTTTCATTGTAAGGAAATATTTGAAATACAAAATAAAAATATTTCATTTTATCTATTTGGTTATCGAAATAAAAATATTTGATTTAAAGTAGTATCTTATTTGAACCACATTAAATTATACTGTATACCAAATCATTAATGATCGTTAATGTTTCAGTCATTCTAAACTGCTAGAGAAAAGCTTTACAAACTGTACACACGCAACACAATATAACGTAGTTTTCCATCCTTCGAATAGACGTTTATTTATTTAGGAAAGTTAAATAACTAAATTGTTAATTTAGTACTATTATAATATATTACATATATATATTCACAATAGAATTTAGCAATAAATATTGTTTAATAATAAAACTATACATTATTTATCACAAATCCAAAATCCAAAATAATATATCAAAATAAATAGATAAATAAATAAATAAGTTAAATAAATAAATAAAGCATAAAATGTTAATGTTCGCGGATATGCTGAAAAACATTCTTTTAATTTATTTTTTTAAATTTATAAATAAATAAAGCATAAAATATTAATGTTCGCGGATATGCTGAAAAACATTCTTTTAATTTATTTTTTTTATTTATAAATAAATAAATAAATAAAGCATAAAATGTTAATGTGCGCGGATATGCTGAAAAACATTCTTTTAATTTATTTTTTTTTATTTATTTAATTTTTTTGTTATATCAAACATTCAATTTATATTTCTTGTACATGTATACAATATTCAAATTCAATATTTTTCTCACAAGAAAAAATGTGGCTTAAAAAATATTTTTCCAATATTTGACAAACATATCTATCTAATATTTTTGTGGTACTAGGGGTCTGTTTCGGGACGTCTTAAAGACGTCTTTAAGACGTACAGTTTTTTCACAAAGACGTTCCAGAGACGTTCAGAAGCCGTTCGGAAGCCGTTCGTAGGACATTCAGACGTCTAATAGACGTCTGAACGTCTTTGACAGACGTCTTAAAGACGTCTTTAAGACGTCTCTGTGCTATCTGGGATACTAAGCCTACATTATAAAATACTAATGTAAAGTGTACTTACTTCTGAATCTTCTGTACCTCCGTCGGATCCACAGCACACAATTATTGACTCCCGCGAATAGGTCCGAATAATTTAACAACAATCACTAAACAGCACACACAAGACACACACACACACACGACACATTTTATAAAATCGTGACAACGAACGAGATGTCACTCCGACCACGAACAAAATAATACTGCGATTTTAACAATGATCCCTTCCACGGAGGTGGTACGGCAGGTTATCCTAGGCAGGTTAGACGCTGAGGGTCTATAAACAATAGATACAAAACCAAGGTAAACAAATTATGGCGGGCCGCCGACCCTATTTCCCGGAATTCACTGCTTTCGTATCACACGTCCGTGGAAGGGGAACGGTTAAAATCGCAGTATTATTTTATTCGTGGTCGGAGTAACATCTTCTCGTCTACTGTCATGATTTCGTTAAGTGTGTTGTGTGTGTTGTTTAGTGATTGTTGTGCAATTATTCGGACCTATTCTCGAGAGTGAATAATTGTGTGCTGTGGATCCGATGGAGATACAGAAGATTCAGAAGTAAGTACACTTTACATTAGTACTTTATAATGTAGTTTGTAGTACATTAGTATTATATTTTATTATTCGGATGTAGAATATTGGATGCAAGGTTTTCTTTCATATTTTGCAACTTCAATGTCCCTTTAACACTAGATTTACAGAGCACTAAAACTGACTACTTAACATTATTTTACAAAAATAACAAGAACGTGTCTATCCACATTTGTATCAATTTTTTAAATAATATATACCCAAAAAAATAATTTTGTTGAATAATTCCCCATGGATACGTCTTCGCAATGTCAATAATTGTAAATTATAAATATTAGATCTCGTCATTTTGACAGGCTCCGTGAAACTAGTGTCAAATTTCGTTTGTCTCGAGGAACGCACACGATTATGTTCCCATCTCACACACTGTACACTTTACATTAGTATTTTGTAATGTAGGATTATTATTTGTATGTAGATAATGTAAATGTAAATAATTACCATATTTCCCTTCTATACATTTTGTTCGGGTTATACATACAAAAATGGTGCAATTTACTCGTACAATATTGAAGTGTTTAGTAATTTATTGAATATAAACAAATTTAATAGTGTCAAAAATATTTTGAGTAATAATACAGCAATTCTTAGTGGCGCCTTACAGTCGCCATTCGAGTGCTACGGGTTAAAAATTGAAAGGAATAGGATGCCTTACACGTTGTAAAATCCTAGAAAATTGCAGTGGAAGAAGAATGGGTTGTAATTGGAAGAGGAACGGGTTGAATAATTGCAAAATAAAGAATCCGTAGTCCGTCATTTTGCTGAATAATTTTAATACCAAAAATTGTAAGGAACAGGATGCACTTGCATGTCGTAAAATCCTAGAAAATTGCAGTGGAAGAAGAATGGGTTGTAATTGGAAGAGGAATGAGTTGAATAATTGCAAAATAAAGAATCCGTAGTCCGTCAATTTGCTGAATAATTTTAATACCGAAAATTGTAAGGAACAGGATGCACTTGCGTGAAATCCTAGAAAAATTGCAATGGCAGATGGGTTGTGCAGTCGCGGAATCTCGCGTCACCGGAAACGGTCGCGGCGGCCGTCGATCGCGGGCGGCGACTTTTCGCGCGGATCCGCGACCAGGGACACATGAGAGCGGGACGTAAAATTCACGAGCGTAACTTTTATCGTCCCGTGGACATTCTCACGTTCTTGGCGGCGCGGCGCGGGGATTATGGGGCCGATGCGAGCGGAGAGGATCGGCGCGTGTGGGCGCTTCTTTACGACGGAAAGCCGAGCAACGCCGATCGTTTTACGCGAAAACGACTTTTTGCCTCGTCCCGACGTGCGTGCGGTCGACCCATTCGCCTCTGTAATAACGAGCCACGATCCTCGAACAAGGTCCACCCCGGGGATCAAGCGTACGGAAGCTGTCCGGAGATTATTGCCGCGTCTATTGTGTCGCCGGTGCCCGCTGGTATCGGGCCCGCTGATACTTTCCCTGTTAATTTCCGATTAGTATACCGGCACGCTCTTTCTCCGGTGGTCTCGTTATCGAGTACACTCTAGATTTTTGAACAGCATTTTTGGAATGCGGCATTAACCCCCGTCCGGACCTTAAAAATTATTGCACGAAGGAGACTGCGCTCGTTCTCATGCATTTTCGTCTTCCGTCGTCATATATTTTTTAATCGTAAGAATGAAAGAATTTTGGCAGAATTTAACATTATTCCTACCGGCCAAAATCCCTCGTTACAGATTTTTTAAATTTTACAATTATTGAAATGATTAAAGCCCAAATAAATCTAACTTGTTCTTCCGTATAAGGCAATATAATACCAGTTACTTTGAACCAGTTGACTGTGGAGTTTAATTTTAAAAATCCCTCACGGCGCGGAATTAGAATCAAGCAATGACAAATATACACGTTGAAAGCAGGCCAAATGCTGCTATACTAAACTTTACGAAAAAAGTAAAGCAAAATGAGAAAGAATTGCGTTATTATTCAAAAGATTTTAGCAATAGAGCTAAAACGCACGGATGAAATATTTCGCTTGATCTGCTAAAATCCCCAAAAAAGAGAAAAGGTATGCTTGGAGCAATTAACGCATCCTCGACGAGCAACAGTAACCATAACTCCGCGGCGGGCAAAATCGTGTCACCGTAGGACTTTCACTGGAAGTGAATCGCGGCGTTCAGCGAAGGTTGTTCGAACATCCGCGATTCGAGGGTTAATTAAAGAGTAACCAGACTATAAGACCGGTCACAATGAGATCGTTAAAAGAGTGGGCCGCAATGCGCCGCCCGTGTAAATGGCCATTTAAGCAGTCCTAGCCGGTGTAGGAGAAATCGAGCGATGGCGGAGGATGTAACAATTTCCCCGGGGTACAACCCCCGGGGTCGCCGCGTGATCGTGCAATTATTGTCCGCGGTATAGTCGTCGCCGGCTGGACGGGTTTCGTTAATCAGAGGGTCAATTGTTTCACCCTCGGCCCCGGAGGAGAGACTCGCATTGTGGAGCACACACACGGAGAATGGATTTAAACGGAACAGAATGGAACGGAACGCACGCGCCTCTCTCGCCACCACCACCACCACCACCACCGGAGAGGATTGTTTATATCTGGCTGGATTCCAGCTCGATAAATTCGATTTTTTACACGCGTACGAATATAGTGCCGGCCATTCAGTCGGGTTTGCACGGGCCGTGTCGGGCTGTACGCCGCGGCGTCCTCGTCGTCGTAAGCCCTTACAAGAAGCCAGCTCCATTCAAGAGTCAACCGCACTGAGTTATACCCCGCTACGGATTCGCACGGATCCGGCGCGCGAATTCGCAGCCGGATTCCCCCGGTGGACCGAGCATGACCCCGCGGGGCCAACAATGCCCCGGGAGCAACAGCGGCACGAGAGAGGAGCCCCCAAGTCCCAGAGAGAGCGAGAGAGAGTGAGAGAGAGTCGGTCGAGAGATCCTCTCTCGACAATAATGGAACGGACGCTCGTTACGTAAACGCGCGTGACCTTATCGAGAATTGAGCGAGCCTGGCCGCAATAATATCGATACCCGCGCTCGTTATTAATAATAGTGATCACGAGGGCGCACCGACCAGCCTCAAACTCGGAGGACTCGTGCGGTTCCACTCTTCGTACGCTAATCTGACTTGACTTAGTCAGTACGCAAATCAGTGTCCATTGTGTTGTGTTAGTTGTTCCTTTCTCAAATCGATAAAATAGTTTTGCCTTTAACACTAGGTCTTTATTTAAAATTATTAAGATTCGAGAAATTATTAGGATTTGAGAAATTATTTCGCAAATTTATTTCTCTGAATAAGGTAAAGGCTCCAGTAGTTGACCATGTACCAGTAGTTGACCATTTTATAGAAAAACAAAAAATAAGGTTTGAAATGTTCTTATTGTTTTGAAATTTAAACAACAGACGGCATGGCATCCGAGGTTCACTTTCATCAAAAGTGCACTTATAAGTGCGCTTATAAAAACCTTATTTTTTATGTTTTTCTATAAAATGGCCAACTACTGGTACATGGTCAACTACTGGTGCCTTTACCTTATATCTCATCTTCAAAATGTTGCTGAAAATGTGGGCAGCACGTTCTTATTATTTTAATAGTCAGTTTTAGGGACCTGTAAACCTAGTGTTAAAAGTTCTTCCAATTTTCGTCCTTTAGTGATACGAAAGCTTAGTTAGCTATGAACGATTTTAAATCGGAAAGTATTGAACATCAATGTGCTTGGGCAGTGAAGTATAAAAATACTCGAAATGTGATTAACTTAATTTTATTTTCATGTAATAGTCAAACGAACGTTACCTTTTCTCGGTGCATTTGCAATTATTTTTATTTCTGCTCAATTGATACCTATTGAATATACCATCAAGTATATTTAGTCATGGAGAAATTAAAATTTTATTGTTGGAAATGTAGATTCCTGTTCTAACTAGAATCTTGTGTAAATATTGCTTATGTAGTCTCCATAGTTTTGTAGAGATCAATGACAAGTATCAATATAATTTTTCTTTTACTGTACAGGATGAATAAGATGATGGGATTAACTTTGCTTTTTTAATCGGGCTATTACACTTCATCTATTTGTTTGCAATAGTAATTTTGGAGACATATTCGGCGAACTAACGTCCTTCAAGTTCGGTGAAGATTGTACATTTTTGTCTTCTGTTTCCGGTGTTCCTATAACAGTTCAACTTTACGACTGAATACTTAACAAAGAAAACGTGTGAGAAACAAGTGAAGCGTTCATAAGAGCTACAAACTAACACTAGAAAACAACTAACATGTATTGCTTTGTACATTCAGTAAATACAAGGTTAGATTTACCTTCAGGATTTTTGTTTTAACGTGTGAAATCAATTAAAATGTAACGTTTTGTTAGAAGAAGATGACGTTGACTTTCATGTCTCGTTCACCCTTCACGGGTCTCTCATTTGTTCGAAGATAGAAAGTTTTATGGCGATATTTAGCATTCTGGTCTTTTACACACATTCCACTATGAGACTACCATAACTGAAAGCGAGCCTGAATGAGATTTAGCATTGAACCTTGCAATCCACTTAATACTTTCATATTTGCATGCGTATTATTATGCTTTTTATGCGTGCAGTTGTTCATCAAAGACCAATTATATTTGCCTGTAACATTGCTCTACGGTCTTTAATTGAACTTTAATTAAACTGAGATTCTTACGCTTCTTACGAGCACAAAACCCGTCTTTTAAGATAGGAAAATACGAGTAGGAAAAAATATTACACAATCAGGTGACTGCAATAAACCTCGAGGACGCGATAAAATCAAGTAAGAATTACAGTGTAAATTAAAAAACGCTGTTACTCTGGTTGTAAAAACTGAGTAATGGACCCTCGATTCCTAAATTTCGAAAAACATAAGTATTGTACAGACTGTAAACATTTTCTAATAATACCTCAAGACAGGATAAATAAAACGTGCTTTATTGTTTATTCTCACATTTACTCGTAACATCACAATTACAACGTATGGCAGTACAGTTCTACAACTTAAGACCTTGATTAGAAAATTAGATTAGCTCATGTTTCAGTAAAATTGTACTCATCGGAGACCTACATATTTTTCTACACTAAGGAATGTCTAAAATCGGAATTAAACATTTGTCAAAACCCGAACTCTGTTAACAAGGTTTTGTACACCGACGTCCTCCATTACTACGTACACTACCGCTCGAAAGTATCCGGACACTTGCGAAATATGTGTTAGCATTGCATACAAGTCATTTCAGTGCTTAAAATAGCGACAAGAATCGATGTTTATTAATTTCTCGTGAAATATCTTCAAATTAAAAACTCATAAATTTCTAAAGAAAATCTGATAGTCTGACATCACTGCATACAATAAACAACTAAAACCGAAAGCAAAGAACATCCGAGGCGTCGAGTATGCGAACAGTATCCTCCAACTAAAAGACCATCCTCCAGCAGCATAATTTGATACCACTCACCTTCAAGAAACCAGGATAAAGCAACGTCTAGTTAGCCGGCGAACTTCAGCACAGGCGATCGTCCGACTTCCGTGTTCGGCAAAAAATGATCTAGCACGAACGTCATATGGAAATAAGAAGATCGCAGACAGTTTTTGCGAATCCTGGAAGCAGTTATGGCTCGAGATGACCCGGCGTCGGATCCGTGCACAGCCATCGACAAACGATCCTCGGAGTTTTTCCCATCGGTTACTATGATCCGCGCGAGGAGCCGCGTGCCTATCGACGGAGGAGGTCACCGGCGCGCTCGTCCGCGGCGTGATAGACCCATTCGCGTAATTTATCGTCGCGTTAACCATAATAGACACGAGCGTGGTATCCGCCAGCTGGAAATGACAAGTACCAGGCGGAGAGTATCGGTTGTACCTGGTTTTTCTCCTCCGGTCGCAATCGGTCGATCCGCTTGGTCCCCGTCCTTTCTCATCTTCTCCTACTACCCAGCTGCCACCGCGGGACGAGCAAATAGAAGCGCGTATCGTCGCGGGATACTCGGGTCTCTTAACGAACATCAAGCCCGAGGGGCGACTGCACGGAGAAGGGAAAGAGGGGGACGCTTCAGCGATGATAGTCGATCGGATCACAGATTGAAGGGGGAGAGGGGGGGGGGGAAACCCCGAGGGGAAATACTCGAAGGAAGGGGCGCTCCTCGCGAGGCGATTACCGATGACACGTATGCAGGCAATCCCGCGGCGTTTGCGCAATTATTGGAACACCTCATGTCCGTAATAAATGCTGGAGTATGCCCTGAAAGGTGTTAGTTCAAGATCATCCGGTGATACAAGACCGCTCGGACGGTATCGCGTCTCGCGTAGATGCAGATTTCATCACGAGGCTCATCCGCTCTCGCAGCTACCTAGTCTTATGTAACCAGCCGGGACATTAAGGTTACCCTCGATCGTGGAAACAGTCGCGCCTACCCTGTTCTCCGTTCCACCGTGTTTTCATAATTATTTGCCGGCCGACGCGGCAGCCGTTCTTACGCACTCCGAGGCGAGCCGGCCGCGAAAGGTCGCGCGGATCCATGGATCGCGATCTTCCTCGGATCTCGCCCACCAGGGACACGTAAACTTTCTGGAAAATATGGCTTGCGACGTTGGAAATCCATCTTGCAACCCGCGCCCGCGAAACTCTTCCTTTGGACGTTCCGCGAGCTGAGAGACTACTGGAAAAACTATCTGAATAAATTGAACAACGACCATTTGATAAACTATTGGAGAAAGAAATGGAGAATCTTATCTTATTTGTCCAAATAAAATTCGATAAAAAGATTCTACTTACTTTCAATTCTTCAATCAATTCTTTATTGTCCCCGTCAGGGATTACAATCCTTTACATCTTACTCCCTAACCTTAACCTATCTTACTTAACTTAACTTACTATCTTAGTAAGTTAACTTACTTACTATCTTACTATCTTACTATCTTATCTAACTTAACTTATAACTAGACATCGGATGTTTATGCAATTTCCAATTTTTATAGAAACATTTTAAGAAAGTGGAATGAAATAAAATTTTATTTTTAATGGGGACAGCCTTTGTAGATCCAAAGCAAATAAAAATCGTGTTAAATTCTCTCGAATTTTATATTATAGCATTTTTTTAACATTTCCATATGCCATAAATGCATAAAGATCCGATGTCTAATTATAACTTATCAATACCCGCGCAGAGGGAGATAGAAGTCTTAAACAAAAATATATATACACTTAAAGATATACAAAACTAATAAAATAAAATACAATAAAACAAAACAGAAATCAAACAGATAAAATTTAAATAAACAATAACCCTCATCATCGGTGATAACGAAAAAAAAAAAATAAAGATGTACATAAGAAAAAGTTAATCAAAACAACTTACTTTGAGTCAAAGATCCCATAACATCAAACTAATTTATTTGTCAAAATAAAAATTGGGAGTTTGGAACGTGTGATACAGTTCTTCAACCTTCTTGCATTTTCTAGCTCTCTTTTTTTATTGTACAGTTGTAACCCCGGATAAGAGGTTATTCTGTATTACATACATAATATTACAATAATAACCTTGTACTAAGATGAAGGTAATGTGATAAGTACATATCAGTTGGAGTCACTTAATTGTTAATAGGCGTGATAGTGACATTATATACACAACCCACAATCTTTCAGGAAGCAACATAAGATCTTGCATAGGATTGTAGGTCTGTAGATTAATACCATTACACGGCATGGCTCCTAATCTTTGTAAAGTGAATATGTTAACGCAAAAACCAGCTTATTACACACAGAAAAATTGTTCTTGTCTATTGCTTAGTACGTTGACTGTGACAATAGAAATTTTCCCAAGGTAAATAGTAGTATTCATTGTTTTTTTGTCGGTAGCTAAATTTTGTTGTCGGATGCAGCCCGTTTCCAAGGAACGACGGAACAAGAAAAAAGTGAGGTCGACACGATTCAGGGTAGGAAAATAATCGAGCGACAGAGCGGAGAACCTGTTCGCGGCGCGGTGTGAATTCCAGAAAACTCGGTTACCGATGCCACGGATAAACTAACAAGCAACAGGCCTGGTGAGTCAGAGGCGGTCGCAGCGGGAGGAAAAGGTCTCGCGAGCGGCGAACGCATTAATCGTCGTCCTTAATTGGGCCATGTCGTTAGGCGAGGAGCGCGACGAAACTGGATATCGCGTAATTGATCACAAAGCATACGATTGCGCCGTACAGGGAAGACGAGCGCAAGGTCGGGCCACGTGTGTCTCTGTGTACGTGTGTACCAACGTGTGTCGCAATTACTCCCACGTCACCGTGCATTGAAATCTCCGGAGACGACATCGCGTTTAGACAATTTTCTGAAACGCTTTGTCTCCCGCAACTCGCCGGGAAGCCGTTCCCGTGGGCTTGGAAAATTTCCGGAATTTCTGGAATTTCTGGGTCATTCTTAACCCTTTGAACTCGAAACTATTTTAACTCCAAAACGAAACATTCCTTCCGACCTAAAATATGTCCTTTTTATATATTCTTTTTCATGTTTAGAAGTGTTTAGTAATTTATTAAATACAACCCAATTTACTTACAGTCCTACAGTCGCCATGCGAGTGCCAAGGGTTAACACTAGGGACCTGTCAAAATGACTGAATCTGATATATTCAATTCAATTTCAATCCTTTATTGATTCCCCTAGGGGTTACAATCCTTACACATTTTTACACCTAACTTATCCTAACCTTAACCTATACCTTAACCTTCTGATATATTTAACTTATGAATATTGAGTTTCTAAAGATGCATCCACGAGTCCCGTTTGACAAATTGATTTCTTTGGTTATACATTATTAAAAGAATGGCTACAAATTTTGATAAATGCATTCATGTTATTTTTATAAAGTAACGTAAAATTTTTAGTGCTCCATAAACCTAGTGTTAATATGCCACTCCATAACTCTCGTACGTTACTGCAAATGTGCGTAATTATAATTGAAAAGAAGCCACTTGTAGTCGTCCTGTATCCAATCCTGTATTTTATTAATCGATAAAAAAAATACGAGCGTATTTACATCGCGTGCCAAAGCAATAAAATTTGAACAATCTTTTTACCAATTATTGAAGACATCCAGTTGGACAAACTGCAGGAGTTAGGGCACCACGCAGCACGCGTGGCTGTCGATCGCAGGCGAGTCACACAGTTGAAAAATCCTGAACAATGATTCCGTTGCTATAAATCGGGCTCGCGGGTAACACGGCACCGGCCGTCGCGGAACGGACGCATTAGCATCGCGCGTTGCATCTGAACCGTAAAAGGAACCATCGGCGAGTATCCTGGCCGAGGATGATCTTTCAAGTGAGAGGAGGACTCGTCCTTGTCTGTTCGGTTGGACGCCGAGCGCTGCGCCGCGGTGCAGAGCGTGTACATCATGCCCAGGCCGGCCAGGACGCCTCTCAAGATCAGGCATCCGCGTGTGACCACACATGTGTAATTCCAATTAACATCGCGGCCAGCCGGCTCTCGAGCTCGCTTTTGCTCAGCGCCTAATGCCAGAGCGTTACGAGTTACACGCGAGTTATTTCGCGCTAAGGTTAACGCGTGCGCGCCGCCTATAGCCTGGCTAAATCACTGACCGATTGACTTTTATTCCGTTTCCACTCGATCGGTCCCTTGGCGGACGCCAATCGGCCCAGAATATCATGCTGCGGGATCCAACGCCCTCGGAAATGTACTTTACAGTAAGGAGCAAAACTGAACACACATACGACATTTTAACGAAAATCATTTTTTATTCAATATTTGCATGTAGAACACAAAAGAAACAAAATACTCAGTATTATCTAGGGGAGAGTTGCCAAATGCGTACTGGTCACCTAAATCGTACCACCTCTTTTATTTAAAAATTAATGCATTTTGATGCCTCTTGGTGGTAAATATATGAACTTTTATTTGTGTCGACAAAGTAGGACCAAAAAGTCATTCGCATAAAGTGTTGTTTTGTGAATGACAGAAGCACAAAGAAATCAGGCAAGTCTGATGTCAATTTTAAACGATTTTAATCGGCTGAATTAAATATAAATCTTCAGTTTCTGAGGTAGTCTTATATATTTTTGAAAACTAGCTATGTTATATTATTTATTTCTATTTAGTTTATAAAACATGCTGATAATGTTTTAAAGGTTAGCTTCAATTATTTAGCGGGACGTCTTTTTCCTAAATCGTACCACACAGTGGTTTCCTCAATCGTACCAGTACGATTTAAGATACTGTTATTCAAATTTTACCGCGAAAATAAACGATTTACAATATTTCGAATTTTTTTAGCATGGGAAAGTAGCTTACAGTAGCCCCTATAAAAAGGAATTAGTTGCAATGAAAACAAAACAAATGAAACAAAGAAAAATTGATTTCACGCCTTCAACCAGCACCGCTGCTCCAGTTCTCGTAGAAGTGGAGAATGAAAACGATTGGTTCTGTTTTCTTTGCAATAATTCTTATTTAGAAGACATGATCCAATGCTTAAAGTGCCAAAAGTGGGTACATGAAGCTTGTGGAGGAGTTTTGAAAAAAGACAATATTTATTATTGTCCTAGTTGTATTTATGTTAAGTAATGTAATATTTCATTTTATTTTTATGTTGTATTGCATATTAAACTGAAATTAAACGCAAAATACAGTTTCTCTTATGATTTTTTTGTATCTTTTTAATCCAACACATGAGGTACAATTTTGGAAACCGGCTGGTACCATTTAGGATACCGGTTGCCTAAATCGTACTGTTTGCATGATCTTATAAAAGTGTTCATATCACAATGATCTATCAATAAATATTTAAAAAATCATATTAAATTGCAACTTCGATAGTTAATACATAGATGCAAAACATAATTTTTGCTCAAATTCCTACTAAAGAATATATAAACTGCCTTCGAAATTAAGTGGTACGCATTCGGCAACTCTCCCCTACAATCTTTTGGCTTTTCAAAACAAATTTAACATTTGTGATATTATTATTATTTCGCTTCATACAATTTTTTTTCGTGTAGTCGGTTTTGCACCGCGCCAAGATTCTCGGGATTAGGAACTGTAAACACAGATTTGAAAACAACTTGGTAGTCCATCACGGTCAATGCCACGACCAGGAGTGCAGTAGGTATTAGTTTATCGTTGTTCATGCATTAACACTCATCAATATAACATCATGGAGCCATTATCTAAAGATATGAAGAATAATATAATTTTCCAATTAAAATCGGGTTTATCAACGCGAGTAATTGCTAGAAAATTTGTCGTCAGTCAGAGAGTTGTACATAAGATACGGAAAAAATACTGTAGTAAAGTCCCTGCATCTTTTGGAGGCCGTCCAAAATTATTATCTTGTCAGAAGAAGAAAAGATTGACGAAATACATTACTTCAGAAATTGCAACGACGGCATCAATGGCTGCAAAGTTATTAGAAAGCGATGTTGGAAAGAAAATTAGTAAGTGGACGGCTCGAAGGGCATTAAAAGAAGCCAATTTTACAGAAATTGAGAAGAAGAAAAAACCTGCTCTATCAAAACAGAATGTCAGGGCCCGTCTGAGTTTTGCAAGAAAATATTTAAGCTGGAATATAGAGCAATGGGAGAAAGTAATTTTTTCCGACGAATCTAAAATCAATCGAATTTCATCGGATGGACGTTCTTGGTGTTTTGGAAGAAACAAGGCGAACCTCTTTTACCGCGTCATGTGAAGCAAACAATAAAATTTGGTGGTGGTTCACTTATGGTGTGGGGGTGCATTACGGCGTTACGCTGTAGGTTCACTACATCGAATAGAAGGTATGGTGAACCAGTATACGTATAAGGATATTTTAGAAAAAAATTTACTGGAAACAATTGAAAATATGCCGGTACCAGAGTGTGATGTCGTATTCCAACATGACAACGCTCCTGGGCATTGTGCGAACAGCGTAAAGAATTGGCTGCAAACGCAACCATTTCAAATCATGGAATGGCCTGCTCAAAGTCCAGACATAAACCCGGTTGAAAATGTCTGGGCATACTTAAAAATGAAGTTACAGAATAACTATAGTGCTCCCCCAACAACGATAACTGATTTGTGGAAAAGAGTGCAGGAACAGTGGTATTCTATTACACCAGAATATTGCCAAAATGTAGTATTAAGTATGCCTAAACGTATTCAGGCAATTATCAAGGTTAAAGATGCATGGACGAAATATTAAGTGTACGAAAATCTGAAATGTTTACTCAAAATTAGTTGCGGTGCAAAACCGACTACACGAGAAAAAAATTGTATGAAGCGAAATACTAATAATATCACAAATGTTAAGTTTGTTTTGAAAAGCCAAAAGATTGCAGATAATACTGAGTATTTTATTTCTTTTGTATTCTACATGCAAATATTGAATAAAAAATTATTTTTGTTAAAATGTCGTATGTGTGTTCAGTTTTGCTCTTTACTGTATAGGATGACCTGTTCAGTGAACGAACTTAATTCGTGTTAATATCGGAGAATAGAGTGATTTTTCTATGTATGACGCCAGGGCCTAGAGGATAAACGTCGCGGAGTTATCCCCACTACCGCGGGGCGAGGAACCTCGAGAGGCCTCGGACGTCTGGGAGTGTAAACATAATCAGGTATGCCTCCTGGACGAGACACGACACTAGCAAGACTCGTGTTGTTGACATATATCGAGAACTAACTGTACTTACATTACTTCTACATAAGAAAAAGTAAAAATCAGTATACGCGCGTGGAATTAACACATAGACTGCCATATCACCCATATATGGGTGACGGAATTATTCGTTCAGGCTTTAAAATGAATTTTTACGTTAATATATTCATTGTACCTTTGATTAGGATCTGTAAAATGCAAGGAAGTTGAAGAACCACACAATATCATACATTTAATTTTTTCAATTTCTATTTTATCAAATAACTTACTTTGATTTTGTGGAATTTTTTAGCTTTCTTGTTTGGCGTTCAAAGTGTTAAGAAGAAAATAGCGTTGAATAAAGGAAACTTAGAATTTGTCATTTCGATGCGGGCCTAATTCTAGTGTCAAAGCAGAAAATATCTTTTCTGATAAGCCCTCATATTAGTGATTTAGACTTTTTGATATTTTTTGATAGCTAGCTCCGAATTCTAGGAACTAAACGCGTGAGAGTGTATCTCTCCTAGTAATCCAGTAACCTCTCCTAGTAATGATCTCGAGTAATAAATATTGAAATGGTCTTTAGGGTCAGTGAAGTGCACCGAAACTGGTGTTAAATGCACGATCCACATTGCAATTTTTCCCCATTTTCGTAGAGATATCGCACGCTTTCGCGAAGCATGCTTTCGTGTGCACAGTCCAGGTAGAATCAGGGGAAAATCATCGGCTATTTACGCGAGCTAATGCGCGGCCGCCGCGCCGCGAAAACCGTAACGACGATCCGGTAATTGGACCGAGATTCGCTTGAGATTGTATCGCGCGATGAGCTTCGGGAATTTCCCCGTAACCGCGTCATTTTTGCGGACCCGTGCCTACGATCTTTCCACACCTGACGATCCCATTAACCTTTCTGTTGCGCAATCGCTTTGGAACCGCTCGAACCACTCGGCTTTCTCAAAATCTCCATTGCGAAATGGGCGGAGAATCTGTGCCGATTTTTTGCCGATCTATTCCAATGTGTTCTCTGATGGGCTACCGTGTTGCCGTAATTATTGGGCTGAGAGTGCTTATGCAAATTTATGTCTTCATCGTCAGCTACCGAGAAACTAAAAGAGGTTCGTCTCCTATATAGTAATGGCTACAGTGTTTTAAAAATAATGGGAAGAAGTGATTCCGCGAAAGCTTCGAGTTTTTTATTCTGAACATTTTTGTAGATGGCTCACTTTTGAAGATCTTCACTGTTTTTTATGCATTGTTTGCTTTTAGCCTACCGAAATTACCGGTTTTCTATTTCACAATTATGGAAATTATGAAAACGTTTTCATAGGAAATTACTGAATTCACTTCTTTATTTAAGTACACATTATAATGAAGATCGTTCGAAGCTTAAGTAAATTCAATCTTTTCCCTTCTATAAGACTGGAACTATTTTTGCTGTAATTGTTATTGTTTTTATTTAAATACAAAAATTAAAGCCCGTCCCATTTTTAGGACACTGTAAGTTAAAAGTACACCACGCACTTATAAGTTTTCACCTCAAATATCTTTGTTGTTTTTAAAGATATCAAGGTCACCTTAACTTTTTTAAATGGAACCACCCTTTTTTAAACAGCTACAATGATAGTCACTTTCATTAGGAATTCAGAGACTATATTATTCAATTTTAAATTAGTATACTAAAAAAAAAAACAAAAATTATATATTCGTTTTATTCAGTGTCCCAAAAATGAGACATAGCGTTGTAAAAAATTGTACTTTCTAGAATAATTTGAACGCAGGCTGCTTTACCGAAAACTGTAAAAGAATACGTGTTTCCTCTTGAACGATCGGTACAGAACCAAAGGCAGAACAAATTCTTTGCAAATAATTGATTACTTATGGGTACCCCTAATATTAGGAGTCCGGCATTAATGGTCGAAGTACGGGCAAAAACGGAAGGAGGAAAGAAGAAGAGCGGATTGACGGGGATAAAGGCCGCGGGTCCGTGTCCTTGTGCAGCGCAGGACTCTCCAGGACACGGACCACACACGGCGAGGCAAGTGTATCGTAAGTGGCCTTTATTTCGAGAGAAAATATTATCACAGGCATCGGGCCCGCGGATCATGCTCGCGGCCGTGCTCGCCGGCGCAGTTCGAAATAATATTTTGTCCGGTCTCGGTCGTGGAACCGCGTTTAGCGAGTGCTCTATTCGTTGGTCGTTTTTTTTTTCTTATTTATTTGTTTAAAAGGTCGCATTAACATCGAGGTCATTAGCGACCACTTGTGGTGTACAATTATAGATATAATGTTTTGTTAGCGTAATAATACATTTGTGTTGATATAATTAAAATTATAGATATAGTTTTGTTAACGTAATAATACATGAGTGTCGATATAATTAAATTTTGTGGTATAGGTCTACTGTTTTGAGGAAGGTAAGTGTACAGTCTTATTAAAGGATTTTCTGTACATTTATTTATCCGACATTCGCATAAGGTACTTTAGAGATCTTCTAATGGTATAAAAAAATTAATTCATAATTTTCTCGGGAAATTTGAAATAATAACGTCGTGTCTAAACATACCAAGGGCCGAATTTTTAGTAACTCGAGGCATCCAATGAGAGAACAGACAGTTTAGAATTTTAAAACTAGTCTCCATGTTCAGTCGGCATTGCTGTAACCCGTAATTTGAAAGCTATCATCCGCCCTAAGCCATGTTTCCACTGCAATAAACACGTGGAAGTCTTTAATAATAGTTTCCACTTCCAATTTTCTTCTTTGTACACTTCTGGTGTTCCAAAATAAAATTCTTCATCTCAAAGGGTTTAATGACATGGAGTATAGTTTGATTGTTATATATTAATTAGTGTTGTCGTCAGTAAGTGAAGCTTCTTCTTCTTCGCACGACGTTGGTCGTTTGTCCGGTGAAAAGTGGCCGTCGTGTCCGCCATCGGTGATGCTCCAGCGGACAGGATCGCTTGACAATTACCGAGCTAAAAAGGGAGCCAAGTTCGGGCATTGTGCCCTGTAGAAAAATCAAACCGATTTCCGTGCTGGCCCGTGTGCGTCGCACGCGGTCGATTCGGCGATCTTTTACAAATGCGAAATTTATCTGGCGATCTGGACCGTGGGTCAATCCCGGGCCGATGGACATCTCTCTTTCAAGTGGCTCGGCCTGACTCTATTGTCGGGCCGGGTCAACGGGGTCGTCATTGTCCCGCTCTCGAATGGATGTTTTGGTTTTCGTGAATGCGTCCGATGGCACCTTCGAGTGGCCGGCCTCGATCGGTCGTTTTTCTTCCCTGCGGAGATTTTTCTCCTTCGGCCCCGGGAACCGGGATCTCCTCCCCTTTCCCGTTCACCCATTGTCTACCGGTGCTCCTGTGTTCTTGCCACCGATTGTGCGCCGAAGAAAGGAAACCGCTGGAAGACGGATCGAAGAACGTCACCGGGCGTCGATGAATTATCGCCGGCGCGTCTCGATCGCTAACTACATACAGTGACGCCTAACGGGTCGCCGATTTATCTCGATTTCCACTTATTCGGGATCTACAGGGTTTTCCCGGGCGGATCGTAGGTGTGGCCGTATCGCAACCGACAGCCTTTCGAACAGTGTCGCGCACCGGACCGATTGATTCGTTCGTCACGAGCATTCCCGGCTTCTAGGAACAGAGAAAGCCGTGTCGATGGGATAGATCGGTAATTGCAATGAAATCCGACGAAAGGGCTACGGTAATTAATGATTCGCTTTGTGATCCGTGAGCTTGAAACCGTTACGTGCTGTGGTCGCTTAATTGCGAAATTATGTGTTTTAGCGGCGGAGAAGAGATTTACAAGAAAGCCGGTGGAACCGATCAACTTTACCGATATGGAGGCATCGGGGAGGCGATTAATCATGTTACAGAGAAAACAGCACGGTGGCACATGTCCTTTTGTCTATATCTCTCCGGACTGGAACTCGACGAACAACGCATTAGGTTTGTAACAAATGTTATCGATCGCTGCGCGGGAAAATAAAAATCCCTCGCGAACTTTCAAAAATCCTACGGCACTTTCATCTTTGTTTGCAAGGCACGTCGGGTCTGCAGGATCCACAAGAAAAATCAGTAGGGACCATATAAATACTGTACTGTGTCCATATAAATTATACTTACTTTTAAAGCGTAATGAATCTTCAAAGAGAGATATAAAACATATATATTAACTGATTTTAAAGAAAAAATTGATATCTCTCTTTTAACCCCTTGCACTACTATTTATTTTGTGAGTATAATGATTAGAAATTCTTCATCTTTCAGAATTTCATGGAAAAAAAGATTATATTTGTTGTATGCCTATGTTTTCTCCAAATGATATATATCAACTACAACAAAATAGAATTTTATTTCGGTTTAAAGGAAATTAATAACGTTCACATTTATCAGGCTCTATTCAGAATCTTCATCACGAGTCTGTCTCGTTATTGTAGGGCAAGGGGTTAATATTCATTGTGCTTTAAAGGAAGTAATTGGATCACTTGCTCTATTCTTTCGACGAAACAGGATATTTCAGAAGAAATATATAAACGACCTTGAAACTACCTAATAAGAAATTCTCCATCATCGTAGAGTGCAACTCGTGGAATAAATATTGTATCTTCGTCGGAAACAATTTTTCCATAAAATCAAAACCAACGGAAACACGGTCCAGTTATTTTTTTTTCTTGCTCGTTGCGACCTCGGCAAGCGCTTTGAAAAATCGGCCGATTAACAGGTTGAAGTTCATCTCTGCCGAATCGAGGGGGGTCCGCCGGAATGTTCCCCGTTATATAATCGCGCTGATTAATTGGAGCTCCGCTATCTCGTCGTAATTCGTCGTTTCCACGAACTCCCGGGGCAGGCGAGCGAGTGGTCGAAAAGCTCGAGGCAGATCGCGCGAGTCATTCATCACCCGCTTGTTAATTTCTTGTTATGAATCGACGCCGGGTCGACTACTGGCACCGACCTGAATGTCTTTAATAAGCGAAGAAGCGGAACGGTTCGTTCGAGAGCATCGCGGCGAGCATGGTGCATGCGAGATACAGATTGCGCCCGATTGTGACCGGCAGCCATGATTAATCGCGACGATCAACCCTCGCGCGAGAGGAACGCTCGCCCTTTCCAGCTCCCTCAATGCCCGCAATTAACCCGTTCGCAACCGATGACGTACTGGTACGTCAACCTCTAACCGAGCAAGCAGACGACGCACTGGAACGTCCGAATCGAACTCGAACGCTTACGTCGAAATCGAACTATTTTTGTGGATCTACTCACTATGCTTATGCACTGAATACGGTTTGGTTATGGATATGGTTTCCCCACTCTAATTTCCCTTTCTACCGCGCTATTCTCCCACGTCTCTGTCAAGGTCCGGTCACGTGACGCGTTTCGCGTCTCTATCGTGAATACTGCGATACTGGAAGGGAGTGGGTAACTGTTTTCCCCTCGATTCGTGCTTCCTCCCTACTCTACCTTCCCCTCCAACGACGCTACTCCCCACTCTTCCGCCAAGGTCCGGTCACGTGACGCGTTTTGCGTCTCTGTTGTGAATACTCCGGTACTGGTAGGGAGAGGTTAACTGTTTCCCCTCGATTCCTGCTCCCTCTCTCTCTTCATCTGCCAGTGTCGCCACATAGAGGGGTCTCCCCACTCTGCATTCTCCTACCACGGGATTCCCCCACGCTTCTGCCACGGTCCGTCGCATTTCGTCTCTGTCGTGCTTGCGTCACAATGTCACGTGACCCAATCCGGTACTGGCAGATAGGGGGTAAGTGTATTCCCCTTAATTCGAGTAATTCCCCTGATCCGGTAAGACTGATCAAATGAATTTTATTTGGCAGTCCCCTGAAACTTCTGTAAGTGAACAAACAGGAATATGTAGTAAAAAATTTTCGTTGTTTTATATATTCATACACCGTTCCAGCGCCCACAAGGGAAGCCCACTTTGGGAAGCGAAGCTAGCAGAAATGCTGGGCTAGCAGAATGGGCCTTCGAGCCTCGAAATTCGATTTTTTCGTGAAACCTCGACACGATCTCGAGACACCACGTGGACGATCCTCGATAACGTACGTTCGCGGAAAAAACACGAGCCTGACGTGCTTAAGGCCGCGTCAATCACGCTCCGGTTACGTCAGTACACTCTCGCGGCGGAATAAGAGGTAATTACGTCCGATTAAGCGCTCGCCACCGTGAAAATAAATGTTCTCTGATAGGATGGTAAATATGTCGAGCGAGATCCGCTAATAACCGAGCAACATGCGATGCTTGCCAAGAGCGGGACGTTCGCGTGGAATGCCGACGGTTTTGCGGAATGATTTATCCTGCGGATCGGATTCACCGCGATCCGATCGATTCGGATTGCCACATCGTAAACAACGGACTTTGTCCAAGCTCCGTTGCGCGTTCGCTGCAATAAAACTGCGCCGAACTGTGCCTAAATCGCGTATTGTTCGAAGTTGTCTCGCACATGCGACTCTTATTGTTTTTAGAAGTAATAAGTATTCCTTAGTTCTTTGAGAAATGTACATGATTGTATATATAATTCCTGCAGTTAATTTAATTATGCACATAAAAAGCGACCAATATACATTATGTAATGTTCCTACTAACAATCAATAATTCCTCCTATTAACTCCTGTTAACTGTTCCTTCTATCCTTCCAATTCCTTCCTATTATTATAATTCCTATTATCAAATTTTGTTAGTATGTATATCTTGAAAAATCCTCGTTCGCTTTCCAATATTGACAAAATGATTTCTGCTCTGGTTTTCTATTTAAAATTACTATGAACCCATTTTGGCATAAGACATTGTATACGTTTTACATTTTTTTCTTTCAAGTCTCTATCTTTTATTTCGAGTTTTATTCAAGCAACTTCAAATATAACTTGTAGAATTAAAAAAAAAAAAAAAACGGAGAATTTGATCATCACCAAATTCTGTACCAATCTGTACATCCCCAGTCCAAGTTTCAATTTTAATAAATCATTTCATAAAAATAAGAATGAAGGTACAATTTAGTTCACAAGACTAAAAATCTTCTTACAGTAGAGATACATAAAAAATGTCCTGAATCTTGTTAAATTCGATCGTTTCATTGGTTACTATTATCTATTGGTTAGGGCATATTTCTTGCGCAAACCGTCCGCTCGAGCCGAGTCTATAGAAAGAGAAAACACACACGGAAGAGTGGGGAGAGAAATGCATCGTGATTTTTCGAACGGCGTGTTAAAAAGAGCCGCAGAGAACATCTGTTCTGGAAGTTGGACGGGTCATTAATACGGAAGAGCGACACCTCGGAGGCCCGTGAAATCCTGAGGATCTCGTTATGCGTAACCGAGTACACGGAAGTGGTACAATGCCGGGGCGCCCCCGAGAAGAAAGGGAAAGGTGGTCCCTTAATCTGACGGGGCACATAAATTCGCGGGAACGAGTCAGTTTTCGTCGGCAGCACACAACAAAATCCGGGTGCCGCGTCTAAAAGGGTTTCGCCAGATGTTCGATCGGATCTCGGTCTGTCTCCGATTCTCATGGCCGATCTGACTAGACGATTATCGGCGATCGTAGCCATCCGGTCGTCTCGGAAATTGCGCGGCAATTTGCTCGACTCGAGAGACAGGCGGAAAAGAATCGGTGGAGGCAAGAAGGAAATAAACAACGGGGTCTCTCCTACGCCATAAAATTTTCTTCGAACAACAAAATAGGGTTGTATTAACCCTCTAATGATATACCATCTCCCCAGATCACGGTAGAACCTTTCTGAAAATTCCGTAAAAATTTACTGGGATGAAACAGCTTAGGGCTACGAAATCCAAACGTTCGATAGAGGCTAATGAAACTGTTTGCAATAATTTTACAATACGGGATTCTGTGGAATTTTTTGAAGGGGTGGATTTGAAAGGAGGATATTAAATCAATTTGGTGTTCCTTCAATTTTTAGACTGCTACGATTTCGTGAATTATTTTGAAGGGGGTGATTTTGCAGCCAACGTCTGGGGTTGCATTTTCGAAGATGTTCATTCGACTTGCAGAGGTTCAGGGTACTAATTGTTGGACTCGAAGCAGAAACTGTTTGCAATAATTTTGCACTACGGGATTCTGTATACAGGATTCTGTGGAATTTTTTGAAGGGGTGGATTTGAAAGGAGGTACGATTTCGTGAATTCTTTTGAAGGGGTTGGTTTTGCAGCGAACGTCTGGGGTTACATAAATTTTCGAAGAAGTTCATTCGACTTGCAGAGGTTCAGGGCACTATTTGTTGGACTCGAAGCAGAAACTGTTTGCAATAATTTTGCAGTACGGGATTCTGTATACGGGATTCTGTGGAATTTTTTGAAGGGGTGGATTTGAAAGGAGGATATTAAATCAATTTGGTGTTTCTTCAATTTTCAGACTGGTACGATTTCGTGAATTCTTTCGAAGGGGGTGGTTTTGCAGCGAACGTCTGGGGTTGCATTTTCGAAGATGTTCATTCGACTTGCAGAGGTTCAGGGCACTATTTGTTGGACTCGAAGCACCGGCGAAATAATCGGGAGAGGGAAAAGGAACAACTCGGTCTCTCCTACGCCATAAAATCGTTCGCCCCCGAGGCCGTTGGATCGAGAGTCGGGTAAAAATTGTCCGGTCTCCATAAAATTTCCGTTTTATTATGGTATTGAGACGAAATCAGCGAATCCGCGGGTCATAACGAGGTACATTAAAGGGTAAGTCGTGCGTGACACGCGTTACGATTCGGCCGCCACGCCTCGCCGCCGAGGCGGATTCTTGTAATTATTAAAAAAAAAACCTGCAAAATCCTTGGGAAGCTTATGATCGGCGGAGGTCCGCGGGAGCCGGATTCCGAATCGGCGATCGGCGGCGAGCGGCGTCGAGATTTTAATTCGAGAAACGTATTTAATTGGATAAACGCGACAGACGATTACGGAATGACTGATCGCGGCACTCGCGGAACGGGTTACGATCTGTAAGAAAATTGGCGGGTGATTCGGTCGAATGAATAATGTAATAGCGGACGGTCGATCGATCGATCGATCGATCGTCGATAGAAAACCGCGGCTTCTTATCGCGTTAACCATTGCGAACTGTCGCGTCTTGTCGCGGCGAAAGGAGGAAATTCGATGGCGAAACGGACCACTTCTGGCCAACTGCGCACAATCACACTCTGGGAAATTCGAATGCGAAATGGGATCTATATATCAGTCTGCTTTATCCACCTTCAATTAATAAACTGTTGATTTTTTTTTTCAATGTAAAATAGGAATTATCTGTAGAATCGTAAGATACAAGAGATGTATCTATGGAAATCAATTTCCTCTCTGAACACTCTGACGATTAAAAACGTCTCTGATACTTCATACGCTAATTTAGCACATAAATGTGAAATATTGTTTTCATTAAATTTCACCATTATCATTCCAGTTTTGAAACAAAAGTTCATTGTAAGCTCGTACAGAGGCTTAGATTTAAATATCTTCAAAGGATTGATAATCTTAACGAGTCTAAAATAATACAATGGACTGGATTGGTCTGTTAATTTTCATCGTAAACGTATAATAAAGCCCGCAGTCTAGTAATACTTAAGTATTCTTTAAATTCGGCGATTCCGTCCTCAATATTTAATGTACCGTCTTCTGTTTTAAATTCCTTCTGGCTCTGTTCGGATTCAATTGTCTGGCAAGACACTTATGTTAATTGTCCAATCTCCTGTATTATTGAAAGAATCAACAAACCGCTTTCTCTGTACTAATCTGTGACCTGTTATTCTCCGGGCGAGACCTTCCGCGGTAAAAATTCGTGCATACCGACAATGAGTCATTAAGTAATTGTTGGAGCCAGGATTATCTTCTCCCCGACGGAATGCTAAATTCTGTTGCCACGAAGAAGTGTTTTACTTGCAATTTTTAGGAATTAACGATTTTTCTTAAGCAAACAGACGACAGGAAAAGTGGCAGAAAATTTCGAAAGTATTATTTCCCCTTCAGCGTTACTAGCCTCGAAAATTCGCAGAAGTATAACCTGTAAATTTTTGTAAATTTTCTTTCGCGGAACGGAGGGAAAATCGTGAAGAATTTTCGCGGATCGGCATCGACCGGATGCGAAGTAACCCTCGCGGGGCTGATGCGCGCGTCGCGACCGAGTGCCCTTGAATTAAAATGGTAATAGAAATGTACGAATTTGAATTGCGAATGTCATAGCGTGCACGCCGCGGCTGAGCCCGGGATATGTATATGCTAAGCAGCGTCTTGTTTTGAATTTAGAACAGGCGCCATCTTGCCGGCGAGCGGTTTGCTCTTTGCCCCCTTCCAGCGGGTAATTCGTGCGCGACCAATGGGGATGCATTCCGGAAACCACGTATGTACCGGCTGCTATAACCTACGAGGTATACGTATACCTATTTCATCGGGCGCAACACTGGCCCCATGCCTGTACTTTTATTCGTGACAGGCAGTAGCAAACTCATTAACCTTAGGCTCGTCTACGACCCCCTAACCCCCCCTTCTCCTCCTCATTTCTCTCTCTCTCTCTCTCTCTCTCTCTCTCTCTCTTTCTCTATGTCCCCTCTATCCACCCCGGGAGTCATTTTTCTGGCTGATCTCGACGGAGGAAACAGCGGGGCTTCTTGGAACTCGGGGAAGACGTGAGCGTTATTGAACGAATAGTTCATTTAACCGTCCCGGCGGAACAGTGTTACTGTTTTCCGTTATTTATTGCTCCGGCGCCGAGTGCAGCAAGCGTCGTTAGGCTCGTCACGATTCGACTGCGGACTTCATTTGTATCGAATAAACAACCTCGAAAACCTACGCTAGACTGACTTGACACGTCTCGAAACCACCCCTTTACAAAAATCATGTGCAATCGAACGAGTTCAGTCAGTCAGTCCAAACTGCAGATTATGATAATGACTACTTGAAGTGGACCTCTTGTTGGACGTCTTCGAAAATTGCTGAAGGGTCAGAATAACTCTTGACCCATTTGCATCATTAGCGTATATATACGCTCAATTTTCCTGGCCACTTATTCGTTAGCTGAAAAATAGAAATGGAGGATCTTGTTGGAGATGAAAGTAGTAATTCTGATTTTTTCTTATAATGCTGAAATATCAAGTTCTTTTACTTGTAGTCATTTTTGTACTTAAATATAATTTTTAAACAAGTTTAGCGACAAAGGCCTCCTTTTCATGTTTCCTTACGATGCAAATGGGTTAACGGTCCAATGCCAGGTATACGGCGGCAAAAATCAAATTGATTGATACTATTTATATTATGAATTTAAATATTTATAATTTCCTTTCTATACTTGATAGAAATATGTTGAGACCACAGTTTCTCTTCCTATGAAAAATAGCTTGGACCTGAAGGGTAGTAAACTTGAAATACTTCCGGCCCGTCAAGGGTTAATAAGCTTGATGCAAAAGCATCCCTTCAAAGAGTCCCACGAAGAGGTCCCAGTAGTTTAATCAATGACGTACGACGTATACAATTTCCATTGAAAAGAAGAAAAACATTGTCATATACACGTACTCGGGGATAAACAATTTCCCGATCGCTTCACGGTGCAAGAATGGCTCTCGTTGATAGCATTCCGCGTCGGTTGCACGGTAAACACCGTTTAATTCGCGATCAGCGTTAGAAAGGCGCCTATCGTCGAGGTAATAAAAATGTCAATGCTTCCCGAGGTCTATTATTAGGAAACACAGGTTACCGATGATGCGCCGGCGATTGTTCGGAATCTGCTGCTCGTAAAGTACACGCGATTGGAACAAGGCCGAGTCTGATTAATTGGCGTCGAGCGAGACAAACCAGAAAAGTGGGGTAGGGGTAAGATGGGAAAGAAAAAAGAAAAAGAAAAACATCAACGGTGGCCGGATATTAAGCGAGCGGCTCCGAGGCCGCGGCGGGATCCATCAATATGTCGGATTAAGGGATTATAGGAGGATCGCTGGCCGAAAGGAAGACGTAAATGAACCTGTTAAAAGTCACGCTGCGCCCGATTACGTCTCATTAAGCTTGTACTCGTTAGTATGTCGGCCATATTTCAGAGATGCCGATCGATCATCCCGCGTCGACAAAACGATCTTCGGGGGGGACGCTTTCTTGTCGCCGTAGGAAAACACGGGCACAGGTACACGGTGACACAGTTTCCTCGGAGCGGGTTCAAGCGATTCCGAGCACGTACCGGGATGCCCAAAGACGATCTTGAAGAGATCCCCCGCAATTAGACTACGGGCCACGGACCGGCCGGCCCTTTCGCCTTCTGTTTATTCGGGGCAAACAGCGCTCGGCGAGCCTAAAAGAATTGTAAAACGAGGGAATCTTAAGAAAACGAAGCCACACGGAGAAAAGAGGAACGCCGGAAAGAGGCGACACGATCGTGCCTCGAATCCCGGCGCGTCGTCGAGCGGAGCGGAGCCGAGCGGAGCCGCGGCGGCGGCTGCCACGAATCCGCCACCCTCCTTTTGTGCCCAGGACCTTTCTCTCCGGGCTTACATTATCCGCTCGCCTAAGTCAACAGGTCCTCCACCGGTGATGTCGTGCCTACTCCCCTCGGCTCTTCCTTTTACCCGTCGACACCTCTGACCGATCGACTCTCGCACGAAACCATCCTCTTCCTCCCGGCGTTCCCAGCTCCGATCGAAACCCGACCGGCTAGCCATTCGATCATCCGGTAATTATACTGTCTCGTGTCGGTCAGTTGATTTCAGATTTTAAGACAGGGTTCAACGTTCGAGCACCTCCGACGATGAAGAAGTTCGCGTCGATGAAATATTCGCGGCTTTCCATGGGAACTGGACCCCCACTTGCTGCCGCTCTCTTCTTTCTTGGGCTTGCCGAAGAACCTCTGAATCACCACCTCTGAAATCGGTATTTAATGAACAAACTTTATGCAAAATAAAATTTGTCCACATCAATCGCGAGATATTGGAACCAAAGTGCATCAATACTCTTACATTCTCTTAATCATTGTGTTCTTTCTAATTGCAGCTTCACATTTTTGCCTTAAATGCATAAAATCCGCAGGCTATTAATGAATTGTGTTTTTCAGTAAATGTGAGAATGGTGAACACAATGTTACGGGACTGTTCTAAAAATTTTGTGGTGTTGAGTTTCGAACCACGAGTGCTGTAAACTGTACAAGAAAACACAAATTAATGTTTGTAATTAATGTTTGTAATGGAGGAGCAGAAGAGTGTAAGACTTTCAGGCAGAATTATACATATAAATAATTTTCAAAAATATTTCTAAACCGAACATAATGAGACTGAACATATATAATCAATTTTCGTAGCCAGTGTACATGCAGCTTCTTAAACTAACCAAAACGCATGTGTTAAAACAAAAATAAAGGGTTTCTAGAGAAATTTTAGTCTAAAAAAAAATATCCTACTTTTGTGTTCCATTGCAAAGCTACAAGAGGGGAACCTCATTATTCAAGCACATATCATAAGTTGCCAGATCAGTAAATTGCAGATTATATGCATTTATGATAAATATCACTAGATAAAATACCAAATTGAAAAGACATAGAAGAATTTACGAATATTGTTGTGTACTCCTTCAATCAACAAAAATATTTATTATTTACTGTTCCTTACAATTACCGCAGATAATTTTTATTTTGCTCGGGGCTCTACAGATTCCGAAAAATCTTCAATTTTAAGATATTTAGAAGAAGATTCTGAAGATTTTCTAGATTCTGACAAATCTAGTATACCTGGACTTCCATTTAAAAATTGATTGTTTGAATATAAACTAGTAGATTCGTGCAGGTGTCTTAAAATAATCAGACGAAGCTTTTCTCTCGAATCATTGTAAAATCTTTTACCAAGCTGCAGAGCTCAGTGGCTTTTCGTGCAGGTGAGGGTAAGAAAAAAACTTTGCAAGCAATTTCGCGATAGATCGAGCGCCCATCTAGGCCGCGGACGCAACACGCGGATCCAAGAACGATCCGCGGCTGCGAACGATCAAGATTGAGCCGCGGCGTAGTGTTGTAACACGCCACTCCCCGGGCAAGGGAGATGTCCAATTTTAATTATGCAGCGATCCCGCGGATGCCAGCTTACGTAAGGAGTAATGAGGCGAGGATCGATTTCGTCTGGATCAAGACACACAGAGGATAATGGGAAAAAAATTCAGCGAGCGTTCGCTGGGGTACGTGACCGGCGTGCACGCGAGCGATTCCATGCGGAGAGGAATTTTGCGATTCCCCGGGCTCCGGGCTCGGGTTCGTTGCATCCTGGCCTCTGCACGCGTTTATTCGTGCAATTTCGTATTCCCCGGGTTTATGGTCTCTTTGAATATTGAAGAGTTGCGCTCTGGAACCTTTAGGGGAGCTCCGGGACCCCCGAGTGTCGGTAACCTTCCTTCGAAATAATTGGAAATTCTTCGCGTACGCTCTCGGAACTACATCTTAAATATTTTAACCCCTTAACTTGTACGCTCGAGTTAATTCGAGCGCGCTAAACAGGCCAAACTGTGTACACTCGAGATAATTCGAGCGACGTTGTATTTTATGCTGCTATAATTTTTCACACTCGAATATAATCGAGAATTGAAAATAACAATGTGAAAGCAAAGAAAAAAAATCGTTTTATTGATATTTATCATTTACATGGGATTGTAAACTATAACATTTATTTGTTCAAGAATAAAATATAGCCTTTTTGGTCGGTTGAAAAAAAACTGTGCGTTAAGGGGTTAATACCTAACGTTAGGATTGGGACTTACTGAGCCGAATAAATGAGACTATTGTTTCACAATTTTCTGGTCTTGTGCAGTTAATGTAATTGAATCCTGCAGGCTGCTCGACCGACGCCATCTTGTTGGAGGTACCTGACCTCTTCGAATTATTGTGAATCTTCTTTATTCATGGTTAGAATGAACATTTCCTGCTCAAGTTGTCACAAATTGACGTCAAATAAAAATTATAATACGGAGGAGTTGAAAATTGTATATTCGCGTTTTTAACTTTGTTATAATTCTCGGTTGTGGAATACATTTAAAATACCGTCGAGGAAAGGGCAGCTACACAACCGCCCATTTTTCTAAAGTACACAACCATTTTTAAGTCTGAAAATTCCATACAATCACCGTAGCAGTAAAGAAATAAAAACGCTAATGGCTCGCATAAATTCGAAGGACATAGCAGGGATAATCTTTTTACTGCTTCCGTACTACAACTCTCAAGTACTAAAACTTCACTGCTTTATGTCGCTTTATAAAAAGAGCAATGCGTTTATTTGGAGTTGCTGTACTTTTTGGTACAACGTATACTCGAATAAATAAATACTGTTCTTAACTTCTCAGGGTAGAGTTACGGAAATATTAATTACCGTGAAACAAAATTATGTGAAACCAGTCGTTTTTGCTCACTTATTCTCATAGTGGATGTGTAAAATCCGCAGTTTAGTCACCAACAATTAAAATGTATATTAACTCCCACTGAAACGACAAGTCCGTCTCGTCATAAACTTCTTGTGCCAAGTACACAATGATTAGCCGCACTATTAAGAAATGCAGCGTCTACCAGATTAAAGAAAATCTGTGAATGAAAGCTGTGCAAAGGGTTAATACCGTAATAAATACACAAAAAGGTTGGCCATTATTCCTGAGCCCCCAAAATTCGATCGCACAAAATATCTGTGCAGTAATTTTCACTACTGGAATATTAAATTTTTTTTAATTACTGGAACTTTTTAATTAGTGGAACATTTCGAGGTTTCGCTTTCAAGTTATTCAAAAAATCTTATTAAATTTTCACAGAGTATCAGAAATGCTTAAATATGGTTCCAATGGTATAAAAATGAGTTTGAATAAATTGCAATTGCGAGGGGTTAATATTGCAAGAAATACGTAAACAGCTCGGCCATTCTTCACCGTCCAGGCGTCGCGATCCCGGAGCCCTCGAATTTCCTGGATGGCTCGCGGACGCATCTTCCGGGAGGATTAATCGCAGGCGATTTGGTATTAATAATACATAAAAGGGCCTGTTATTCATCAGCTAATCACGCTCCCCGCGAGGCGGCCACGATATCGGCTGCGCGGAACGACGCGGGCAATCAACGATAAACAGCAATATCATTGGACAGTCGTGGAAGGCGCGCGGCTGGAGTTGCGTCGGATCCCGATCGTCATCAAATTAAAGGAAAACACGCGGCGGGATGGGTCTCGCTTCAGACAGAGAGACTCTCCCTCTCTCTCTCTCTCTCTCTCTCCCTCTCTCCTTCTTCCTCTCTTCCCTTTCGTATAAATTCCTCGATTAATAAATCCCCCCTCGACGGGGGCGAGCGAGCCGCGCGATTTACCGCGGACCGTTGTAATCCACTTAATCGATCATTAAGCTCCCCGGCGAACCGTTCCGCTGCGCGTGTTTTCCGCCGTCGCGGTTTCAGCGGGAGGCCGTTTTAATCGGCGGAAATTTTCATTTACTACAGTTATTACGTTTATTCCATTTCCATATCGCACCGGCTCGTTACGACCGATCGACCGTCCGGCGACCCGACCGGGGAATGCCAATTAACCGGGGTCAAAAGTAACCATTTCACTCGGCGAGTCGTTGTTCTATGATTCCGCAAAGACTATCGCCACGGCCATTTTCGTACCCAAGTCTTACGTGGCGTTGCACTTCGTTGAATCACTCGCTTTTTGACAAAGGTATTAACCTTTAACGGACCAATGCTGCCAAATAAGCGGCATTTTATATGGCACTTTTAGTTACTGGGTCCAGTGCCACGTATATGACGGCAAAAATAAAAAATATATATATAATTATATGTAAAATAAAATATATATTTGTCTATATTTGATATAAAAATGTTGAGTCCGCAGTTTCTCTTCGTATGAAAAATAGCTTGGACCTGGTGGGAAGTAGACTTGAAATACTTCCGGACCGTTAAGGGTTAACACTACCAAGCATTAACGGTACCTGGTAAATATTGCCTTATAAAAATGGCAACCCTGAATTTATTGTCATTGTCCGTAATTCTCACTACAATAAATGCTTGGACGAGGAAATTTATTCTACTGTTTTCCCTAAATGAATTTTTCCAGTTCCAATAATTGTGAAATATAAGACCGGTGATTTTGACCGTGGTAGGTTTGGTGTTAATTAAAAATGGGGGAAACTGTTATGATCAGACTGCGGATTTTATGCATTCATTATCAAACTGTATAGACGAGATACAGAACAGTGATGGCAGAGGATTTTTATGCAAAAAAAAGGACAATTGCAAGATGCAGTAGTCACATAGACATCGATCTTCTAAATTATTTTAATAATTCGGAAATGGTAGAACAAAGGGAACTCTGTTGCAATTTGTATGGCCGATGCGTGGCAGTCTCGCGGATTTTCGTGCCGAGAGGATCTCGCGAGAGCTCGTACGCGTCGCTCGTGCGTTTTTCGCCTCGCTGTCACTTCCGCATCGATGGAAACGTAGTCATATCGATGCAGCGGCGAGATAGCCGCCGGTGCCCCGTGTGTGCCGAGCGTTGTTCGCGATCAATAGATCGCTGTACCGGCGGATCGGCGATCTGGCGATCTAGCAGCGGGAGATCGTGTAGCGATCGTTCGTTCCGCGATCGCGCACAATACGAATCGTACGTTCCGGGGTCGTACCGGGGGCGACTGTCTACGTGAGAAGTGTGCTGCCTGCTCACGGACCCGTACAACGATCCTGCACCGAGCTGTTAGAGATACTTTCGACAAAGAGCCACGGACGTCTTGGAGCGCGTACGCGAGCGCGCACGCGCACGCGCGCGCGGGTGAGGCACTCGCGCGAAGCATCCCAACTCTTCGCGATTTTCTTCCCTTCGAGACTGGCGTTGATGCCTAAATTGGATTATAGTCTTCAAGAATAAGGAATTTACAAGAATTATATCGATGTTCATTAATTATTGATGTCAATTAATGATTGACTTCGCGACTTCCTGTCAAGGATTAAATGGAAGCTCGAAAATATTTTTGCTAGGCGAGGAAGAGCATCTAATCTGAAACCAAACTTGACGCATTTGTGGCAAATATTGTTGAATAAATTATAATATATAGACTGTTTTTATAAAACAGAATAGAAGAAAATGTAAACATTTGGAATGAAAATAATCTCCAGTGTGTTCATACGTGTCCATTGAGCTTCAATATCGAACAAAAATTTAATGTAGTCTCAAGAAGTTAATCAACTTAGAAAGTCTCAATAATCTTCAAAGAAGAAACAATAAAGTACCACTTAAATGTTAGCATGATTTGATTCAGTACAGTTTCTGACGTTTGGCTTTTCCCTTCTGGACGCGAGAGGGTAGAAATGTGCCTTATGTTTAGTTTTAAACACGTTATCGTAATCAATCATTTCTAGTATCTCCCGGACGATACATGTCGTTGGTAAGACCAGTGTTGTTGACAAATATCGAGAATTCACTGTATTTAGTCGAAGTCATAGAACTTTTTCAGATTATTATTCACCTGTGTCATTCAAATAATGAGCTCGAAGGTAGGAGCATTATACTTGACGTACATTGTGTAAAAGGTTCGCGGTCTTTCGCAATTTTCGGGTGGAAATCGGCAATTTCATTCATGACAGAGCGATTTTACATAAAACCGCGCAGATCCCCGTTTAATGCCAGCCAAACGAGCGATGCACGTCCATAAAAGTGTTCGCGAGAGGAAGAGTTAAGTGCCGCAGTGCCATTATTCGCGAATCGATCGATTAGCGTCGTGACGTAGCCTTTCTCAGCGATAATTATTTGTTTAGAAAGTATCCCGTGAGCCGTTCGGAGCGATTCAGGCCAAAGGTTGGGACCGTGTAGAACGATCTAATCGACGGGCTCGCGCACGCATAAAATGGTACCGTTTCTTTCCGGTGCACGTGTCCACGATCCTCGGTTGTCTGAATCATTGCTGTCGTTCATTAATAATGTTCCCTCCTAAATCAATGAAACTCAATTTGAATTCCTGAGCTTCCACATGCCTGTCTCGTGGAAACTGAAAATATTGCACCGGCTGACAATGAAAAATGGGGAGTTTTGAAAAATATCGCGTTGATTGGGTCGGGGTACCATTATCTGTGCAGCTCGAATATTCCGATCATCGATATGATAATTATTGATACGAAGAGAAACAAAAAATGAGAATCCCGATGAAGATCGCGTTGATTGAATAGGTGCCATTTATTTCATGTCATTCTAATGAAAACTGCAGAGTTAGAGCTCGTCACAGTGATTGCTTCTGGTACTCTGTTAGACCGTACAAGGCCTAATGAACTTCGATTTAAGCGCATACATTATGAGGAAAATTAATTCCTAAATAGCAAGAAACGTGACCCGTATATTACAGACGTGATGATCCAATTAGCAATATCTAGAGCATCTTCGCCAAAAAGAACCTACAACTTGGCAAATTAATTTCATTTTCCTCGACGCATCATCATAAGTTACATCACCTACGCACCTACTTCAGACAGTGCCCGGGCCGTGAACGATCCTTCTTCGCCTAAGCAGCGGCGGCTCATCGACAATCGGTGATTCAAGCGCCATACTGCAACCTTGTCAATTTGCAACGGTGAGCAAAGCAACTTTCGTGTTAAACTGAATTATCGGTACTTTCACGATAGAGTTAGCGGTACAGGAATGCCAGGGCTTGTGGGTCGGCCCGAAAAACCTTGTATTTCACGGCGCGGTACCACAAGCCGACACTGATTGCTGTGACAAGTCTGGCGGATAGTCTCGGCCCGGCCCGTACCGTTGGAGGGCCCTGTCGTAGGTGCCCGTCGACACTATGTCATCGTGCTACGGTTCCCGTTCACGTGTCGTTCACAAAGGGTGCGGGGGCCCGACTGTCGCGCGTGTACGTACACACCCGGGGCCATTGAGCGCGCGAGTCCCGGGGCCCGTTTGACCGATCACAATACGAAATTAAGATAGCGATCGACACCCCGGCTATCGGCCGGGCTCGGTCTGACGGGAACGGGCGAAAATAAATAAACGGCCGATAAATCGCGTTGCGAAACTCGGGCCCCGTCGCCGACGGGGACACCCCGCAGATCCCATCGGCAGAAAACAACCGCATTCAGAGTGGCCGCAAAACAGACTACGGCTTGAATATCACAGGAAGAGAATATCGACCGGTCCCGTTGAAAAACGAGACCGTCGCTGCAGCCGAGATCCCGGCGAATAAACGGAAAGATAGAGGGATGAATGGCCGGGACTGAGCCATCCCGACGTGGAAAATATGTTGACAAGCTTCAAAATTTCTTGCTTTGCCCTTTCTGCAATCTTAAACGAACCGCGTTTCCTGGGAACTCCCACAATCTTTTGTCAGCGTTTCCTCAGGCGACACAAACGGCTGGTGTCAGCGTTTAATAGCGGAGAAAATGCTATAGTCAGAACCTGGGTGACGTCAGGAACGTATAGTGTAGTCTAAACGATATAGCGATTCGTGCTAGGAGTGGGGAGAGCTTATCAGGATCCTACAGTACGGACCGTGATGCCACTAGAAACCCCCACCATTGGTACGTTGATGGTGGGTAGCCTATCACGGTCCTACTATTTTAAACAAACCTCGTTTCTTGGGAACTCCCACAATCTTTTGTCAGCGTTCCCGTAGGTGACAAAAAAAGTAGATAGCATTTAATAGCGGAGAAAATGCTATAGTCAGAACCTGAGTGACGTAAGGAACGTATAGTATAGTCTAGCCGATATAGTGACGTCGCGATTTCTGTTTAGAGTGGGGAGAGCCTATCACGATCCTACACTACGGGCCGTGACGTCACCATTGGTACGTTGAGGATGGGGAGCCTATCACGATCCTCAATTTGAAATGGACCTCATTTAGTGGGAACTCCCACAATCTTTTGTCAGCGTTCGCATAGGTGACAAAAAAAAGTAGATATCAGCATTTAATAGCGGAGAAAATGCTATAGTCAGAACCTGAGTGACGTAAGGAACGTATAGTGTTGTCTAACCGAGATAGCGACGTAGCGATTCGTTCTGAGGGTGGGGAGTCTATCACGATTTTACAGTGCGGATCGTAACTACATACCCCCACCATTGGTGATGGGGCAATCCCAGCACGTGACGTCATCGCTCCAAGAGCCTTTCGCGGCAACACTGGTGGACGTTGAAAAACTACATTTTTGGAACTAGTCGACGGAGTTTCCGTAACGAGATAAGCCGCGAGTTTTGTTGTTGATTTTTCGAGCGACTCCCACGGTTGGTATTTTCAACGAAGAAATAAATCTTCCGAGGAACGACTGTCAGGCTTCGGGTGTCCCACTCGCACGGATGGGCTAGATACGCGGGCCCTAGAAGACGTAACGCCCTCGATGATCGATCGACGTTTCGATTCTTCCTCGCGAAGAAAACGAAGGACGATATTCTCTCGGTCTACGCGCCTCTGAATCAGCAAATCCTTTGATATCTCGTTGCGAGCCTGCCGCCAGCTGCCGCGCGCGCCAAGCTGAACCGAGCCGAGCCGAGCCCGGCTCGATCCTCGCATTATTTCGTGCTCTCGGGGCCCTGCGCAACGCGCCGCGCCGCGCCGGCGTGAATGCCCCCTCGACTATATACGAGCAGCATGCATGTAGACATCAGATACGCTCGGTATAATATAACTTTTGCCCGCTAAGATACTTGACGCCGCATACCTTCCGTGAGCAGCAACGGATGCTCCGCGTGCCTGCGATCCGCCGCGAAACATATCGGTGTCCCTCGAAAATATTATTTTAGTCCGCGACCAGAACACACCGGCCGGCAAACCGTCTGACCCGGCTACGGGGCCTGACACGCGGCCCCGCTTGCGTAATGACGATTGCACCCGGCTGATCCACGATTTGTACACGCTTTGTCGAAAATATAACTCATCTGTGCTATATTCTGCAGTTCTTAGTTGCCGCAAAAAGGCCCTTCGGAGGATCACGTGACGTCACGTTCCGGGAACTATACTACCTACCAAGAGTGGAGGATAGGTAGCGGCATTAGGAACCGTACTGCAGGATTGTGATAGGCTCCCCACTCTCGGCACGAATCATGACGTCACTGTCTGGGATAGAGTGTACTATAGCTAGGTAACGTCATTTCGGTTCTGAATATAGTATTTCCCCCACTCTTTACCTCTCGAATCCCTCGATCTGGCAACGCTGGTGACAATGCAAAATTGTGTGTTAATACTATTAATCCCAATTAACTCAGTAGGAAAATTAATCTCAGAAGGAAGTACCATTAGCGACTTTTTTCTTCATCACAAAATTGTAGGTTATGATGATATTTTTATTAAGTCTAGTATTCTATATTAATTCTTTATTAAGTCTGTATTCTAATATTCTGTTTAAGATATGAATCATTAGCATATGTGACACAATTTTTATGTTCTGTGACACAAAATGAGGTCCACAAAAGAGAGACAACAGAGAGTTATTCTTGATCTTCTGGCACCATTTGCCAAATCTGGCGACTTCTTCCTAACGTTTTTATCAAGTACTGAAAAGAAAGTGTGCATTCGGGATGCACAAGGTTAAAACGTCTAATACCTGCTATTCCGAGCAGAGTTAAAAAAAGCGGGCGTCTATTCGTGTCACTCAAGCGGGGTAGGCGGGCCCGAGGCGGCCCAAGTGGTGGCGCGAAAGAAAGGAGTGCGCGGAAGGCCCATAAACTGTATAATTTACGTATTCGGAGGTGTATCTCGGTCGGAATCTGCAGCGGTCCCAAAATTCCCAAGACGTCAGGTCAGGTAGAGCTCGCGCGGCAAGTGTCCACCGGTTCAGATGCGTCACGATTAAAGCGGTGGGCGGGTCTGGTGATCAGATTAATGACATCATAAACTCAATAAAATATCACCGAGCGAGGTCGAACAATACGGGCGAATCGTCCCGGGCGGCGGGGTGGAGTAAGAGGGGAAGTGGAATCGGGAGCGGGTGTTGGCGTCTCCTATTTCGTTCACGGGGCCAATCGTCTCCCGGTTTCTCGACGATCACGTTGCCCGACGGTGTTGTGCCCCTTCCACCCCGGCTGATGGATGATGCAAATAACTGTGCCTGGTCCTGACGCAACCGTCGAACGGTCACGGAGCAGTTTTCTCAGCAGGTGGTTGGCCGCCTCGGATGGCAGGTCCGAAAAAGGGAAGAAACGCGCGCAGGGAGGAGAAAAGAGAGCGCCCCGGGCTCGAGGGATCCGGAGAAAGACCAGGAATGCGACTGTGTGCACAGTTCTTCTGAAGAAAGTCGGCCTTTCTCTCTCTCTCTCTCTCTCTCTCTCTCTCTCTCTCTCTCTCTCTCTTTCTCTTTCCGACGTCCTCGGACGATTCTTTCTTCTTTCTCGGATCGAGGCGGCTCTCAATACATATGAAAGTCGAGTTAGGGGTGGATCGCACCTCGAGCGTGGGACGCGCGATTCCATCGTGCACCGCTTCTTGACGTTTTCGATCAAAGGAGACGGCTTCGGGAGGGTGCAAAGTTGCGAGCGAGGCGGCTACGCGCGGTTATTGAATTCAGAAATTTATACGTCGAGATCCTGGACCCAGGAGCATCAATCATTTCGGCTAAATCCGTATCGGGATCCATTGGGAGAAGATTATACCGACTCTCTGTGTGTGCTTGTGACTTTCTCACCCCCCATTCACGATTTTTTTCAATAATATCCTGCATCTTATTTTTTACCCGTCCACGAGTTCCAGAAGAATTTACATTGTGTGTTACATACGTGCCGCTTACACGGATTAGCAGTTCGAGAATTAGAGGAAAGTAATCAAAATAAAGGAAATGGTCCGTTTGGCCGTAGGATTACGATGTTCTCTCTTGAGAAGACAATCTTATTTTTTACCCGTTGCCATATCATATAAAGTTCCAAACGAATTTACATTGTGTGTTAGATACGTGGCATTTACAGGGATTTACAAGCCGAGAATTAAAGAAAAATAATAAAAATAAAGAAAATGGTCTATTTGGTCGTAGGATTACGATGTTCTCTCTTGAGAAGACAATCTTATTTTTTACCCGTTGCCATATCATATAAAGTTCCAAAGGAATTTACATTGTGTATTAGGTACGTGGTACTTACAGGGATTTACAAGTCCAGAATTGAACAAAAATAATAAAAATAAAGAAAATGGTCCGTTTGATCGTAGGATATACTTCACCATGTCACTTCCCTTTCGAGAAGACAATCTTATTTTTTTCCCGTTGCTATATTATATCAAGTTCCGAAAGAATTTAGATTCTGTGTTAGATGCGTGGAACTTACAGGGATTTGCAAGTCCAGAATTGAACAAAAATAACAAGAATAATGAAAATGGTCCGTTTGATCGTAGTATATACTTCACCATGTCACTTCTCTTGCTAGAAGACAATCTTATTTTTTACCCATTGCTATATTATATCAAGTTCCGAAGGAATTTACATTCTGTGTTAGATGCGTGGAACTTACAGGGATTTGCAAGTCCAGAATTGAACAAAAATAATAAAAATAAAGAAAATGGTCCGTTTGATCATAGGATATACTTCACCATGTCACTTCCCTTTCGAGAAGACAATCTTATTTTTTACCCGTTGCTATATTATATCAAGTTCCGAAAGAATTTAGATTCTGTGTTAGATGCGTGAAACTTACAGGGATTTACAAGTCCAGAATTGAAGGAATATAATAAAAATAAAGAAAATGGTCCGTTTGGTCGTAAGATCGACTTCACGATGTTCTCCCCCGAGGCCGAACGGATCACGTTTAATCGACTCGGACTGTAGCGAGCAAATGAGTGTCTAGCGATGGCCGATCAACATCCGGCGATCTGTCGATGATACCGGCGTCCACGGGCAGCGTATTCTCCTCCTCTCTCCTCTCTCCTCTCCTCTCTGCTCTCTCTCTCTGTCTCTCTTGGTTCGCGGTGGTTGTATCGACAAATTCGTGTCCCGCGGCGAAGGAGGCAGATCTGTCACATCTGTGGAGAGCAATCAGAACCTGTAGCACCGTATATCGCGTTCCGCTCGTGTAGGCCCACGGAACCGGGGGTCGTGGGGTCGGATATCGATAGTTTGAATCGACGGACGATGTCTCTCGTCGTGCTCATCAAGACGCGACAGGACGGCTTCGCTGAATGCTGCGTCATCCGCGTCCGAACGCGAGACGTCCGATCGCTGCAACCCTCTCCGTACATCCTTTGTTTTTTCCTGGTGGACTCATTAACCCTGCGCTGGTACCCTCTTTTCTGAACTGGCAAGCTCCCGCGATCTTCCCGAAAACCTTCTAACAATTCCAAAACCAAAACAATTTGCTTACATACAAATATTAAAAGGAAAATATTATATTTCAAATATTTATACATTTTAATAGAATATTGGAGCGAATATTATGCAGTTATGTCAGAAATAAGTTTACATACAAATATTAAAAAGAAAATGTTACATTTCAAACATTTATACATATTAATAGAATATTCCAGCAAATATTATGCAGTTATGTCAGAAATAAGTAGCTGTAATTCAAAAGAATGAGGGCCTTAACCGTTTTAGTGCCACGCAGCGCGATCGCGCCGTTCGCGTACTGTGGTGAACCGTGTCGCTATTTTTGATCACGATCGTCAATTCGCAACGCGCTCGATTCAGGATGTATCTTGTCGCGAGTCTGTCGAGAGTTTCCTCTCGTAATTACAAATTTTCTTTCAAATAATCGTAAACAACATGCGTAATTAGCTGTCTTTCTTTAACACATTGAGTCCCAAGGCATTCTTCGCAGACAAATGAAGGAAGCTCTATCGCGCTTCATGGCATAATTCGACATGGATTTTTAAAAACCTCTGGCACTAAAACGGTTAAGAGAATTAAAAAATGCTATTGTACTTCCTGCAACCAACTCAACACATTAACACGTTAAGTGCCATAAATCAATCTCTCAGAGAATCTCACAAAATCAGTGTAAAATTAATGAAACCGAAACTAGAAGTTTAAAATATAGGGGATGCTGTCTTAATCCTTTTGAATTCTAAAGATCCTAATAAAATTCGGTTTATCTGCCTGTTAAGAAGGAAAATAAATTTCCAGTTCACTCCAGCTCCTCGCAATGAAAATCTATCGTCAGTCTACTGATTACACGAATAATCGCAGACAACAGTTCCGCTCGTGTCCACTCAAACTCAATAATAAATTTTGCTGTTTGAATTTCTGGAGTTGCTTCGCTGCGTTTTACAGCTCCTAATTGCCATAGCCGAGCAGACTGGAAAACAGCAAAATCCGAGTAGTTCCTGCGCCAGGTATACCACACCGCGAGGAACCCCGGTTTACAGCGTGCTCACGCCGAACGCCAGGTAGTGTAAAAAAATAAAATCTCGCTCGGGGAAAAAACTGTAATGCTTTACGAGGCCGGAGATAAAATCCCGGCCAAGGCCTCGACCCGTTAACGAATCGCTCGGTGGTGGAAAAATGCGATTCGGACGGTCAGGAGCCTAAAGACACCGAAGGTTCTCGCTAGGAGGCGCGCTTCGAGGTTTTACAATGGTCGTAGAAAACCATGCTGTCCCCTTACGACAATCGAATCGATTATGAGCAATTCACGTGCCCAATGGCCACCGTTGTCCGTCGGCATTAGTAATAACTTTACGGCAGCCGGAATAGGGCGATCGTAAAGAAGCTTGCGAGCGACGGGGTCGACGTGGAAATAAAAAAAGGAAATTCAGGCAGTGGACGAAAAAAAACGTATCCGAAAAAATCCGGACAGTGGGGGAGAACGAGAGGGGTGTGAACGCGTTGGGTGGAGTTGTTAGGGCGACGAGAGTTACTGTTATCGAGGTTTTTTGTCGTGTTCGGATCTGATTGAGCATTTCATCCCGTTGCGTGCCACCCTTACTCACGATGATCTGTGCCTTTGAACGTCGGAAACATACGGCAGAAGTCATTAACTGGGAAGCACTGATTTGAAAAAAATTCTACTGTTATGTACGGTATCTACGATCTATATCCAGCTTCTGTTCTGATCCTTTTAAATGTAATTTCGTCTGTTTAACCCTTAACGGTCCGGAAGTATTTCAACCTCCCACCAGGTCTAAGCTGTTTTTCATCCGAAGAGAAACTGTGGACCCAACATTTTTATATCAAGTATAGAAAATATTTACAGCTCATTATGTGAATGTGACAACAGCAAGAGTTATAAAAATAATAAAATTAGGATCCAGTAAGTACGGGCTTGGCCCGTTAAGGGTTGACTCGTGCTTTGAAAACACCTTTGTTTTAAGATACACATATTTATTACGAATTATAAATATTTAGATGTACTAACCAGTACAATTTGTAAATTCAATATGATTTAATTCTGAAAGTACAGTTCCGGTACAGAAATTCTGGTAATAAATACAGGTGACTCCAACTAATATTCGTACACTCTTAAAAATCGCATAACTTTGTCAGTATTGGACTATACTACTTGATTTTTTTTTTTGAGAAGTTAGAACAATTGGATCGATACATAACGTGAAAAAATTTTTTTACAAAAATTGCAATTGGTCGAAATTGCAGAGAAAAAACTAAAAATTGTATTTTGCAACTTTTTTATGTGGACTTACATTGAAAATTTAGGAAGAACGATTTGTAGATCTGTATCGATTATACATATTCTGAGAATTTCATCAAAACGTTTGTAGCTCAGTGCAACGTTTACCGATTTAGGTGAAATATTCAGAATATGTATAATTGATACAGATGTACAAGACGTACTTTTTAAATTTTTAGTGTAAGCCCGCATTAAAAAGTTGTGAAATACAGCTTTTAGTACTTTCTCTGCAATTTCGACCAATTGCAATTTTAATCAAACATATTTCTCACGTTATGTAACGCTCCAATTGTTCTAATTTCTCAAAAAATTCAAGTAGTATAGTCCAACATTGATAAAGTTATGCGATTTTTAAGAGTGTACGAATATTAGTTGGAGTCACTGTATGTCGAGGTCTGTGGGGACGTTTACAGACTCGAGGAAGATTTTATTTTTTACCTGTATTGTTTGAGACAACGACGAAACTTGCATAGCAATGAAGAAGGACGATTGCTGGAGCATGATCGACAGAAAGCTGCCACCAAATCGTCCCCTAAAACAGCACAGTGTCCCAGCGAGCAGACTCTTGTCCGCTTTCCTTTCTTCCCTCTTTTTATGGTCATTCATCAAGTATCCTTGGATTATCTCGCCGAGATTGTTTTGCGTTCTCCAGCCGGGGTCGTAAAACGGTCGAACGTACCGAAAGCACTCCACCCCCGAAAGCGAACATAAACATTCCGTGGACGGTCTCTAACGGTGCCCGGTGACTTTTTCGCAACGGCACTTTCGGAATCAGCTTTCTTTCTGCTCCGGGGCTTTCTTCCGACTATTTTTACCGCGAGGGGAAAATCGTACGGTTCCTGCATTTTTATGGTGACCACGGACAAAGACTGCGACAGAGACCTGCACCTTTGTTGGCACTCAGAGAAATGTGGGTCAAGCCATAAAAAATAGCAAGAAGGGTTCCTTGCCAGGGGTAGTTCCGGTTGTTTACCGTTATTGCGGTGCGAATCGTAAAGTCACGGACGACTTTTTACCATTATTGTTCCGAAATAAACCGTGAAAAAATGCTCGATCCCGCCGGGATCACTAAAACATTTCCGAAGAAGGCCGGCTCGATCTCGAACTCACGCTGAAGTTGGCTTTTTTGACGCTGAGAAGAATCGGCGAGTCTCAATGTTTGGATTTTATTGTCGGTAACTTCAGCAAGTTGTGCTCTTGTTGCTGCTACTTTTGAAATCAAAATGACTAAAATATTAAATGTATTGTTAAAGAAATAGCTAAAAATTTGTGTAGACACATTTTCGTTATTTTGATAAAGTATTGCAGAATAGACACATATAGCGCCCCGTAAACCTAGTGCTAAAAGTTGACTGGAAAACTGAGAATTCTTTGAGAAGAAAAAGAATTTCACAGTTTTAGACTTGTTTCAACATTGTGCAATAAATTATAGAATATTACTGTGATTGTGGGTGATTGAAGGGTTAAGCTTGTCGCACCTTATTGCTTTCATTCATTTTCAGACGAATTTCTACATTCTTCAATTTTTTAATTGATTACTTATGGGTCTCCCTAGTACCAGACAGAATTAGAAAATTGCCTTGGGAAGAAAGGGATTTTTGAAACGATTATTTATTAAATTAGATGATTAAAGATGTTGGGTTGAGAATGTTAGAGAGTTCTGTACAGTTCTTCACAGTTTTCACATTCCAATAAAAATTACAAGGAAAGAAAAACTGAAAGGAAGAAGTGATTGTACAAAGAAAGAAGAATTAAATATACAGGAAGAGCTGCTACAAAGAAGAGCACTTATCTGCTACTCAAACTCGAATCATTTTCAATGTTAATTAATTCTTATTAGTCAATCAGGTTTGAGTAACTCCTCCACGTTCACGACTTTTCCGATCGTTTTCCGCCAGGGGTGTTTCAACCACTCGAAATCTTGCGCACCCGTAGCACCCGTTCCATCAATTTCTTTCCAATTTGTACCCTCCCCACGATTCAACAATTCGAACTCCGTACCCTGTACAAAAGGGCGCCGAGCGTCGTCTGGCCGGACGCTTCCGTCGAAGGGGCTGAAAACAGGGCCAAAGTGGAGCGTTCTCCGGACGTATCGTTGCGTGAAACCGACTCATCGTGGCACAACGAGAGCCTAACGACTGGCATTCAGTGCGTGCCCGTTTGCCCACGTGACATGCAAAAATCACCCTCCCGAGGGCCGAGAACCAACGGCCCCCGGGCCCAGGAATGACTGGCCCGTGATTGGGCCCCGAAACTCGAGAGCAACACAGAGAGATCCTGCCTACCTCGGTTTCTCCCGTTCCGAGAGATCACGTCGCGCCGGGCTAATTCAACCAACAAAACGAACGTTTACGCGCGTTTTGCATAAACGCTTACTCATGGCTCCCCCGACCACCTTTCCCTCCTCCGGGACCCTCTTTCCTCGCACCCTTCGGGGAAAATTTCGTTCCTGCGACGCCTGGGTGTTCTAGATTAATGTGGAACGTCATTCCGACACCTGTTTCTTTCGTTATGAATTTTATATTCGGTTGAACGCGTCTTTCTCTTCGGTACGACTATTGTATCGCGATGTTGAAATAATGGACAGGGTAACGGAGCTGTCTGAAAAATGGCTGGAGGGTAGCGAACGAGAAGGGCGAGTCGTATTTCGATACTGTACCGTGCATCTCGATAAAACTGTCTTGAAATTGTTTTTAAATGATCCAGAGAAATAATCGAACATGTTACAATAGGATTCCGACAGTCGTACGATTCCTACAAGTTCCTATAACCAGGCAATTATTTAATTGTTTCTAGGAATTGCCATAGCAGTAGTATTCTTATGTCTTGGACTTTTCAGTCCAGGCCTTGCCTGACAAGACCATTCAATATTTATATGGTACATAGGATACACTGTATCTGAGTAAAAAAGCTTTACTGATTCTCAATGAAATCTACTGTCAGAACTTGAATAAGAACAATCAGAACGCGGTTTACAAACGCTAAAGTAAACATCGCACGCGATGGAAGCAAGCGTGTGTAGAAATGGAAGGTGGACACGTGGAAAATCTTCTGTAAACATCGAAAATTCGGTAGTAAGTCGATCATGATACCAGCAAACAAAAATGTTTATATCTCAGAAACGGTTGACTTTTCTACTCAGTACAGTGTATCCTATATAAGATAAAGGCACCAGTAGTTGACCATTTGATAAAAAAACATAAAAAATAAGGTTTTTATAAGCGCACTTATAAGTGCACTTTTGATGAAAGTGAACCTCGGATGCCATACCGTCTGTTGTTTAAATTTCAAAACAATAAGAATATTTCAAACCTTATTTTTTATGTTTTTCTATCAAATGGTCAACTACTGGTGCCTTTACCTTACCATATAAATATTGAATGGTTTTTTTTAACGCTCTATGCAGAGAAGTCACTGTAACTGTCACCCAATAATAGTGTGCGCACATTTTCGCTGAAAGCCTGTACAATTTTCTACTTCCCTGGCCTTCTCCGGATTTGACAATAAATCTAAAAATGTCAGCCCGATAAAAATTCAATAGTCTCGCATACTAGCAAGGTATGAGGAAGCCAGTCACCCCCCAAGAAGAAAGCTCGACCCGTGACGCAACCCGTCCGCCAGAAATCGCAATTTGTCGAAGACGCAGGGGCGTACCAGGTACACGCGGAGGCGAGCGCGCATTCGAAGTAATAATATTACATCGGTGGATGCTCGTCCCGGGAAATAATGGATTACCGAAGGTTTAAAAGGCAACAGGCTGTACAATCATCGCGTACGAGAGAACAACCCCTCTCGCAGAAACAAGAGTACACGCAGAATACACCTTCCCGGACGTCTTTCTCCCCCTCTCCCCTCTCCTCACCAACCCTCGTACCGTCTCGCATCGCAGTTGGCAATCGCTCATTCGGGATCACGGTATATCACGCTTCATATAGAATGCCGGTGGGCCGATGAATTATTGACCGGCCGGTGGCATCCGGCCGTTCGTTCCGCGGGCTGAAACGATCGACTATAGCAATCCCGTTCGCGGCAATGATGAATCCAATCATAATTTAGTTACATCTTATTAGACTCCTACCGAGCCGGCTCACCGTGAGACCGCCAGGTATATAACCTTCTTAATCCACGAAATGCATCTCGCTGCTACCCCTCTACTGCATTGCTCTCCCCCCTCTCTATCTCTCTCTCTCTCTCTCTCTCTTCCCCTCAGACTCTCCTAGTCGCTGTAACGGAGGCTTCGATTCCTCTTTCCCGCGCGTTTGTCCTTCGCTCGTCTATGAAACCGCTCATCTTCCACGGAGATTGCACAGGCCGTGTCTAATTTCGATCCTGGCCTCCTCGGTCCCCTTTCATTTGGGCCCACCTGTGCTGCCTGCACTGGTTCCTGCACTGCAACGAGTCACTGAAAGAATCGAGTCAGAAAAAGAATCTACCTCGTGTATGCTATTGATTCCCTTTAAATTGAAATTCAATTCTATTTTACTGTAAACGATACTTCAGCATCGGAGAATACCTCGGGTATACAATAAATAAGTAGTAGATTGAACGAGAAGTCCTAATCATCATTAATAATTGTGTATTGATAATCGTACTGTAAGTATTGCTCACTTGGCGTTGCGTAATTTAAAAAATAAAAGAGAAGAAATAGGGGGAGTTTGTTCAAAAGTTACATAATACTGGCAGATTTTGTAACCTTAGAACAACTGCTTGCCAACAGCTATGCTGTGTGTGTGGGTCGCCTTTAACTATATACTTTCTATTCTATCACTTTTTTCACCCTATACAGCGAATTCTCGATATATGTCAACGATACGGGTCTTGTAAGTGTCATGTATCGTCCAGGAGACATACTCGAGCCGTGTTATGTTTACATTCCTTGTCTCGAAGTTCGTGGCCCCTTACGGAGGATATTCTACGACATTTATGACCTAGGTCTTGGCGACAAGTATAGAAAAATCACTGTACATCGAATTTATCGTTTCTGCACAGAATTTTATCTAATAATGTTTTCACAATTTACACAACAATGGGGCCTTTAAACGACTGAACGTCTTCCCCAGTTCACAGTTTAGTGACTACTCTGTTATTAAAAACAATTCTAGCCATTTTCTATATAATATTTAATAAATTCTTGTACCAAGGGTACACCTTGTACTAGATACATATGTACTAGTAATTTCTATTATAGTGTCTACTGTGGCTCCAAAAAATATTAGCACTCTAAATTCTAGATTTTCTAACAAAGTAGTTACTAAACTGTTTTAACAGTGTTTTAACTAGCTCAATTTCTATAACTATGATTTAATCCCTCTTCATTTCTACCTTTATGTGAATAACAGATGATTGTCTACAGCACAGAGTGCACTAGATATTTTTATCACGTGTACACAAGCGTTCCTCGTTCGTGTAGGTTGGAAGTTCCAAGTTTACTTAACGGAGCTCAACAAAAGATTTTGAAAATCGTTGGAGTCCAGGAGGGGAAAGTAGTCGAGCGGCTCCCGGATAGAAAAAAAAAAGCGCTGAGTGATACCCGGTACTCGATCCTTCAATTATCTCGAGGAGGCCTGTAATTTTTGTGAGAGATCTACACGGATTCCAGACCTCCGGTGTTAGCATCTGTCGTCTCCGCGTCAGCGAGCGGACGCCATTGACGTTAATTCGACGACCGCCGTGACTAAATAATATTATGGAAACGTGTCATCTGTCCCGTAGGAACCCGTTCCACGGGCGCAAGTTCACGGACCACCGGGTATATCAATAATTACAACGTGTGCGAGATGATGATGATCGGACACCCGTCCCAAGCACCGCGGACATCTTGGACCGACGCCAAGACCCTTGTCCGTACGTTTCCTGAATTCCCGACCCGTGGCCCCCCGAAGAACCACGAACACCTTGACCCTGCCATAACAGCACCGGGAAATTATACTAATTAATTTCACGCGTACGATTTTTCTGTGAAACGTTACGGAGAATGTTTCGATCGGAACCGCTTAATAAGTCGATACCGATCGCATCGCGTGTCAGTCCGCAGGCAAGAAAGACATTAAAATTAATGTCAGACGAGGATTATTGTTTCGATCCTGGAACGAGCAATATGTATGTTAATGAAAACTGCCTGGAACCATTGATCGACTGTAATGAAGAACGACCGGAGTGAGTCACGTGAGAGATCCGATGATAGATAGGAAGAAGACGAGCGAAGATATCATTGTTTTTAATAAGACTTCTACTCCTAGACCTCGTTTTTTGAGGGAGATCGTCATCATAGTTGAAAGGACTATTAAACATATGACAGCGTCACGTGATTCTCGGAACCCGGCAGGCGATGACTCAATTATAATCGCACAATGTATCTAGTTAAACCCTCCGTGAAGCTTACATTAAACGTTTCAATAATTAAACAGACGCGAGAAAAACGGTAAAAAGTATTTTATCGTTCGAAGAATTTACATTCGACGATTTTTCTACGCATTCTATTCTTAGACCCCGCTTTCGAGGCAACATTACTCAAGCTTACAATAGAATCTCCGCTAAGTTTTCTCATCGTTTCTCAGGATCATTATCAAAACCGTGTTCTGACCTTCGCATCTCCAGCGGGATTCTCCCACAGGCCCGCGATAAAACTCTCCAGCAATCAATCAGCCAAGTTCGATCAATCTCTCCGAGGGAATTCACGCAAAAACGTTTCATTAGGTTATCCGGGTAACCCGTTTCGCTAGATATCTAGCTGTGGCAAGGCTTTCGTGGCGCGAGAAGCATCAGCGACTGTCTGTAATCCGAATCCGTTTCCCAAGGGCTCGAAAAAGAGTGCATGCATTGTCACAAGATTTTTCGATCCTGCATTAATATCCTTTCCCTAGTTCCGCACGCGTACACGAGATTTGCAAGGGTACGGGGGGCCAGCCCCCATTTGTTAATAATACAAAGATGGGACTTTTCTGTAGTCAAAAGATAAAAGTTAAATCTAGGGTGCTATGTCCCTGAGAAGTCCTACTTTTGCGTTTTTTAGCCGTAATTTGCAATATTCACCAGCAAATAAAATATCGAGAGATTTAGCGCTAGGAGATTAGATCTCGTCAATTTTTATTTTTATTTAAGAGATAAATCCCAATATTCCAGGTATACGTATGTCCCTTAACCTCTTAACACTACCGGATGGGTCCAAAGTGACTTCCACCTAAGTTTTTCTTTGAGAGATATTGAAATTATAAATATGTTTCCAGGAGAAAAATTTGTAATGAACTTGTCTATCGAAGTAGATATATAAACAAAACTGATACGAAATCTAAACAAGTCTTATTTTGTTGTTATTATAAGGCAATGTATGCCAGTTGCATTTAATACTTGGTAGTTATAATGTTAAGCACTGCGTGCTCGTCCGAAACTCCATCTCCCACGTACGGTGCGATTGTCCGTAAAACTGTTTCACAGGTACGGCGCGTCTGGCCGCAGAGGGCAAGAAAGCCACTATCGTGGCGTTAGCGTTCAAACCGATGCTTTCCACGGAAGCCACTATAGTGGCGCACAGTGGCCAAGAAGCGGAACAGGCTGGCAGAGAGACATGTCAGCTAAACTGTGCAGATAACCCCGTCGTATCGGTTGTTCGGCGTTTCCCGGTACGGTTTAATGCACCCGTGATCTTTGGCACGCATATGTGCAACGAGGATCCGGGCCGTGGCAGGTGGCCCTGCGCTTGAGTCACGGATTTTATGGTCCACGACCCCGCATTTCGCGGTTCTCACGCTGCCTTTAACACAGGAATGCTAAAAAGTCGTTCCTCATTAAACGAACTGGAACGGAATTCCGGAACGGTACTGGAAAATACCACGCAACGGGCCTGGTCCGCCAAGCGGGAGCAATATGGATTGTGCATCGCGTGCACTCGCCTGCGCTCGCACTGACCCGGCGCACGCGACCCGTGAAATAGAGACGCGGGAGCCGAGTCTCGTCCCCTTCCTACGATCCTGATCGAGGAATCCTTTTTTCCTCTTTCATCTTCCTGCTTTTAGCCGTGCCTATTCTACCGATCGAGCGTATGCACTTGATCTCTTCGCGGGATCAAGTATGACGGTGCTGTACAGTCTATTAACACTTTGATCGCCAAACAAGAAAGCTCAAAAATTGCATGAAATCAAAGTAAGTTATTTAATAAAATAGAAATTGAAAAAAATTAAATGTATGATATTGTGTAGTTCTCCAACTTTCTTGCATTTTACAGATTCTAATCAAATTTGGTACAATGAATATATTAACGTAAAAATTCATTTTAAAACCTGAACAAATAATTCCGTCACCCGTATATGAGTGACATGGCAGTCAACGTGTTAATTATGTGGGACCTCGGTCGAAATGCTGATAATTATTTTATATTCACGTAATTATTTTATGCATGTAATTGTTTGCTTCCGAGATGAGTATTAAATATATGCTTTAAAGCTCATTTTGCTCGATAAAGCTCGATTTTGAAGCTCATTTTAGAAAGGTTAACCTGAGGTCTAAGAAGTTTTAGGGTTAACTTGTGGCTTTATAGTTTTCAGCTCATAGTTTTAGTCTTCATAGTTTTTATTTTTTTAGTTTTTTTTTATAGTTTTATTTGCTCCTTGTCCTGCAATAAAACTTTTATCAATGTACATTCTTACGAAATATTTAGTTTCTTTTTCTTCGGCAGATTCAATCCTGATTGTGCAACATGAATGACTCAATAATAACCACGAATATTGTAATATATTCGAGGACAATTTTTATCATTTATTTGAGCATCTTCTAGTGCTTCTATTTGTGCGTTATTATTGCACAATTATTACTGCTTCATTATTGTGCTATGTTATTTCGAATAAAAAGAATCTTACAAATTATACCGGACTATAATATATTCAAGGAAAACATACTTCGATTATTGTCAAGCAAAAATAAGCACAATTTAAAGCAGCGGAAATTTTTATCTCGCTCCTGGGTCTCGCGAGCAACGCAAACATGTGTTATTTTGCATAAAGATCCGCAGTCTACTTATTCCAGTTATTCTAGAAATAGTCAAAGACGGTGGCAGATTGATTTATCTAAAGTGCACGTTCCGTTTGATTTATGTGAAGAAAAAAGAGGACGTTTTCTATTTTTCTGAAAAGATCGGTAGCCTAGTTCCCCGAAGCAACAGCAAGTCCTAGAAAACCCAGCACGAAAGAATGAGGCCTGGCATTATGCGCGGGCACGTTCAGGTAATCAGCCATGGCTAACGATGTAATGACTGTCTCAAGCTCGTTGGTGAAGTTTTGACACGCGTATGCTGCTCCTGTTACAACTCTGAGCCGCTCGTTTGAAAACACCTACAAAATCGTGTCTATTAAAAGTTCGTGTATACCTTTGCCTGAACAGTGTTGCCATTTGGAAAAATACATTGGAGTTTCTCGGTTTTTAAGATTGAAATTTTCGAGGACCGAGCATGGTCAAAGGTTTTCCGTCGAAGAATAGCGGGGAACGAGTAGGAAGCAAAACTGGTGACACTTAGGAGTTCGTTGGAGCTGGTAAAAAGCAAGACCGGTTAAACGCTGCGCTGGCTCATTCATGCAATCACGCTTGCGCGGTCTTTCAGCGGCTGGTTCGTTTGCGGAAACGCCGGCGATTAAACGCTTCCTTGTAAACCTTTGCCTACGCGGATCCCGAAACCTGAAAAACACGAGTGCTGCTAGTATTTAAACCGGGAAAGGTAATATTGGTAATAGCGGCGTTAAATACGAACGCGTTTGCGAGGAAAATTTTATTATTACTACCTGAGACACCCTATCGGGTGCTTTAACGTTGAAACGAGTGAAACAGTCTTTGCGAAGCGTTTCATATATTTTACAACACAATCGCCACGCGGTTCAATTATTTCCGCGTAATTCCTATTTACAGTCGAGTCGGATTCGAATTATCGCTTTCATTTGCAAGGCGTAAGCAATAAAACAGATATGCTGGTAAAACATATATTATCATTACCGAGGATTAAAGACGTGTCATATTCATTTGCCAATCGTTAAACTTATTTTCCGACTCGACTGAATATGGCGTCTCTCTCTTTGAACACGTATCGTACGTCAAATGGTTAAATTGTGAAGATTATCTTTCGCTATAAATATTGGAACGAACAGGTTGAATAATGTGTTACTTTTGCTTTCCGATGAACGTTTCAAGTCTACTAAAGATGTGACAATAGCATAAGGAAATTAAAAAATTGTAATACCATATTTACGATGCATTAAAATATTAGAAAACAAAAATCTTTATCTTCACCGTACACGGACAGAAGAACTAGTATTAGTGATCGGTAGCTACCCCGGCAGACGGATCGCATTTTTGCCCTAATTGCGGTGCAATTTTTCCAGCCTTCCGCCGGCCGGTATCCTATTCACGCCAGCCATAAATTTCCGACCACCGACGTCATTCCGGTAGCAGCTCCAATTCCCCGACCTGTGGCCTTTCTTTATCGTCGATTGGCCGTGTTTTACCGAGTCGATAAGGACAAGGAAACCGAGGTAGATTCCTCGGGGGCATGCCGAACCTGCCACGAGGAAGATCGACGAGAAGAGGAGAGGAAAGAAAGAAAGAAAGAAAAGAAGGAAGATAGAGCCGAAAGGGAACGACGTCGAAACGAAAGCCGCTCCAGAATCGTGGTAGTCGTGCATCCGATAATGAGGCTCGCGCGGCATTTTCGATCCCGTGCCGCAAATAATCCCTTTTCTCGACATGGGAGGCTCTCATTACCGGACGAGGAGGCGGAGGGAGCCGAAGACACGAGAGCCAGAAGAAAAAGACACGATAAATACAGAACAGGGTAGGCCACTCCGGGTGGAGAACCGCCGAGGATCGATGCCGTTTTATTTTTTTTCAGAAGCTGATTGAGATCGACCGGGATCATTTACCGGTCGACCTGTTCCGGGGCCCTGGACTAATCAGATCAATCAGATAGAGTACGATCGCGAGATGAGTTCGGCATCATTATCCTCCAGCGGCTCCCACTCTCTCTCTCTCTCTCTCCCTCTCTTTCTCTATTCTCTCTCCTTTTCTTCATTCCTCGATATGTCCTCCTCCGACCGCCGTGACGGGTCCCCAGGATCGCAAATCGAATCGTGAAATCGATTTCAATTGCTCAATCGCGCGCCGCTCCGCGATACAATTCACCCACCGATTTCGAGCGATTTTAATTCGACGACTTTCATTACTCGGATCTTCATGTAGAATACAAATTTTCAACCTGAATTTCAACAAACTGCAGTATAAATTTATTTTCCTAACCCTTTGCTCTCGGAGCCATCGATCTTGACTCATAATGCCCCCTTAGAGGGGACATCCGAGTGCAAAGCGTTAATGTTATAATATAATAGAATTTTTAAACTCTCCTATTGCTTCTACTGTTCTGAATTACACCTAATTTTTGTTAATTTTCCTAACCCTTTGATCTCGGAGCCATCAATTCTAGACTCATAATGCCCCCTTAGAAGGGACATCCGAGTGCAAAGCGTCAATGTTATAATATAACAGAATTTTTAAACTCTCCTATTGCTTCTACTGTTCTAAATTACACCTACTAATTTTTGTCATAGTTCTTGAAGTGCTTTGACAAAAATTAGTAGGTGTAATTTAGAACAGTAGAAGCAATAGGAGAGTTTAAAAATTCTGTTATATTATAACATTGACGCTTATGTAAATGTATAGTTCTTGAAGTCCTTTACATTTACATAATTTATCTCTCAAGACACGGTCTCCTAGTTTTCATGATTTATTGCACGCAATTTGCTGGTTTCTCACAAGGATTAATAATTGGGGGAACATCTTTTTCTTACGTTCTAGTTGGAAATGTTTAAAAATTGTTTGAATGCTTGCGAGATTTGATTACGGCGCAGCGAGGTTGAAGGAAGTTGTTGTTCCCAATGGTTATTTGTCACAGGGGATTGATAGAGCAACTGTTATGGACGTTCAGAGACACGCAGGATCGCTTAGCTAAGTGACTCATTTGCTACCGATTTTCTAGATCTCTCGCTTCCGTGAGTTAGGCTCGCGTGATTTCACGCGTACGCCGACCACGCTCCGGACTGTCCCCCTTCGTGACGAGGACACGTGCACACGCCTACTTTGTTTCTCGTTCCGGCTTCATTTGCGGTGGACGAGTTACCATCGAGATGTCTTTCCTTGGAATTGGAGAAAATGATCCTCATCGAAAACGAATTTATTAATTTTTTTTATTAAGCTATAAAACCCCACATGGGATTATTAGCAGCATGCACATGGCTGTGCATGCTAACATTACATAGGTAACTTATAATCCAGGATTGAGACAATATAATGAACATTTTCGAATACAAAACTAACACTAAAGATACAAACAGTGAGAATTAAGAAATGTATATAAAATAGAGGACAAAGAGAGACAATTGATGAGAGACAAATGAGTGACAAAAAAGAGTCAATTGTATAGGGTGGAAAGAAACCCTTGTTACAAAGTTTGCGAATCAGAGCATCTCTGCTATTATCATAGATCGGACATTGCCATAAATAATTAATTCTCATGGACAACTTTCTAAAAATCCGGATAAAGGTATAACATTCCTTCCAGTAGAAACAATAATTTCTGTCCTAGTGGATACTATAAATGCAAACAAATTCATAATTCTTTAGCGACAAAAATAATTCCGACACGGATAAGATCATTTATAAAATCCGAACTTCCAATAGTCGCGAAAAAACAACTCTGTCGCCGGCAAGATAATTTTTAAAAATTACGAAACATGGAACGTCCTCGAGAGCGAATTTTGTCTAAAATTAATAGGACGCAGCATTGCCATGCATCGAAATGACCAAGGCGTCGGCGCCTGGCGTTCATTAAAAATTCCGAAGATTTATCCCGCTAATTCGGAACAATATTAATCTATAACTTTACGAGACCCCCGCCCGATAAATAGTAAATTAATTTTCGATTTCGTTTGTAAACTAAAAATGGTAATGGCGACGGTAATAAGAAACGGTTGTAAATAGCAAAAGACGGCGAACCAGCCTACTCGAGGGATCAAGCGGAACGGGGATTCGATTAAAAATAAAATCAGTATTTATGATGGAGCGATCGAGGGTACGGACAAGATTCTTTTCAGACTGACAGAAATACGCAGCTAATATTTCCCTGAATACGGAATGGTTCCTGCTGGTTTCCTTCTTCTTCTTTTTCTTTTTCTTTTTTTTTTCGTAACACGTTACTTCTAAGATTGGGCCCCTACCGACGGTCGCTTTCCAGCGGACTTTATAAAACTTATAAATATTCCGCGATATTTCATCGACGCGTAACTCCTGGTCGCGTCTGCGGGATTATCCGGTGAGAAACGACGGATTTCGATACGCATTATTCAGAGTGGCCCACTGAAAATGCAAATGATCCTCGACGCTCGAAATCACGAAGGCCGAGGAGATCGGGAACCGGGTTGTCGCGGGAACAATTTACACGATCGCGGTATAAATCAATTTCGGCGACAACGAGGCGTTGTCCGGGCAAAATTACTTTTCACCAATGTCGAAAGCGGTCAGTTTCATTTTCTGGTCGACCATACTCCGCCGTAGATCGAGGAACATCTTCGTTTGAACGACCGGAGGTTCCGTAGGAAAACGGAACATCACTCAGAAATCGGAAGACCGAATAAATCAATTTATATATAGTATAGACAAAATTATAATGCAACAATGTGGAAAACAGTTTCATTTTCTGGTGGTTGGTAATGTGGGTAAATCTATTAACGTCTTTCTTTGGGCGACAGAAGGTTCCTTGGAGAAACAGAACCATATTTTGGAAGGCAGAAAACCGTATAAATTAATTTTTACGGCAACGAGGCGTTAAATAGACAAAATTATAATACAACATTGTGGAAAACAGTTTCATTTTCTGGTGGTTGGTAATGTATGTAAATCGAGGAACATGTCCTTTGTTTGGACGACAGAAGGTTCCTTGGAGAAGCGAAACCACAATTCAGAAATTGGAAAATAGTATAAATTCATTTTTACGGCACCAAGGCATTGTATAGAAAAAAAATTATATTACTTTCCAACAATGCAATGGTGGAAACAGTTTCATTTTCTGGTGGTTGGTAATGTGTGTAAATCGAGGAACATCTTTGTTGGACGACAGAAGGTTCCTTGGAGAAGCGAAACCACAATTCAGAAATTGGAAAATAGTATAAATTCATTTTTACGGCACCAAGGCATTGTATAGAAAAAAAATTATATTACTTTCCAACAATGCAATGGTGGAAACAGTTTCATTTTCTGGTGGTTGGTAATGTGTGTAAATCGAGGAACATCTTTGTTTGGACGACAGAAGGTTCCTTGGAGAAGCGAAACCACACTTCAGAAATTGGAAAATAGTATAAATTGATTTTTACGGCACCAAGGCATTGTATAGAAAAAAATTATATTACTTTCCAACAATGGCGGAAACAGTTTCATTTTCTGGTGGTTGGTAATGTGTGTAAATCGAGAAACATCTTTGTTTGGACGACGAAAGGTTCCTCGGAGAAACGGAACCATAATTTAGAAGGCGGAAAACCGTGACGGCGCCGTCTTCTACCTAATGACCCGACTAATTGTGTCGAGCCACCCTGATTAACCGTGGGAAACGTGCAACAGGACTGCTGTCGATGTGATAATTATCGCCACACCTTCTTTAAATTCATCGTGCTGATCGGTGATTAAAAAATACGAGTTCTCGATTTTTATGGATGGAAACAATTAATGGCCTTGGTGCAACAATCGGGCAAATCTAGTTTTCAGTAAAATTGTATTTGTTTTACAGTTAAGAGAGAGAGAAAGGATAAGGAAAAGGGACCGTTCTGGGACTGCTTGAGTTAGGCTACCTGGCAAGCCATAGGCATATACAATAGGAATCGGTGACGGGTCAGGTAGTAGCGGGAAAGGTGTTGTCTAATTGTCGATCGGCTGGCGAGCGTAGGAAGTACACATACTTACCCATACTTATATACATATTTATTTTTATACAGGGTCACTTGCACACCTTGATTACGTTAATTGTAATAATATGAAAAGATGATATATGCAAAAGTTGCAAGGTGTAGGCTATTACCTTGAACATTTATGTTATTTGCAATAATACGAAAAGATGATGTATGCAAAAGTTGCGAGGTATAGAGGGGGAAATATTGTTATGTAAACGTTTTTCCTATGCGTGATGGCGTTCCGAAAGTTTCAAGGTCGCTTGGATTTCTTTAAATGGAAAGATCTATCCTTTTTGTCATGAATCGGTGTAGGATCAGTATCGACCTTCATATGTCCTGGATCTGATAGTTAACGAAATATTATCGAAATCATTTTGTGTACAGATTATATTCAAGATGAGGGACATAAAATTCATACTAGCTTCCAGATAGTAGGTATTATTGAAGATTATTTCAGTAACACCTCGTCAACTATTAGATCTAGGACATATGAAGGTCAATACATATTTACGCAGAGTTTGATACTCTATCAATTCATGACACAAAAATCTTTCTATTTAAAGAAATCAAAATGCCCTTGGAATATCCGAAATGCTTTCACGCATATAAAAAATACTTACATCACTATATTTCCCCCTGCAACTTTTGTATATATTTCATATTATTACAAATGAAGCAAATATTCAAGCTATGCAAATGCCGTGGTTCACTCTGAATATTGTTCTTAGAAGTAAGAATTAAAAAATGTTCATAACGTGTGTACTTATCTGATTTTTGCATCAAAAATTGTGGGAAATTTACAGATGAATGAATAAAAAGCTTGTAGATAAATGTTGTGATATATAAAAATTGTGGAAAATTTACATATAACTTAATAAAAAGCTATAGATAAATCTTGCATAGTTAACAATGAATTCAAGTTTTATTTCATACTTTTTACAGCATCCACAATATTCCCACCACTCGTTCGTATTATTAATCGAAGTCTTTTGCAACATATTTATGATACGTCCATTACAAAACACTGGACCTTCCAGTCCACCACCGAAATTGGTAGGAACACAATCTCCGGACGCCAACCGAGCACCCAACCGCGTCATTAGGCTAATTTACGGGAGTGTTCGAAATTAGAGATGAGACCCAGGCACAAAGTCCACCGTGGCCAGAGCAGAACACATAATTATCCGAGGCCACGTGGCTTCGTGATCATTTTCACGACTGCCGAACTATTTCCTAGGCGATTACCTCCTCCACTTCCGGTCCGCCGTGCTGTTCTCTGTCGGCGATGGCGACGAGCGAAAGGTCTCGCTACCATACGATGGAAAGTCAATCTGCTTTCGACAAAGGACGAACGTTTTGACTCGGGCACAATGGACCCATTTCACCAGGACTTTCACACGCGGTGTCCTTTGTCCTGGTTGGGGGCGTGGCTGTCGCAGGCAGGTCATTTTTTTTTTTATCAGTCCTTATTTTCATGGTAATCGTAAAAAACTGTTTCTTGCTCGGAATAATAATCTTTGTGCCGTTCATCGACATTCAAAGATCTCTGTTCGAGTATTTTTTAGTCATCGATTCAATTTTGCAAACGTCTTGTGTGTGTTAAAAAATTGTTAAAAAGGTTGCAATATTCGCATCGATGAATGCGTGTTGTCTATATCGACGAAGAAATAAATCTTTAGAGAAAATGTTGTGTTTGATGATGTTAAATATATTTTCTGTATATTTAAAAATTCTTAAAAACGTTTTCACGTTTTTCCATCTCTGTTCGCGTTAGTTATGTTCTCTATTAGCACGAATCGTTGTCGAAATAACGGTTGCGTCGAATGTTTGTTCATAAATGCGCAGCAGGCGCGTTTAAAAAGACATAAAACGATTTCACGTCGCGCCGGGTCGCAGTCAATTACAAATATGATACAATGAATCGCAACGAAATTATGGTATAATTAAATAGACGAGCGTTTGCGCGATCACTAAAAGTTACAACCTACTTTATGATATTTTCCGAAGAATTATTGCCGAACATTTTACGAACGCGAGAGCAGCCGCGATGAATCTCGACGCGGCTGGATGAATTTATTAAGTACTCCCGAACAAGCAACGCCATTAAAATGATGTTCGTAATAAATATAACCCGCATTATCAATGATCTACGATCTAGCCGCGCGGTGTATAGCAATTCGATTCAGGATTAGACCGATGGAAACAAAGCGGATTCGTCGCCGCGATTCTTCCGTTGATTCTTCCCGATCGTTTCTCAACCGATCCGTGACAAAGATCGGCCCCGGCGACGAACGATCCACGCGCGCAATAAAATCGTTTACACGGCCGAGTGTCGAGAAGTCAAACGGAGTCAAAAGTGAGGGAAGGATAATTACCGCGTAATGTCGTACTTTCTCCCGCGGAGCGTCGGTGTTACGCGGTCATTTACACGCGTGTAAAACGTTGATGCTTGGAAGCAGCTTACCCGGTGATATTAATGTCGTGCTAGTAATGCGCGTAATAGCGTGAGCGTGAGCGCGAGCGAGAACAGGCCGCGTGATTTAAATCGCGCGATTAAAATGAATAGAAACCCGGCTTGAACCCGGCCGTTTTCCGCGAGCATGCGCCATCTTTTTTCCCCCGGAAACGCTCTACCCACCCGGTGATGCATTCTGGAGAAATTATTGCAGATCTTAATGGATCTTCTTGCGCCGAAAGCTCGAAATTATGGACGCGTGATTAGACGAATGCATCAATACTTTTATACAGGGGTGCAGAGAGTTGAGTCAGAATTAAATTTATTTAAACCAAATCTATTAACTGTTTGAGTCCCATTGTGGACAACTGACGGTGCGTTACCGATTGTCGAAGTCGCTCGCTCAGATTTACTGACGCAAGTACATCACACAGCTCCTTTTAATGTAAGTAGTACATTTTACAACAGCTAGAACAATACTATAATAATGCAATAATACATTACAAAATAAAAATTCTCATTTAGAGAAAGAGCTGGTGGCGCTGTTTGGGATTCTTCGACAGTGTTTTTTCAATACCCCCTGGGACTCAAACGGTTAAGTTAGCTTGATATTTATCTTTACCATTTCAGTAATTGTAGAATATTGTAAAATAATCGCCTTAACACTTTGACTGCCAAGCTAGAAACCTTAAAAATTCCATCAAATTAATGTAAGGTATTTAATGAAGTAAAAATTGAAAAAAATTATATGTATGATATTGAGTAGTCCTCCAACTTTCTGGCATTTTACAGATCCTTAAAAAATTTGGTACAATTAATATATTAGCGTAAAAATTCATTTTTAAATATGGACAAATAATTCCGTCACCCACATATGGGTGACATGGCAATCAACGTGTTAATGTAAAACTACCCTGCCGTGAACAACCCCTGAAGAGGTAGTAGAAGAAGCGTTGATATTTTTAGGAATTACTGTAAATCAATGATTATAAATTGTAGCTGAAGCGTTGTATTATAAATTCCGCGGTGCGAAGTGGAAATTCGCAACAAAAATAAAATCAGGAGGTTTCCTATTAACGAATAGAAGTATAAAAATTAATTTTCACTAACAACCAATTAAAATTCAAAGTCAGACCTCGGAAGCGGAGATGTGTGAGTTAATGTGCCCAGGATCTCTTGCGCAACCATTTCTGAGGATCGAGCAGGGGTTGACGAGCTCCGAGGAAGATGAAGGAAGAGAATGCGGATTTTTGAGCGAGGACGAAGCGGAAAGTCATCGATCCACGCGACCCTCGGAAATTTACAATTACGATTCCGCCAGAGGCTCGGGGAATAAAATAAATTCCAGACATTCCTAGGCATTTCAGCAGGAAAATTTACAGCCTGAATTATTACCCGCGCGACGAATTTTTCCTGGCGACGCGGCTTATTTACGCTCGGTACGAATCCCATCCGACTAGGAGTTGCTTTCCGGACGAAAGGAAAATATAGCACAGATCGAATTACGGCGCGGCGATGCGTGGATGGCCGCGTCAATAAAAGTCCGAATGATATATTCGTGGTCGCAAGTGCGTCTTAACGTTTCCCCAGGCGTACTCGAACGATATCGAATGGTCGGGAAGACGTAGCAGTGGTCCGAAATCGAAGAAAAAAATTCAGGAACGTAGAAGTTCGTCTGAAAATCAAAGAAAACGATAAGGTGCGACAAGCTTATCCCTTCGGGGATGTGTGCACAATCACAGGAACATTCCATAATTTATTGCACAATTTTGAAACGAGTCTAGAACTACAAAACTCTTTTTCTTCCCAAAGAATTCTCAGTCGTCCGGTCCACTTTTAACACGTTGACTGCCATGTCACCCATATGTGGATGACGGACTTATTTGTCCAGGTTTTAAAATATACTTTTACGTTAATATATTCACTGTACCAAACTTGATTAGAATCTGTAAAATGAAAGAAAGTTAGAGGACTATTCAATATCATACATATAATATTTTTCAATTTTTATTTCATTATAAAACTGACTTTGATTTATGGAATTTTTGAGCTTACTAGTTGGGCAATCAAAGTATTAACACTAGTTTTACGGGGCACTAAATATGCCTACTCTACATTAATTTATAAAAATAACGAAAAGAAAATAATTTATAATTTCCTTAAACAATGCTCCATTAGAATTTAGAAACAATGTACACCTGTTTAATGTAAGCCAAATGTAATAATACTGTACTTGCTATATAACCCACTTGGTTTAAAGCAATAAATAAATAAATAAAATAACGAAAATGTGTCTACGCAAATTTTTACATACACAATATATTATTACAGTATACCCTCCTTTTAACCCTTAGCACTCGAATGGCGACTATAAGGCGCCACTAAAAATTGCTATATCATTATTCAAAATATTTTTTACATTATTAAATATGTTTGGATTTAATAAATTACTGAAAACGTCAGTATCGTACGAGTAAATTCCACCATTTTCGTAGGTACAACATGAAAAACAAATATATAGAAAGAAAATATTTTAGTTCTGAAGAAATGTTTCGTTTTGGAGTTAAAATAACTTCGAGTGCAAAGGGTTAACATACCCAAAGAAATAAAGTTGAATAATTTCCCATTCGTGTATCTTTACAATTTTGACAATTGTCCCATAAACCTAGTGTTAAAAAAGGGTAGAATTATTTTCTGTGCGTACAGAGCACTCGAAAAATTGATTTTTGCTGCCGTTTGAACCAGCGCGCGTCGAATCGGCACGGTTCGCTCCGCGGAGCTGTTTCTTCTGGCCACGCTCCTCGTCGTCCTTCATCCGTGAAGGACGCGCGAGGATCACGGTCGAGGATTTTCAGCGTTGCTCTCGAGAGCCGGAGGAAAGGCGGCCCGGATTCGTGAGCAGGGCCCGTCAGAAGACCGCCGCGCCGGTTGCCAGGCCTCGGCCCATTTTGATTGATCGGGCAATATAGCCTGCTCGCCCCCCGCGGTTTGTGCATTACCAGCTACGACGTGGAAAAATTACTGGATTGAGATGCACTCATTAATAATGGCCGCGTACGTGCGCGAGATCGAGCCCCCTCGACTTCGATCCTAAACGGCCGCGACTCGGCTCCGCTCCGCTCTGCACCGCTCCGCACCGCTCCGCGCGCCGATCCGCTCGACTCTCCCGTGTAATTACTCGTGAACGAGCGTGCGACATGAACCGGGACGTTTTACCACGGCAGAATTGATCGATTTTCCTGAAAGAAATTCGCCGTGTTGGCTTTTTTCCGCGACGTCAGTCCGCTGGGAAAACATGGCGCTGGGAAATGACGATGCCGAGAGCTTCGGCGAGTCGTCTCGGTGAGAATTCCGATTTTTACGTTTCGGGAGCTTCTTGAGAACGCGAGGAGATTGATTGATCGAGGGTGTTCGCGTGGATCCGTATTTTTGCGTGGACGTGCGCTGGGAGGTGCTTTGCCCCTTGCATTGGCAACCATTTACTATGATTTCTTCAAAAATTTCCTATTTTCTTTTAGGAATATTACGAAATAAATGACCGTTGCTTCGACGCTATTCATCTGTAAAGATAGAGATTAAAACTTGATCGTATCCAATATACAAGAGCTACGTAGAAATTTATTTCAATATTTCTAAACTCTGAACGTCTTTTCGATTTCACATTGGATCCAGTCAGGTTCACAATAAATGCACGAGGCCTGGTATGTAATCAGCGTGACGAATGCGTGCCTTTCAGGCTCGATTCGATTACACGCGCTATTGTGACTCCGCACAAATTGTTTCTAATTATTCGTCCATTTCGGACACAGCTCGAGGAGAATCGGTATAACCATGGCAATTAGCCGCGCACAATGCGAGGCTTCGTCCGCCGGATGGCCGAAGATTTTTCAGCGGAGTGATTAGAAGGCATCCTCTTGTGTTTACAAATTGCTCGCAGGTAGCTCTCAGCAACAAGCTTCCAAAGGGAGAAAAAGAGCACGGGGGCGCGATGGGGCCAAGGATTCATTGTACGATCGCCGACAGGTTGGTGGACCTATCGCGGCCCCGCAACAAATCGAATATAAAGGGGGATGGAGTGGGGTGGAGGGAGATATGGGGGTACGAGGGATAAAGCAAACAAGTTGCTCGCTACAGTTTGACCGTATGGCGGACGCGAGAAGATCGGCCGTGGGCCATCGCGCGCCGTTTCGGCCATAAAACCAGGAGTTATGGTTATTTAAAAACTTATTGGCCCGCCCATGCGTTGCGGTTTGCGCGGGGGGTGGCTGGACCAAGGGGGAGGGCCACGAGGAGAGGATGAAAGAGGGAGCGAAGGAGCCGTGACCCAGCCGAGATAAATCAAAGGATATTAAGACCATTCTGTCCTCCCTTTCTTCTCGTTCGTTCGCTGGCCTCTCCTCGCTCCTCCGGGACTAAGTCACTGCCTCCGTCGTTCTGCCGCCGCCAACCCCCCTCGCCCTTCTACCCCTGCCACCCTTTTCTTCTTTTCTCCCGTTCCCCCCCAAAAGAGAGAGAGAGAGAGAGAGAGAGAGCGAGAGCGCGCACACGGGAGTTCTTAGCGAAACGCTTTACGGGAAGGCAGAGGGCCGCCATAAAACTATCCGGGTTCGCGTTCACGGACGTCCGAGTGCGTGTACGTGGCTGCTTTACGTTCCGATCGGCGACAAGAAACCGGGAGCAATTCACCGGGTCCTGGGAGCAAAGTGGATCCTTGATAAACGGATATCGAGTTTCACGGGAATCCAACGGCCGCCTCTCCTCCTCTAATACCGAGCGTCGAACACGCGTTTTATTTCGGGCCCCCGAGACGGACTCCTATTTAAGACCCCGTTCCTCCCTAAGCGACCTCCGATCGCTACTCGGAACCACGGAGAACTTTAATGCCACCCGGTGCCCTCGAAGACATTCCTCGCTGCAGCACCAGGCAGCTGAATACCTTCGACCTGATACTTTCGAACAATTGTAATTAACTTCAGTTCTGCCCACGGCGGATTCTGTCCGTCAGCGGCGAAATTAGTTGGCACGATCGAACACACCGAGCAGATTAACCCTTTGCATTCCTTTAACGCATTTCATGCACTTTTGACGAAGCTGGGCAAGCGCAGTTTAAAATTGTGACGAGATTAAAGGAATTTAAGAATGTCTATGTACTAGCTTCAATTTATTTAGATCAATAATGGAAGAAAGATGTTTCTATTCAGCTTCTACTTCTTGCAAATGCTGCAGTCAATTTTTACTTTGAAATAATGACAAAAATGTATAAAATCATAACACAGTAGGCACATTATAGGAATTGAAGAAAATCAATGTACCAGTTTCAACTTATTCAGATCAGTAATGAAGAAAGGTGGAGGAAGTAAGATGTTTCCACTTAGCTTCTACATACTTAGATAATAATAAAAAATAATGATAAAAATATATAAAATTGAAGCACAGTACACAGATCAAAGGAATTGAAGAAAATCAATGTACTAGTTTCAACTTACTGAGATCAATAATGGAAGAAAGATGTTTCTATTCAGCTTCTATTTCCTGCAAATGTTGCAATCAATTTTTATTTTTAAATAATGATAAGAATATGTAAAATTGAAGCACGGTAGACAGATTAAAGGAATTTTAGAAAATCAATGTAATAGTTTCAAATTATTGAGATCAATGATGGAAGAAAGATGTTTCTATTTCGCTTCTACTTCTTGCAAACAGCGAAGTCAATTTTTATTTTGAAATAATGATAGATTCATATATAATTTTGAAGCACAGTAGACGTATTAAAAGGATTTGAAAAATATCAATGTACTAGTTTCAATTTATTTAGATAAGTAATGGAAGAAAGATGTTTCTATTCAGCTTCTACTTCTTGCAAATGCTGCAGTCAATTTTTACTTTGAAATAATGATAAAAATACATAAAATTGAAGCACAGTAGGCAAATTAAAGGAATTGAAGAAAATCAATGTACCAGTTTTAACTTATTCAGGTCAATAATGGAAGAAAGATGAAGATGATTTCTATGTAGCTTTTACTTGCAGCAAATTCTGCAATGAATTTTTATTTCGAAACAATGATAAAATTCTATAAAAATTGGATCACAGTAGAAAGATTAAAGGAATTTAAGAAAATCAATATACCAGTTCCAATTTATTGAGATCACTACTGGAAGTCTGATCAATACTGCTTCTATAGAAGCTAAATATATTGAGCTTCTACTTCTTGCAAATGCTGCAGTAAATTTCTATTTCTAGCAATTTTTATTTTGCCGCACAAGTCACTGTCGATGCATTGATCTGTGACGGACGAAGTCATAACAAGCAACAAAATTCCACAATCCACCTAAAACCATTTTCACGATTTTCATTTTCAGGCGGCAGGACTGTTCACGGCCCTCTATGACAACCGAATACGAAGAGGAACATCTTCAGGTCGTCACTAATCAAAACAACCGCGTGGAATCCGAAGCATCGCAAGCCTGATGCCCGGTGTACCCACTATCCGATCATTATCATCTTCTATTTTTTTTTTCCCTCGTACACGACGGTGAAACAATGGAGCTCTTGTACCCTCGTAGGCCCGTGTCCATTACACGGGATCCCCGAAGAGCATTCGGTCGGTGGAACAAGGCCGGTCACCGGGACGATCGAAAAGAAACGCGTGGGCGAGCCGATCGGAAGACGAGGCACACTCGGTTGTGTGAACGGATCACCGGGGCAGGAAACGTCCGGCTCAGATTTGTGTAGATCATTACAGAATGGAAGCTAGAACAGCGAGGCGCCCGCTTTCTTCTGCTCGCATGCGGTATACACGCCGTGTCATGTCGCGGAGGCGCTCCTACTAAGTCACGGGCCATTGTTCTAGTCGTCGTTTGATAGACGATCCTCGTTCGCTACACGACTGCCCGAGAGCACATGCGTCACGGGTTAGACGATGATGAGCATCCGTTGCCCTTTCCGTCCGATCCTTTTCTGGCCTGGACGGCCCTCCTATTCAAATGCGATCCCGAACTGCTCGTCGTAATCCTGTCAGCTCTTTCAGAAATCAAAAATTTTTAACAATTTTTTCACCGGACATTTTGAAACTTGTGGAACTTGAAGTAGTACGTTACTTCAATTTATACCTTTGCGAAGAAGGAAATTTGATTCCTGGGTAGTATCACATTTATTCGGACTAGTATCAGGGGCTATTAACCCTTAGCACTCGAATGGCGACTGTAGGGCACCACTAAAAATTGCTGTATCATTATTCAAAATATTTTTCACATTATTAAGTTTGTTTGTATTTAACAAATTACTAAACACTTCAGTACTGTACAATTAAATTTCATTAGTTTCGTATATATAAAATGGAAGAAGAATACATAGAAGGGGAATATTCTAAGTCGGAAGAAATGTTTTGTTTCGAAGTTAAAATAGCTTCGCGTGCAAAGGGTTAAAATTCTTTTAAAATTCTGCAAAATTTATTGGGATGCTTTCGGGTATGCAATTTGAAATTATAAAGCCTAAGTGTTCTGAAGAAGTTGAAGAAACTTTATACAGTAGTGACAAATGTGTGCACAAATAGAGGTTGGACACCGAACTGACCTGGGTAAGAATTTTGGGGAAAAATATTTCGAATACTATTTTAAACGATCGTTACTCTACAATTAAAATAAAATGCTATTTTATATGACTGTTAAAATTTCTGCAGATAAAATCCATTTTGATAAAACATAAAATAAAATGTTTTCATTTCGGTAATCTGAAACGAAATATTTTAACTTTGTGCTAAATAGCATCTAAAATATTTCGGGGCGATGAGAACAGATGAAGGGAACAGATAATAATAAAATGCAAGGTACCATATAGAGTGGTTTCTCTATATATGTCACCAAGGTCTGGATGATAAACGTCGCGGAATTATCCCCACTACCGCGGGGTATACCCGAGAGGCCTCGGACGCCGAGGAGTGTAAACATAACACAGCTAGGGTACATCTCCTTGACGATACACGACACTGACAAGACCCGTGTTGGTGACATATATCGAGAACTCACTGTATAGCTCCAGCAATGGATCCTCGATCTGAGGAAGTTGAATTTTTAACTCGAGGCTTCCAATATCCTGGGACCTGAATTATTCCCAGCTTCATAAAATCCCCTCTGGACACTTGTGAGCCATTCTAGGCTCTGAAACACTGTTTATCATCTGACAATTATCTTCATAGAGGGGTCCTCCGAAGTTTGGAGTCCTCGGAGTATTCAATTAGAAGAGAATGCTCATAATGCGCTGTATTGCCAACTAGAGTAGACCCGATACGAAGCCTCAGATTCAGATCAGACCTGTATCGCAAATAGGCAGCTCGGAATGGGTACCGCGTCGGTGGTCCCACGAAAAAGGGACCACAGTGAGCAGATTCGGCTACCTGATGAGTGGGTGGTGCCGTGAGGGCAGGTTGCGTGGCAACCGGGACATGGGCCTGCGCACGAACGTTTTGCCGCGGCGTACAACGTCGACCCACGAGAGTACAGAGGTGCAGGGATGCATTTCTACGGGTGTAGAATCCGCGGGCAGTATGCGTGAACGCGCGTGTCGGACTTAAGCGCACGGATGTGGCACCCAATGAGTTTAAATCATGCCGACTGGCCGGGCAGAAGAAGAAGAAGAAGGCGCAGCAACGCGCTACGAGCACACCGACTCGCGGTACAGAACGATGCAACGCGTTGCAACGCGGCGCAGAACGATACAACGCGGTGCAGAGCGGAGCGGAGCGGCTGCGTTGCACGCGGTTAAATCATAGGAGCAGGAAGGAAAAGGCGTGCGAAGGGGATAACGTTCCACCGACGAAGCTCGAATCACGGCGTGTCTGTAATTCGTTTCGTACGATCGCCGGATAAGCGACGTGGCAAGTGTTTTCTACGGTGTGCCCGCGAGTTTCAGGGCTTTCGGATCGCCGTGGAACACCGGCCCCGAGGAGCCTGTTACATCGTCGACGGTAAATCTAGCCGCGATTTATAATCGAGGATGAACGGATCGTTAGAGGTACAATGATCTTCGTTTAATGCCCGTACCCGAGGATCCCCGCGTTGTTCCATGCGACTACCGAACACCTCGCCTGGGAAACTGGAACGGGAGTGTTCGGGTATTTCTCCGCTCTGTGTGTACGCGGATAACTCTCTTCTTTGATATACGACTTTATTGCATGATCATTCATGTCTAATGAAAGGCGTGGGGAACGCGATTATTCCTGGTTTCGCTGAAAGAGGAGAAACTGCGGCGATAATTTTACTGTTCGGCTCTGACGACCCTCCGATGGCAGAGTCCGGGTCTATGTTGACCCACAAGTATGGAAATGATGATTTAATTCCCCGATTTCTGGCGATTAAATTATTACTAACCGACGTGTTGACCCTTTGCACTCGAGTGGTAACTCTGAAGCACGTATTGCTACATCATTATTCAATATTTTTTGTACCTTATTAACGCTAAACCTACATTAACAATGTCTGGTAAATATTGCCTTATAAAAATGGCAACCCCAAATTTATTAAGATTGTTCCCAATTTTCTATATAATAAATGCTTGGACAAGGAAATTTCACAGTTTCCGTAATCGTAAAATATAAAACCGGTCAGTTTGACCGTTTTCGGTGTTAAATTTGTTTATATCGAATAATTTACGGAATGGAGATATTCTAGATCGGCAGAAAAGTTTGATTTTCGAGATAAAATAGGCAGACATTTTTGGAGCATAAAACACATCATCTTGAAAAGTTAATGCAATCAAGCACTTTATCTATCGATAGCCTATTAATACACAATAACTGTGTTCCAAAAAATCTAAAAAATTATCTTACATATAACGATCACAGACAAAACGATTAAATTACATTATCGGGGGAGAGGTTTTACCGACAATCTCTTAAAAAATTACGAAATAATCGCCGGTAAATAATGTGTTAACGCCAACTTCGCGAAACCACCCCGAGCCACTTCATCTTTGAGCCTCCCTCGAGTCTCCTGCGATCGCATGACGCTTTCGGTAGTGAGATTCATCATTTCGGTGGTGTTGAATCCATCAATATCCTCGTTCGGTCGTATCCCATTGGTCGGTTCCGAGTGACATTCCTCGGAATCCGTCACGCAAGAAAAAAAGTGCGTGCTCGTTAATCGAGGCCACTCGAGACCATCGGAAAAAGGAAGCCAGCAGACGTAAAGGGAGAAAGAAGCTGTGGGGTGGAGGGGGTAAAGGTGGATGAAGCGGCACTCGGAAGGGCAGCAGAAGTCGAAAGGACAATCGCTCGTCAACCGGCCGTCAAAACATCCCCAAGGATCCATGGCGAATCACATTCTCACAGCGAAGTCGCAGCGCGTCAACGATGAACGAAGAAGAGAGACCCGGGCCTCTCTCGGTCTCCTCGGCGCAGCACGACAATGTGTGACCGCAAACAAACGAATGGCAGCGATAGGGGGCGCCAATGCGCATTCAAGACGAGACAGACTGTCATTTGTCACGTCTTTCACGGTCTCTAATGACACGCACTGCTTTTGGACGCCTTCTTATGCGAACCGGGCACCTGGCACTGACTCGCTTTATTATTTCCTTTTTTTTTTCTCTCAACCAGTCTCCCTCTCTATCGCTCGCTTACTTCCTCGTGTATGTTGACGTCGCACCCCCCTCGTCAAGTTCGTTGCTTCCCTATGTCTACCGCTATCATACACCACCGTTCCCGCTTCTTTCACCTTCTTACCCCGGAGCGCGTGGCTTCGCGACGGTTGAATTCGATTTGTTAGGATTAACAGACCCGCACGATCCGCCGGAAACTTCGTTCCGATCGGTGGCTGTCGGAAGACTTTTGCGAACGTCCCTTTCCCTCAGCTTCGGATGATACTGCATTCTCTGGCTGGAAAATTGAATCATCTTTCCATACGGTACATACGAATTGTCTTGTAATATCGTAATAACGGGACTTTATGTATTTATGGCAAAAATCAGTAGCTGTAATTTTAAACACCAATTTAATTTTAAACACAATTTTAAACACCGAGAGCATCAATCCATTAGTTTCGACATAGGTCGACATATTAACCCTTTGCACTCGAAGCTATTTTAACCCCAAAACAAAACATTTCTTTCGACCTACAATATTTCCCTTCCATATATTTTTCATGTTATACATACGAAAATGGTGTAATTTACTCGTACAATACTGAAATGTTTAGTAATTTATTAAATACAAACAAATTTAATCATTTAAAAAATATTCTGAATAATGATACAACAATTTTTAGCGGTGCCTTACAGTCACCATTCGAGTGCTAAGGGTTAATACATTTTCTTGAATTATTTCTAATTGCTGAGTTGCGGATGTCTAAGCAATTTGCTGGTTGCTTCTCAAAAAACAGTAGTTAAATCGATAAAACCGTTTTCTTGTATTAATCTGATTTGCAATGCATAAAGATTCGAAGCCTATGTCGTTGTTTTGTCATTTCAGCCTTTCCATAATATCAAATTGTATTTCTCTGTACAGTTACCCTTAATATAACTAAATATCCGCATAATTCCTCTTTCGAACGAGCCCTTTCGCAGCGAGAAAATATTCTGATATAAGGACGAAAAGTTGAGGCACGTAAAATCATTTTTCGCCTATTTTTGTCGATAACGTGGTCACGTGGTTTAGAAGTTCATTTTTACTGTGACATATGAATTTTATTAGGACCCTTAGAATTCAGGTTAGGACAGCATCCCGTATAATACATTGTAAATTTCTAGTTTCGGTTTCGTTAATCAAATCACACTGATTTTGTGAGAATCTCTGTAACCGATTTTTGCCACTTAACGTGCGAAAATTGCACATAATAAACGTTCGCGCCAACTGCCCGGAGGACAACTCGACGAGCGCAGGACACAAAAAGTGTGCATCCTTAATTACTCGCGCCTCGCGGTTTCTGCTAATGCGACTGCGAGGCGATCAATCATTTGCCCGGGGGATTAACAAACCTCGTACAATTCACAGTGGCGAAATCTATCAGCGAAAGTGTTAAAGGAAAGAGAAGATCCCGTCACGTTGGCATCCCCACCATGCACCGGGAGGACTGCGTCTTCCGCGATAATTCAATCCCGGGGTCCGATGTCCCATAACTCCATCGACGCGGCGTCGACCCCGACCTTGACAGCCAATAATCCGGCGATACAACGTTCGATAGGGCTCTGGCGTCCCGTCTTAAATCGAGTAACGTCGTCGGAACAATGTCGTCGTTGGCGGCCGGTAGTCATCAGAACGCGTGGACGCGTTCAACGATCCGAGGAATGGGAAAAAAGCTTGCTGGACCACCCTGCCTAGAGACTGTCGTCTCTATTTCTCAATTACGGGGCGTATAAAGAAATCGTCGGGGGAGTCTGTCGTACAGGGTCCAAGGGCTGGCCTGGGGAGGGCGGAGGGCGGAGGGCGGCGTCTCTTGGCTCCGTGTTAACACGGCCGGCCACTAATCGTTCACGTTTTCGCCATAAGGGCTGATTCACTGGCAGCGCCGCTTCTTTACGGCATTGTTCGCCGGCCCGACGTCGGATCGCTATCTTAACTAGCCTCGTGTGTGCGCTTGTGAAGCTGGTAGCTACCGCGGCAGTCCGCTGGTAGCTAACCGAGCGCTCGTAGACATGATCGTTCCTCCGGCGTGTTCTACGCCGTGCTCGAGCAGCGACGTGACGGCAGTAAAGTAAACGTTCCTCCCTGGTTGCTTGGTACCCGGTGCCCGAACAACAACAACAACAACAACAACTAGAAACGGCGAGCAACAGTCACGGAAAACACTCCGGCAGAGATCCAGAGAAAATACGAAATAAGAGCAGAGGCGCGAAGAGATCGCGACACTGTCGATCCCCTAAGTCACGTCACATTTTGACTCCCCTTCGCTGGTCTCGACTTGCCCCTGTTATAATTAGGTAAGGTAAAGACACCAGTAGTTGACCATTTTATAGAAAAACATAAAAAATAAGGTTTTTATAAGCGCACTTATAAGTGCACTTTTGATGAAAGTGGATCTCGGATGCCATGCCGTCTGTTGTTTAAATTTCAAAACTTATTTTTTGTTTTTCTATAAAATGGTCAACTACTGGTACATGGTGGTCAACTACTGGTGCCTTTACCTTATATGGATACGGCAGTGGATGTGAATATATAACACAGTAGTCTCACTTTTTTAAACGCGTTTATGATAGGAAGGTCCTAGTACGTCTGATTAGGTCAGCGCGTGTCAGTATTGTGCTTGTAATTATACAGATGTCGTTAGACAGGTACGACATTGATTTCTACCTTATCGATGGTTTACAGTTACTAATATATATGTATATATACAGGGTGAGTCACCAAACGTTACCACCTCAAATATCTTTGTTGTTTCTAAAGATACGTAAAATATGGTAAGGACAAAGTTGAATGGTACAATGGGGCTGACACGATGCAAAAAAAAAAATTTTGTTTTTATGTCATTTTTTTGGAGATATCAAGGTCACCTTGACTTTTTTAAATGGAACCACCCTTTTTTAAACACCTACAATGATAGTCCCTTTCATTAGGAATTCAGTGACTATAATTAGTCCAAGGTCATTCAAGGTCAAGGACAGAAAAAACGTATAAAACTAAAATATGGAAGCAGAATACCTGTATTTTATAAATGTTCGAAATGATGGCCGTCTGCGTCGATACATTGTTGTAAACGAGCTCTGAAGGAATGTTGAACTCTGATAAGTGTATCCGACGTGATATTCGTACATGCTGTGATGATACGCTGACGCATATCTTCAACTGTTGTTGGAGCATCCGTGTACACGGTCTCTTTTAGCAGACCCCATAAAAAGAAATCCAGTGGATTTAAATCAGGCGATCGTGCTGGCCATGAAACTGTTCCGCCTCGTCCAATCCATCGGTTTGGATATCGAGAATCCAACGTTTCTCTTGCTACTCGTGCATAATGAGCAGGACAACCGTCATGTTGGTACCACATATCGTAGCGATTTTGTAAAGGGACATCTTCTAACAAAATTGGCAGATCTTCTTGCAAAAATTGAGCGTATTTCTGTCCCGTCATCATTCCGTTAACGAAATATGGTCCAATTACTTTGTCGTTCAAAATACCACACCACACGTTTACGCTCCATTGTCTTTGATGATCAATTTCTCGCAGCCAGTGCGGATTATCCACAGACCAATAATGGGCGTTCCGTAGATTAATTGAGCCATGATTAGTAAATGTTGCTTCGTCCGTAAACAAGACATTAGAAAAAAATGAATGATTTTGAAGCAATCCCCATTGACAAAAGTTAATTCTATTTTGAAAATCATTCCCGTGCAATTCTTGATGAAGCGATATGTGGAACGTATGAAATTTATGTCGAGCCAGAATTCGTATTAGGCTACTTTGACTTATGCCTGCTTCCCGGGCAATTTTTCTCGTACTCACGTAAGGATTGACAGCTACAGCTGCTAAAATATTAATTTCATTGTCTTCATTAGTCGTGGGATTCTTCCGTTTGTACTGTCTTGCATGTACACTTCCAGTACTTCGAAACAACCTGTACGTATTAGTGAAAGTACGTCTAGAAGGAGTGTTTCGCTCGGGGTACCTTTCTTCATAAAGTAGTCGGGCCTGCACTGCATTTTTTCTACATTCACAGAAAATCGTGATCATATCACACTTTTCAGTCATCGAATATAACATAGCGGAATCGCGTTTGGAAACATACTGATAGTAAATAAGAATGCTGAATAACATTGAGAGACCTTAGTATGTTTACTTCAACTACGATAAACGTCTCAACCGTGATAAACGTATTTTGCTTCCATATTTTAGTTTTATACGTTTTTTCTGTCCTTGACCTTGAATGACCTTGGACTAATTATAGTCACTGAATTCCTAATGAAAGGGACTATCATTGTAGGTGTTTAAAAAAGGGTGGTTCCATTTAAAAAAGTCAAGGTGACCTTGATATCTCCAAAAAAATGACATAAAAACAAAATTTTTTTTTTTGCATCGTGTCAGCCCCATTGTACCATTCAACTTTGTCCTTACCATATTTTACGTATCTTTAGAAACAACAAAGATATTTGAGGTGGTAACGTTTGGTGACTCACCCTGTATATAACAGCCCCCCTTCGTTTACCTGTTACACACCCCCACTCTTCAGCTCTAGTTTCCTTTTCTGCGTCCCGCTAACCACATAGTCCATTCCCGCCTGTTACGCCGCGTTGTGCTCCCTTTCCTCGAGGTTATGTCCGGCCCTTCTGACGATTTGCGGTTATGCGAACCGCGTGAGCCTCGGACTGGATGCGAAGTACCGCGTTGTGCAGCCTTGTTTGGTCGGCTGGATACTTTCGGGATCTTGTTGGTGATCGAGGATTTTTGCCATGGGAGTACTCGATGTGAAATTATTAGGTAACCGGGAAAGCTCCCGATGCTTCAACCCTTATACGTTTGAATGCACACATTCACTGAACAGTATGCTATATGTATATGCTATATGTATATGCTATGTGTCTATATGTATATATATAGAGTACCCACTGAACGAGGGACTCATAATCCGATGGTACTAATTTTTACCGAGGTGGAGTCGTAAAGGAAATACGAAGGTCAGCTCTGCTTCTTTAAATATAGTCCCTTTATTTACATTCTGAAATTGCAGAGAGAGTACCAAAAGTGGTATTCTGCAATTTTTTTATGCGGGCTTGTATTAAAAATTTAACAAGTTTTGCAAATTTTTGCCTTGTCAGGGAGTTTTATGCATTTATGGCAAAAATGGGTGGGTGTCGTATCAAAGAATAAAAAAATTACAAGAATTTGTATTTGTTTGAGTGTCAATACATTTTTTACGACCAAAGAAACCTATTAGAAGGAGGAATAAATTTTTACTTGGCTCCTATGTCTCACAATTAGTACAAACGATTTTTATTTTGCATAAAGATCCGCAGTCTATTAATCATTTTAGAACATCTGTAACTCATTGCAACATTGACTGATTTTGATGAAACTCTCAGAATATGTACAATTCATACAGATCTACAAATCGTACTTCCTAAATTTTCAGTGTGAGTCCGCGTAAAAAGGTTACAAAATACAACTTTCAGTATTTTCTCTGCAAGTCTGACCAACTGCAATTTTTCTAAAAAAATGTTTTCACTTTACATAGCAAACTAATTGTGTTAACCTCTTTAAAAAAATCCAAGTCGTATGTTCTAATACTAACCTATAGCACTCGAATGGTGATAGTAAGGCACCACTAAAAATTGCTATATAATTATTAAAAATATTTTTTACAGTATCACATTTACTTGTACCTAATGAATTACTAAACACTTCAGTATTGTACGAGTAAATTGTCACTCTACATATAAATTTTTCGTATAAAAAATTCCAGTTTCCGACGGGAAAATACCGGCTCCCCAAGGATTAAGAAAACACCACCCTTCGCTACCCGATTTTATGATACTCTGCCCCTGCGAATGACATAATTTACGGAAATGCAGTCATAGGTAAAACCGGAATGTTCCCCGAGCATACAGTTTTTACAAAATATTACGCATGTCCCCGACGAGTTTCAGTTTTATATTTCCCGTTTCGTGAAGATCGCTCGATCTTTCCGGATCGGTTGTCAGACGCAGACGCATATCCGCGTGGTAAACAGAACGACGTGCGAACCCGTGTATCGATCTTAATAAATTGTCCATCAGCCGTCATCCATCTTACGAGTCCGGAGGATCAACGCGTGGCGGTTCCCGGTATCGGTAATTTTCAGTTAAAAGCCCCTTCGGGAAACCGTTGAAACGAGCAATATACCTCTGCAATATAGCACGTATCCCTGAATAATACAAGCAACATCGCTGTGAATCCACAGGTGATCCATCTACATCTGGGATCATCGACAACGACGCGTGGACAAGGTCCCATTCCAACCTACTTAACCCGCGGACGGAATCGGAATCGGTTTTATTTTGTTCTTTTATTTTCTTTCGCGACAGAAAAATCGTTTTAGATACCGCGATACGTGTCCACGAAGGCCGACGGCGGCAAATTAATTCGAATAAATTTGTCTCGTGGCCACGGAAACACGGTTCGCGCATCGCGTGACAAATTTCTACGGGATTTTTAGAACGCGTCCCGACGCTTCGTTATCTTTCCGTGTCCGTCTGAAAATATCGCTTGTATTAGAGAAACCGGACATGTATTCTTCGAGCGGCGCGACTTTCTCTGAAGATTTAATGCCCGAAGGCTCGTCGGGGGCTTTGATAACAACCTCCGAGCATCCTAAGCCCGTCGACGTTATATATTTTATCGTCGAGCCGGCTGACAAGCCGTAGGAACCGACAATACATTTATACCAATATCAATTGCAAACAATCCGTCGATAGACGCCCCGCGGGACGTTGATGTATTGGACACCTGTTCGAAACACTCGAACCAGAAAAAGAAAAAATCAACCGAATCACGCAATATGACAGAGTATTCCAATATTTCATCGACGAAACGCGTATTAACGTTTATGAACGCCTGGGATTAAGGCCGGTCGCCGAGGGGAACAAACAAAAAAAAAAACATTTAAACACACACAGACACGCAAACCTATCATCATTTAAATGGTAATATTCACTTACGAAAGTGAAATCAATTTGTCGAAACGGAGCAGCCTAATGAGCACCGTTCTTGCCCGGCGCCCCTCCCACAAATCGATTATTATTCATTAGAGTGAAATTCGGGGAGCTCGTCTAATTGTTTTTTAGTTTCGGCGAAAGTTGCCGCGACTGAGGCGCGTGAATCACGTGGCGCTGTCTTCGGGGCGATTATTAACGAAATTACAAATTTTGAAACTCGCTAAACTAATGGCGTTTTGAAGTGTGCTGGAAATTGAAATCATTCGAGTTTACATAATATTGTGTATACCATTAGTTATACAATTTTTTTAGAATATTCTATGGTGGTCTTATATCCTGAGTATTCAAGTTGTAAAATTTTTAGGGCATAAAATTGTCTTCTAAGGATTCTTTTAAGGCAAAAAATATTTCTCAGTGCTTGCATTATTGGACCTAACGATTTAAGAAATCTCAAATATTTTTGGAGGTTTAAGGAACTAAGAGAAATATTTTTGACGTTATTAATCTCAATGATCTAAGTAATCCCAACTATTTTCAAGAAAGTTCAGTGCCAATTTAATTCGTGTTTCCAAGTGAATTGGAGAGTAGGTACGTTCATTCAAATATTTCCACATTAATGTTTCAACGTCGATAGAAAATGAATGAGCGAAGGTTCAATAACGATTTAATGATTTAGTACGAGGCTGCAGCGCGTTTCGTAGAACGTCGAAGAGGGCGTATTCGGAAAATGGTCATAGGGCTCAGAATTTTCGTGAACGCTGGCTGTAATTGGAACCCGGGAGGCAGATGGACGAGACGCGCGCTTTGCAAGTGTCATAAATAAATTTGCGGCGGAAATTAGCAAGCCGAAACCGCGAAAGTTACGGTCCACCTCTTGAAGACGTCCTTGTGTTCTCCGGTTCCGACAAAGGGTTGTCCCTGCCGTTGCTCCTCCGACTCTATCCCGTTCCCGCTCCCCGATCCTATCCCGCTCTGTCTCTCCTCCCTTTTGTCCCGATTCTATTCCCTTTCTCCGACGAAGACAGCCCTTAATAAAATTTGACCAGCATGCGCCCGGCATAATGGACTCTCGTAGAGTGCGCGGCCAGCAGATTTACGATTCGTTGTTAGGTTATTCGATTCTCGGCTCGAAGCGTGTTGGTAGCTTCTTCGTCCGAACGTTTCTCTGAAACAAACTTCTTTAAATCGGAAGCTATAACGTGACTCTTCATTTTTTTCTCCCTCCCTATCTCTCTCACTCTCTTTCTAGGTTTCGTTGAATTCCGTTTAACATTCTGTCAGTGAAAAGTTCGAAAGTCGAACGTCGACTTTTCGCGTGACCGAGCGCAGACCGCTACTTTCTGTTTCAGAGATGCAACAGATAAAGAAGAGAACTGTGTTTCAGGTAGCCAGTTCTCGGAATCGGCAGAAAATATTGGAAAACTTTCTTGGAAAGATATTACACCGCGCGCAACATCTGCGTGGACTGGAAGTATACGATTTGCATACTAAAGTACCATCGAAAAAAACCTCGACGTACTTGTGGCACCTTTTTGTGATCCTGGTATGCCACTCGGGTGCGAATGCGGTCGGAATTTTCGAATGAACCGACCTGTGAATTATTACTGTATTGTGTGGGAAATAATTTCAAAATAAAAACTCAATAATTATGTGGAACAGTGACTAAATTAGAATGCATTTCTTTTGATAATTTTATTACCTAGAAAACTAGTCAACAACCCAAGAAAGCTCGAGTCGTTTGGTCTGTGTTTAAAAAAGTTACCAGCATCTAAAGGGTGTCCACTTAATTTTTTCCAAAGAGGTTGAATAAATCCTTCGCGGACGAGAAATATTTAAATTTCATTTTTTAGTGAACCGAATGCGATTTCCTTTTATGAAAAAATATCGTGTACCAATGAATGAAATTGATCAAGACTTAGTTGACAGTCGGATATGATCTTTTTAAACTGTTATACGGACGGTAGTGAAAGGACCAAAGAGAAAGGTAAGAAAGCACTTTGCAGGTTAGAAATACGAGCGACCATAAAACCCTTGCTCGATATCATATAAGGGTTTTGTGTGCAGAAGGGTTAACGGCGGTCTTCCTTGGACCGAGCGGACTCATTGTTCTACCGGCAGGCAGGCCCTCGAATTTCTCGGCGTATTTACCAGTATTAGGATAATCCCATTTGTCGAAATTATTGCTGTAGCACGCTTTGAACACGCCCCTTTCTGCACAATTCCGAACCATAAAATCCGAGGCCCGGAAGGGTGAACAACGTGTCCAGCCGGTGCGGCCCCCGAAACACAGCCCTTAAGGGTGCGTTTGTTCCTTCACTATGGCAGCCATTGTGCGTCTCGGTCTCGAAATATTTCGCTCGGAGAAGCCAATCGATGGTCTTAAACCGCGTACCGTTATAATTGCCGCAGAGGAATATTCGGGCGGCGAGGTTGCTTTGCGGGAGAATACGAAACAGTTGCAGTTACGACCGGGAAATTTAAAGTTCAACTTGTCCCTGGGGAAGATTTGGTCGCTTACTCGAGCATTTTCTCTTCGTTCCGTTTGCCCAAAATCGGCAACTCCTGCCGCAGCTCCTCGATTTTCGATCATTATGAACGGGCGAAATTCGATAGCCTTCGAACGACTCACATTGATTTTTGCGGGTCCATAAAGGAGGACTGAAATTAAACAGAAATTTATTTCAACCACTAAGGATTTTTAAACAAATAATACGCATGTAAATCGAAAGAGAATCCGGCTAAATATTAGCGAATTCTGTCACAATTCTGTACTTCACATAATCATATTTCTGTATTTAATAAAACGTTTGTATAATATACTGCAGATTTTATGCACTTGTAATAAAAATGACTTGAAATTAGTAGCAGAGATGTTGGAAGAATTTAACACTAAACCTAACAAGCATCAACGCTATCTGGTAAATATTCAAATATAATAAATGCTTGGACACAGAAAATTTATTCCACTATTTTCCATAAATGAATTTCTATAGTTTCAGTAATTGTAAAATATAAAATCGGTCATTATGGCCGTGGTAGGTTTAGTGTTAACTGACCCAGAACATGTTTACTTTGCATAAAGTCCACTCGCGAAGCATTACAAATAAATGATAACTAATCCAAGAAGAGAATATTAAAAAAAAAAAACAAATTTACTCAAGAACGCTCAAGAACACTCATTTACACTCAAGAATAAATCCTATTTTAATTCATGTGTTCACTTAAAAGGTCTGTACTGCGTACAAAAATTAAACGACTTCAAACAAGGAGCAAAAAACGAACACAACATGGTCTATTCTAATTTAGAGGTCTATTCTGATTTAGCAAATACATTCATTGAAACGGTTGCATATGAGAAACTAACAATATCGAGCATAAAGTACAAAAACAAAGCAGAACGTCGCCAAGCGTTCATTGGACAGAAATCCCGTTAAAATCTGCATGTATAAGTTGGCTTGTAATTTTGCAAAAATCGCAGTCGGGCAATACAGTTTATTTCCGCTGGAACCGTGCGAATCTAATATTCACAGCGAGCCGACCGCAAGCAGTAAAATCAGTATGCGAGATTCATAGCGCGGTCATCGCGGAGAAAGGTGCGTAAAATCCTTCGGGGTCACGGGTCAGGGGTTGTCCGGGAAACTTTTGCGGCGGCACTGCGTTTTCCGCGAACTGTAATTGTATTCGCGACACGAAACCGGCGGTGAATCGGCGATCGTACACCGTCATACGGGTCGCGGCCGGTCGTCAACGGGTTCTGGGAAGCGTTCTTCGTGGTGGACGCGATTTCGCCAGGCCCTGGCGACAAGCGATTGCGATATCGACGATGGGGGACACGGTTCTCTACTTCGCTGCTTCCCCTGATCTACCACTTCGCAATCCTTGCAATTACGATCGCGGACCGGTCGCTCGTTTCCACCGTCCTGTACGTACATTAAAGCGTTTCCGCTTTGCGTACTCCGTCATCGCGACCCGTAACGACCGACCGTATCTCTTGATTATTCGCCTAGGCTCTCTTTATGTCGTTATTAACTGCTGCCTTTTTCTTTTACCGAATAGCTGATTTTAGCATTTCAGCATTCCCTCCTTGGCGATCCTCCGAGGATCAATTCTGTTCCAATTTCATCATTTCGGAGGAAACCGTGCCGATTTCTCTGTAAAACTTCCAACAACTAAAGCTTAGACTAACAGGAGTTCTCTACTCCTAAATTCTCAGAAATTCTACTAATTTTTTAATATAAACAGAAAATCCATGCCTCACGATTTCAATAACTGAGAGAAGGTACCTATAAATTAAATACTTGTGGGGTATCTATGACGATAATCAAAACAATACCCTTCCACCCGGCGAGACTATTAACCGAAAACCCAACAGGTCCTTATATTATCTCATTATCACCGAGAATAAATTTCCAAAGTATCCCTTTCAGCGCAGCTTAGAGTCCCAATAGATTTTCCAATTACAAGTCCCCGGAGTTCGTTCGAGCAGACGAAAACAAAGCTGGACATTTCGTCTCCGAGGCCCATCGAACGGGCCCGGTCTCCGAGGATCTCGTGGGCCATCGGCTTGCCTTCTGTGTTGACAATTTCACGGTGGCCTAGCATCCCGAGGATCTTCTTTTGCAGATTTTCGTTTAGCCCCGTAGCGCACACGCCCACTTTTCTGCCCATCCCATGAGACTTTTGTCCGGCACAGATGGATCCCATTTAAATTGGGATTAACGTGGCTGCACCTTTCCGCGTCGCCGACGGAGAAAAAGGGGACTCCGGGGCAACGACAAATTTTGCAATATTTGCTTTCGGTGCGGGAGATGAGAGAAGTGCCCCCTCCCCCCAACCGTACCCCGCGGCGAGCAAGGATTACTCGGTTTCGCTACGGTCAATCCGCGGATTAACGACAGACCAGCGTGCCGGCTAACCAGATTGCTGGTTAAAGTCTCCGAGATAAGATTACGCTTGCGATACCGCACGCCCACAATCCGAAATAAATGGATAACATCGCCAGGCCCGGGATTAAGGGAGGCGACGCCTCACGGGGCTAGCCTAAGCGAATCAATGCTCGTAGAATACCCATTCTTCTGGCCGGACTCGTTTAAAAAGAGAAGGTGTCACTTGTCCAGGAAATTTATCTTATCGGACCCTTTCTTTCCGCTCTCTTCCAAGTGATCTAGAAGAGAAATTTAGTGTTTCGTTGGACTGCGAATTTTTAGACGAAATGAGAACTGTCTGCATCAATTGCCAAAAGGAGCCGCATAGACATTTATCTCTACAATCGATCTCATTCCAATAAGTTGAGAATAATATAACAAGGTTTTTAGAGCCTTGAAATGTCCGTTTGTCTGCAACTGGTCCACACATTTTTATTGTAAATATATACAGCGGAAGTTCGTTTATGTGAACTAATTTTTGCTTGGTTAATTCAGCTCTAGCTGAGCAATATTGTATTCTACTCGTCACAGGGATAAAAGATACGAAAGAAACTGTGGGTGAAAACTCGGCCCCCCTCTTAAAAAATATGGCAAATTTTTATCATTATCAAACTGATTTTATTCATATTATACATATTTTCGATATATTCCACTCGCCAAGAAATAATTTCCAACGGTTTCATCAATTGCACGCTATGTAAACTTCATCTGACTGAAAATATAATATAAATAAAATCAGTTCAGTGATGAAAAAATTTTACTATAATTTTTTAAGAGCACGGTTGAGCTTTGACCGATGGTTCCTTCTACACCTTTTATGATGCACCAAAAAAAAAAATTGAAACTCGAGGTTAAATGTCCGCCAAACCGAGTTTACGGAATCTCTCTGTGATAGTCGATAGAAATTCTATTCTCGTGTCTAATTTATACTGCAAGGATTATCATGCTGCGATGAAAATACTGCAATTGACAAATAAAATTGTCGTTTTTAAAATGTAGTAAAAGATTTGGATCGAAATAAGTTTTCATTAGTTGAGAAAACTGAATAGAGCAACAGGAGAACTTGACTTTAATAAGAATGGACAGTCTGGGATTGTTGTATGCAAGATAAAAACAGTCAAATTACAGTGGTAATAAATCGAGAGTTTGGAAGAAGGGAAAGGAGGTCAATTGCGACAGAATAGAAGGTGGAAACACAGGTAGCGCGAAAGCGGAAGTTCTATAACGCGGATGACGCGGGTTCGCAGAATAGAACAATATATTCGGTTCGGTCGTATTCCGGCTCCACCCACAACGAGCGTCGAGGAATTCAAAACATTTACACCGTCTACCGAGTTAGCCGCCCCATTTCCCCCCCACCCTTCTACCATTCAACCCTTTCGTCGGGCACTTTCACCCTTTACCCGGTCAACGTACCCTTAATTTACGGTAGGGCACGCCACTTGACAGTATCTGGGTGACCGCATGCTACCGAGAACGCTGCGGACATCTTCCTCACCGGGGGAAATAATATTAAGAGTACCCATAATTGTTTGCAAACAATTTCTCTTACTTTTAGTTCTCTACCGATCGTTGAAGAGGAGACACGTATTCTTTTACAGTTTTCGGTGAAGCAGCCTGTGTTCAAAATATTCTAAAAAGTATAATTTTTTTTGACAACCCTGTAATAAAATGGCAGCGTCCCTTCCGAGGATCATATTCGTCATTGCATACTTTTTCATTTTCATGCGGAACTTAATGTAACAACAAAGAAAATTTGCGAAGTTTATGGAGATGTATTGAATGTCAACAAGTGTCAACGTTGGTTCAGAAGGTTCGCTGCTGGTGATTATGATCTCTCTGACAGGCCTCGAAGTGGACGACCAATTGAACTTGATAATGACACCCTAAAATCTCTAGTGGAAGCTGATCCAAAATGAAGTATACAAGAATTATCGAGAAGCCTTTCAAAAAGAAAGAAACGCGCTTTCAAAACCGCTCCGCGAGCGGATCGCTTAACTTCATCCCAGTTTCCAAATCATTCTGTACCCCAATTAATTCGTAATTTTATTCGGGACTAAAATCTTTCAAAATAACAAAATATTCGATTGCAAGACGCAGGAGTCAAATAAAAATTGCTTTTATCTTATTAAGTTGAAATTAGTACGCTGATTCCCTTAAATCTTTTTAATATTGCCCATAGGATACCCATAGGAACCCATTCTTTTTGTAGCCAGCTTTGTGTAAATGGTTCAAAACAGTTTTGTGGTCAATGCCTAGCTCCATACCAATATCGACACTGCTGATATGCTTATCTTGCTGGACTTTTTTCAAGAATTTCATCAACTTTTTCAGTGATTGGACGACCAGAGCGTGACTCATCTTTCACATCAAAATTACCAGGTCGAAAGCGAGCGAACCATTTCCGCGTAGCAGATTTTGATAAAGCACCTTCACCGTACACAGCACTAATTTTTTCACAAGCCTGCGTAGCGTTCTTCCCTTTGACGTAATAATATTGTAAAATATAGCGCAATTTTTCATTATTTTTCTCCATTTTCAAACGCAAAAATTTTTCCAACCACTGCACCAATTTCGATGTTTATACACTCAAAGTAACGCTCGAAGTGTCACCTTTCCAACGAGCGTTTAGTGGTGTAGCTGCGATCTATGTGTTCCAGAGTTATTTGCAATTGAATTCATCTATCAGGAAATTCTCCACGAACTTTTCCCCAGAGCCAATATAATAAATAAAGAAATAAAAACCTGAATTTACTACAAAGTTTGTTTTAGATTTCAAAACAATTGATTACCTATGGGTGCCCCTATTAATTCCGCCAACCGGAACAAGCCGTGCGAACGAGTGCCAGCGATCGTTATAATTTTAGAGATGAAACGACGCAGAGGCTGACGTAATTACTCCCGCGCAGTAAAACTGTCGAGACAAGGAGACTCTCGACTCTCGAACAGTCGATTCAAGACCACGAAGCACCGGCGTGATTTATAGTCGAGCAGTCGAACACAGTCACTCCGAGGATCGAGAATCGTTTCCGAATCGAATCGTGCGATCGCTACCGCAGACGACGACAATGGAAATTCGGGAAAGTGCTGGTCAAGTCGCAGGCAGGAGGTGCGGATTAGCACGGTCTCGAGGGAAAATGGCAATAACTGGATTTCCCTATTCAGCCGTTCGACTAATCTGCTTAGAGCATTCCCGTCGACTTGTGAGAGGAACATTTACACGTGAAATTGTTTCACACCGATTACGCAATACGGTGGCACGGACGACTTTATATTACGTTAATCCGATAAGCCGGAAGGGTTTAATGAAGATGTTTGCCAACAATGGTCATTTGACACGCGATCGAAGAACCTCAGCCTATTTTCGGCGAAATGTTTCACTCGGCTCTTAGAGACACTGAAATCAGTTAACGAGAAGCAATCAACACGGGCTGAGGAATTTAACCGAATCATCGTTCGTCTATCAGATGGGACATTCGTGTAGGCCAGAATTCATTTTTAACACAGGACGATCATCGCATTTCTCGGTATTCTACTTTCGAAAGTAATCCGGTTATCCCGAAATCTGATTTCAACGGATGAATAATTTTCGAATTTCCGCAAACGTTGCTCAGGACCCGTTTGAACCTGGGAATCGTACAACTTGTACTCCGAGAATGGCTGACGTTAATATTAACAACTCGCTAGAAAATATTAGACTATTACCAGATATACTATATGTTAGCTTGTTATTCGTTGTTCCTTAATTAGTTGGGTGTGTATTCCGGAGCCGAGTGGAATTTTTTAAATAGATGATAATCTGCTTAGATTTATTAGAAGTTCGTGGGATCGCTAGTTTTGATAGATCGGATTAGCCAAAATGATTTCTCCACCTTTCGACCTGGCTGATTTGCAAATGCCTGGTATAGTTTATTGCGGCACGCGAATGAAGTATACTCCAAGACATGTTTTTGGACAACTTTGTGGCTATTAGCGTGGCTCTTTCACTTTGTCTAATTAAAATTTAGAAGCTCGGAAATGACGCAGTTTAGAAATAGAAAACTAATGAACGAGAGCCCATTTGGCGAGTTAGGATTTTTAATGGGTAATTTCGAATAGATGTCTACTAAAGGAATAAATGTCAAGGAATATTAAAATTGCTTTTTCAAATCAATAAAGAATTATATAAAAGAAATAAAAATTAATTTTCATTTGGCGTTCGAATGAAATAAATTATATTGAAGCAATACTTTATTTGAATCATTTTTTACTTCGGTCACGTTGTTTAAATAAAATGACAAATGATTTCACCTCAAGAAGAGGTTATCGAAGTAACTACAGTATTAATTAAATTTACATATGCTAATTTTTGTAATTTAATGGTTAAGTCTTAACTGCACTCACTTTTAAAATTGTTAACGCATTTGCCGAAGCCGACACGAAACGAATAGAACTCCGGAGAACAGGAACGATTTGATCAAACGAAAGACGAAATGGAAAAATTATTTGAATTTCATTTGAAATTCAAATAATGAAATAATTTCGAAAAAATTATTTGCCTGTTCACATAAATTAACATATGATTATATCACATGATGTGTAGCCAAATAAGAGAATATATTATCTTAACGATTATTTTCCAAACAATTTATTTGGATAAAGTCCAGGCCTGTGATGTAGGTATAAATTGGAATAATTTGTGCTCGAGCTTCGTTCGAGGATATACGTATCTATAAGGAAACTGGGTGTCCAATCGAGGACTATTAAAATTCCCAAAATCTACTAAAATAGTTTCCAAATCTGTAGGAAATAGGCCACAACTTTATAATTCGAGGATAGAAAATTGAGGTCATGGGAACCCATCGAAGTAATCGAGAAGTGGACGACCTACAGTTCAGAATAGTTCGAGCTCGTCGAGTCCGAAGAAATACGTGTCTACAAGGGGACTAGGTGTCTAATCGAGGCCCCTTAAAACCCCTAAAATCTACTAAAATAGTTTTTTAATTATTCTGAGAAAGAGCAAAAGAATTCGTCGAAGTTTTCAAGGAGTGGACAACACAGAGTAATTAAAAGAATAATTGGAGCTGAGGGAGCCGGAAGAAATCGGTGTCTAGGGTTCTAGATGTCCAATCGAGGTCTTCTAAAACCCCTAGAATCTACTAAAATAGTTTTTTAATTACTCTGAGAAAGAGCAAAAGAATTCGTCGAAGTTTTCAAGGAGTGGACAACACAGAGTAATTAAAAGAATAATTGGAGCTGAGAGAGCCGGAAGAAATCGGTGTCTAGGGTTCTAGATGTCCAATCGAGGTCTTCTAAAACCCCTAAAATCTACTAAAATAGTTTTTCAATTATTCTGAGAAAGAGCGAAAGAGTTCACAATCACAGAGTTTGGAATGAAAAAGCCTCTACAAGGGTTCTAGATGTCGAGGTTTTCCAAAGTCTCTAAAATTGATTAATTCTTAATTATTCTGAGAAAGAGTCTCGCAGGTTCAGGCTAGAGTTCGTCGAAGTTGTCGAGGAGTGGACAACACGGAGTTGGGAATAATTCGAGCTGGTCGAGTCGGAAGAAATCGGTGTCTACAAGGGGACTAGGTGTCCAATTGAAGTCAAGGGGGCCCATTCACCTTGAGAAAACACGGGGCCCGACACGGCGTCTACATAACCGCTCATACCCTATCGCCGAGAGGAATGCGTTCACATCGTCCATCTTCCGTCCAGTTTCTCCGGGTTCCCGCGTGACCATCTTTGGCGTGGAATTCGTCGCGTGAAAAGAGAGCCACCGGATACAAACGACCGCGGCCTGAGAGACGGGCCCCGGCAGAGTTCTCCTAAAGGGAACCACGCGTTCGTTGCGACACTCTCGAACCCCACTTCCAACCTATCGATACGATCTCGAGATTAATCGAGAGCTAGGAGCGTTTCTCCGACACCTAGCGAAAATACATCTTCGCGAAGTCCGAGCGAAGAGGAGAAGGAAGAAGCAGAAGAAGAAGAAGAAGAAGAAGAAGAAGAAGAGGTATCAATGCTTGGGCAATTCACGCACACAGGTGCGTCCCGTTAACGCGATTCCCTCGGCCTCCTCACGGCTGTTCCTCGAAGCGATACGTCCTGGGCCTGGTGTCTTCCTCGGGCGTCTGTCGTAAGCTGGCCCAATTTCTATGGTGGCTCGCCTTATAAATCGCCGTGCCTTTTTTACGACCTTCGCATAAAGCGCCTGGACGAGTCCTCTCTCGCCAGAGGTAACGAGCGCTCTTCTCCATCTTCTCTTTTCACCTCTGCCCGTCCATCTTCCGCCCCCCTAACCCCGCCTCGACCTGTCCCGGTCGATCCGAACGAATTCGTGTGTTCCAGCTAGCGATGGGTCCAAAAACATCGCAAACGGTATCGGCACCACGTGCGCCTCGATGAGGAGGCTTGTCCCTGTGAAAGTGGACGAGCACCGTTCCGCTATGTTCATGCAAATTCCGTGCCTAAATAAGCACCGGAGACGTACAAACATTTATTCGTTTCGTCTTTCTGTTCCTCCACCAGTGCAATACTTTGTCGACTTTACTCGTGGCCTTTTGTACGCCTATGCTTACTTTGTGCTCACTGATTTTTAATTGGACTACTTCCTGGACCCTATTCAAGTCTTTTGTACGCGCGGTTCCTGATTATGAATTGTGCCAGCATTATGACAAATTTATCTCAAGATGCTCTCGAATGGCAGGTGCAATCAATCTTCCTGTTAATGAACACTGTCGTACGTATTTTTATTATAATTTCATTCTAGTCAGGATGAAGGCTTAAAGTTCATCGAAGTCTTAAATGTTATTTGAAACGACCCTGATAGTACAGGATATGTGTTATTAAAAATAGAGAAATTGTGTCCATTAAGAAAGGAAATGTATCTCACTTCAGTTTGTTGGAATTTAGGTAGAATAATTTTTATGTTGCATATAAATCCGAAGTCTACTTATTGTGACTAAACGAAATGCAACATTCAAGCAATCTGAAGAACCATTGCAGTCCTGTTAATGAACACTGTCGTACATATTTTTATTATAATTTCATTCTAGCCAGGATGAAGGCTTAAAGTTCATCGAAGTCTTAAATGTTATTTGAAACGACCCTGATAGTACAGGATATGTGTTATTAAAAATAGAGAAATTGTGTCTATTAGGAAAGGAAATGCGTTTGTATCTCGCTTCAGTTTGTTGGAATTTAGATAGAATAATTTTTATTTTGCACATAAATCCGAAGTCTACTTATTGTGCCTAAACGAAATGCAAGATTCAAGCAATCTGAAGCAGTATTTAAGTGAATTCTTTTCGAAAAAAATTTTTTTTCTTCTCTTGTAAGAAACTCATGATCCAGTAGCAACTGATAATGATTTTATTCGACGACTGAAAATACACTGTCAATTGTATCCAACAGATTAATTAACTCGAGTGGCGACTCTGAAGCACCACTAGAAATTGCTGTGGCATTATTTCAAACAAATTACAATAAATATTACAAAATTTGTATTTAATAGACTGCTACACAGTAATCGTATCTGTTTCGTATGAATAAAATGAAAATATTCTAAGACGGAAGAAAAATTTAATTCCAGATTGAAAATAGTTAAGTGCAATGGGTTAAGGTCCAACTCCAAAAATTTGTCGAAACGTTGCATTCTTACTTGAACAATATCTGTCGGAAAGATTTTCTCTCAGAATAATGGGAAAAAGTTGAAAGTACGTGATAGAAATGATTTTGACGAAGAAAACTTCGTTCGGAGCATTCGAGGTCAACTCGGAGGCCAGAGAAGAAAATGTTGGAGTTGGTCCCATCGCTAGTCGACGGGCTCAGATTCTCCGAAGTTCGACGATGTCGTTAAAACCGTTTCGGCCAGTCGCGAGAGGACACTCCCCGGCATTTTTATGATTTCCATCGTGTCCGTATAAAACGCCGGGAACAACGGCCTGTCACTATTAAACACCGGGACGCGCGCGCCGGGCCCCAGTGTTTTCGTTTTCAGACGGAAATCGTATTTAACAGTTTTCGGGAGGTGGAAGAGAGAGAGAGAGGTGAGGAGAGGGGTGAGGGGGAGGGGGATCTCGGCGCTTGTACCTCGTAAAAGCGGTTCTGGATGTTCCGTTAATTATCTGCTCGGTGTACTCGCAATCGTAAAAGCAATTATATTACTCGGGTCCAACGCGTGTTGATTCATTTTTCTCTTAATTTCTCCTCCCCCTTCGCCACACCCCCGTTTCGCCACCGGTCGGATTTTTTTTCTGTACACGCCGTTCGTGTTTTAACTCGCGAGTTTTATTGATAAGCAGGTGTCGGATTTATCGCCTAACGCGGACGATTTATGGGACAGTTTTGTTGCCTTCGGGATTATCCAGGTATTATTTAAATTTATGCGGGTTTGTAGTGTTGCTCGGGTGTTAAATAACGATAGCAACGGCTACCGATGCTCCGGGCTTTTGTTCGTCAGTTGTCGCGGCCCGGCCGTTTAGTATCGATAGTTGATAGAGATAGATATTAATTGATATATGTCCTGGCTAATGCCGTAGTAAATCTACCGGGAAACAAGCCAGCCACGTCTGCGAACGATTTCTCGTGTATTCAGAGTTCCTGCGTCGTTGAGCAATTTTTCAACTTCAAAATGTATTCAATCACAATCTGAAAAGTGGAACTCCTAACTCTACGCATACATTTCGTGATGCCAATTCTTGAAGCGATGGTTTTCAGAATCATAAATTTTATTCTCGTATCAGAAAATTCGAAGTGAATTTACTTTGATATCTTTTATTAGTTTGCCCTGTTCTAATCTAGAAATAGGCATTAGGCACATAATTAGCAAAGCCGTAAAATCAATATTTTATTAAACCCACGACCAAAACGAGTTCACGCATTCAAAAATGAAATTACCCACAGTGTTTCTTAGCGTTTTACAAAGAATGATCACAATTAAAGTAACATAGTAACCTGTACATTTTAACCCCGAGGCATCAAACGATCCAGCAACGATGAGGGTACCGAATGCGGGTCAAAATTGCTCGCAACACGAGATCACAGATCTTCTACACTTATACGTGCATATAAAACAAACCGTTTGCATTGGATTCGCTCCTAATTGCTGAAAACGTTGCACGCGAGTTAAGCGGAATTTTATTCATACAAGTTGCAATTTGGAATGATTGCGAACTCTATCATGATGGCTATAATCGTCTCACTTTACTGCGAACAGAGGTTGTTAGCAACAGCTGCAGCTGGTAGCAGTCGCTGCTCAATAAAAATTTAAATTTAGCGATTAAAAAATGGAGGACGTAGTTGTCCTCACCTTGAGTCTACCAACACTTGTTGAAGTACGTGTGCCGGAAATAAATTGTTCGAAAATGAGAGATACCAACAAACTCCTATACATTTAGACAAATGAAAAATTTAGAAAATAGTATATTAATAATAACAACTCTGAGAACAATTTCCATATCCTCTTCTCACAAGAATAAAATTCATGAATGACTCTCACCTTGCATAGGTTTAGAATTGCCACATCTTTACGAAAGTAAGAGATACATGTACCAACAAACTCCTACACATTTGTATAAATGAAAAAAATTAGAAAACAGTATATTAATAATAACAATTCTGAGAACAATTGCCATATTCTCCTCCCACGAGAATAAAATGCACGAATGACTTTCATCTTGCATAGGTTTAGAATTGTCAGAAGTTTGCAAAAGTATACCTAGCAAACTGAGATAGACCAACGTCCCTAATCGACAATAAGCGCGTTAAGGCTTCTTTAGACGCCGATCAAACAGCAGATAAAGCTTCCCAGAAAATTTTGGAAACGGTCCTCGAGGGAGCAGAGTCTCGAGGAATCGTGTGTTCACTGGTGAAAGCTGCCGCTGGTCCGATAGCGAATAGTGAAAAAAAAAAAATAAAATAGGGAGGAAGAAGGAGATCCAAAGGGCCGGGCAACTCCCTCAATATTTTGACTACCGTGTCAACGAGCCGGCGTACCCGCATTCAGCATGCTCGTCGGCCCGTAACGCCATTCATTCGGCCGCGTTAGCGTCCTCGAAGCAGATTTATCGAACGACGTGTCGCCGGTTCAACGCCGGCGCGTCCATGCGGTTAGATTTGTGGCTGTTGCGGTTTTGTCCCGCGGGATGAAAAGGGCCCTGCGCGCCAAAAGCCATGGCAATTACCGAGCACGGGCCACCGTAGCTCGACGTGCTCCCCACGACTCGATAATTTCCTCGGATTACCGTTGCTGGGAATCTGTTCGCACTGCCATCGATGCCACTTTACGGATTGTATACGACGAGCTGCCAGCCGGCTTATGAACACGCGTACGACTCAACTTCGCGATCGATCCACCGGCTTCGACCGGTTTCTTCTCTTTACTCCGCGGCTTAAGTCCTTTGCACCATTAACGGAGTTCGCGTCCCTCGAGATACCTCGGCATTTTTTTGGCAGTTTCCTAAAGCGTGCCTTGATCATGTTCCCTGAGAGAATCTTCCATTCGTCTCAAAAATTGATTTTGTCTATGGGTGAAGAGAATTTCATTGGAATTTCTAGGATTTAATAAAACTTGAAAGAACGCGTACGAAAATCGGTTTCTACTTCACTTTTCTGGGAAAAGAATGCACCGCGATCATACCTTTTACTTTAAAACACTAGGTTTATATGGAGCACTAAAAGTGAGACCTTTACATTGCTTTATAAAAGTAAAAAGAATGTGTCTATCCAAGTTTTCAGCCATTTTTTGAATAATATATGCCTGAACAGAAATAAATTAAATCAAAATTTCGTAAATTGAAAATACTAGAACCCGTCATTTTGCCAGGTAAACCTAGTGTTAAGTAGTATCATTGCTAGAGAAAGATATTTTCAATGAATCTTTTATTCACTCAATATTTCAACCTTCACTTTGTCATTCTTTTTTCTTTTTTTTTCGTCATAGTATCTGCACTGGTATAAACTGTATTAGCCCTTTGCGGTCGGAAGGCGACTCTCAGTCGCCACGGCGTTTCGCGCGACAGGTCGGATGGTGAGTGAGAGGCGCCAATCGGTGTTTATGTTAGATTACGTTAGCTCCAAGCTATAGGAACGCAGCATTGGTACTTGGAAAGGTTCCTTAGCTGTTTATATTCTTTCGTATGAAGTATTAAATGACACATCTTAACGGAGATAAGATAAAATTGGTAAAAGGTAGTAGTGGTTCAGGTAGTAGCAGACACAAACCGCTATGCTGCAAGAAAGTTAGAGGAAACAGCGTTATCCTCGCGATCAATTTGGCACACGTGGTATAATGTCACGAATGCAGAATTTTTTGCGTTTATCGCAGTTATAGTAAATATGGGGACAATAACAGCGGCCAATCTGAAGGAATATTGGTCAAAAGACCCTACAAGTAATATTCCATTTTACCCGAATACATTTTCGAGAGAGCGGTTTAGCCAAATTTTTTGGATGCTACATGCAGAGATAGTTTCAGCGCAAGGTAGCAACACCAGAACACGTTTGCAACTGATAACTGGCTACCTTGATTACATAAACTCCAGACTTTTGAACCATTTCACACCGGACAAAGAAATTTGTGTTGATGAATCTGTCGTCCAATTCAAGGGACGGGATTCATTTATTACATACAACCCAAAAAAACCGACTAAATGGGGCATCCGAATATATACACTGGCAGATTCTGGTACGGGATATATTTGCGGAATTCTACCGTATTATAGCAGCCTTACAACACAAAAATTGATAAGACCGGACCTTCCAGTATCAACAAGAATTCCGTTGCATTTATACACAATGATCATTTAATTTGTAAGATCATTTTATTTGTACCTGTAAGGCGCCCGTCACCTTCGCGAAAATCGCTCCGACCTGCCACCTCGCTCGGCCGAAAAAGCCGCCGACCGCAAAGGGTTAGTTTTACATTGATTGTGGCACAATCTCTGTTATCACAATTTAATTTTTTTTACCTTATGTCCTCGTAAACGTACACGATTATACAGTCATTTAGTTAAAAGATTAAGACAAACGCAATATACTTTTATATTAAAATATATTCTAAAGCTTTCAGTAACATAGCCATTTATAACAAGAGAGTTATTATACTCGTACATAATCAATGAAGTACAACATAACTTAAAATACAGATACCTTTAATAAATCCTCCTGATAAGAGGCATAAAAAGTAGGAACGTTAGTACGTGACAACAGACTTGATTCGTGTAAACACAATTCTGTTCGAACTTTCTAACCCATGGTAAATGGTCAACGTCTTATCTTATCAGCGTGCTCCAAAATATTTGTCACCGACACAAGGATCCAAGGAGAAACGATCGAAAGATTTGCTCTGGGAACGAGATCGCCGCGATAAAATCAGGATCGACCGTCGAGCCGACGTGTACGCCGGTCTCGCCGATCGAAAGCGGTAATTATCGATTCGTTCGCGTTCGGTGATCCTTTACGGGAATTCATTAAGCCTCTTTGTTCGCGACGGGGTTCACGGACAGCGGATTCTGAAAGATGGTTCACGGGCAAGCATAAACCCATAGGACGCGTGGGGAGGTCCGAGCGCGAAGGTCGAGCGATTTTCTGTAATTAAATATGCCGGGCCCCGCGAGTGGGCGGTAGGCGGTGGGCAGTCGATTTATCGCGAAAACCGCGAGGACGCGATATTAAATTTCAGATAGGGTCTGGTAGTCCCCTGAACACCCGGCGGATTGCATTTCAAGTCCCACCGCGATTCTGTATCGACGCTCTTGTTTTCAGCCTGGTACCCTCCCGTAAATCTCCATCGATCCACCCTGATCTTAACGTCGGGGACAGAGAACAATTTCCTATCGTGCTTCGTTCACGGATGAATTTTCTTGCGCCACTTTGAGGGGCTGCTTTTATTACAAGAATATTCACAGACAGGTTTTTCGACGTGTAATATTTTATGAAGACGGTGTTCCAGTCTTGTGAAAGATTTTTATTTACCCTTTCCACTCGAAGCTATTTTAACTCCAAAAGGAAACGTTTCTTCCGACCTACAGTATTTCCCTTCTATATATTTGTTTTCATGTTATTCGTATGACAATGGTTCAATTTACTCGTACAATACTGAAATGTTTGGTAATTTATTAAATACAAACAAATTTAGCGATGCACAAAATATTTTCGATAATGATAAAACAATTTGATAATTATTTACATTAGGGGCTTCGTCACCGATTTTGATGACCTTGAAATATGTTGTCAAGGTCATCATTCTGAACAACTTTTTCCTATACATGTTACCGCCGCTCAGCTTTAGTTTCCGAGATATTCGCAAAAAAGTTTCAACATCTCAAAAAGTGATCGGAGTAGGTGTGTGTAGGACTGTGTAAAATAGTATTTCAAATAGTTGACAGTAACTTATATTTTTATGATATTTTGTTGCCTGTAATGTTATTACGATATTGTAGTCTGTTTATCAATTTATTCGTAATTAAACTACAAATAATACTTTGCTAACTATTATAGCTTCTCATGTTAAAAATTATAATTTATAATATTAAGTACTTGCTCAACTTATTTTCATTGTAAGGAAATATTTGAAATACAAAATAAAAATATTTCATTTTATCTATCTGGTTATCAAAATAAATATATTTGATTTAAAGTAGTATCTTATTTGAACCACATTAAATTATACTATATACCAAATCATTAATGATCGTTAATATACGTTGCAAAATATGATAGAAAACCTAGTATCCAATGTACCACATACGAATACTAATCCTACATTATAAAATACTAATGTAAAGTGTACTTACTTCTGAATCTTCTGTACCTCCGTCGCATCCACAGCACACAATTATTGACTCACGGGAATAGGTCCACATACCCAGATAGCACAGAGACGTCTTAAAGACGTCTTTAAGACGTCTGTCAAAGACGTTCAGACGTCTATTAGACGTCTGAATGTCCTACGAACGGCTTCCGAACGGCTTCTGAACGTCTCTGGAACGTCTTTGTGAAAAAACTGTACGTCTTAAAGACGTCTTTAAGACGTCCGTTAGACGTCTTTAAGACGTCTCGAACAGACGTATTCAAGACGTCCCGAAACAGACCCCTAGTACCACAAAAATATTAGATAGATATGTTTGTCAAATATTGGAAAAATATTTTTTAAGCCACATTTTTTCTTGTGAGAAAAATATTGAATTTGAATATTGTATACATGTACAAGAAATATAAATTGAATGTTTGATATAACAAAAAAATTAAATAAATGAAAAAAATAAATAAATGAAAAAAAAAAGAATGTTTTTCAGCATATCCGCGCACATTAACATTTTACGCTTTATTTATTTATTTATTTATTTATAAATAAAAATAATAAATTAAAAGAATGTTTTTCAGCATATCCGCGAACATTAACATTTTATGCCTTATTTATTTATTTATTTAATTTATTTATTTAATTTATTTATAAATAAAAAAAATAAATTAAAAGAATGTTTTTCAGCATATCCGCGAACATTAACATTTTATGCCTTATTTATTTATTTATTTAATTTATTTATTTAATTTATTTATAAATAAAAAAAATAAATTAAAAGAATGTTTTTCAGCATATCCGCGAACATTAACATTTTATGCTTTATTTATTTATTTAACTTATTTATTTATTTATCTATTTATTTTGATATATTATTTTGGATTTTGGATTTGTGATATATAATGTATAGTTTTATTATTAAACAATATTTATTGCTAAATTCTATTGCGAATATATATGTAATATATTATAATATTACTAAATTAACAATTTAGTTATTTAACTTTCCTAAATAAATAAACGTCTATTCGAAGGATGGAAAACTGCGTTATATTGTGTTGCGTGTGTACAGTTTGTAAAGCTTTTTTCTAGCAGTTTAGAATGACTGAAATGTCAAGAAATGAAACGTCTTAAAGACGACTCGTAAAAGACGTCTTAAAGACGTCTGAAATGAGACGTAAAAACGACGTCTTTTACGAGACGTCTTTAAGACGTCTTAAAGACGTCTTTTCAGGACGTAAGACGTTCAGACCAAAAATGGACGTAAAACAGACGTCTTTAAGCCGTCCAGTGCTATCTGGGTAATTGAACAACAATCACTAAACAACACACGGAACACACACACACACAACACATTTTATAAAATCGTGACAACGAACGTTAAGATGTCACTCCGACCACGAACAAAATAATACTGCGATTTTAACAACGATCCCTTCCACGGAGGTGGTACGGTCAGGTTATCCTAGGCAGGTTAAACGCTGAAGGTCTATAAAAACTAGATACAGAACCAAGGTAAACAAATTATGGCGGGGCGCCGGCCCTATTTCCCGGAATTCGCTGTTTTCGTATCACACGTCCGTGGGAGGGGAAGGTTAAAATCGCAGTATTATTTTATTCGTGGTCGGAGTGACATCTTCTCGTCTGCTGTCACGATTTCGTTGTGTGTGTTGTTTATAGTGATTGTTGTTCAATTATTCGGACCTATTCTCGTGAGTGAATAATTGTGTGCTGTGGATCCGACGGAGGTACAGAAGATTCAGTAGTAAGTACACTTTACATTAGTATTTTATAATGTAGTTTGTAGAACATTAGTATTATATTTTATTATTCGTATGTAGAATATTGAATGCAAGGTTTTCTTTCATATTTTGCAACTTCAATGTCCCTTTAACACTAGATTTACAGAACACTAAAACTGACTACTTAACATTATTTGGTAATTATTTACATTAGGGGCTTCCTCACCAATTTTGATGACCTTGAAATATGTTGTCAAGGTCATCATTCTGAACAACTTTTTCCTATACATGTTACTGTTTCTCAGCTGTAGTTTCCGAGATATTCGCAAAAGAGTTTCAACATCTCAAATAGTGATCGCAGTAGGTGTGGGTTAGATTTGAAATTGTGGCCGCCGATAAGGCGGCCACGGTCGCAACTTACAACGACTTCAATCTAATGTAAATAATTACCAACAATTTTTAGTGACGACTTACAGTCACCGTTCAATGGAAAAATTGTTGAGTAACTATTTCATGAAGGTGCAGCTCGAGTCTTGTAGAAAATAGAATAGATTAAATGGTTTGGCAACTGTTTCACGAAGATGGACTCTTGAGATTGCTCTCCACTGCATATAATTTAAAGATTTGTCTGACATTACGTTGAGAATTGTGTCAGTTAGGAGTGACAACTTACTTTTTCAGAAACCTGTATTTAACACTGGAACTACCGAACCAGTGAAAATAATTGGTGGATGATTTCTTCTTTCGCGATTAGTGAAACTATGAAAACATTCTCACGAGGAATTTTTTTAATATATCTATGGAGTACATGTTACCATAAAAATCGTATGAAACCTTAACAAATTCAATCTTGTTGTTATCGCAAAGGGATAAGTCGTTAATAAAGTGTAACGTTAATAAAGTTCACAGAAAGATAAAAATCGGGGTGTCTGTGGAACAACTCACTCGAAATGATATTCTCAGCCGCGGTGAGTATAATAATTTTTCTTCTCTAGGAGGATGATGTATCCTGCAATTTTTGCGTGACCAACGCGATCATCGTCGAGACAGTGTCAGTTGCGCCGTGGATGGGCCTCGTTATCGCCGGGAAAATATTCATGACGATGCAGCGTGGTTGCACGGAGGGTCGCTAGGAAGCCGCTACAGGGTGCATTTTGTACCGAGAAGAAACAATGGGGGAGCGAAATGATAGCGGAGAGAGGCTGATCGGTTGAAAGCGAAGGAGCACACCGTGGGGCCCCCCTTCGGTACCGGAGGAACGTTCAATCGTGCGGAACGATATTCGCCGTGTGGTTCCGTGTTATGTACCGGCGCGGCAGTTTATAGTTGTCATCCATTAAGCGTATTTAGACGCAGGGGTTTCTCGTCACCGGCAGGACGGGTCATTGCTTCCTGTCGTCAGGAAAGCGGGCCGCTCGCTACACTGTCCTCGGCGCTCGTGAATCTCGTTGGATCGATCAAAATAGTCGCCGCTTATAAATCACATCGTTTGCCCGCTGCAAAAGGTCCTGCGACCGTGAACCGAAAGCTGCCACGGTGAAATCGGAAACCGTTGTCGGGTGTTTCTTTTATTTTCAAGCACGCTCGAGAAGATCTGCGTCCTGAATATTGTGAGCTGGAAGATTTTGGAAAATTACTGGAGATACAAGACTTTCCTACAGTGTCAGACTACGAACTCGACGCCTTTACAATGCTTAGATGAAATCTACCACGAGTGTGCAGAACGATCAAAGGGGATGAATTGCAATCCCGTTCGGATTCATCGGCTTGCACCCTCGTCGACCATAAATATCCGCTGATTAGGGGCGCAATACACGCCGGTGAAGCGAGTAGTTACGCGTATCGAAACGATCGAATCCCCGGTTACCCAAACAGTGTTCTCACGAGCGCGAGCAGTCCGCCGATTCGATGCAAGACGCGCGCCGATTCGACGCGCTTCGAGAGCGCATCGCGCGTCTCTCGCCACTAGACTCTCATTAGCGGTATTCAACAATTATTCACAGAGGCGACCTCGGAGGACGGCTGCGCGCCGCGGGCCGATCCACTGCACGGAAAACCGTCCCGTGACAAATCGAACAGATGTCAGGGGGGCCCTAGTTAGGCCCCGGGCCACTTTGTCACCGACACTCCACTGTCACGATCGATGTTAATCATCGCTGATCATTGTTGATTCGTCATCTGAACGCGGGGAATCGATACCCTGCGAGTCATTCCGCGTCGAGTGCCACTTCGTTCCGCGCCGGGAAAATGGCACCCGCCCGTTCGACTCGCTTTGTAACAATACATTTTTCCTGTTCTTCGTTGTGTTGGATCTTCATCCCTCTTGTGCGAATTTTTGAGAATATTTTTTAAAGAAAATTAAGGAAGATTCTGGTTTATCCTTGTGTTGGGTCTTCATTCGTCTTGTGCGAATTTTTAAGAATATTTTCTAAAGAAAATTAAGGAAGTTTCTGGTTTACTCTTGTGTTTACGTTGTGTTGGATCTTCATCCGTCTTGTGAGAATTTTTAAGCATACTTTTCCAAAAAAAAAATTAAGGAAGTTTTTGGTGTACTCTAGTGTTTATGTTGTGTTGGATCATCATTCGCCTTGTGCGAATTTTTAAAAATATTTTTTAAAGAAAATTAAGAACGTTTCTGGTTTACTCTTGTGTTTACGTTGTGTTGGATCTTCAATTCTCTTGTGCGAATTTTTAAAAATATTTTTCAAAGAAAATTAAGGAAGTTTCTGGTTTACTCTTGTGTTTACGTTGTGTTGGATCTTCATCCGTCTTGTGCGAATTTTTAAGCATATTTTTTTAAAGAAAATTAAGGAAGCTTCTGGATTACTGGATTCCTGAATCGTTTAAATTGGTCTGTCTCAATAAAAATCCGCAATTCAGTAAAAATTTTAGTGATTTAATTGTTTGAACTGCCTTAGGAGTAAATACTAGTTGAATTGAGAAGAAATGATACAATTACCGCTTCTATTATGTTGTATATTAATTTACAAGCACAGATATTGAAATCACAATTAGTAGATATTTGACTTTAGATGCTTCTGGAGGAACAAATGTTTCTTCATGTCGGTACTGAACTATCGAAAAGAAAAGAAATCGGCTGGCAAACATCTCGAGTGAAGCAAGATCCGTAGAAAACGCGGAGCGTATTCCTAAGCGTTCGCCAGCCGGGCAAGAAATAATCCCGGTAATCGCAATTAATTTAATCCACATCGCGAGGGGCGCGAGGTCCCGAATCAATCACGGTTTAATCGGTATCCATCATCGCGGTTAAGAGAAACAAAATCCCCGGCAGGGCTCCGAGTCTTATGTGGCCGAAAGCCGGGGTGTCTGCGGGATATCGGTAAAAGGATTCAGCGAGTCCACGGAATCCTGCGCACGGTTTCAGCGAGAGGATTCGATCCAACCGTGCCGTAGATCATTGAAACGTATATCCCACGGATCGCGCGCGCGGGGTGTATAGTACCTGTGCCCACCTTCTCTCCTGGGCTTCTTCGGCGTGCCCGTTGGAAGGACACAAAGTAGATTCGAGATACCGGCACACGGTGCACTCCCAGTTCCCGTGGGGTCGTACCGGTCGTATATGGCCGCCGGTTGACTTCCAGTTGCTTTCGAGATCGAAGATTCGCCTACGCCCTTTCCCGCGGAAGGATCCTCGCCGAAGGACACGCGTACGTTCGAGATCCTGTTTCCAGCGGATCACTCGAAATAATTCGTCGTTGTCCACCGTGAAATCGATACCAAGCCGATGCACGACGCCCGCTAACGTTAGGCTACCCTTTTCTTCGTCCTTTTTCCCCCTCCCCCGGGTGACAGAAGAATTATTCCTCGGGGGTGCAACGGTGACCGATAACTCTGCCGATCGCGCACTCTCCCCGGCTGATAGCGATGCTCGCGCTGCTGGGAACGCGCACCCAGCATTACTATACCAACCATTACTATCGCCGTCCTCTTGCTCCTTTTAGAATGCCCGCTGACACGAGCCGATTGAAACCGGAGCTCTGCTATCGAGGTAATTGCGCGATCAGGTAGCCATTTTCAAATTTACCACTGTCTTTATCACCTGTTGGAACGACACTGCTCTTCCAAAATGGTACTGCTTTGGAAAATCTTCTGAGAGGCTGCTGTCTCTCCAAACAGCTTTGTACTTGAGCTTTGCGTGGTCTTATTATCGCAATCAATCATTACACAGATCACAATACACAGTACATAAAAAGTGTCTTTCACTATACTGACTTTGAGACTTTATATAAAAATTAATTGTAAATTTCATTTTGAAAACAACAGAGACAAGTTTCGCTTTGTTACTGTAGTAGATGTATTTAAAACGTTTTACCATTTCTTGATAAATTGCCAATGATATAAAAGAGAAGACACTGTCTTAACACGTTACTGCCATGTCACCCATATGCGGGTGACGGAATTATTTGTCCAGGTTTTGAAATGAATTTTCACGTTAATATATTCATCGTAGCAAATTTGATTAGGACCTGTAAAATGCAAGAAAGTTGGAGAACTACTCAACATCGTACATTTAATTTTTTCAATTTCTATTTCATTAACCCCTTGCACTACCATTTATTTTGTGATTATAACGATTAGAAATTCTTCATCGTTCAGGATTTCATAGAAAAGAAAAGACAGTTTGTATCTATTGTACGACTATGTTTTCTCCAAAGGATATGTATCAACTACAACGAAATAGAATTCTATGTCGCTTTAAAAGAAATGAATAACATATATATTTATTAGACTCTGTTCAAAATCTTCATCACGAGTCTGACTCGATATTGTAGGGCCAGGGGGTAAATAACTTACTTCGATTTTATGGAATTTTTGAGGATTCTAGTTTGGCAGTCAAAGTGTTAACCAGTCCAATGTTTTCTCTCACATTGAATGAACATCAAGAAATAAATTGTACACCTTATAGGACAAACTTGAACAGACTAAGCATCTGCTAAAAAGTCGCAACCAAGGACGCACCCTTCGCTAAGTCACCCAGCGAGCAGATTACTGGTTTAGCAGATTAAACAAATTTCTAAGCCGCCCCCGAAGAAAAGCAAATCTCGAAGCGGCACCGAGAGAGCAACTGCACAACACAGGGAAGATTTTCCACGAAAGAAGATCGGTAGTTCGCAACGAATCTCTAAGCCACCGGCGCGCCGCCCCTCGCTCACAGTCGGTAAGCCAAAGTATCCGTTACGCGGCGATTTGCGAGGACGTTTCGCACAGAGAACGCTGTCAACTGACAGCGCGATCAAAAAGACGCTTTAACGAGTCCTAATAGGATTCGTACTGGCACGGGATTCCTTTAAGAACGCGGAGGGGATCCCGGGCGGAAGCGTCGTTAGTCGAGATCGAGCACCGGGCATTTTTCGAGACTGGACTCGTGACCCGGTGGAAAAGGGTCCTTTCGCGCAGGGCCTTCGCAACGGTATGTGTCCTGCGTGAATGGTCACTCGAGAGCCGGGCTGTTCGGTGACTAAACGATGTTTGCCCACAATATGATAAACGCGTTCCGAGGATGTTGCCCCGGCCATCCTTTTCTCGGAAAACGGACCATTACCGCAGGACCATTTTTCATCCCGAGCCACTTGCCACTTTTGTTTCTGCCTGGTCCCATCTTTTTGTATAATGATCTGCACTCATATTTCAATTAGTTCACAGTAATTATTACTTTACAATTTTGAACCGATTTTTATTGCCACAATTTTTATTTCAGCAGACATGCAAAGAGGAACACTGACCTTTTATAGCTCTTCGGTTTTGGACGTTGGTTGTTCAATCATTAAATATAAAAATTTTATACAGACAAGATAGTTAATAATAGAGATTTTTTCTTATTATATATTAGAAGTATTATGGGTATACATATACTAAGTATTCTATATTAGAGTTCTCTTTTATCCTTTCAATTATTAAATGCAACGAGCCTCCCCTTTATCACTTTGACTGCCAAACTCAAATATTCCCTAAAATCAAAGTGAGTTAATTAACCCCTTGCACTACTATATATTTTTTGATTATAATGATTAGAAATTCTTCGTCGTTCAGAATTTCATAGAAAAAAAAAGATAATTTATATTTATTGTATGCCTATGTATTCTTCAAAGGACATATATCGACTAAAACAAAATAGAATTTTATTTCAGTTTAAAGGAAATTAATAACGTTCACATTTATTGGAGTCTATTCAGAATCTTCATCACGAGTCTGGCTCGTTATTGTAGGGCAAGGGGTTAATTAAAAATTGAAAAAATTAAATGTATGATGTTGAGTGGCCCTCCAACTTTCTTGCATTGTACAGATCCTAATAAAACTTGGTACAATGAATATATTAATGTAAAAATTCACTTTAATACCTGGACATGGCAGTCAACGTATTATGAAATATTAAAACAATTATTTGAAGAAAGCTATAGATTCTCTGAATACTATGTATGCTATGTACTATAAGTATCAAAGTGTATAAAACTAACCCCTTGCAACTATACCCTATCGAGTCAGACCCGCGATAAATTAAAATACCAGATTGTGGGCACATTAGTGACAGTCACATTAATGAACGCATTCAGGGTTCAGAATTTGAATTTTCACAGAGGATTAGCGGATTTAAAAATCGTTGGGGGATCGCCCGGAGCGTCAAAGCAAACAATCGACACCCGAGTCTCGATCTCTTGTAATTCCGCCATCAATCTTCGCGGGGGGATTACAGTCCGTTGAAATTCAGGCTATCCGCGGAACTGAATTATGACGTTCGATCGTGGGTCGAGCGGGGATCGCTTAGGTATTCGCGAGGTTTCAGGAACGCGGGGACGATTAATTGAATTCCGCGAGCCGATCCGCCGGCAGCGCTGAAAACTGGCACTCAATCTCATTAATCGAAAGCGCGGCGGAATGTCGTAAGAGCCGGCGGTGCAAGCGGCGCGAACGGTGTTTCTCAGTGCGAATCGTCCTCTTCGTCGTCGTCGTCGTCTTCGGCCGCGTATATGCGAAACGCCGCCGACGCCGCCGCGACGTCCGTTCGTCGTCACTGGTAATCGATTACCACGGCCGGATTATTAAGCGTCCAGCTACCCACGAGCGAAGAAAACGCATCGCACTCGCGAGGAGGTCAAAGGGACACGGGACGAGACGCGACTTCTCGCTGCGAAAACTCTGCGAAAGATCTCACGGCCTGAACCAGGCACCGTCCGTGTTGCAGTTCAAGTTTCCAGCCAGACGAATCCGCTCGGCTATCTAGACATCTTCGTGGAAAATTTAAAATTAAATTTTTTCATTTTCTTTCTGCTAGAAACACCAGCCACTTGCCATTTCTCTCTTTCTCTCGTTATTTTATTCAATCGAAATTTATTCGGGGTGAACGGTACACTTTGACAAGCTGAAATGTCTCTGGACACAGTCTGACCCACAGTTATAAACATTCTACCTAAATTCTAAATTTTTAGTAATTATTGCTAGGTCTAATAAATCTACGTTGATCGTAAAGAAGTAGGTTTAAAAATGTTAATCGAAAAATTGACGGGCGTTTGAATGGAAGTTGTGAGGTCAGTTTTTCATGGCAGAAAATATGTTTTCCGTGCCTTGTATACACTGCATTCATATTTGTTATGAATGCATAAAATCCAAGTTCCTAAACAGAACATAAGTACATTTAGAATTTTGTTCTTAAAAGGAGACTATTCACGGAGAACAAACAAAACACGCTGCCCACATAAAACATTATACAAAAATGGTATTAATCAATGTATTTAGACATTTCATTTAATTGGTACAATGTCACCTGCAGTCATTATAACTAAATATTTAAATTGCAAAAGAACCTGTACTAAACAGTGTATACATTTTCTGGTCACACTCTGTATGTACAAGCATTCCAATTGGAAATGTTCAAACACTCATTTTCACTTTTTCCACAAAAATTCCAACGACCCCTTTCCTAGTCAAAAATCAACCAGCCCTGTATGCACAATCCTCATTAACACTGTTCCCATTCCACTGCAAAAAATGTCCAGTTTCAACCCTGCATAATCCTGCACCGTGCGGTCCAGCTGAGACTGTGACAATGCCCTGAATGTTTCATTAGCAAAATTACAATGGGGAAGAAAAGTTCGCGTTGACAACTGCAACGACCCGGCCACTCGAGGATCGTTGGAACAAGCCGTTTGACACCGTACGAGAGATAGAGAGAGAGAAAGAGAGAGAGAAAGAGAGAGGGAGAAAGAGAGAGAAAGAGAGAGAGGAAGAGAGAGGGAGAACGAGAGAGAGAGAGGTGACCGTTCACTGTGGAGAGGACGATAAATCTTGTTTCCTTCCGTGTCGATGGGCAGACACCTTCGTGCACTCGAAAGAATGAGTTCATATCTTCGGGGGCAGAATCGAGTTCATATTAGCCCCATCTGCCTCCTCGGCGGAGGGTTTCTGCACGAACGAGCTTGCACACAAGGACGACACGGCGACAGACAAAAACGAGGAGGACCAGCGGGATCGACGGACGGCGCAATAGTAAATACATCCGGATTACGTTCGGCCAATTGATCACGAATCTGACGACGCTTGCCGCGCCTCTCTTGTTTGCTACACATCGACGGACACACCGTCGAGCTTGCAGGACTTTTTCACGTCCTGCCGAAAGTCGGAGAAATTATTTATGACCGCGGGAAAACATGGAAGTCGGTATTAACTCTAAAACAACCGAGCACTAAACGCGACTGACATACATTGCCTTATAATAACAACAAAGTTGCAATTGTTTAGATTTGGTACCAGTTTTGTTAAAATATCTACTTTGATAGAGAAGTCTATTAAAAAATTTTCTCACGGAAACGTATTTATAATTTCAATATTTCTAAAAGAAAAAAATGAGAAGCAAGTCATTATGACTCGTCCGGTAGTTCTAGTTTTAAAATATGTTAACGCTAAACCTACCATTAACAGCGTTAACACATTGTTCACCGGCAATTTACACTTCAGTTATCTCGTGTCTATTATTTCGGTATTGCATGTGGATGTGAAACAATTTAAATACACTGCAATAAACATTATTTATCCTTTATATAACTTTTCGTATTCTTTTTTGGTACCATATTGTCCCAACAACGTTTCGGCATGGAAACGCGAGTTAACTCGTGCCCGGTCAACAATGTGTTAACAGTATCCGATAAATATTGCCTTATGAAAATGGCAACCCTAGATTTTGTTGAGATTGTCTGTAATTTTCAGTATGATAAATGCTTGGACAAGAAAATTTATTGCACTGCTTTCCATAAATGAATCTTTATAGTTTCAATAATTGTAAAATATGAAACCAGTCATTTTGAAAATATTTTTGGATGAACAGAACTATGCAGGACGACTCAGAAAAAAGGGGTGACTTCTGGGGTAATTCTAGACACCATTTTCCTTAAATGGATGGAGCCGATTTAGGCCTTTTTTCATCAAAATCTTTGCTTCTTGTATTCATTATCTTTTTCGTTAAAATATACAACACGGTGAACGCACAGCTAAATAGACTCCGGATTTTATGAACTCGAGACAAAAATGAATGAAAGAAACACTAAACAGAGGACACATCAGAAGAAAGGACTATTATATTATTTTCAAGGTATTAAAATTCTTGCAAGAAGAAACACATTTTCATCCGACCTTGCTGCATCTCATTGATGCAAACTGGGAGTTTTATGTATTTATGACAAAGACAAATGATGCACACAGAAATCAGCTGAACCACCAGGAAGAGTACTACCACGTTATTCCCGACTTACTAAAATTATTCAACGAAGGAATACATATTTATTTGAACCCTGCTGTTTCCCATCGCTGCAAACAATTTTAATTTTGCATAAATATCCGCAGTCTGATCGCAATCGTACATCAATCGACGATATTAATTGACTCCAGTATCGGACAGACTGAAACAAAGAACGGAGAATTTCGAAAAAAAAAAAATGACGAAGCAATAGCTGGGCAGAAAAAGCGAGAGAAGAAGCGCATAAATAAACGCGGGAGGTGAGATGAAACACCGTGATCGGCGAGTTAATGCAGCAATTAAACTAAATCCGGCGAGCTCGAAGAGAGAAATGAAAAACACGTTTAACAAAAAAAAAAAAAAAAAAAAAAACAGAAAACGAATGATCGATGCGACGATATCAATTCGGTTTCTCGACCCGCATTTTTTGCCGCGAATAAAACGAGGACGGCGCGCCGCAATACGAAATTAGCGATGTAGAAACATTAGTGTTTATTTAGAGGAGGTTACTCAACCCGATTTTTTTTATCGGCCGCCGGGACATAAATTTACATGAACCTTTAATAGAATAAATTTCGCCGGCGCTGGAACAAGGTCCCGATCGCCTTTACGATCCATTACGAGCCGGACGACGGTATCGATCGATGACGACCGGCCGAGAAGGATCGGAGGATCGAGCGTTAGAGTGACGCAATTCTTACGATTCCCGATTCCAAGGTGTGCGTACCGTGCCGGCCGGGTCAACCGACACCATCATCGTCGGCTATCTGGCTCGTAAAAAACCAGCGAAAGAGAGGGAGAGAAAGAAAGAATGAAAAGAGAAAAAAGAACCGTAGGATCGGTTCGAACGTAGCGGACTTTCCCAGATTTGTAGCCGCTTCTTCTCCGGGCATTATCTCGATAAAATGAAATCGGTCGTTAAACGAGGAAGCGAGAGAGGAGCCGAGAGAGAGAGAGAGAGAGATGAGACGCGCCACCACAGAGAGCACCGGGGCTCCAGGAGGATTCATAGGGTCACTGGGTGGGGGACTCGAAATCAAACGAAACGAAACGAAAAGCAAGGTGGTGGCCTGGCGGGAGGGGGGGACGGGGGCGAGAGAAGGATCGGGAGCAGGAGGAGAAGAAGCGTTTTACGTTCGAAACCAGTTTCTATGGTTTAATTTTTACGGGTGGACATCTTCTTTAATTTATGGCGCCGTCCAACCCCGTCCTTCCTGCCCTCCTACTCTGCTCTGCCGGACGCCTTTCGACATTTTATTGGGTCGACCAGTTTCTCTAACTCGTCGGAATCCGCTCGGAAACGTCGCTCCGGCTCTGGGAATCAGACGCGATCCAATCGACGCAGATCACCTCTACCCCCTCCTTCCCTCCTTCGAAATCTCATCATCCCTCACTCTACTATAGCTTTGTCTAATTACTCGTGATTTCGCAAGGTCGAATCACGGTTCCCAGCGTCCGTTTGTGGAAGCGACAAGATCGACGGTTCCGCGCCTCCGACTCGGTTTCCCCGCGCCGCGTGTTTATCGGATCTGTACGTTAATTGAACCAGCGAGCGGGTAATAGCTATCATTACCAGCGCTTACGTCTTCCAGGCCAGCAACTAAATTATATGGGCGAGCCCCGGTACGCCTGGACGATGCGCCACGGACTTTGGCGTGCGCGCGCAACACTGTTGTCGGGCCCAGGATTTATTTGTTCCGCGGGACTCGGGCCCGACATGCTCGGGAAAATTCGGAGAAAATATATTTTGCCTGACGAGGTTAGGATACATTGATAGGCTTGATTGGAGAATGAGCGAAGATCGAGTTGACTGTGAGATACAGCTTCTACTCGATACATGTCCACAACACGGGTCTAGCCTGGGACATGTATCGGCCAGGAGATATTATCAGCGACAGGGACACCTCTCGGGGTATACCCCGCGGCAGTGGGGACAGTTCTGGGACCTTTATTGGTCAGACATTCGGGATATATACAGGGTGGGGCAATAACTGTGTCCATTTTGAATATTGCCGTTATTTGTAATAATATGAAAAAATGTTATATACAAAACTTACACAGTATAGAGGGGGGCATATTGTGACACAAACATTTTCTGTGTGGGTGAAGGCATACAGGAGATTCCAAGGACATCTCTACTTTTTTTATGGAATGCTATGTCTTCTTTTATCGCTATGTGAAATAACGGATAATTGCAGCATGGTGTTAGAATAATTTCAGAAACGATAAGACATGCACGTCATGTAGCTATATGAAGATTGCTACTTTGCATTGATGCAAACGGTCACCACTTCGACCATCTTCTGTGATGTAAGAAAGTTTATTTTACTACCACATTTGACCTTGCATGACCTTTGATGATAGCTCGTTGAAGTCGTCTCAACACTCACTATTGCATCGTGTTAAAAAAAAATAGGGATGACCTTGAAACCCACCCACGCAGAAAATGTTTCTGTCACACTATGCCCCCCTCTATACCGTAACTTCTGTATGAAACATTTTTTCATATTACTACAAATAACGGCAATATTCAAAGTGGATATAGTTATTGCTCCACCCTGTACAGAGTAAACAATGAATTATCAATTACAGTCTTTTTAATTACGCACTGATTTTAGGATAGCTGTAAATACCCTTTAGACATTAATGCTAGTGGTTGTTATTAGGTTTACGCAAAAGTTCTAGTCTCTCCTTCAATTTTCTTTCATCTATACACGACACACTAGGTATGTTACCAGTCGCTAATTAAGTTAGATGATTAGACAGAACGATAGTGAACAAACTATTGCCAAGGCGATTGAGTAATCAAATGAAGATTGTAATTATAAGCATAATGATGAAAAATTTCAAAAAATCCGGGAACATTAAACACGATAGAATTTAGTACGATTTTTATGCATTCTGGATCTACAAAGGCTGTTCCCACTAAAAACAAAATTCCATGCGATCCCACTTTCTTAAAACTTGCCCCAAGAAATTGAAAATTGCATAAACATCCGCAGTCATTATGCACGAATTATTGAAGAAGATTAGAACTTCTGCATACACCTGACAGTTTCAGAAATATATGTGGTACTTCATGCTTAACTGTGTTATGAATACGACTGTAAGTAAAAAAGGCTCTAAACTCGTTGATCCTGTAGTCCAATAATTGATTACGTAACCTACGATTCCGGATGTATTCTGAAAAGACACGTGTACACAGAATCGTGTACTCGCGAATTGAGTACAAGTGTTCTTAATACCCGTCTGATTATGCATTCTATTCTCCGCGTACACGGATATAGTGATCCGTGTATATTTTTGTACTGTCTCGTAACGCGGTACTCGCAAGGAATGCGACAGGAATTCGCGAAGAAACCGTCCGATTGGTCCGACGCACACAGTCGAGTCGCACGCCTCTCGCTATTCGCCGAGAAGATCACCACTACTGTTTCAGCTGTATCGCATCGCGTGACGGTGAACTTCGCTCTCCTCGTCCCCCTACCGTCGCGAGTATCGCGTTATAGACTCGGACTGTTGCGTTTTTGTTTTTCGATCGGACTTGTGTCGATTATTGATGTTAGAAGCGAGACGCCAGAGAGACAGGAATAAATTCACGCTCAACTGTCCGACGCTACATGACCTTGTATCGCAATAACGTAAACACACGAGTATCGCTGAAATTAAAATACACAGGTCACTTCCAGTAACCGGGAATTCGACACACGAACTGTTTACAAAAAGAATTCCAGTTACGAATTTAGAATCGCCATAAGTAGGGTTGACATAAAATCGAACACACTTCGGGATTAATAAAAGAAGGCTGTTAACACTAAACGCACCACCACCGGTTAAATGACCGTCTAGAGTTTTTGACAATTTTTGAAATTATAAAGATGCTTTCATGATTCAATAAATATCTTTAGTAGAGCACTAAGTAAACTAAATCTTCTCATTTTCATAAGACAACACGTGACTGTTACATTTACAGCTTGGTACGTTTAGTGTTAACCCCTTGCACTACTATTTATTTTGTGAATATAATAATTAGAAATTCCTGATCATTCAGAATTTCATAGAAAAGAAAAGATAGTTTATAGTACAATAGTATACCTATGTTTTCACCGAGGGATATACATCAATTACAGGAAAATAGAATTTTATTTTAGTTCAAAGGAAATTAATAACACAAACGTTTATCAGACTCTGTTCATAATCACGAGTCTGACTCGATATTGTATTGTTAAACATTCGTCACAAACAGAGCAGTAAACCATATTAACGACAGATAAACAGAGGTTGTTCCCATGGCCGGGGGTCATCGGGAGAATTCGAGATTCCCGAGGGAAGATGAGCAGCGATCGGCTCGCAACGGGAGCTTCGCCGGTACAGAATCTATCTGGAGATACACGAGGAACGGTGGATAGCGTGGAGTGGAGGATCGAAGAGTGTGCGAGAGTGGGGGACGAATGGGTGGCACTTATCCGGCCAGGGTTCTGGGACCGAGTGTCGCGGGATTGGTCGAGTACTCGGGCCCGATCGGGACCGATTGGCTGCGGGGAAGGGAGGCGTGCACCGATGGGAAGTACCTGGTGGCTCCCTGCCACACGACGGAAAATCGGATCCCGTCGGTAAGCCGTGGCTCTCCTTAGGCGCCTTCGATGCAGTCGAACAGGTCGCAGCGATCGCGAAGCGCCAGTCCTCTCCCGTCCATCGACGTGGCCGCACCGTGACTCGTGGATGTTCGACAGAGACAGACAGACAGAGATAAATAGACAGTTTGGTCGGTCAGTTGAAGGCTGAGGAAAATTTGAGGAGAGAAACAGCACACCGCCAAGACAAGATAGAAGAGGGATCATCGTCGGCCGGGACTCGCCGTGGATCGTCCGATAGTGATCGCTCGGGGGGATCTGCATCGAAGGGGACCAGTGTCCTTCGAGGGGTTGAGATATCGGCCCAGTCGAGACCCAGGTGAAACGATATTCCGCGGTTACGGTTGACATTTCCCGGGTATGCGCGAGGTCCCGGTGCACCAGGCCACGTGACCAACACGCAACAGGACCGATCTACTCTCGAACAGTGTGTGCCGGGGATCGAACGATTTCTTACGATCGAAGTTCTCGCTCGCCGCAGGCAGCAGAAACGCTTGGGCATGGTGTGTTGTAACGTGTGACACAGGACTTGGACCGATCAGTTTGTTCCGGGGCCGAAGGTTAATATTTAGTTTTGTTGTGCGGACGGACACCGGTTGGCCAGTTTGATTTGGATATCGTCTGATTACGAAGGTGAGTGAACACTGTTTTTGTATATTACCTTTCCTGCGCGGGCATCGACGTCCCCCAACCTCATCGAATCGAGCATCGTTGACAACGTGTCGTTGACCTCTCGGACCTCTTCGCGCGCGCGCGCGATCGAGCTTCTGTGACGCAAGCGAAGGAAAGCGACGGAAATTCTGGTCACAATGCGCTCGCGTGAAAGGATCGGTGAGGGGATGAAAAAGACCAAGCCGGCTAATGATGGTTATAAAAACTAGAGAATAAATCACTCGCGTTCAGGCGGTAATCAACGGCGTTTCGTCAATCTTACAGCCCATTCACCGCTCCATTTATCCCTCGTAAATTAATGTCTACATCCCGAAGTGGCCGCGTTTGCTCGCGATTATACTCGCGGCGTGAAATTGATAATGCGTGGTAATTGCGGTGCGGGGGCCCGTTAAAAATGCCCCGCCGCCTGGTGAATTTCGATTGGAATATAATTACGCGGTCGTTGCACCGTTTGTTGGTCCGTTGACGGGAAAGTCCTTGTCCCCCGGGGGAGAGGCTGCGACACAAAATCTCTGTCACCCTGCATTCTTCGGTCCCATTAGCGATTCGAACGCGGTCTCGCGAGATCGGCGTTTCCATTATACGATTAACACGGGATTAGCTTTTTACGCGGAAGTTCGACGCTTTCACGAATTCCTCCGGAGAAAAGGCGACGAAGAAGAAGAAGAGTCCGCGAGATCTTCTCCCCGGCCGATACAACATCGGCGACCGCAATTTTCGCTTTTCCCCTCTCGGTGTCACTAGCTATTCCGAGGCGTGTTTTTGTTCGCGGCTCTCGAGTACAGCTATACCGCGACCCCTGCGCGAGTGGCGCGGTCGGTCGTGGGGTCGCTCGCAAATGAAAACATTACCGTCACCCCTCGCGGCCGCCTGTTGCTATAATATTTGCCTACCGGCAGACACTGCCGTAATTCGGGCCGCACAAAGGCCCGCACTTTTGTCGCGTCGCATAAAGGCGAGCAAGAGTCACGGACGCCCGAGAGCATACATACGCACGTGTGCGACACGGATGGAGGGAGAGAGAGAGAGAGAGAGAGGAAGGGAGAGGGATAAGAAGTCGGGACGAAGCGTTACAATTATTATGCATAGCTGCCCGACCCGGTTCTCCCATGTCAAAATATATTTATTGCCCCCCACCTCTCACCCCGTCACCTCTCTCTTTTTTCGCCTGGTTGCGGTGTGTCAGCCACCATTGTTGCCCTTTCATACGGTTATTACCCACTTGTACGTCGTCGAGGTCCCTTTCCCGACGTGTAAAATGGTAGCAGACTTGCTCGTCCCCGCGGCGATTTCTCCGTCAGCGAATAAATCCCCGTGGATCCGGCCCGAACGGTAATTTCGAAGATGACACGGTCTATCAACTAATTTTAGGAGAAAGTCGACGAAAATCCACGACGTCCGCGCGCGCCAGCCAACCTCGAAAAGGATTACTTTGTAGGAGAAAGCGTGGGCACGAAGAATAGGTTCGAATTAGCATCGATAGGACGCGTCTCGTAGACGCGATTCTCTAATCGACGGCCGTTTAATTAACCTTCGTCCGTACTTACGAGTGCAGTTTCGAAACTCTCGTTTGTATCTGTCGAACGATCAACGGCCTTAGGAACCCTTCGTCCCCACTTCGGGCGAGCCGGCCCGGAGAATCGTCGGTCCCCGATTTGCATATTAACCCTCGCGGTCCTCCCCGGGGCCCGGGTACTCACTCTGACTTAACGCCTTTTTGCTGTTTCACCCTTCGACGCGCGGGGCCCTACGAATCGTAAAACTCCCGGCAAATACGCGCATTATCTCGGCGTTTACGATACCTGGCGGGAAACGGAAGCGTCGTCGGTTGAGCGGTCCCCGCGATGGGGGCCTCTAGGGCCCATCTCGGGTCACGCCGGGTCGAGACCTGTTCCACGGCCGAGTTCCAATCGACGACGTCCGCGAAAAACGGTGCTCGCGGAGACGCCAGGTTTTCCAGCCGCTTTAGCTTTATCTCGATGCAACGTCCCGCGAGACAAGCATTTAACGGTACACGGGCCCCCACGGACCCGTTACTTTTCTAATCGGAACCGATGCGAGCCGCTTCGGGCCCCGATTAGCCGCGAAATACAAGGAACCACACTCCGACATGCATCCTTCCGGTCGAGGTTTCCGGGGAAACGACATGGTTCGCCGATCGAAGCTCTTTAGACTACATATCTTGTCCCCTTCAGGGAAATCTTTGCAACATTGGTCACTCAGATATTATTAGGGGGGGGGGGGGAGTATAAGTAATCAATTATTTTGAAATCCAAAACAAACTGTAGTAAATTCAGGTTTCTATACAATCTCTTATAGAAATCCAGGGTTCGTGAAGCATGTCTCAAGGTGCTTCCTTGCATCTTCTACAGAAGTGAATGTTTTATTTCTTAAATAATGCTCCAGAAAAGATGATAGTCAGAGGGAGCAATATCCGCTGAGTACGGGGGGTGCGGTAAAACTTGCAATTCTTTGATGTTTTCCTGAGTGAGTTTCGCTGTATGGGGCCGGGCATTTTCAATTTGCAGTATTATACCTCTTCTGTGGACTAAAGATGCCCCCTTTTTCAATAGTTCCGAATACAGTCGTCGTGATTGCTGATAATACAACTCAGCAGTAACTGTTTCTCCAAGTTTCAACAACTCAAAGTGAATTATGCCACGACAGTCCCACCAAATGCACAGCAACGCCTTTCCAAGTGATAAGCTAGGTCTAGGTTTAATTTTCAGAAAGCCATTGCTTGGAACGCTTTATGTTATCACAAAGAATCCATTTTTCATCTCCGGTAGCAATAATTTAATTTAACATAAATCTGGATAGCAAGGAAGTGCAAATTGATAGTGGAATATTCTTGTTGGTCTCAGATAATTGGTACACATATTCCTTGCCTGTATGCCTTTCCCATTTCGTGTAGGTGCCTTTGTATAAACGACCATGTGGACCCAAAGGCTTTTCAATGATTCTTGTATACTTGATTTCGGATCAGCTTTCACTAGAGATTTTAGGGTGTCGTTATCAAATTCAACTGGTCGTCCACTTCGAGGCCTGTCAGAGAGATCATAATCACCAGCGGCAAACCTTCTGAACCAACGTTGACACTTGTTGACCTTCAATACATCTCCATAAACATCGCAAATTTTCTTTGTTGTTACATTAAATTCCGCATGAAAATGAAAAAGTATGCAATGACGAATATGATCCTCGGGAGGGACGCTGCCATTTTATTATAGAGTTGTAAAAAAAAGTTAAATATTTTAGAATATTTTGAACACAGGCTTTGCAAACAATTGATTACTTATGAGTACCCCTAATACATTTTCTAGAATTATTTCTAATTGCTTACTTGCAGTTTTCTATGCAATTTCCAGTGTTTACTGATTGCTCCTTAAAAAACAATAGTTAAATCGAGTTCATAAAACTGTTTTCTCGCATTGATCTGACGTGCAATACATAAAGAATCAAAGTCTATATCGTTGTTTTGTCATTTCTGTTTTGTCAGAACGATTCAGCCTTTCGATAACATCCAATTACAGTTAAATATTGTTCTGTTAGCGTCGAGCATTTGGTTTTCTACAATGTTCACGTAGTTGCAACGCAATCTGTTTTGTAGTCAATTGTCATTTGCAGTGCTCACGTCTGTTGTCGTTCCAGATAGTAGTCACGCCACCGATTTGGAAAATAACTCTTGACATTTCATTGCAATCAGGAAGCACACGAGTTACATTTTTGTTCATCGAACGCTCCTCCGTTTTACCAAGAATCGTCCAGACAAAAAGTATTCGTTACGCCGTCAGCATACTGCATGAGCCAGCGTGGCAATTATCATTCTAGAAGAGAACATTCGCTTCATCTCGCTGCAAGAAACGAGGAATTAACGTCGCAAGAACTAGAATTTCCATATGCTTGACCCCTCGCCTTATGATTTGTTTGGTAATCACGCTCGCGAGAGTTGCATTATTGTTAATAAATTCTCCGCCGGACAGAGAAATCGCGCGTCCAATTTTAGGTATAAATTCTCTGCGAAAGGTGCGCGAAGATCGCTATTCCGCTCACAGTTACACAAAATTCGATCGAACACGGGGTTGACAAATGACGGTTCAACTTTCTTTAGAACATTCATTCGAGTGGTGCACTTATTCGAGTGCCAAATTCTGTATAATTATTCTCGGATACCTTAACACTAGAACTACCGGATGGGTCAAAATGTCTTCCTCCTACTTTTTTCTTTTAGAGATATTGAAATTATAAATATGTTTCCATAAGAAAATTTGTTAATAAACTTCTCTGTCGAAGTAGATGTTTAAACAAAACTGATAGGAAATCTAAATAAATCTTATTTTGTTGTTATTATAAGGCAATGTATGCCAGTTGCATTTAGTGCTTGGTAGTTCTAGTGTTAAACCCCATGGAGCTACTTTAATTCCAAATATTTCTCTCAACCTAGAATATTTCCATTTCTGATTTCTTTTATTTTATAGATATGAAACTGATGTAGTACCCTAGATACTACTGTAATGTTTGCTAATCTATTATGTGCAAACGAATTTGATATTGTGAAGAAGGGTATAATAGTTTTCAGTAGCGTCCCAGAGTCGTCACTCGAGTGCCAAGGGTCGAATATAGAATTTAAGATTAAGTAATCTAAATGTTCTAAAGAAATGAAACAAATTTGATATTTGTGGAATTATTGCATAGTACAGAAGCGAAAGTTATTGTGCAGAAATTTCGTAGGGGTCAAGACCCCGGTGTAGCAATTAGGGGTTAAGTGTGCGCCAGGAGAAAAATGAGAGACTGGTCGGCAATTTTGAGGCTGCCGGTCTTGAAGAGCGAGGGATTCGAAGACGACAGGCCGGAAGATATACGGCGGCTTAAGGGGGTTCTTTTATTTCCGAATTCTCCGGCCGATTTGAACGAGAACATGAAACCGAGAGTCCGATTCTCGCCGGTCGATATCGCCGCGGGTTTACGATATTATAAATCTAAGGTGACGCATTTAATCGTCGTCTAAATGGAGATTAAATCGCTCGACGCGACGCGACGCGACGTCCCGCGACGGCGACTCGGTTTCGCCGGTGGAAAATAAGCGCGCGCATAAAATCCGCTCGGCTCACCCTCGCGCGGGAAGAACGCGCGGCGGGGCGGGCACGGTCGGAACCGTCGAATTGTAAATCACCGGAACGCGTAATTAAAGCGGAATTAACGGCGGTGAATTATCGGAACAGGGCAATTTATTCGTGCATAAAATACGACCGGGTATTTCCCAAATCGCGATACGCACGCGTGTCCACGAATCGTCGGCGATACGTCCGCCGCGGTGTGTTACGATGTTAACCCTTGCCGCCCGTAAAAAAACATGCGAGAAAACCCACTTTTTGCGAACGATGCGCTCGTAATACAGTGAATAGTTATTAGTGTTTTGCGACGGTGGACGCTGCAAACGAGGCCGCGACGCGACTCGTTCGCCACCTCGATCTAACCGATCGAGCAAAAACCCGCTTGTCGTTCTAGATTACGTGTAATTTATGACCGATGCTCGATATTGTCCGGTTTTATTTTTCGTGCCACCTCACCGCCGGGACAATAATAAAACTTTGTACCGGCGCGACTGCCAGTCGGAAACGCTGTGGTTCGAGCGACCTCGCAGCGTTTCGCATACTCTCCGGACTGCAGCAGACTCGGTCGACACGAGCGCGGTTCTCTTGGAAGTTCTCGTGGTTAATTAAAAAATTCGTGCCTGTAGAAACAGTTCCAAGACATTCTCAAGAACACGTTGGAAACTGAATCTTTGATTTCTTCATCGGCAGTAACTCTCGGAGCGTTTCTTCCCCTAAGTGTTCGCGGGCATGGCGAATCCCGCGGCGGATTCCCACAAGTGGCAAGGGTTGCCGTTGGTCGACCTCGATTAACTTGGAGTGGCTGAGGAAAATGGTGCGTGTAGAAGGGGGGAGGGGATCGTCACAGTTAAAAATCGGATCGGTCACGGGCCGAGGAGACGAACAATGCCGGAGATCGGTTCGCTGGAGGACGCGAGCGCGGGGTCAGGTGGTGCCCGTGTATGCGCGTCGAGTGTGTGTGTGTGTGCATGTGCATGTGTGTAAAGGCGCGGCGAGAAACCTGGTTCGCCTTCGTGGGGCTAAACTGTCGCGATAAATGATCCTACGGAGGGTTATTAATTGTCTTTGACTCCCAACCGGGCGCTTTGTGGATCGCGAAAACATATTAACCGAAAAGGAGCTGCCGTGGTCTCTACCCCCGGGCGCATATGCCCCGTCGAATCGTCGGTGTTGCGAGATATCGGTCCCGACCGTGACGCCCGACCATACTCTCGAGTGTCTGCCGTATACAACGATCTGGAGCATCATTTTTCAAGGTCTCGATCGACGCGCCGCGCCGCGCCACGCCGTGCCTCGCCCGGCCATCATCCATCAAACCGATCGTTAAAAACGCATCCAGGCCCGATACAAATTGCGCGACCTGTATACCCAGCCGCATTCTCGAAACGGCACTCCAGTTTCCCTTTCTAGGTTTCCCGAAATCTTTGCTCCCCCCCTCTCTCTCTCTCTCACTCTCTCACTCTCTCTCACCCCGGGCCGAGTCGCTTTTGCCGGGTCGACGACGACCCGCGGCGACCGGCAACGAGCGGGCGTCTCGGGTCCTCGGCGACAGAGAGACAGCCTCGCTGTCTCGCTTTTTAGACCCCATGGCGGGAAATGGATCACAAAGGAATTCGCAAGTAACCGTGGCTGTCTAGCCGGGTCACCTTTTTACCGATGTCCCCCGACGTCCTGCGATCCTCTTTTTACCTTGTCCCGGGAGACCGTGCTCTCGAACGATTCACGCCGATTTTCTTCCACCGGTCACTTCGGTCGAAAATATATTGGCTTCTATATTTCATTCCTCCGAGTGGCCTGGACAATGCGCTGCGCAAATATAGAACGGTCGGCAGGCTGCGACAAATTTATTTCAAATTTTGGAAACGTTGCCGGGAGCTGTTCAAATTCTATCGACAGGAATTCTATAAAATTAGGTGGTTTATTGACCTATTTGCATCGCAAGGAAATGTGAAAAGAAGGTCTTTAACAGTGGTGCACTAACATGCGTCTTTTGCTAAATATCTGAGAAGGGTAAATTCAACTGTGCCATACTTGAGTGATTAACTCGTCAAAATGCTTCAGGAATTGGTTTACATAGTAATTATAACTAGTCTACGGACTGCACGCATTTATAGCAAAAGCTGTGCATTGCACTATTTTATGCTATAGACTATAGAGTATCAAACGAGATGAGCCTCTCGAGAACGAGAATTCCTGCCTTCTCTTGCATGATAGACTGTATAAATATATAAAATTGAACCCAAATGGTGCAATAAAATTTCTTCTACCTGAAATTAAGCCGTATTATGGCTTAAATAAATACTCTGCTCACCAAAAAAATTACTATAACTTGATTCAACACATCCTCTTACACAATCTAACAATTTAATGCACTCATATTTAATGAAAATCTTGCAAAGCATAGTCTAACCCAACCAAAGTGAGTCTGCTTTCTTCTAATTTCATTGGCCAGGATCGAAAGAAACGCGAATCAAGTTTCTCTAAACACGTTCATAAAAACGTAACATTGCATAAATTTTCGCGTTCTACCAATAACAGGCTGCTTTCGCAATTCCTAGTCCCGAGAACATTGATATCGCATAGGTATTAAAAGTGAACGTAAAAAGAAAAATGATTAGTAAACAATTCCACTGGTCGTCGGTGGCTCTATAATGTTTACCGTTCGCCTGGATGGCGAAATTGCCGAAGGATCAGCTCGAGTCAATATTTACGAAACAAGTCTGCCATGAAGATCCGCGCGAGGTTCTCGGATGGTCGACATTGACACCGTTTTCCACCCTCGATCGAAGACCGGCGCGCGTCGATCGTGTCAAACGATCGTCAGATTATCGTTCCATGGGAAAATAGCGGACCGGTTTCATTCATCTCGGGCTGCCGGATAATTAATTTGCGAGACGAAGCGAGAAGAGGCGCTCAAGCTCGACAGTCCCTTTCGTAGGACGCGTGGACCTTCGGGACGAAAAACCGGGACGGTAGATCAGATCGGCCAATTAAACGGTTCGAAATAATCTTTCGTCGATGGAGAGTTTCCGCCGCGAGCGAGCAAAACGAGTTCTCCGCTCGGCGGCGATTCACGAGCGCGTTAACTGCAATTACTCGGTTGACAGGGCAAGTCCGGCAGCGATTGTTACAATTCCCCCTCCCCCAACCCCTCCCGAACCGCGTCTGGTCTCCTGGGTTTGCTCTCAGCGCTAGAGAAAGCGTTGCGCGATTTAATTAATTGGCGGTATATTAATTCGCGAATTTATGGCCGCATTAAGAATGACCGCTTGATTACCCGGCCGGGAACCCCGTGATATACGGCCGACGATTTTTCTCGCTAAGTTAATGAGTTAATGAATCTACTCGAAAGAGGGAGTCGATATATCAACGGTGTGTAACGCCGCGTCAAGGGAATTTCTTCGCACGAAAGTTAACCGACCACCGGTCGCGATCTTATCGTCGCGTAGTTACGCGTTCGGACTCGCGCGAGCGCGCGCGCGAGCACAGCCGCGTTTCGCCTGTAACAGGGCTTAAAATATACGGACGATTACAACCGTTTATCGCCAATTAGAGAAAATGAACGGACCGCGCCGAGAGGGCACCTCGTCCCGATTGTAATTGTGCGCCGCGCGCGCCAGCCAGCCTGCGTGCAACACGATCGCTCGCCGATCTCCGGATTATATTATTCCGGGGGTGTGGAAACTACCTGGGGATTCCTACCCGTAACTGGCTCTCTTAAAACCCACCTGATTTACACCAGTTCTTGTTGCCGTCTTTGAAGATGCTCCTGCGGGAAAAGATTATTCTGTGATACTTTCTTTCGGACCTGCAGACTGGACTGGTCACCCTTCTGCCTTTATGGTTTGTGAAAATACACGAGGAATGCGGGCCGGGTTCGGTCAAAATCTATAACCTTTAGTTTCTTGGATTTTTGGGTTCTCAGGTTTCTGGATTTAAAATTTATTAGGTTTCTAGTTTTTAAAGTCTCTGATTTACTAGGTCAAAACCTTCAGTTTCTTGGATTTTAGATTCTCAGGTTTCTGGATTTCAAATTTATTAAGTTTCAAGTTTTAAAAGTTTCTGATTTACTAGGCTCCGAGTGGTAAAGGTTTTTAATTTATGGAGCTTCCAAGATTCAAATTTTCAGATTTACTGTATGTCAAGATTGAAACTTTAAAATCTGCTAGCTCTCAAGGGAATATAATAACTTCCAGGTTTCAAACTTTCAAATTTCCTATGTCCGAAGATTGAAACTTTCAAATTTGCTAGCTCCCAAGTTTCCAACTTTCAAATATACTGGTTCCCAAATTTTGAATATTCAAATATACTAGCTTTCAGGTTTCAAACTTTCAAATTTCCTATATCCGAAGATTGCAACTGTCAAGTTTGCTAGATCCCAAGTTTCCAACTTTCAAATATATCAACTTAAAAATTTTAAATATTCAAATATACTAACTTATAGGTTCCAAACTTTCAAGTTTACTATGTTCAAAGATTGAAACTCAAATGTCCTAGCTTCCAAGTTTCCAACTTTTAAATACACTGGCTTTCAAATTTCGAATATTTAAATACACTAGCTTTCAGGTTTCATACTTTCAAATCTACTAGCCTCCAAGTAACAAACTTTCAAATATACGAAGTTTCAGATATTCTATATTTAAACTGCTAAACATAAAAATGGTGAATTACCTCCTAAAATCTTTAAAATATACGAAAAACGAATCAAACTCTCAAATGTACGAAATTTTAGATACCCTATATTTCAAACTGTTAAATCTACAAAATAGTGGGTTACCTTCTAAAATCTTTCAAATATACGAAAAATGAATCAAACTTTCAAATACCCGAAATTTCAGATACTCTACATTTCAAACCGCCAAACCTACAAAATGGTAACCTTCCGAAAAACTTGAAGGTCCCGAATTCCCCAAAGCTGTACCCCCGAGAACCGAATCAGATACATCCGACTACATCATCAACATCATGCCCGAGTCGATTTCTTTCTCACTACTCCAGGCCTTTTTAACGCCTGTCCCACATTCTCCGTCAGGCCGGGTTCACAATGCGGTCCTGTATCTTCCCGAAATCTTCCTCGGACCTCGCACCCTGTGATCTCGATCGTTTCTGCCCCCTCTCCCTTTCGAACACGAAGGGTTCCTAAGAAGTCGCCGGTAGGAAAAGGGTTGCCGGGGTGCCGTGGTACAATGGCCGGGACAGCCGGTGGGGATCTCGGTAAAAAACGCTCATAAAGGGATAAACGTCAGACGGGACTCGAGTTTAATGGCGCGTAAAGTTCGACGTGCCCCTGGACCCGGTGAACACGCGCACGCTAGGAAGGAGCGGGACGATGACAGGAGGGGTTTACGGGGGCCTTATGGTACCCCATCGGCCGATCCTTGTCTGCGATGGTCGTTTTGCTCGGGTCGAGGCGTCGGAGCGGTGTAAGCCGATATTTGGAGCAGGTCGATCGACTTCATTAACGCGTCCCGTGGCAAATATTGACTTTGGAAACTGGGGTACGAGGTGCACGCGTGTACACGAGGCTGCCCTGTGCCCTCTCTCTCTCTCTCTCTCTCTCTCTCTCTCTCTCTCTCTCTCTCTCTCTCTCCCTCTCTCTCGCGGTCCGCTATCCTCAGATTATAGAGAGCCGAGGAGCTCCGTTGTTCAGGCTTCACAGGCATTTTTTGCATATCAATGGAAGAGGTGCGCTGCCGGTCTGGTAGTCGCCGCGTTATCTGATGCTTCGTGCCCCCTGATAAGCGTCTCGGTTGCGGTGAAACTGCAATGGCCGCCGGCTCGAGAACCGTGTCCTAAGCCCGCTTGGGAACGGGAATTCGGTGCCCGGCTGGAATGTCCCGTGAAACGGGCGCGCGCTCCGATCATCGGAAACGGTCGAACGATCTAACGAGAGAGGCGTACGCCGCGATAATGCGAGTCCGACACGCGGTGGCAGCGCGCACGCCTTCTCGGTTTCACGAACGGATCGAATTCCTATCGTCGAATTGGAAACTAGCCCGTTACCGTAACACGAACCACTCTATCCCCGAGGCGCATGAATATTCAGAAAGCGCTATTAATCTTGTGGGGAGGTCGGGGGGGGGAAGGTTTCGTATCGAAATCCGATTAGGGAAACCAGAAACGATTGTGAACGTTCCTCGAAATAATCGATCGGAAAGAGAGACAGAGAGACTGGAGAGATTAGAGGTGAAACCGCGGCCGATTTCACGGATCGGAGGACAGTTTAGGGCAGAGAAATCGATCTCTCGTTGCAGCCGGAGATCCAGCCTTGGCCCGAATTAACCTTCGTGGGATAGCATCCGATATCAGTCTCCTTTAGCCGCGCGCGTCTAACCCGATCCTTTGTAAAATCAATAGGCTCGGCTACTTAAATGGTACCGTTCGCTGGTTATAGTCACCGGTCGCGAGATCGGCTACGGCCCCGCGGATACGGTTACGAAGGTTGAATCGATGCGCTCCGTGATTTACTGTTAATCGCGAGACCACTCTTAATCAACGTCGACCCGCGTGCCGCGCCGCGCCGCTCGCCAACCCGCTCGCGAACATACGCGTTCCGCCGGGGTTTCCGATCATGTGCATCGATGGAAACAACGTCCCGATATTAGCTCTCCGCGCCCCGTTTTTACGCCGATTAACCTTTCCTACGCCCGCGTCCTTTCCGGCCTCCAGAACCTCCCGATCGATTCTCACGCGACCGAACCCTCTCTCGCTTTTAGGTGAATTTTGCACCATTCCGCGCCGGTGTTCGACTAACCGAGCTCTGTTTTCGTCGACTGCACCCTCCGACATTTTTTTCCCCATTTCCTGGGAAAGATAAACGTGCGAATATTTTTAAGGTTGTTTCACTTGATTTCATTGTCGCGTTCGTGCTATGCTTGAATTTGTGCCAGGATAATTAACTATAAATTGTTAACGATGATCACGATTCAGTTTTAGTATATTGGCTTTCAGTGTTCTTGTTTCCGAAGATTTTTATCGAGAATGTTTTTGTCTGTTCAATGTTCTACTAAACCCATGATCTGAAACCGTGCATTGAATTCGAAAAGTTGGTGAGAAACAGTAATTTATTTTCTTCTTTCGAAGTTGTCAAAATTTTATTATACGATCTTGTTTTTTGAAGATAATCTTCTCAGTATTATCGCTAACCCTACCACGGTCAAAACGACTGGTTCTCTGCTTCACAATTATTGAAATTATAAAAACGTTTTCGTAGGAAATTTCTAAATTGACTTCTTCGTTTAAGCACATGTTATAATAAAAATCGTACACGATTTAAATAAATACTATCTTCTCTTCCCTTCTACAAGACGTTTCGCTTATATATGTTTTGTGCTTGGTAGGTTTTTAGTGTTGTCAAAAATCCACTTCTGCAAAGAATTAAGTATACATTCTTTGTAATTATAGATTTTTCTGGGTCCAATTTTCTGTTAGGATTACTGAGTAAATTGCACCTTTGAGAATAGAAACTAGAAAGTCTATAATAAACTGCACTCAAGGAGAAAGAAATAAATTCATTGTTCAAAAAATAATCTGCAACTGTTCACCCGTTCATGGAATATTCTATAGGACAAAGTACAGTGAAAGAAAAATTAAAAAAAAATTCTCCGACCAAAAACAACTTAGAGTCACTGAAATATAGTCTCACGAGCACCGTCTACGCGAGCGTTGAAGTCTCCAAACGAAAAGTTCCTCGAAAATCTGTATAAAAGACGGCTGTGTCATTGTACGGAGGTCGGTTGGTCCGAAAAGGAGTCGGACGAAGGTGAAAGAAGGAGAGTATAGATACCTGTTGTCCGGTTCGTTCGGAGGTAAAAGAAGCCCGTGGCCTCATAAGCAAGCGGAATGAAAGAAAGAGCGGGCGTCAAACAACTGCGTCGAGAAAAAAAGTTAGAAACCCTAACGAACTTGCGGCTCCGTTGAGTCTTCCGTCTCTGTTCCCCTTGTGTTGAACTTCTGTTCCATCTCCGTCCTCGTCAGATCGTTTCCTTTTCAAGAACAATCGCGAGGGAACGATTAGAAGGGCTCGCGCTCGATCGCGACATAATTATACTCGCTTTAAATTCTCGTTAAGGCGTTAATGGTGCCTCGACACGAGGATCTATATGCGGTAGCTGGCACCCTCGCACGGTGCATTGAACTCCGTATTTAACGGCATTGGTTGCGAGGCAGGTTTTAAAATCGACTCTCGAAAGCGGTCGAAACTGGAGCAAGCGTGAATCATTCCGAGAGAAAGAAATTATCAAGCTGCGGTTCTTTGTGCAGCGATGATGCGTATGCTCGAGGAAGTTGGATTTATCAGAGATCTCGTTTGAGTAAATTGGACGCGACAGTAATCGGTTAGGACAACGTCTGACCGGGTGTCTTCCGCTTCGATGATCTTTCTTCGACTAATTTATTAACCCTTAGAATGGTGACTGTAAGGCACCACTAGAAATTGTTGTATTGCATTACTCAAAATATTTTTTCCATTATTAAGTTTGTTTGTACTAGGTCGTCCCATAAGTTCGTGACGTGGATGTGTTTAAATCATTCACCATTGAAAAGTATTTTAATGAAAAACTGCAGAAATTTCATAGTGACGGTATGATGTCTTTACCAAAAAAGTCAGAAATTACTATTTTCAAAATTCAAATGGTACCAGTGTAAACGGCACGAACTTATGGGACGACCTAGTATTTAATAAATTACTAAACATTTCAGTATTGTACAAATTGCACCATTTTCGTATGTACAACGTGAAAGAAAATATATGGAAGGGAAATATTCTAGGTCGGAAGAAACGTTTCATTATGGAGTTAAAATGGGTTCGAGTGCAAAGAGTTAAATTATAAAAGAACAGTTTAATTCTTATCTTTGTTCAGCTATATTCTAATTTTCCGTTTTATGGTTCGCTATATTTGTTCGTACTTATTTCGTTTTTCCTGTTCGAGTCTAATTACAATCGTTACCACTATAAACGGTTTTATCGTTTCAAAAGGATCTCCGAGCTGTCACGCGTCCTAACGAGCACGTATAATTAATATTCGTACCGGTTCGCTCGTGTGAACGTCACCACTACAGACGATCTATTTTATCAGATCGCCGATGGTCTAATTTCATTCCCGTTTACCGGAGAAAAGCCGTTTCCCCGACACCGCCCTCCGTCAGATGTTGGTTTTTCCGTAGATAGCGTTGATTTACGGTTCCCTTGTTCGGGACGGACCCTAGAACAGAAAAAGACACTTGGCCACGTCCGGAAAGGGCTTAATGGTCTGTCGGAGCCTCGGGCGGACGACATTAATTTATTAATTGGCCACTATGCGATGGGGGGAAAAACAAAGGGGCAATGCGTCGCAGCCTGGACAAATCTGTTCCCCGAGTTAACGATCGAGACGAGAGATCGGATACAACGGAGAGAAACGAACGGAATCGATCGGTTTGCGATGCTCTCGGATGCCTGAAGCATTACTACACGCCGGTGAACCGTGTCAGGGGCGATAATGGCCGTAAAAAAAAGAAAAAAAAATAAATAAAAAGACGAGGAATAATTTTTCAAGCTCTACCCGTTCCCGGTAATCCAAATAGCATTCGAACATCCGTAAGATATTGTGGGAGGAATAAAAATCGAAGCGAACACCGGGAAACCGGTTCGTCACTCCCCCCCCCCATCCTCACCGCTCCACCCGCGCCGAGAGACCGCTCCGCTCCGCTCCATCTCCTTTATCTTTCCAAGGATGAGCCGGACTAAACTGACGCATCCGCTATCCGTCTCGAATAACATAATTTCTATAATTGCAGATGAACCAACAGTGCAAGGTCTGCGGCGAGCCGGCGGCTGGTTTTCATTTCGGAGCGTTCACGTGCGAGGGCTGCAAGGTAAGGAATCCGTTTAATCGTCCCTTGGATACGTTCCACTTGACCCCTTTAACCGCTGCGATTTTTATTTGACGGCCACTGAACGTGCGTGTGTGTGTGTGTGTGTATGAGAAGGAAAAGGAAGGAGAACGTTTCGTCCAGCTAGAGGACTCGATAATAAGAAGTACTTGTATCTAGCAGATTCTAGCTTTGGCGCCAGGATATCGGGGAGGGGTTAAGGACGATAAAAAAAAATGTCCCAAAAATGTACGTCCTTGAAGGAACTGATTCCCGAGACAATTCGAAGTAACTTTTTCCTTTGCGAAAATCTTCTCCTCGGCTTCGTTAAGGAGTTATCAACCGAAAACACGAACCAATCAGATTGCGAGTCCCGCTGAGCGTAGCGTTCGCATTGGCCGAGCCGGAAACCGTCCACTGTAGACGCGCCCTGATTGGTCCGTGTTTTTCGTTAATAACTCGTTAACGAGGCCGCGGAGAACGTTTTTGTAAAGGAGAAAGTTACTTAAAATGACTTCGGGGACCACATGAGTCAAGGAAATATAAAAAGACGGAAATATAAAAGAGTCGGATTCGGAGATTTCATACATTGTCTTAAATTGAAGTTAAATTGTATTTTCCTTTTAGGAATATTGAACTCCTACAGTAATTACATACGAGACACGAAGACAATGAACATAGACCTTCTGTTTCCATGAATGAAATTATTAGAAACACAGAAGTTCCAGTCGTTATATCCACGAATTAAATAATACTGCACAGTTATGGAAAATAACTGCAGAGTTATGGAAAACTGTATACCTTAACACAATTTTTCTAAAATCGTGAGTATTTAACATTGCTTTATAAAAATAAGAAGAATGGTGTCTACCCAAGTTTTCAGCCAATTTTTAAATAATACGTACGCAAAGAAATAAATTTGATGATTAATTCCGCGCGGAACGATGGGTCTTCACAACCCCAATAAAGTCGTAAATTGGAAATATTAGAGACTTGGAGTTTGAATAAAGACTAGAATTGGAATACTAAAATTGCTACTGTACAATAATAATCGCCAATAGAACACATTTCCTCGGACTCAACGGAGCAGCAACGATGACTTCATCAAGATCCGCAACGTTTTCCTCGTACGGCGTTCCTCAACAAGAAAATCGTTTTCGTGTTTGACAGGATATTCCGTTCCGCATTGCTACGCGCGACAACTACAAGATAGCGTCGCCAGACCCGTTCGCGTAAATCATGTATCAACGAATTAATTAAGGCCGTGTGTTGCGCGCGTGTAGTTCCCCTTTCCCGCGTCGACGACGACGACGACGACGACGACGACGACGACGACGCTGCTTTTTACACGCGTTGAAATCACTGGCCGAAACTCGGAGAGGCGATCCACGTGCGAGAGCTCGCCGCAGTCCGAAACGAATCTGCGTTGTCTGCTCCGGTTTGAAGGAAAGAGAGAGAGAGAGAAAGAGAAAGAAAGAGAGAGAGAGGGGGGGGTTAATAAGCCATGACGAATCGCGAACAGAAACGACCGGCACGTACAATCGATGAAGAAGGCGAGGAAGTCCGGTCTTGATGGACTGACGAGCGGAGCGTGCAAGGAAAAAAGCTCGCCCGATGCGAATCCGTAAGTGGATGGAAAAATCGAGCGAGACGGATCGATCGTCACGGATCGTCCTCCCGCAGGGATGGATTCGTTGCCGATGCGATCGAGTTGAAAATCGGGAGAAACCTGATTTGGAAGTTCCATCTCCAATGCGGGGATCATTAACAGACAATTTTTACAAATTCCGCAGACGATCGGATCGATCGTCTCGGATCCGCGAGCTGAAAATCGGGAGAAAGCTGATTCTGGAAGTTTCAACTTCTAGATCGTTGACAGACTATTACTCAAATCCTACAGTTCTGGTAAAATCGCTTCTTCGCATTAAACCTACCGAGCCTTAAAAGTAACTAACGCATGTGTTGTCTTATGAAAATGGCGGGATTGAATTTATTTGGATTCTGTGCGGTTCTATATATATTTATATTTAGTTATTATATTTCCAGAAAAAAGCTGGAACAGGTCATTTTGACCGTTAGTGGTAGACAAGCTCTTTATTGGATAAATTCACATCATCTATATGTCGTATCGCGAACATTTTGTTGTCGAGTTGTCGAGTTGCCCTGACTGATTGACTCTGCGGAGACACTGATCTCGATCGTTCGAGTGCTAAACAAAATCTGTCGACCGATCTCGGGCCATCGAGGGCTTTGCCTCCCATTTTCCCCCACTCCGCAGAGTCACTCCGTCCACGTGCACGCATTCCAAAGGAGCCGATTTTGTTTGTCGCGGCCGCTCAAACGTTTCGGCCGTGCGTAATGGAAACCGATCCCAACTGTCGCGGCCGATCAAACGTCTCGGCCGCGCTACAATGTAAATACACGCGCGAGCACTCGGCAACCGACTCCGGCAACTTCCAACGGCAAATGCTTAAACTAAGAAAACACGCTTAAATCTACGACATATAATTCTATAAATCTGTAACTTGAATGCTTCTAAAAATCCTTTCAGAAACAATCTGGAATCGGTTATTTTGGCCGTCAGTGGTAGACAAGCTCTTCATTGGATAAATTCACATCATCTGATCTATAACTAAAATGCCTCTAAAAATTCTCAATATTCTGAACATACAATAACTTCCTATGCGAAGCTGATAGACTTCCCTAACTCTCACTCTCACAGGCCCACGCAAACGCTGCTTCGAGCATGTTCGCGTAATCTGTAGTTCTCTAAACCTCGAAGAAAAGGATTCGTTAAAACTGCGCGCGTTACCACGGGTATTCTGAAAGAAGTATGCGAGGCAGCTTGCGCGCTAATAATTTTCGTTAAATAAATTCTTGCGTGGTTCTCGCATCGAAAAGGCCTATTCGCGATATGAAATAGGGGGCCGACCGGGAAGTCTGGCATTTGCGGCGTTACGATCTGAAATTATGGCCCATATCTCGGCTCGAACAATGTTTCCCAAGACGCGTGCAAGCGTGCCCCGGGGAACCGTCCTTTCATCTCTCTCGACGCCGGATTCGCTAGCGTCGCGGCGACAGCAAAGCGGGGACCGCGCTTTCATCGCGATGTCCTTCGCCGGCGGTTCGATCGATAAGGACGCAAATAATATTCAATCGGCGGGCTTTCCGCGGGCCGCACGCGAACGCGTACACAACCGCGGGCCCGACAGGACGATCCCCGAGTCTCGTTAGGCCGCGTTTAGTTGGCCGAAGGGTGTTGACCCTTGCTCTCGTCTCTCGTCCCACTAATGTGGTACACCGTGGAATATCGGTACCGCATACTAAGTGACCCATCCGATAGTAATTGGACCTCATTAAGGCAACAACGGGGCCCAACCGGGGCTGTCTCTGTTCTGCCGCGCGCGTTCGTTCCTTCGTTCTGTTCGTTCGTTCGGTTTCCCGGAGAGACCGAGCCGCCAGATAACGCGTTTTAGGTAAATTAGACTCTCTCTTTGTGGACTAGGATCGGCTCCGGGGAAAATACGGCCGCGGGTCTACGCCATACAGATTTATGTCCGTATATCTGCGTTGCCTTCGAAGGCATCCTCCTCCGAGACCGGATTTTCTATCGTCCTCCAAACCCCTCGACGCCTTTTCCCCTCGTTGCCTCACTGTTCTGAGTACCTTGGACGATAAGGGACCGTACTCGTGAGTTTATTAAGGTCGGTGGCAGACGGAACGTCGATTTAAACCGGATGATTTGTAACGGTGCTCCTACGGAGTGGTGAAAGTGCTCAAAACTTCTTCGAAAGCGATCTAAACGGTTTAGCAACCGCTTTTTTCCATCCATTGCTGGTTACCAAACATTTCAATGTACCATAGGGAAATTACTAGATTCATTTAACACATTGACTGTCATGTCACCCATACGTGGGTGACGGAATTATTTGTCCAGGTTTTAAAATTACTTTTATTTTAAATTTTATTACGATCAGTAAAATGTAAGCAAGTTGGAGGACTACTCAATATCATACATTTAATTCTTTTCAATTTTTATTTGATTAAATCACTTACACTTACATTGATTATGGAATTTTTGAGGTTTCTAGTTTGGCAGTCAAAGTTTTAAAAATACTGTTACAATTTTTCTGTCGGTAATCACAAATCCAAGAAGGATTCACGTTTCATTCTTCATTCGCATCGAATACAAAATAAATCTACCAAAAATAATTATAGAATTACACACGGAGATTGTAGTCCCCACTTTTCTCAGCTGGATGTGATATTAAATTTTTTAATATACAACCGGTGAGTAAAATCAGTGGTACCTGCGAACGTTGCTCCTCAGGTATGCCCGCTTTAGAACGTACATGCATTTTAATACATTTTCAGAATCCTAGCAAGTCATTAAAAGTCATTTGACTAGAATTTCATTCTTGTTTGCATCACATCGCGGCAATCAGCCTGCCAGCACGGAGATCAACATTCTTCGTCGAGTCTAGTTCCACCGAGGTAGAAAAATTCGTGTAGATACATAGTTATCGGGCGTTCGTCTACATCGTAACAAAAGTTCATGATAATTACCCGTTGGTTACACAAGGTTCAACCTGGTTCGCCGAGCTAATGCCTGTCAGAGAGCGGTCCTTCGGATAAGGTGTTCCGTTCAATAAGCGGAGGATTTTTTCGAGGCGCGTTCGTCGTGGATCCCCCTGTGCTGGTGCGTGTCGGTGTGGGATGAGAGATCGGTCGCCGGGTCGAGCGGCTTTAATTCTCACCTCTGGACTTTCGTGCGGCTCTCGATATCAAGACCCGATGCGATGGCGCCGTTATATATCCCGCGATAACATCGAAACGCCGTGAGAGCAACGTACCCAGGGGCTCCGCGAGCACATAGTTACGCCGCGGAGCGACGTGTACACGGCCAACGGAGATGATAATATTAATTCCCGTGGCCAGCCGTATCGTCTTTCATCCGATCCCGTCGCGTCGCGGCGATCCCCGATCATTAATTAAACATTCAATTCGTATGAGAAATTTTGCGTTACGTTCCGCACAGCTCCGCACCGCTCTTCGCCGTTTCAGCTCGTCAGGCGTGCTGCTGCTTGATCGATGCGGAGGATCAGGGGCGGGAAAAAGGTCCCGGGAACATCTCGGCAGAACTGTTCGCCGCTTCGGGTCTCGCTAACGGTTCGTCGTTCTCGCAAAAATCGTTTGCTCGACCGTGAGATGATGTAATTGCGCGTTTCTATGCCGATCGTCGAGAGAGAGAGAGGGAGATCGGACCAGTGTTCTTCGGAAAGTGAGAAGAGTGCTAGGAGTTATGATACCAGTCGAAAGAATCCCGTGTAAGCGGTCCCCTCGGTTTTACTGCGACTCGATTCGGTCCTCGGGACCATTCTCACGGGCGCGCCTCGTCGTTCGAAGATGGTCCGGTGCGCAGCAGACGTTCGGGAAATATTCGAAATAATTCAACCGGCCCGTGCATTACGGGAGCGGGCCGAGAGGCCGGGGACACTCATTAGCATACTAACGACTGCCTCGAATTCCCCGCGTAACATTGAGGAGGAGCCATCCCGCTCTGCCCACCCTCCCCACCCCCTGTCCTTCCTGTCCCCCTTTGTCGTTCGAACCTCATTCCATTTCTGGCGACACCGCGTTCCTCGGAAACCTGTCTTCGATCGAGTCGAGATTGACAATCCCCGGAATTCGCGAAATGCTAAACGCTGTTTTCCCTTGAAAATCCGGCACCGTGAAGTCTCACTCTGCGCCAGTCAGTCTGGCGAATTCGCGCCACGTGGCCGAATAATTTTATTCCGAAAAATCCGGCCGCAAAATGTTGTTCTCGTTCGTATCACGGTCACGGCTGATAAATGGCTTCAATAAAAGAGACTAAATGCATTAAGGGGACCCATAAGTAATCAATTATTTTGGAATCTGAAACACAAACTGTAGTAAATTCAACTTTTTATTTCTTAACACTTTGAGTGCCAAACCAGAACTCTGAAAAATTCCATGAAACCAAAGTAAGTTATTTAATGAAATAAAAATTGAAAATAATTGTATGTGTGACATTGAGTAGTTCTCCAACTTTCTTGCATTTTACAGATCCCAATCAAATTTGGTACAATGAATATATTAACGTAAAAATTCATTTTAAAACCTGGACAAATAATTCCGTCACCCACATCTGGGTGACATGGCGGTCAACGTGTTAATTTATAGTATAGTAGACTGTGAACTGTATGGTGGAATTACAAGGGAAATTCAAGTATGTGATAAACAGCATTTTTATTGGGACAGATAATGGCATCTCTAAAAGAAACATGATCCTACGAATGTAGTGCTCTTTCTCCCATGACATTTTTCTGTAACTGGACAAAAACTTTGCGATGATGTGTAGCTGATGTTTGAAGCAACTTTGGATAAGTTTGGGGCAGCATTCTGGCAATTGAAGCCCCGAGGTTAATCAACATTTCGGGCGCAGCCGGTCGCGCAGACTCTTGTTGCAAACTAGTTCTCCAGTGGTCCAAAAATAGAAGTCTAACACTAGCATGTAGGAATCCAGGCCCTCCACCCTCTTTTACGATTCCTCTTCTAGCAGCGCTTGAATTCCATCGGCCGCTAGGTGGCAAAATGAGCGAAAAAAAGGCGGGAATGGTCGCTCGAAGGCCGATCGAAGAGATCCAACGTTGGATCCTGCTGCGCCTGACGTATGAATATTAACGTGACCCGGGCTCTGCCGACCCCCTCTTCTCCGTTGCACCAATTTGCAAGGCTCGACGCGCTCGTTATGCGAACTGGTCGTCTCGAAAGGAGCAAGGGGGAGCGAGGATTTCGTGGATTCGCGGCGCGTTGCGATGCAAATGGTCCCCGACGAGGACCATTGTCTTCCGCGAGGCGATTATGCGCGACCGACATCGCGAACATTTTTCGGGGACCGGCATGATTCACGGGGCGAGTTATTCATCGGCCGAAAATGATGTCAAACGAATCGGGGACACGGTGGTGAATAATGAAAGCAACTCGGGTCTCTCTCGATTTTCGCGCCTACTCGACCCGGTGTTGTCTCGCGGGGAACAGCCTCAGCCTGGAATCCGGGCTACTTCCGGCGGCGGAATCTGAAAAGGCACTTAGCCCCGATGGATGTGTCGGGTTTTCCGGTACGGTGCCGTTGCATCAGGAGCTGGAAGTGCAGCTCCGAGCTTGTCGGAAGTGCTCGGGCGCACGTGCCGGAAAAGTTGGAACACGCTCGCTTAGGAACAATTGGCTTTGTCCGCGATAGGAGCCGCTAACACTGTTTCCTCCGATAAGACGCCGATTTTCTGCTCGAACTGCCAGCGGGAAAGCGTGAAGATAAATAATGCACGTGATAATTGTGCTCGGTTCTGTGAGGATTCCTTAATGGATACGAGCCACGTTCTTTTCATTTCTACCGGTCGACGATCTCGAAAGAACACGTAGTTCCTGAGAGTTTTTATAAATCCTAATCTTTCTGCAAAGTCCTTTAACCCCTTGTACTACAATTTATTTCACGGTTTCAGTGATTAGAACTTTTTTGTAATTTATAATTTCCTAAAAAAGGAGATAATTTATATCTATCGTATGTCTATATGTTCTCCGATAGCTGTATATTAACAACGCCAAAATAGAATTTTATTTCGGTTTAAGGGAAATTAATGAGAAACATATTTATTAGACCCTGTTCAGCATCTTCATCACGAGTCTGACTCGATATTGTGGGGCAAGGGGTTAACGCTACCAGTGTTCATCTCAGCCGGCAGCTTTACAGCTCAAACAGCCTGGAAAAAGATAGTATCTCGTTGAAGTCATAAAATATCCTCAATAACATGGGACATGGATTTAAATAACCCGCATAAAATTAATTTTATTCTGTTACATAAAATCGCGACATTCGTTGAAATGGTTCGGAAAAACAACGGTTCGAAATGTTGTCTACAGCGTTTCCGACGTGTACAAATGATGCTCTAAACGAGGACGCATAAAAACTGTCTAGGTGCGAGGAGATATGAAAGTAACGATTGAGATAATAATTCGGAAAAGTAGAGGTGAAGCATTTTCCAGGATAAACGATTGAGATTTTGGTGCGAGCGAAATTGCGCAGCGACAGTTGCTCGCCGACTAGCAGGCTCGAAAAGTGGAACTTCCTCGAAGACGATCGAAGTACGCAGGTGTAATCGGCCATTTTGCGATGGCAGTGGCGCTGGCTCTCGTCGATCGTTACGTCAGAAGTGGGAAGCCGCGGAATATCGATGTATATTACCGGAGCACTTTATGCAACGCGGCGAGGCACGCGTCCGCGCATCGAGAACGCTTGTTCCGTCGAGCTGGACAGTCGCACAATGCCACGGGGGGACCACGGGAAGAGAGATAGAGAGAGAAAGAGACGGACCGAAGACCGTTTTAGAGAAACCGTTTAGGCCGATTTCCACAAACGGCCGGACGATTTCGCGAGCGTCGATTACCGTTTCCCGTCACGATCGACAGATTAGTCGACCGGTTCGTTTTTTGCCGCGGCGCTTTATTGGCTTCGCTGGGAGTGTCCAGTCGGACTCGCGGCAGAATATATCGACTGCGGAGTCCCTTAGACAGAACTGTCACGTCCCGTATTTTATACGAGCCACCGCGCCGAGCGTGCTCTCTCGCGCGGGCTCGGAATCGGTCTCCTTTCGTTACGCTGGCGAACTCGTCGCAAATCGTAACGATTCCGCGGGCAACACACACGCGAGAGGCAACGGCGCGGTTACGCAAAACCTGGAACGCCGGCGACTTTCGACGAACCGCGGCGAACTCATTGCAATTGTATCGTCGACGACTCGCGGAGCGGTTTGCGAAACCGCCCGGTGGCCTCGCGGACGGACGTAAATGAATTGCCGGCGACGACGCGTCTCCAACGTCCAGCCTTTTCGTTTTCGTCTGGTTCGATCGACGAAAAGATAGCACATTATTCAATTTTGTTGATTCTCGCAAATATAATCGAATAACAACAGTTCCCGCATTGTATATCACTGTTCAGTCAGCAATAGGTTGTATCTGTTCAGGATGAACACTCGTTTTCTGTTTATAGGTTCAACGTTAAGTCGAAAACGTAAACAGTAGTGCTGACTGCTGCGTCAAAATTATAGCACAAAGTCAAAATTGTGTACTTTCAGTCGGCGTCAAGGCGCCAATCCGTTCAAATCGGCAGGTAAGGTAAAGGCACCAGTAGTTGACCATTTGATAGAAAAACATAAAAAATAAGGTTTGAAATGTTCTTATTGTTTTGAAATTTAAACAACAGACGGCATGGCATCCGAGGTTCACTTTTATCAAAAGTGCAGTTATAAAGTAAATAAAGCTTATAAGAACCTTATTTTTTATGGTTTTTTATAAAATGGTCAACTACTGACATGGTCAACTACTGGTGCCTTTACCTTAGTTAAGATTGTTCGTGTTCCAGTGTTAAAATATTGTGAAATTTTCTACAATGGCTCCCGGTAAAAGATTGACTGGTTCTGAAATATTAACAATACACAATTTGGGTAAAGAAAGTTGTTCTATCAGTAAAATTGCGAAACTCTGTTGAAACGTAGTCTTCGTAGAATATGGGAAAAGAAAGAGCACAGGTCGTCCAAGAGTGACAACTCTTAAACGGTTAAATTTACATCGGCTCAGCAATTCCACTCTCAGAGCAGCGAGATATCGTAAAGAATTATTTAACACAATATTATCACTAGATCTACCGCTAATTCTTGCTTTTGCAAATATTGAAATTATAAATATGTTTCCAGGAGAAAATTTTTCAATAAACTTCTCCGTCGAATTAGATATTTAAACAGGTACGAAACCTGAACAAATGTCATATAACATAATATGTCGTATACAGGGTCATCCGTTTTTAAACGGCCAAACGTCAACCAGCTATAGAGGACCCAAAATGAAACAACTTTCATCCCTAACACTTTTTTTGATTCGGTCTTGATTTTTAGATAATTGCAATAACCCGTCAAATATTCCCCTTAAATATTCAAGGAATGTAACGGGACTCAAGTTTTAAGAATGATTTTAAATACATCTTTTGGGTACGTATTGTTTAAAATATTTTCAAGAAATCAAGGCCGAATCAAAAAAAGTGTTAGGGGTGAAAGTTGTTCCATTTGGGGCCCTCTATAGCTGGTTGACGTTTGGCCGTTTAAAAACGGATGACCCTGTATAGTTGTCATTATAAGCCAATATCTATGCCAGTTGCATTTAGTGCATGGTTGTTCTAGTGTTTAAATAAATGCCTGGTGAAATCGTTGATATTTTGTCGATGCCACTGAAACTTTCCTCTTAAAATTTTACTAAATTGAAACTGTCAGCCTGATAAAGCCATCACACCGAATTCGAATGATCGTTGAAGTTAATTTTATTTTTCCGATCCTGTTACGCGAAACGTTTCCTCGTTGTGTTAGTCCGGAATTTGGTATTCTGGCTCGGTTTCTCAAACGCGCTGGAAGTTCGGAATTCTTGGCTGACATTGGCTGTCTATCACGATCTGAAATCACCGGGCTCGCCGATAATAGCGCTTTCCTGATCTCGTTGCGTGGAACGTAGACACATTATTAGTCCAGGATTTGAAATTCTCCGCTGGGTTCTCGAACATGTTGCAATTCTCGGACTGTTCTCCAATACCGTCTGTCTATCGCGAATTGAAATCACTGGAGCAGGGTTTACGGTTTCCATAATGACTTTGTCGCAAGTTTGATCCAATGTTATCCGTTCATGTCGCCGCGTGTAGTAAGAGTTGAGAGTTTTTGTATAAACGTCTTTATATAAATTGAACGCGTTAACGGCGCGAACGTGTTAAACGCGATGCAAGTTTCTACTGTGTTTAACACGTTTCTATTTGTAGAGCGGAGTCGACGATTTCGAGTCGAAAGCCGTTCGAATCGGGATTTAAGTTTAGATACGGTGTTTCTAATTTTAGAATTATGCAGCTGTTCCGAAAAATCCATTCGTTAATTACTACACTCGGAGTTATTTGAAATTACTTGAATTATTTCACTTCTGTCGAGAAAAATAATATTGTAACCTCATTGACACCTTAATTTTTATAAAATTGTAGGACATACAATTAAAGTAATTCATCAATTCCTTAGGAAAATTGCACAAGTATTCATTGCACAAGTGCGTGAATTAGATTAACAAGTTGGTGCAACGGCATCTTCGCTATTTTAGTCAAATGAAAGGTCTAAAATGATAAAATCTAAAAATCTCCAATTTGTCTTTTATCACTACCGAATAATAAACATAAAATCTGTTCTCTATGCTACTAGAATGAAATGGGTGCAATAAGGGCGACCCTATTAGAGCGAATGTGCATTTGGAGCAAAAACGATCGGCAGTTTCGCAGGGAAAGTGATAGCCAGTGGCATTTATTTCGCCGATTAGTCGCGATAAAAAATGGCAAAGTGTTTTTCGAAAGGGAACAGAGCAAGTTCGACGCACGGCGGCGGGTTCGTTCCGCGACATCCGGCACGGTGGATCGCAGGCTCCGTTTATCGCGAGGATCTATTTGCAGCGGCGGTATTTAAATGGCCGGCAATTAGGCGACGTAATCGCAGCAGTTAAGGAGCGAGTCGCGCCGACGAAGTTGCCAACCGAATCGCCTGCGGATTGCGGGCCGAGCGTAGAAAAGGAAGCCGCGGAAAAGAGCAGAGTCGATGGTGGCGGAGGAGGATGAGGCTGAAGACTGTCTGAAGAGGAGGAGGAGGAGAAGGAGGAGGAGGCGGAAGAGCGCGCCGCTGGAATCGCTCTCGGATTCTCCGCGTGTGTTAACACGCGCCACCTTATTGCCTGCCTAACGTCGGCTTTATGAGAGAGCTAATTGTGCCGGCCGGCCAGCCGCGGAGATATCGCGAGGAGATTGCCTCTATAATCGAGTTTACGGCGATGTTCGAGGCGAGCGAGCGCGCCACGGCTAAAAGCCTAAGTACTCCGAGATCCCGCGAGCGTAAACGTAAGCGGGCAAAGAGCGGGCACACCGAGTTTCCGTGTCACCTGCGTTCGACTTCGCCAGCGAGCCCGGGCAGGTTCGAGAGGTCGCCGGCGGCTGCACCGGTGCACCGGCCGTGCATCTTCCGCCGGCATTTCGGTGCCGACACACCGCTGAGATATTTCCTGACGATTGCCCCTGCCTGAACTGGGAACTAGGCGAGCGCGAAATGTTCGGCGGTTTTCAGTCGTGCCTTCCATTCCATGCTTCGCTGTTCCCGCACGCTCGCAAATAAATCCTCCATCGGCTTCTTCTCGTGCCTAAGCGTCTACACGCCGTGCGAAATTTTAGGCATCCTTGCGCTCCGATCTTCTTCCCCTGAAAGAACACGCTTCTGGTCGAACTCGGGTTCTACACTCGAATTTTTGGTGGACGTACCTGTCATACTAGAAATTCAATTTATTGCTCGTGTTTTTCTCGATACCTCCTAGTCGAACTCTGGTTGTACACTCAAATTTTTCTGGACGTACCTGTCATACTAGAAATTAAATTTATTGCTCGCATTTTTCTCGATACCTCCTAGTCGAACTCTCGATGTACACTCGAATTTTTCTGAACGTACCTGTCATACTAGAAACTCAATTTATTGCTCGTATTTTTGTCGATACCTTCAAACCCATACAAGAATGCAGACAAGAATTATTTCTGTTGAACTTTTTGATGAATTTATCCAGTTTCTCTGCGAAACGTGTAAGGATTAAATGAAGAAATTCATCCTGTATTTGATACAAATTTGTATGGTATTTTTTTTTCATTTATTTATTTAATGTTGTTTTAACATCAAAGGTCATTAGCAACACGGTACATTTTCTTACAATATTTTGTACATCTTTGTATCTTTGATATATTGAGCAAGACTGACAATGTGCTCCTCAGAGCTTAACAGAATGGGAACGGATTTGAGAATTCCGAGCGTAAAAATGTATGTACTGGATCATGCTTTAACACGTTGACTGCCGTGTCACCCATATGTGGGTGACAGAATCATTTGTCCAGGTTTTAAAATGAATTTTTACTTTAATGTATTCACCGTACCAAATTTGATTAGGACCTGTAAAATGCAAGAAAGTTGGAGGGCTACTCAATATTGTACATTCAATTTTTTCCAATTTTTATTTCATTAACACGTTGACTGCTATGTCACCCATATGTGGGTGATGGAATTATTTCTCCAGGTTTTAAAATGAATTTAATCATTTAAAATGAATATATTCCCTGCACCAAATTTTATTAGGACCTGTAAAGTGCTGAATAGTTGGAGGGCTACATTTAATTTTTTCCATATTTATTTCATTAAATAACTGACTTTGATTTTATGAAATTTATAAGGTTTCTAGTTCGGCAGTCAAAGTGTTCAAGCGTCGAAAACCATGCACTGTTTACCGAAACGAAGTCCACCAGCTTGTGAAACGTTGAGAGACAATTACAAAAAATATTGATGACCACATAATAGATTAGTAGACCCGGTTTTTATAAAATGCAACTTCGCGTAACGCGTGTAATTTTCAAGACGGGCACGAACTTCTGCAGTCGTAGCAGCATCGAAACACTTTGCATCTTGAGCGGCCCGGTCTCGATATTTCGCAAGAGCAGAAAAGAATGCAGGTTACGAGAGTCGAATAAAAACGTCCGACAAATTCCACGGCGACGCTTCCCATGGAACATTTGCCATGGCGAGGTTGTGTGCCTGGCCGACGTCTAGCCCGTAGGAGCGTAAAACGTGACAGAGGGGAGGAAACCACGGACCACAATGCCTCGCTCGTATAAAGCCGCGATTTACGAGCGGGCAGGGTGCCCAGCGCGGAAACGCGCGACAAGCGAGCACCTTGCTCGCGTATGTGGGCCAAATCGCGGCACCGCGACGTCCGCTTTACGCTCCGTTTTACGAGCCAATAAATCGCGATCTATCGATCCCGACGCCGCGGCCCGAACCGGCCCGCGCGAGCTAAGGTGCACCCTTTTCTCCTGAATCCACCGGCGAAACCGTAACATCCGTGACATAATTTAACGCGCGCGCATAATTTACGGCTGTCTCTCGAATTAGGATCGGTCGCCCCCTCGCGAATGACCTGGAATCCCGTTAACGGAACCTACGATCGAAACATTAGACTTTGCAACAAAGCTCTCGCCATTCTGCAATTAGTTAACACTAAACGTACCGAGTTATACATGTAACACATACGTGTTGCCTTATAGAAATGACAAGATTCAATTATTAGGACAATGCGTGCTCTACTAAATATATTTATTGAATCATTGCTCGTGAAAGCATCTTCATAATTTCAAAAGTTGTCAAGGAAAAAATCTAGAACTAAATTTCTAGTGTTGGCCACGATTCACTGTAGAATCTCGAGCGAATTAGAACGACAAAATTAGAAACACCTCAAGAAACGATTGTACGTATAATTGACCTCAATAATTGACCTGAATAATTGACCTGTATAATTGAGATCACTTGTACAATTGAAATTACTCTTCGTTCTCCGATCGATATAAAATTTTTTCCTCGCGCTCGCGAACACGCGTTCCTACCGTGTATAGGTTAGCAAGAAAGAGCACTTTGGTATCGTTGACAGACCAACGTTTTATTAATTAATAGACAGCGGCTCTGGAACGAGGAATATAATAAAATGTTCACCTTTTAACAATCACTAATGAGGTCGGTACCTTATTTTTACCAAATTATTAAATTACTGGGGGTGGCTTGCTGATTCACAACAGAAATTGTTCCCGCCTTTTGAAGAATTCATTAAAGGATCTTTTAAAGTGTAGACTTTTAAAAATTATGTAATGCTAATGCTGTTTAAATATATAATGGTGTTAAGAAAAAATAGAAGAAAAATAGGGACTAATGAGGTCGGTACTTTATTTTTACCAAATTATTAAATTACTCGGGGTGGCTTGCTGATTCACAACAGAAATTGTTCCCGCCTTTTGAAGGATCCATTAAAGCGTCTTTTAGACTACAGACTTTTAAAAATGATATAATGCTAATGCTGTTTAAATACATAATGGTATTAAGAGAAAATAGAAGCGTTGGACAAAAGGTGGAGCGAAAGGATACGGTCAAGATGGCCCAGTTCACGCCCGGAGCGATCATGTCCTCTTGCCACAGCGTCGGCGCCCTTGAGTGGAAGCGTTTAGCATTCAGAGGACGGTGGTTCCCCGTCGCAACCGTCGGACGGCGGCGGCGTCGCGACGTCTGAGCTCACGTCCGCGACCGATCTTTTCAGAACGATCGGGCTTGCGCAAACCTCAGAGACACACACACACAGCGCCTTGACGCAACCAGGCGAATTCTCGCGAAACCGACTGCTCTTGGAATCATCCAGACCGCAACCAATTCTCGGGAAAAAGAGAGGCCCCGGGAGGTTATGAATGCGGAATTACGAGCCGCGCGTTTTCAAAGGAGATTCGTCGAAAATCCGCGCAAAAGCAGCTCGCTGGAAACAGAAGCGTAATGAGTTGCGCGTGAAATCGGCCCCAACATTTCGGCCGCTGAATATCTTAGCGGCAGAGGATTGCCGTGGCACGTGCTCGCATTTGCATCGGCTGTCGACATTCTGGAAAATTAGGGATATTTTAGGTTTTTCATCGCACGAATTTCTTTGCGAGACGACCGTCTGATTTTCTTAACCCATTCGCATCATTAGCGTATATGTACGCTCAATTTTCCTTGTCTTCATTTAATTTATTTCTTGAAATATGAAGTTCTTTTACTTTTAAATATAGTAAATATAGTAAAAATAAAGTTTGGTGATAAAGGCCTTCTTTTCATATTTCCTTATGATGCAAATGGTGCCTTAACACGTAACTGCCATGACTGCCATGTCACCCATATGTGACATTATATTAATCGTACCAAATTTTAGTAGGATCTGTAAAATGCCAGAAAGTTGGAGGACTACTCAATATCATACATATAATATAATTTTTTTTTTCAACTTTTATTTCATTAAATAACTTACGTTGATTTGATGGAATTTTTTAGGTTTCTAGTTTGGCAGTCAAAGTGTTAATCGTACATGAGTTTAAGGTTGCCTTTTAACGCTAGGTTTACACGACCCGTAAAAATGACAGTTTACAATTACCGAGACTGTAAAGATGCATCCATGAGAAATTATTCAACAAATTTATTTCTTGTATACACTATAAAAAGGAGTAGCTAGAAATTTCCACAGATAAGTTCTTGCTATTTTTGTAAAATAATGTAAGGTAGTAATTTTCAGTGGTCCGTAAGCCTAGTGTTAATCATGCAAGATTTGCTGCAATAGTTATCTCGCTTGTATATCTGACGGTGTTAAGGTGCTCGAAGTATCACGGCCACACGCATGACCACGCGTTGAAGTCACCGGGCTCGATCGACTCTTAGGCAACCGGCAGTGTTATGCGTGCCCGGCTACACGATCTACTTACAGCCTGAACTTTCATGAACCTAACAGTCTATTGTCTGCCGGGAGAAAATTGAACCCATAGGAAATGGACTGAACTCCGGTGGACTTCGTATTTTACATGTACATTTTGCCACAATACCCACCGCCCTTCGAAACTGCCGTATGACTAATGGGATTGACAGTCTCGAGATAAGACTTACCGCAGTCTACCGTGTCTGATTGCGTTATCTGTGTCATTTCTGCGTTGATAGAGCCTGTTATCCTTAACCACATTAAACTTCATTCGTGTCGTTCTTTTTAGGAAGGCAGAGCACAATGATACGATTAAATACTTCTGAGCGGTGTAAGCACTGAACGAAAGCGATCTTAAATATTTATAAATATTCCTGGCGACTGTTTACGACAAGACTTTGTTGATAACTAGTGTACCAATTTGAGATATTTAACTTCACGATTTTTCTCCGTGCAAATACCCATAAATAACAAAATTTAAATGTTATCGATGCACACGCTTACCTGACTCTTCAATATTAACCCCCTATGGGTCCGTGTAACTTTCTTTCTTTCTTTCAAATAATTTTAGTTTTTTTCACAAGATGACGTATACGTCATAATTGTATAATGTCTCTGAGATGATCAATAACAATATGTATTGACGACGGTTCGCCCTCAACTTGAAATATCAAAGTAAATGCAAGTTACCAACGATACCAAGATACCAACGGAAGAAAATTCGGCCCATAGCGGGTTAAATTACAAGTAAATTATTTGTTATAGAAAAAAATGTTCTATACAAAAGTTGTAGCTAAACAAGCTACAGTGACGTTCCAGTAATTAGTTTTCCGCTACCTGCCTTCTCGCTCGAGGAATGGAGGTTTCAACGAGAGAAGAACCCAGCATCTCGTTTTAATTCTCACCGCGCTTACACCCAGAATCCCTCGATCTTCAGGAACTGAATTCAGCTCCTCAGCTTCTCCGAGCGATCCAGAGGGAATTGGAGGCCCCCGACAAATGGGTGCTGGCACGAAAATTCGTGTTGGCCAGCTTTCACCGGAAAGCAGGCGCGTGTCTGCCGTTCGTCAGGCTCGTAAATAAGCGGTGCGGCGCGTCTCTCGGGGTGTCTAGGTTGCCGGCGCGCGGGGTCCGTTGTCTGGTGAATCTGTCTGTCTGTCCGCGAGACAATCGTCGTCGTTCCTGGTTCGCAAACGAGGCGGCCGGGGCCAGAGTTAGTCACGCGAGCCGCGCGGCCCGGGATGAAATATCGAACGCGAGGCAGCCGTGGAAAGCGTTCGTCGAACAGATTATCACGCGGGAATCGGATTCACGTGACCCGTCTTCTCGCAGGCCTCCGGTAGAGATCCCATGGCAAGGCAGCATGGGACCGGCGTGTGGTGTTTGTGCGGTGTGGCGTGCATCGCGGATGATCTTTCGGATTGAGTAAGGTCGCGAAGGAACGTTCCCGCTGCTGCCTCGTGCCCGGCCTCTCTCGCGTAACGAGGAAACGCGGTATTGTTTTCTCGGTAGCTCGGCGTATCGCGACACGTTATCGTCGGGGGCTGCAGCCATCTCTCGATTCTCGAAAATTAGCGCGCGTTCCGCCAGGTGCTCGTCGTTGTCGCGTTCATCTTGCTCGCCGAGGAGTGAAAGCAGCGAATTTATTATCCGCAGGATCCTTTTAATAATATTCACGTTTGTTTTACGACGGGGAACAATTCTCCGGGGTATTATTCTACGCCGGTGTCCGTCGTCCGTTCAATCAAGAAATTTGATCCGCCGGGGGATTCTTTTCCCCGGGGACATAATAGGGAACGTAGGCAGGCGACCGATCGCAGATTACGCGCCTCGATTAAGCAACGGTTCGGTAGCGGTTCGATAAACAATCGGTGGCAGTCGCGCCGAACAATTTATCGACTGCTTGCGAAACCGTTTTTTCTTTTTCTTTCCCTTCCTCCCTTTCTCCGCGCTCGAATATGATCGAGCAATTAAATCCATCTCGCTAAACGGTATGCGCGGCCTTTGCGCGGCGACATCCACGCGGCAAGACATTTTCCCGGCACACGCAACGAATAAATCACCCGGTCCTGAACGATCGATCACGGGCTCGATCCTCGATCCTCGCCGCCGCGAGAGCGAGACGACTTCTCTTTCTCCGAGATGCTCTCTCGGGCCCGTTTCGGGGGACGAGCAGCAAGCAGCACTTTTCCGACGAGCATGAACGGTTTTCTCGTCTCCCGACTTTGGTAATACAACGAGAGAGGCCACGAAACGCCGGGTACACACAGGTGAAACTCTCGAGCATCGTGATCATCGGCCGAGATGCCCGATTGTATCCAATTGAATCGGTCTCACCGCGAGGATAGATTCGACCGGCCGATTGCGCGCCACCGGGAAAAGGACGAGCGGCTGAGTGAAACGCACACGTACACACCGATCTCTGTACACACACGCACCCACGGTAAGATCACTGGTCGTGTCCGACCATAACTTTTCCATCCGAGGCCCCCTTCGTCCGACCGGCAGCATTTTCTCGCAGACCGATAACCAACCCGAAGAAATAATTCTTCGGTATCCGCCGATCGATCCGACGGTTTCTTCTCTTGTCCCGCGCTTTTCTCACGTACCGACGCTGCTACCTACCCTTTTCCGCGAGGAACACCTGTACACCATCGCCTGAAAGTTTTGGAAACTGCTCACGGAGATGTGGAACTTTCCTGCAGATTTTATTTAGCGTCACACATCGCCTATCGGAATCCTGTTACAGCGGATACTCGATACGTGTCCACAAAACGTCTGCCAAGTATCGTCCAGGGGACATACCCGAGCTATGTTTTATGTCTACCGAGTCCTCTCGATCTTCGAGGCGGTAGTGGGGATAATTCTGCGACGTTTATCATCTAGGCCTTGGAAACATTTTCCAGAGAAATCACTGCAATAGGATTTTCAGTACTATTTCAAAAGGAAGCTTAGAAATCTCTTTTTACATTATCATCTGAGATAAAATTCTTAGATGACGTTACTGAAGCAATTGATGGGACAACGAATTGTGTTTTATGTCTCCTTGTAAATTTTGCAAACTGCAACACTTGCTCTTTGGAGAACCATTCATTTATGCTTTGAATCTAGTTCAGCTTGGAGAAGAAAAAAATCTTAGAACAATATTGAGGTACTAACTAATTGCGAGTTATAAATTAGCTCCAGCCCAGGCACTGTGGTTCAACCTCGGCCACTAATTCATCTCGCCATTTTATTCAAATACTCTTGGTATAGCCTCGGTATCAACCATGACCCTCTTTATTGACCCTTGGCACTCGAGTGACGACTCTGTAACGTCACTAAAAATTGCTACATCTAATTCTTTATATTATTGAGTTTATTTGTATCTAATAAATTACTAAAAATGGAAGTACCGTATGAGTAAATTGCATCAATTTCATATGTATAAAATAAAAAGAAATATAGAGTGGAAGTATTACTCGGGAGAAAAGCGTTTGGCATTCGAGTTAAAATAGTTCCGAGTGCAAAATGTTAATTTCAAAGCGAAATTTGTGTAAATTAAAATATAATTCAACATAATTAAATATAATTAAATATAATAATGTAATTAATACCATAATTGAATACAACTTGTTTGATTTTAACACGAACCGCAGCTCCCTTCGAAATCGGAACTCGGACCGTCCAGCGGATGCGCGCCGGGCGTGCAAGTTGTCTATCGTCGGGCTCGCATCTTCGAGCGTGAATCCTCGGCCGCGCATCAATCCCGGCATGCTAGGCTATCCGGGGAAGGATCCACGGAACACGTAGTTCGTCGTACGGTGTCCCTTCGAGATAGACTGAGCGGCTCCTCCGCGGCGCGGATCGCGACCGACTAATGTAAGCAAATAGCTCGCGCGCAGACAAATTCCCCGCGACCATATCGGGCCGCCGGAAAAATCGCTGACGTACGATCTTGTCCGCGACCATAAAGCGCCAGTCAGACGCAAGCGGAGGACTAGAACTTGCGGCACGCCGACTGAAACACGGGCTCGTCTCGCCGCGAGAAGATCGATGACTTCCTGATCGGACGGCTCGAACCGCGACGCTCGAACCCGCTCCACGAAAATATTTGAATGGGACATTAGTGGAAACGTGCGAGCTGCCAAAATCGAGACGATACTGTCTCGAACGCCAGAAAAATTCTCTAATTCCATGTTTTCTTACGTGTCGTCGGTCAGTTGAAGATAAACATTGATTGGACTTCACGAGGATGCGTTTAGAGGCTATTGAAAATGCCTCACTTTCTTGTGGCACAAAGAAACAAATTCTACGTGGTGCTAGGTAGTTGAAACTGAACGGATTCATTGACAGAGGCACGCTTAATTATCCAGAAGCATATTCCACCGCGTTTCTCAAGTTTCCCAACTTTAGGGGCTGTTCAAAATGCCTCGCGTTCTTCTGGTAAAAAAAATTCTGCGTGGTGCTAGGTCGTTGAAACTAAACGGATTTATTGACAGAAGCACGGTTAATTATCCAGAAGCACTTTCCACCGTGCTTCCCAAGTTCCCCAAGTTTAGGGGCTGTTAAAAATCGCGTTCTTGTGGCGCAAAAAGAAAAATTGATAATCAAAAAAATTCAACGTGCTGCTAGATACTTGAAACTAAACATCCATTCACAGAAGCTCTTTTTCAGAAGCTTATTCAGACTCGAATAATCAGGGAGTCCGGGCGGTTTCCGTGGAGGGCGAAAACGAAAATCGATTTCACCTCGCGTCAAGCACCGTTTCCCCGCACGTAGCGCCGGAGAAACGAACTTACAAAATCGCGATGGTGGAATCAGCATACAATGACCGTCGTTCATTGTTCCCGCAGTTAGGAGCTGTCCCCGCCGCGATCTGCAATTCAATCGGCGCGGTACGCAGAGAACATGGAAGCATCCCGCGTCATAAAAGCGCGTTAAACCGCGCGAACTCGAATGACACGGCACTGAAGCGCTTCGGGCTCGGACCACCGATGTACTCCGGCGACGTCATTTAGAATCGTAGGACAATTAGGCACAGAAAGAGTTCTCCGGATTACGAGAGGAGACACGGTTCGACAAAGGCAGCACACGTAGCACGGTTAAAAAATCCGAAACGAAAACGAGAGTGGCTCGTGGTTCTCTTCTGTTCGGCATGCAGGTCGCGCGTCAGCCAAGGTCTCCGCGTCGCGGTGACGTCACCGTGCGTCGTTTTTCAGCGATACCGTTTCAGCAGAGAGTTCGTTGGATCGCGGCCAAATGTTCTCTGCGAACGCAGAAATCATCTTACCACCGGTTCCAGCACTTTCCATTTCGAGAGGGTAGTGACCCCGGAGTCGTGGAGGCCGAACACGACCGGGCTCGCGCTCTCGGTTTCGATGTCCGAGGGAAAAGGTGTGTTACGCGGAAAAAGGAACTGCCCACGGCGTTTCGTAGTGAATCGGGTGAATATCGATCATACCTGGCGGCCAGTCATGCGCGGCGCCACGGGATCGCGAAAAGCCGAGTAAAATCGCGAGACTGGAACGTGCTGGTCTCGCGCGGTGGCCGCCAGCGACGGTGTCTAGAAATAGCCGGCCCGCCGGATCTAGATAAGTCATTACGTGGAACGGCTCGTTAACGATTCACACACTCGTCCCGTTCCTCCCGTCGGCGCGTCAATCGCACCGGGAAAACGATTTCCCAGCGGAGACGTCACGAAAACCGGCGTGACCGATTATTACCGCGCGAGCGGAGCAGCTGGTACCACGTTGTGCCAGGACACGGAATTCAGATCTCCGAGCATCGCCGAGTCATCCCCGATGGGAAAGTCACCGGAGGAAGGAAACGCGAGCGAGACGACCAGCTAGCGGATTCGCTGGAACGAGGATGATGACGCGCGCGTTCCGCGAACATCTACGAGCCTGAATCGCGCGCGTATCAGGGTCATGACGCGCCGACCAGCGTCCTAGTCACGCGCTTCGCGGACCACCGTCCGGGAAATTGGTGGGCAACCTCGGTTGACGCATCCACGACCGGTTCTCCCATCCCCGGTGCAACAACTGCACCATGCGAATTTTTGAACGGTACCAGCCAAATTTGCATTTTATTTACCGGTTTCTAGTCAATAAACGCTTGCGTGCGAATATTTTCAACGTCGTTTCACTGCATTTCATTGTCGCGTTCTTTAGAAATTGTTAACGATGATCACGATTCGGTTGTAGGGCGTTGTAACCATGACTTTTTGAGATTTTTTTTGGGAATGGTGTTGTCTGCTCAACGTTCTGTTAATCTCACGAGGATAAATGTCTCAACACATTGGCGACATCGTGCATTAAATTCTAAAAGTTGTTGAGAAACACAGTAATATATTTTCTTCCTTCACAGTTCTCGAAACTTCCTTAGACGATCTTGTTTTTTGAAGATAATCTTTTCAATATTATCACTAAACCTACCACGGTCAAAATGACCGGTTCCAGATTTTTTATTTTACTATTACTGAAATTATAAAGATGCTTCTGTGGGGAATAATGAAATAAATATATTCGGTAGAGCATGTATTTTAATACTGATCCTAGCACGGTCAAAGTGACCGGTTTCCCACTTCACAATTATTGAAACTATATTAACGTGTTCACAATTAAATTACTGAATTACGGAATTACTGAATTGACTTCTTCATTTAAGCACATATTCTAATGAAAATCCCTCGAAATTTAAATCAATTGAATCTTCTCCCTTCTATAAGATGTTTCACTTTTATATGTTTTGTGTTTGGTAGGTTTAGTGTTATTAAAAATCTTCTTCCACAAAGAATTAAGCATGTTATACATTCTTTATGATTATAAATTTTTCTACGACCAATTTTCTGTTAGGATTGCTTAGTAAATTGAAGGACTCTTCTACCTTTGAAAATAGAAACTAGAAAGTCTATAATAAACTGCACTCACACAAGGAGAAAAAAATAAATACATCGTTTGAAATATATGAAAACGATATACGTTTATATGTTATGTGCTTGGTAGGTTTAGTGTTAAAAAATAGTCAACGGTAATTTTCATCGTGAACCAATACAATAGAAAATTTTTAAAATCCTCTTTCGGTATAGCTCACTCGTGTACTAATAGGAAATTACATAAACATCCGCAGTCCAGTGATTAGACTTACGATCAAGCTTATCGAGATCTTCAAAGTTGGAAAGATTCTTCTGTGAAATCCTTAGCCGAGAAAGCGAAGATCCATTTACTTCGAATTTCTCTAAATCTGCTTTAAAAAAATTTAATTTCCATCAACAACTGCAACGAGATCATAGAGGTAGATAATAAACTGATTCTCATTTGCATGCGACACAGAAAGGAAATGTTTGATTATAACATGTTCGACAAGATGCAGGGGAGTTAACAACAAATCGACAAAACCGGTTGTTGTTAGACACATTCTTCGAACAAAAACACCAAAGTATGTACACTGACTTCTGCATGTGGAACATAGGAAGAAAATGTTTATTTAAAACTTAGTAACGCATTCATCAAGACGGGACGTTAACAAGGAATTTATGACCGTCGATAAAATCAGTTTGTTGTTGTTCGGTACGTTTGCATTGTTCTCCGAACGTTTCTGGAAAAAAATCGCCGGGCACCCTGTATATATTCTGGTTTGTGAACCTGCACCGTAATCGCGACGCCAGCCAGCGTACTCGTTTATGGCTCGAAACAGTTGCAGGATACAGGGCGCTTTTAAGTGTTAAGTATATTGCCTGGTAAAATGAATTTAAGCACTGGTGCCTTGGCTGTGAGTAATGATACTACTGGCACGCGTTGAAATCTCCGGGGCGATACCACTTCGAGGCATTGAAATCGCCAGGCGCTCGACTATTAACTCGCGGCTAACATTTCAATTTTTCCATTTCAAAATTGATGACTCTACGCCGGTTATTTATCTCAACTTGTATCTAATTTGTGGCGCTAATTGCCTGTCTTTAAAAAATTGCCACGCGAAAACTTTCCACATTCCTGCATTGTTTCCTCGTATCGGTGCCACTTTCTGGAAAGAATGCTCGAATTAAAATCTCCCATCCAAGTGTCACTGGTTGTTTTTAGAGTCGTCACTTTGCATTCTTGCATTGTTTCCTCATATCGGTGCCAATTTCTGGAAAGAATGTTTCGAATTAAAATCTCGCATCTAACAATAAATGGCACTGGTTGCCTTCAAAGAGACGTCACTTCGCATTCCTGCATTGTTTTCTCATATCAGTGCCTTCTTGTGGAAAGAATGTTCGAATTAAAATGTCGTATCCAAGTGACACTATTTGTTGTTAAAGAGTCGTCACTTTGCATTCTTGCATTGCTTCCTCGAATCGGTGCCAATTTCTGGAAAGAATGTTCGAATTAAAATCTCGCATCCAAGTGGCACTGGTTGTTGTTAAAGAGTCGTCACTTACGTAAAAACGTTGTTCTACATTCTAGTCTCTTTGTGCTGTTCAAACTCGGAAGTATCGAATCCGCCATGGCTGCTTTACGAGTGTCTTCAATGCTATTAATATATTACCTCTTTCATCGGGAGGAAGTACAATTTTTCACTGCTATTGTCCCTTTAAAAATAGCGAACAGAACACGTTCCCGGGTTCCATGCTGTTTCCACACAATCAGCCGAGACACCTGTGAGACCAGTGCCCTCGCTGTCGCACCCACGTTACCTGGTCTCTCTCTCTCTCTCTCTCTCTCTCTCACTATGTCTCTCTGTCTCTCACTCTATCTCTCTCTTTCTAGTCCCGCAGCCTTTATCCGTCCGTTTTCGTTTATTCTCGCCTGTGGCCTCCTTCCATCTCTCGGAACGGTCTTCCTCGTATCCTCGTCCTTTTCATTTACCTTTCGCGTCCTTGTTCCGCGCGCCTCTTACTCGCTCGCGTATCAAGAATCTATATTAAGGACGTGGGAATGTGAAATGACCTGTCCAGCTAGACTGTAGAAGCCCGCGGTACGGTCTCGGGAGAGCAACATTGTGTGTCAAACCCGTCTGTTGCGCGCCGCGCAGCTGACTTTGAGCTAATTATTCCTTCATCCTGATTCAATCAGCTATCTCAACAAGAAACACGCCAATTCATTTTTCCTGCAAAATGCATCGCCGAAGATTTCTCACTTCAACAATTCTGATCCCGTTGCAATAAAATAAACCGGATCGTGGCTTCGTTTAACTCTAGCTTTACACAGAATGGCATCTTCTGCGTCTCAATCTCTGAATAAAATCTGTAAGCATTACATTATGTCACGCAGTCATAAGTTTCCAGAAATAAACATCTTTCGGCTCCGTCAAATTAAAGTACAGAACAACTTAATTAACGCTAAACCTACCGAGTCTTAAAAGTGACTAATACATGTCTCATAAAAATGGCGAGATTGAATTTATTTGAATTTTGCGTGGTTCGTATTATAATACATGCTCTCCTAAATATATTTGTTTAACGCTAAACCTACCACAGTCGAATGATCGGTTTTCTATTTTACAGTTATTAAAATTGTGAAAGTGCTTTTATAGGAAATTGGGGATTGACTCCTTCATTTAGGCACGTATTATAATGAAAACAGTACAAACCCGAAGCAAATTGAATCATTTCACATCTATAAGGCGTTGCACTTTTGTATGTTTTGTGGTTGGTAGGGTTAGCGTTAATCATTTCCCACGAAGGCATCTTTACAATTTCAGTAATTGTTCCTCACGGTTCTAAATAAAATGTGTAAGCATTAGATTACGTCACGCAGTCATAAGTTTCCAAAAACAAAGATCTTTCGGCTCTCTCAAATTAATATACAGAACATCTTAATTAACGCTAAACCTACCGAGTTTGAAAAGTGACTAATACATGTCTTATAAAAATGGCGAAATCCATTTCGATTTTGTGCGGTTCGTATTATAATACATGCTGTCCTAAATACATGAAATATTTAAAATATTAAAGTAGAAAATCTGGAACAGTCATTTTAACCGGCGGTGATAGATTTAGCGTTAAAAACGACTGCAATTTTGCTGTCACGATGGAAACGAGCAAAGATCAAACTATGATTCACTCGGAGGAGACTCGGAGTTTCCCTAAAATTTCACGCGGGCCGCGCAATCGTGATCCTCGATTAGAAGCGGACAGGCCGACATCCGATCGGCGTGTTTCCCGTGTTTTACGTAATCGCGCGAGTCGTGTTGGCGGCGCACGCGGCTCCCATTGTCCGGGCGGGAGCGGGTGGTCCGCGGGTTTCGCGATTGTCACGGGTGAAAATTATTTCAGCCTCGAGGCGGTTGTTCTGTCCCCTCTAATCGCGTTAACTCGCAACGTCATCCGTGTCTGTCGGCCGCGGAAACGCGTGTTTGCCGGAGCATTTAGCCGGTGTCGCGCGGACAAAAGGTCGCGGACGCGAATTCGCGGAATCGGCCGGTCCCGACGAAAATTTCGCTCTCGCTGCTCGACGAGATATCGAGGCTCACGTTTTCCCGGAACGAAGCGTGCGCCGAACGATCGCTTTGACCATTTACAATCGGTTTCAGCTCGCTTGAGACAGCGCCGATTGCCCGCGCCTCGAATTCCTGTCACGTGCGGGAAACTATCGGCGAGCTCGGGTTTTTTTTCTGCTCTACCTCTCTCCCACCCCCTCGCTCTCCTCCTCCTCTTTCTCTGTCTCTCTCGCTCGCTCTTTACACGAGGAAATTGTTCCAGCAACGCGCGCGAGCTTAGCAAACGCCGTGCCAATCGCATTCCCGACGCCGGGTCGAAGAAATGACCGTGTTCGGCGCTGTGACCCCGTCCGCGCGAAATTAATTGATTCCTCGAACACCCATTCCGACTTTTGCTTGTCTCGCTTCTCGGGACAAACTGCAACCGATCCGCAAACAGATTTTCATTCATTTTTGCCGGGCGTGTTTTTCGCGTCGCGAGTTAACACGCCGCGAATGACGACATTTCGCGGTTTCGCTTGCTTAATTAGACGCGAACGGTAGTTTGACTTATCTCGACGTTCCGAGAAGACGTTTTATCTATTAATACGATCTGATGCTAACAGTAATTTGTTTCGAGAAATAGCTGTCAATTATGCGGGGAACCAAGTAATAAGGAAAAGAGTCCGAACGCACTCTTGGAAATGGATCTTTAAATACGATCTGATGTTACAGTAATATCGATCGGAGAAGTGCCTGTCAATTATGCAGAAGCAAGTAATGAGAAAAAGAGCTGGACTGTGTATTTTTCTTGAAAGTTAGTCTTTTATATTTTTACAACTCATTAAAATTATTGGAGGTAGGAAGAATTTTCTATTATGATTTCTGTTGCTTGGAATTGATGCAGATCATTTTTAAAGTTCTTCCTTCAAAGTTGAAGTCTTTTCCTCTTTCTATCTTAATAATTTTTAGCAGAAATAAATTTGGAAACTATAATATATTATTTCTAATTTATAAAGATTATTCAAGGCAGAAAGAAGCTCCCATATGATTTCTGTTGCTCGCAATTGATGCAGATAATTTGTAAAGTTCTGCCTTTAAAATTGGAGTCTTTTCCTCTTTCTATCTTAATATTTTTTAGCACAAATGAATTTGAGAACTTTAAAATATATTTTTTCAAACTAAGTAAAATTATTCATGGCAGAATGAATTTCCTATATGATTTCCGCAGCTTGCAATTGATGCAGATAATTTTTATCTTGCAAATAAATTCACAATGTAGTGATTACAATGGAACACAAGGTCAGACGGCAAGCGAAATTCCCGAGCGAGCAAAGCCGATAAAATTATGCAATTTAAAACGAAAATGCTGAAACCGTGCACGGTGAATAGACGGCCGAAGTCGGAAGGATACGGTATGAATTTTCACGAGCGGTTTTTGCGCGGCCTAACTATGGCACGGTGTGTTCTTGTACAACGCCGTCGACAATTTGTCAAACTTTCCCGCGGCGATTGCCGCTTCACGATCACGGACAACGATTTCCCCGCTGGCGTTTTATATGGCGTTGCAAATCAGTCCGGGATTCCGGGCATGCCGGCTGATTTGTGATAATCTCCGGCGTCCATGACGGATTTGTCGCAGCCGGCCGGCCCTAAATGGCTCGCGTTTCGAGCCGCTGAGAATTTTCTGCTCGCGACGAGACGCGAGGCGAGGCGGTTCGATTCCGTGCGCTGCTGCCGGTACGTGATTCGCGACCGGACGAGGACCGGCAAAAACTTGAAAACCCGTGGAACACGCGCTCGCACGCTCTTACGCAATCACGCGAATCCCGTTGTCCACCTTGTTTTCTGTCTACGGTCAAGATACGCACAGCTGACCGACTCCGACGACGCAATCGCGAACGCGAACCCGATTGTAACGCGCGGCAGCTTCGCGTTTCACTTCGAAAACGATATCTTTCCCAACAATTTTGATAACACTGTCCCACCGCGTCTACTACGATATATTTTACAATTTTAGTAATTAGAACTTCTCTGTTATTCTTAATTTCTTGTAAGAAGGACACGATTTATTCTTCACCTGTTTATTCTCCAATGACTGTATATATCGACAGTAACAATATAGAACCTTATTTCGATTTAAAAGAAATTAATAGAAGCAGTGGTACAGTTGACAAAAGTGTCACTTAATTTTTGGGAAAAATTGTCAACCAGGAATTCAGATATTTTCCGTTCTGTTACTCTCATTTGTCTCCAAATGTGATTGGACGTGTTGCTTTTAAGATAAAAGGTTTGAGTAATTATTAACAAATGGTGCGTATTAAAAATACATAATGACGGTACTCGCCACGCATTGAAATCGTTGAAAGATAGCTCTTACCGATAATTAACATTGCTGTGCATAGAAATCTCTGAAAGATACGTTCTATCGCGCATTGAATCCAGTGAAGGATAGCTCTTACCATGCATTAAGGTCTTCAAAGAATGTCGTTTGCCACGCATTGAAGTTTCCGAAAAATCGCTTTTACCACGCATTGAAGTCTCTTACAGGATACCTTTCACCATGCATTGAAGTCACCGAAAGACACACCGTTCATGTCTCCAGGAAACATCTTTTTCCACGCATTGAACTCTCCGGAACATAGTTCTCACCATGGATTAAAATATTTCAACGATACCACTCGTCACGCATTGAACTCTCCGGAACATAGTTCTTACCGTGGATTAAAATATTTAAAAGATACCATTCGTCACGCGTTGAATTCTCCGGAACATAGTACTTACCGTAGATTAAAATATTTAAATGATACCACTCGCACGCATCGAGTTCTCCGAATGATAGCTCTTTCCACGCATTGAAATCTCTAAAAGACAGCTCATTCCACGCATTGAAATCTCTAAAAGATGTCTCTTGCCATGCGTTAAAGTCTTCGTATTAGAGTTTCCAAGAAACATTCTTTTTCCACGCATTGAACTCTCCGAAACATGGTTCTTTCCGTGGATTAAAATATTTCAAAGATACCTCTCATCACGCATTGAAATCTCTGGAACATAGTTGTTACCGTAGATTAAAATATTTAAAAGATACCTAAATATTATATATTTAAAATATAATATATATTTAAAAGATACTCGTCACAAATTGAATTCTCCGAATGATAGCTCTTTGTCTCTAAAACACAGTTCATTTCATGCATTGAAATCTCTAAAAGATGTCTCTTGTCATGTGTTGAAGTCTGCATATTGAAGTTTCCAAAAAGTTTCCGAATTTTAACACTTTGATCGCCAAACAAGAAAGCTCAAAAATTCCAAGAAAAATCAAAGTAAGTTATTTAATAAAATAGAAATTGAAAAAAATTAAATGTATGATATTGTGTAGTTCTCCAACTTTCTTGCATTTTACAGATCCTAATCTTTGGTACAATGAATATATTAACGTAAAAATTCATTTTAAAGAATGTACAAATCATTACGTCACCCATATATGGGTGACATGTCAGTCAACGTGTTAAATAAAATATTTAAAATTCATATTAAAATTTGGAAATCTCTATAAGACAGCTCTTTCCACGCATTAAAATCTCCAAAAGACGTCCTTGCCATGCGTACTAACATATTCTAAAAGCATAATTAAACTCCGATCTAGCCTCCCATTTTCGCAGATCGGCTCGGAACGGGTTCGAGTGAAATTCAGGTTCACAGGTTCAATAGCTCGGGCCCATAAAACTCGGCATTTTCCGCGGGAGCGTGCAGCCCCGGCGGGAACTATCGGCGTCTCGGGATCTCCCATTGAGGCATTAATCAAAATAATCAATCTAGCCGGGCCGCTCACGAGTCCCATAGCAGAGTTTCTCCATAAAACCAGAAACCGGGTATCGGTAGGATTTAAACCATCGCGGCGATTCCGATCGCAAAGAAAACGCTTTCTAACGGAACGCTCTTGGACTCACGGCTGTCCGCCTCTGCTTCCCTCCATCCCCGACAGACTGCAGAAGTATATATGTATATATACATATACAGGGTGTTCATGCTATTACTAGCCAGCGTTTTTCTAGCAAGTAGTAAATATTTAAAAAAAAAATGAAAGAGGAAAAGGTAGTACTGTTTTTTATACGCAACACAATGGCGTATGTAATTTTGTTGTGTTTATACTATTTTGTTAGATATGAAGGTGACGTTCAATTATTTAAATGGAATGCTGTACATTTTTTTATATCGCATAAAAGCGTATATCTAGACGAATTCATCCGTATACTGCACAGTGACCATCAAGGTCACGCAAGGTCAGAAATAGAAGAAACATTTAGAATATTTCATAGCAATCTAAGGGTACTTTTCGTACCGAAGTTGTCGGATTTTCTTCAACATGTAAGAGAACTTCTAACTTTTTATCCTCAGATAGAAGACATTTCCGATTATGACACTTGTTCTGAAAAGACCCTGTTTCTTTCAAACGCTTTGTACACAAAACAAACTGATTTTCATTTGGTTGCACTTTGTCCGGATATTCTTCTAGGTATTTCAATTTACTTTGTCTTTTATGCTCTTTGTACTGCTAATAAATGCGTTCCATATCCATCTTCCCGTCCACCGAATAACGATACATTCGGAAGTAATACTGAAATTGTCTCGTCATAGTAGAAACTAGAAGTATACACTCCGAATGTGAACGACAATTCGTATAAATAAGGAACACTTGTAAACACATTGGTATGAAATATTCTAAATGTTTCTTCCATTTCTGACCTTGCATCACCTCGAAGGTCACCGTGCAGTATACGGATAAATTCGTCTAGACACACGCTTTCATGTGATATACAAAAATATACAGCATTCCATTTAAAAAATTGAAGGTCTGCTTCATATCTAACGAAATAGTATAAACACAAAAAAAAATTATATTCGCCATTGTGTTACGTATAAAAAAAAACAGTACTGGTTTTTCCTCTTCCATTTCTTTCTAATATTTTCTATTTACAAGAAAAACGCTGGATAGTAATAGCGTGAACACCCTGTATATATACGTACAACAACGGACACACAAGGCGAGCCTATATAATATTCCGTACACCGCGAAAGTTCCGCTCTCGCGGCCGGACCGCCGCTCCGCTCTGCTCCGCTTTGCTCCGCTCAGCTCCGCTCCGCTCTGCGCCGACACGCGTGTACACTAGATCATATTGCAGCGCGGACAATGAGCGTTTCGTAGGCGGAAGCGATCGGGTCCCGAGGCCGTGCCGGTTTTCGCGTGCGGCATAGACACGGCACCGTGACCTCTTTCACACAGTCGCGGTGACAGCCAAGGATCATCTGGCGTACGGGAGCCATTTCCAACGCGTCCGACCGACCGAGCAGATCTGAGATCGTTGCCGGGAGATTATCGTCGCAGCCGCCGCCGCATGGTCCAGCGATCCGAGCTCGCATCTCGCGATCATTACCAGTTTGTCAACCTTCCGGCGCTCTTTCTCAGGTACCCGTGACATCGATTAATCAACGCCACCGTGCTCCCTGCCTGACGCTCGGTTCCACCGGGACGAGCACCGCTAATAAACAAGTGTATCCCCGTCTGGACCGTCCGGCCATTCTAATTGCCGAGCAACGAGCCAGTTTCTCACGACTGCCCTGCGCATTAGCCGATTCGAATCGCCGCGCAATCATTTGCATGCTGACCAACAATCAAAATCCTCTTCGCGTTGCGTACTAAATTGTTTTGTGGAATAAAACCCCGATTAACCGAGCCTCTCCATACTCCAGAATCGTTTTAGTAAAATTGTAGAACATTTTTCTTATTTCTCTGAACGTTTTCAGACGTTCTTTAAAATTTGACTTTTATTGAATCGTTTAATTAAAAAATTATTTAAATAGAAATTTTTATAATAAATTGAATTTTTTAATTTACGAGGATGGATTAAAAAATTTGAATAGAAATTTTTATAATAAATTGAATTTTTGAATTTATGAGAATGAATTAAAAAATTATTTAACCAGTTAACTGTGATTGACGAGTATACTCGTCATGGAGAAGTGGCACGATTTTGTGTATTGACGAGTATACTCGTCATGCGTAAAATTTTAATTCTGGTGAAAACTAAATTATATTCGTAGAATTTTAATATGTTTAAAATGTTTAGAGGTCAAGACGAAATGAAACAAACAAATGAAAATTATAAATAATTTGAGTTGGATTTATAACTATAAATATGACGACTATATCCGTCATCGCATGATTATCGCGACACACACTGGTGGGCGCTTTGCAAAGAGATCGCCACAGTTAACTGGTTAAATAGAAATTTTTTTAGTGCATCGCGGAATGATTGACTGTAAAGTAACTCTTGTGTTGTTAGAACATTTCTCTAATACTTAGTTCGGATAATCCAGGCTCTACCGTGGTTGAGAAATAACAGAGAAACAGTTATTAACATACGGTATGGGACATCCTTTGATTATAGAAAACATTCTCCGCGCTAAGCACCTACGTGATTAATTATCGTGACAGGCTCGCGATGTGATTGATCGATTATTTTTGTTTTTTTCTTCGAATTTGCCGGATGATTTGCCTCTCGCGTTTCAGGTACACCTTTAGCCATTCTTCGGAAGGTTCGCACCGTTATCGAGCCACCCACGCGGACGCGTCAGGTGAAATTCAGAATCCGAGCGTTTCCGGTGCGCGATGAAATATGGACGCACCGGGGAATGACTCCGTGGGTTTCGTGTTTTATGGTCTCTGCGCTCGAAGCGTCTGATGATATCGATCGAGATATGCTAGGGGCCCTTTAAATTCAGTTCGTATCGATTTTATTCGAAATCTTGCGGACTGGGATGAATCTCTAATTAATATTAACTGAGGTACGCATTGCTTACAACAAAAATTCATACTTTAATAATTTTAATAAATAGGGAATGATACATCAACGTTCCCAAATTCTCTCGATCTTTTCATAATCTTAAATTCTATCAATTTTTGTCTACTTTCAACATTGAAAATATATCTTGTAATATCCTCGGTTGTAAATAAATTTCATGTCGATTTCATTCGAAATCTTGCGGACTGAGATGACTCTCTAATTAATATTAACTGATGTACGCATTGCTCACAACAAAAATTCATCTTTTAATAATTTTAATAGATCCTCTCGATCTTTCATAATCTTAAATCGTGTCTACAAATTTTTGTTATATATGCATAAAATCCGCAGTCTACTTTCAACATTGAAAATACATCTTCGGTTGTAAATAAATTTCGGAATTCCCGCTTATTCTTGACAGATTCAGGAAAGAGAAACGAGATGTATCATAACAACGCAAACGTGGAACATTTATTAGACACAGTTCGGAGAAGGTGTGCTCGACAAAGTGACTAGAAAAGAATCTGGCTAACGCACATGATACTTTGCATGCTCGCAGGCCGCGATGAAAGAAGTTGATCGCCACGTAGAACATCCTCGAAAGAATAAAATGGTTCCCAAGACGCGGTAGAGTATCGTCGTAAATTAGAACTCGATGCTCGTCGGTTTCGAGGCGGTTTTATTGTCGGCCGACAGGCGTCTAACTTTACGAGCGGCCGTGTGCTCAATCTCCATGCGCTACCCTGCCACCCCCTCGTCGTTGCCTCTTCTTCTAGGCATGCTAATTCTCGTGACGTGCGTAACATTAACCTCTGACGTTTAATCCGGTAGAAACCGCGGTCGGCCCTTTACACCGAGAACGGGCGATCCTTCGTCCTAGATATACACAGTGTCTAATAAAACCTCTTTAACAAACCGAAACTTGATTGTTAACCCCTTGCACTACGATTTATTTTGCCGTTTCAGTGATTAGAACTTTTTATATTTATATAATGTTCTTCGATAGCTGTACCTTAACGACGCCAAAGTAGAATTTTATTTCGGTTCAGAGGAAATTAATAACATATTTATTAGTTCAGAATCTTCATCAGGAGTATGACTCGAGATATTGTAGTGCAAGGGGTTAAATTCTTGGAGACTGTGGAACATTAGAGTATCAAAGTGTCCCGTGGGAATTATTTATTTTGCGGTTTCAGTGATTGGAACTTTTTATATCTATCGTATGCCTATATGTTCTTCGATAGCTGTACCTTAACAACGCCAAAGTAGAATTTTATTTCGGTTCAGAGGAAATTAATAACCTATTTATTAGTTCAGAATCTTCATCAGGAGTATGACTCGAGATATTGTAGTGCAAGGGGTTAAATTCTTGGAGACTGTGGAACATTAGAGTATCAAAGTGTCCCGTGGGAATTATTTATTTTGCGGTTTCAGTGATTGGAACTTTTTATATCTATCGTATGCCTATATGTTCTTCAATAGCTGTACCTTAACAACGCCAAAGTAGAATTTTATTTCGGTTCAGAGGAAATTAATAACATATTTATTAGTTCAGAATCTTCATCAGGAGTATGACTCGAGATATTGTAGTGCAAGGGGTTAAATTCTTGGAGACTGTGGAACATTAGAGTATGGAAGTCTCCCATGGGAAAAATTTTATTGTTCCCGGCATCGGCATTCTGCGATTGGTTTCGTGACACCTTGTATAGCCGGGCAGAGTCCTCGACGAAAAGAACGGCGGATTCTGTGCCGCGCGATTCGCTATTCGCTTCCACTCGGTGTCCCCGTAAGGAAGTTACCGGGATGACTTGCCTTTCGCAGAAACCGTGGCAAAAATTCGTGGCAATAACTCACCACGCCGTTGATCTCCGGAGGAAATGTATTGTCATCGGTGGAGCCGCTTCTGCCGAGGCTTTTTTACCGTTTTAGGAAAACGATTTTAGACAGGCTTGCTTGAACGAGTTCCTCTGCCGTGAGATCGATTAGTAGAACCGTGATCTGGATAAAATTTGAATGCACCGATTTCTCTGTATATCACTACCGGTCCACAGGTATAACACGGATCTCCCGGTTATCCCTGAAAGACAAAAATATTTTATACACTCGGATAAAAGAGCAACGCGTTCGCGACACGGTTCCTCGAGTGTGAAATTTCTCGCAGGAAACGGGGGATTTCCGCGGCGCGGCTGGTAATTAGCTAAAACGAAGATGATATTATCATAATCACGGAACAGCAGCCTCGTTACACGGCGCCGGCGGTGGCCATTAATGAACGCAACGCGATTGGAGGTCATAAACGGCACCCGGCTTCCCAGAAGCACGCCCGGCCGGTCTATTAGTGGCGAGTAGAAGAAATCATTCGGTATGCGTCGAATGATAAGAGAGGCGAGCTATGAAAAACTTGATTAGCAAGGCGGTAAATCACTGTCCAAACGATCGAACCACCAAGTAATAAGAATTTCCTTCGATCGCCGTGCGGCGCGCGGCGCGTCGGTTCGAAAAAGTCGCTATGAATTTTACGTTCAATAAACAAAGAAATACCACCCGCGAGAACCACGCCGTGGTGAATTCACTTTTGCGTTTACGACATCCACGATTACTATGCCTGTCTCTCTTCTGATTACAGTCGTTCTTCGGCCGGACCTACAACAACCTGAGCAGCATCTCGGAATGCAAGAACGGCGGCGTATGCGTGATCAACAAGAAGAACCGCACCGCGTGCAAAGCCTGTCGGCTGCGGAAGTGCCTGATGGTCGGGATGTCGAAGAGCGGATCGCGATACGGCCGCAGGTCGAATTGGTTCAAGATCCACTGCCTCCTTCAGGAGCAGACCAACGGGAACCAGAACGTGAGCGTGACACCGGGCGCGGGATCGCCGTTCGGCCCGGGATTCCTACCCGGCTTCCTGCCTCAGGCTCAAGGACAGCAGGGCAGCGGTGTGTACAAGAACGAGAAGGACCGTGCTTCACCTAGTCAGGAGGACATAGCCCTCCAATCGCACCTCCTACACGTGGCGATGCTGAAGCAGGAGCGCGAGCGTAGCAACAAATCGCCCCACCCGGACGACGTGGCCCTGCAGAACCATCTGCGCCTCCTGGCCTGGCAGAAGGAGCGCGAGAGGATCGGCAGCAACCCCCAACAACCCCCTACAACACCCCCGAGGGACACCACTCCTCCACCGTTCTACAAACAACAGCAGCACCCGACCTCGCCGATGTTCCCGATGAACTTTGCTCAAAAGGACGTCTGCGTGCCGTCCAGCCCTTCGGACGTCTTCAGACCGTTCCTTCCTACGTACAAGAGGGCGGCGGACACCCCCAGCGACAGCGGAGCGTCGTCGGTCGACGGCGGCGACGGACAGGACACCGAATCCAGGAGCAATTCCGCGCTGAGCTATTTCAAGGCCAGCGCGGCGTCCCCGACCCTCTCCGAGAGAGACTTCCCGCCCAGGAAGATCAACGCCACCGTTACCCTGACGACAGGGTATCATCCTCATCATACTCTAGGCCTGGTCTATCCACCGCCCGGCCTGGTGACCCCGGCAGCCTCGCAACACTCGCCCAGAGGAGGCGATCTATTGTTAGTTAGCCCCAGTCCGGGTGGCCTTGCCGTCGAGCAGGACGAACCGATCGATCTGAGCGTCAGGTCGAGCAGAAGCTCCCCGAGACCCAGTCAGTCGTCCGAGGAGGACAACAGGTCGATCGAGAACGTCTGCGAGCGCGACAGCCCGGCGAAAGAGGAGGCGACCACGAAGAGCAAACCGTTGGACCTGACGCTGGGAGTGAAGAGGCCGACGGAGCTGCCTCTGTCCTTGTGAAGATCCCGGTGTCCTTGCAGGCCCGTGACGGGCTGGTCCCGAGTTCTGACGCATCCTAGGGTGCGGGTGAATCCTCCTTGAACCGGGAGGATCACGGTTGGACTGATGAAGGCTTCGAGAGAATCGATGGGGACGCGTCTCTTCGGGAATACCGAGAGACCGATGGGACTGACGACGACCACGAAGAGTCCGCTTCATTGTGGACGAACGTTTCCGGAGCAACGGCGAGAATTGTGTTCAAATCTGTACATAGGTGTCCGTCGAACCGATCCAAGAGTCGAGATTAATTTATTACCGCGGCGGCTAGAAAGCGAGCGAGACAGTCGACCCGATCGTTGATTTCACTTAGCTCTCCTTAATTCTCTGACATGTAGAGGTTTTTTCCGTCCCGAGTCGTGCCGCCTCTATATACGCACGGACAACGACAAATACGCGAGCATGCGAGCCCTGTCTGAAAAAAAAAAGAAACCCTGGAGAGTCGCGGTTATACCGGCCAGTAGTGGAGTGCCTTAACATAATATATTTATAGAAATATTTCTTTATTGCATATGTACGTAGAATGCCGGACCGTTTTAGGACAGTCGTGTCCTCTCGCGTGATACTCTTTCGCGGTAGTGCTCGGTTCAATTTACATCCGTATTTGGCAAATAAATTCTTTCGTTTGCCAAAACTATTATATATAGTCGAACTCAAAGCACCGACAGCAAGTGAACTGTGGGAGCGGTAAATCACTCGGTGTAAATTTAACCGTGCACCACTGTAGTACAGTAGAGCCTCGCTCGTAGCAACCTCGTGTATTGTATCGAGTAAATTGGGATTCCTACCAGGTTCTGGAATTCGTGTTTGGGGTGGTTGAGGAAGTGTCTCGAGTAGTTTAGGAAGTGGGGGAATACGGAGTCAAAAAGTGGGAGAACAGAGCGCGCGATTGGCTGCCAGCTTTCGGAACTCCATCTTTGCACGTATTCTCGGTCAGGTTTCGGTTCGACGAGCGAGGTAATACCGTACATTTGTTTAGTTAGGCGAGAGGTGCGTGTCGAAGACGCGGAAACGGCGTTCCTCGCGTGCCCGTGACTCCGTCGCCGACGAATAGAGGCCAGTAAATAAAACGCACACGGAATGAGTGACGTCGGTTCGACGTAGAGAACGACCTAGGTCACCCAGAGTAAATTCGCAACGGGAGAGGGGGCAGGACTTCGCCTGCGAATCAGAATGCTGCTTCTGTATTTCCGCTTGGTGTACGACCTCTCGGCTGGCGAATGTCAGGCGAATGTGTATATTTCTGTTTTCTCTGTTTTGTTTTTATTCTCCTTCACTCTGTTTTCTCTCTTCCATACTGTTCTATCGACGGAGCTTCTTTCCTTTCCATTTTGTACATAATAGTATGTAAGCGGTGAACCCGAGCGGCCAGTACCTACACATAACGCGGAATTAAATATTTTTGTTTAATCTACTCCGCATTGTCTCTGTTATTATCGTACCCTACCTGTGCGTCCAGCTGGCGACGTGTTGCTAAGAGGAGATTCGATGGAATCGGTAAGTATGCTGCTGCAAAGTATAGTCTTTGGTAAGTATTCGAGTCAGTGTTGACGCTAAACCTACCACGGTTGAAATGACCGGTTTCAGATTCTTTATTTTACTTTTACTGAAATGAAATAAATATATCGAGTGGAGCAGGTATTTTCACACTGAACCTACCACAGTTAAAATGACCGGTTTCCTATCTCGCAATTATCGAAATTATAAAAACGTTTCAATAGGAAATTACTGAATTGATTACTTTGTTTAAGCACATATTCTAATGAAAATCGCACAAAGTTTCACTTTTATGTTTTGTGCTTGCTAGGTTTAGTGTTAATGCGAACCGCACAAAATCCAAATAAATTCAATCTTGTCATTTTTATAAGACAACAATGTGTTAGGTACTTTTAAGGCTCGTTAAACTTAGTGTTAAGGATTTTCGGTTTAGTTTTCTGCGAATCAAGCTTGGTTGAAGTAGCCACACACACACACACACACACACACACACACACACACAGGGTTCGCCAAACAGAATGAAGACAATGGTCATTCAAAGGACCAATCAAATAGAATCAAGTCAGTCTTCATCCAAATATTAATCCAACAAAATTGAGTAAATGTGTGTCCAAAATATTAATAAGTAACCAATGCTCAAATCGAATGTAATAGAACCAATGCTCAACCAAAGTCAAGGTTCATGTAAAATATTAATCAAACACAACAAAGTTAATCCTTATCCAAAGAATTTATCAAATAAAATGAAGTCAATGTTCATCCAAAGCATTAATAAAATAGAATGAAGTCAACGTTCATTTCTTCATCGTGTTGAAATAAATCTCATACGAGATTTTCTATAATAAAAAATAAAAGTCAACGTTCATCCAAATGCTCATTCTAGTAGAATCAAGTCAACGTTCATTCAAAGATGTAATCAAACAGGATCAAGTCAACGTTCATCCAAATGCTCAATCAAGTAGCATCAAGTCGACGTTCATTCAAAGTTGTAATCAAGTAGAATCAAGTCAACGTTCATTCAAAGTTGTAATCGAATAGAATCAAGTCAAGGTTCATTCAAAGTTGTAATCAAATAGAATCAAGTTAACGTTCATTCAAAGTTGTAATCAAACAGGATCAAGTCAACGTTCATCCAAATGCTCAATCAAGTAGCATCAAGTCGACGTTCATTCAAAGTTGTAATCAAGTAGAATCAAGTCAATGTTCATTCAAAGTTGTAATCGAATAGAATCAAGTCAAGGTTCATTCAAAGTTGTAATCGAATAGAATCAAGTCAAGGTTCATTCAAAGTTGTAATCAAATAGAATCAAGTCAACTTTCATTCCAAGTTGTAATCAAGTAGAATCAAGTCAAGGTTCATTCAAAGTTGTAATCAAATAGAATCAAGTCAACGTCCATTAAAAACAATTGATCAAACAGCATGGCGTTAACCCATAAAAACAAGCACATCCACAAGAAAGTACCAGAATAAATCAGAAAAATCAACATCGCCCATAAAGGAAGACTATCGGCCAAACTTTTTACACCCTTCCAAGTCCGAATCAGATCTCGGAGGGTCCGTTTACTTAAAAGTCGGGAACACGTCAGAGATGCTAATGCAATCGGTGCATCCCGCACACGACGAGAAGGGTCCCCGGCAGCGGGCATTAATCGCAACAGGAAGCGCGAGAACGTCGTAAAATCGTTAAGCTCCATAACTCCGGTGCCCGATCATCCCACCCGGTTAACCTTGGCAAGTCGATCGTTCTTTCCACGTCCGGATCATGGCGGGAACGATGGCGCGTCCCTGTGTGCCTGTCCTTCCGTGCCGGGTCCACGTGACGCGTCTTCCCGGCGATTATCGATGCTAATCGCGCATGATACTATTCGCGGCGCGATAATAACTTTACGTAAGCTCCCGCGAGAGATCGTAGGAGACTCTTGATCGGATTCCCCGGCGTAAATCGTGATCAACGATCCCCCGGCCATGTGCTACGAAACTCTCATCGGGACTCCGGGTTTTATTACCGGCCATCATTCACCGTATCAAGGCCCATATATCGAATCATTCATTTCGCCCGTAATGTATACTGGGCCCCCGCATATGGGGCCCCGTTTCGCGCGCGGTAGGTATCGTTCGGAAAAGAAAAAGAAAAACTGGTACACCCTGAAAAATCGATGCCACGAACGGCATGGATCGATTTGTCGACGCGGTCCGTGATCCTATTAGGGTATGTTTATGCTGCCGCGAGCTAGGGTTGCGCTGCCTATTACAGTCGAGAGTCCAAGTTTGATCTGTTACCTGGCCTAGGCCGGGCCACGGATGTTCATGCTGGCACAATTAACACGGTGGTTCGTGAAGTAACGTTTAATTAATATGAATCTGCTAAGAGATTTGAATCTTGCTCCCCGGTGAAAGGAGACTTTGTGTGCCGAGTTTTCTGTGAGTCCGACTATGGATACTGACAGGAAGTTGTAGTTTGTTTATGAAATTGAAGGTTTTAGCGGGTCCGATGCGAGATTGGAATTGCAGCGGTTTTTAGCGGGATGGAATCCACGGAATTGATTTAGTCTTCGAAAGTGTAGGAATAATTCATGAATACGAAGCTTTCTAGCAAGATTGTAACGTTTTTAAAAAAAATTGGTCGCTTCTGAAGATTTCCTGAAAGACGTAGGTACATTTTTATGAATTTTTGTGAATTTGTTTTTCCTTATAACAATTTTTTAAACGGTTTTTGAACCGATTTCTTTAAGGTCAACATTCATTCTCTTCTTGTATCCAAGTTAGTGGAAAGGAATACTTAGAATTAAGTCGGCCTTCGTTCAAATACTAATCAAATACAATGAAGTGAATATTCAACCAAAAGGTCAAATGACATAGAACGAAATCAATACTTGTTCCACGGGCGAATAAAATAATGTCAATGTTAATATAAAACAATGTCAATGTCACTGTAGAAGCTTATGCAAAGAATTAATTAAATAGAAGTAACTCAATGTTAAGTCAAAAAATGAATCAAATAGAAAGAAGTCAGTCCTCATGCAAAGGATACAGGAAATAAAATTATGCAAATGTTCATCCAAACAATACATTGAAGAACAAAGTCAATTCTCATCCAATGTATTTGACAAATAAAATGAAGTCAAGGGTATTATAAAACAATGTCAATATTGCTGTAGAAGTTCATTCAAAGAATTAATCAAATAGAATCAAGTCGATGTTAAGTCGAAGGATTAATCAAGCAGACTAAAGTCAATCCAAAGGATTAATAAAATTGGATGCAGACAGTCTCTGAACAGAGGATCAATTAAAAAAACGAGGTCAGTCGTCATCCAAAGAATTAATCAAGTAGAAATAAGTCAGTTTTCATGCAAAGGATACAGGAAATAAAATTATGCAAATGTTCATCTAAACAAAACATGGAAGAACAAAGTCAATTCTCAACCAATGTATTTGACAAATAAAATGAAATCAAGGTTGATCCAATCGATTGGTAAAACAGTGTACAGTTAATGTTCATCCAAAGGATAAATCAAACAGAACCAATTCAATGTTAAATCAAAGGATTAATCAAGTAGAGTAAAGTCAGTCCAAAGGATTAGTAATATTGGATGCAAGCAGTTTTCATCAATTAAGTTAAGTTTAATCAGTTAAAAAATTGAAGTCAGTCGTCATCCAAAGAATGAAACAAATAGAGATAAGCCAATCTTCGTGCAAAGGATACATGAAATAAAATTATGCAAATGTTCATCTAAACAAAACATTGAAGAACAAAGTCAATTCTCATCCAATGTATTTGACAAAAAAAAAAAAAAATGAAGTCAATCCAGTGGATCGGTAAAATAGTGTACAGTTACTGTTAACAAAACGGGATGACGTTAATGTTCCTCCAAAGGATAAATCAACTAGAAAAAAAATTAATATCTATCCAAAAGATGACAAAAATGGAAGGAAGTCAGCATTAACCCCAATTCGTCCAAAAACCGCGTTCCCAAAGTGGCGTTCTGGTGGGTTCCCCCACCATGGCGGCAGTAAGTTATAATTCTCTCCGGCGGGTTGGTTCATTAAAATCATCCCTTTCCGGTCGGCCGGTCGTTACGGAGGATCGTAGCCGGTGTAAAGGTGCCCTTAAGCGAGTCCGCGGAGTACGGGCACGTACATGGACCGAACGCGGATCGCATTCGCCGAGCGGAAAAGAGAGGTACGGCTCGCGGAGGCTCACGTACCGGGCTCCTTGGTATCGTGTGTACACGGTTACACAGGCGATCCAGGATAACAAACGGGCGAGACTCGGACCAATGCGTCAGTCCGCGGCGACTGGTTGCACCACCCGAGCAATAAGCAATCGCTTAGACTCGTCATGACTCTATGCATGAGTTGGGCAACAACGCTCGAGTACCGATACACTCGTGTATGTACACTCGTGTAGCATAGCTCTCGGTACGCAGGACGCGATTTTGCCCGGCAAGCGTTCCCTCGGCCTCTCGCCGAGTGAAATATCGCCGGGCCCGGGGTTACCGGTTAGGGTTCGAGAGATCGACGTCGGCCGCTTGATCCGCTCTGCGGGAGAAACTGGAGCGATCTCGATCGAGCGGACCTCCATCGACGAGAGCTCCTTCGCGATTCCTTCCCGGTCGCGCACCGATCGATCGCGCAGATCTGGATCAGATGACTCGCTGAATCCCCATGAATACGCTCACTGAATTCAAAAGCGCCATCGAATTATGCGCGATCCAATAACTCACTTCGTGAAATAAATTGCATCTAATATCGCATACCAAATAAATCGTTCATCCTTCAGGGTAACAGACGTTTTCGTATCAGCCTCGCACAAACTACGCATTATCTCCGATTAATGTTCACCGGGTGAACACTTTAGGGATTAACGATCCTATATTAAATCTTGATTAATTTATACATTTAAGTGTTCAATTGTGATTTTTCCATTTCACCGGGTCATCAAGGTGTCTCGTACGATAGCATTAAGAGCAGTAAAACGGCTCTTAATTCATCCTCACGTGAAATTAATTTATTCCGCTCATAATCTGTTCCGACGCGTTGGATCATTTATGCGTCGTTCGAACGAGAATTAGAAGCGGTTCAATGGCTATATCTCGCGTTTAATACGCGATTCGAGGTAAGACCCGTTCTCGTGTTACGGGCGTTTCAATGTTACCGGCGCCATCAACTTCTTCAACCGTAAACGGAACACGCTCGAAACAGGTGTACAATAAAATCTACACGCACGCGTAATTAAGGTAAACATTATCCACAATTAGTAAATCATTTGCCTGCGACGGAATCGATCGAACAGCTGGAGCCCCCGTGGTCGTGGAACTTTCACTCAGTGTCCGGAAGTTGTTCTTGCCAAAAACCGCTTAGAGCGCCGTGTAAACCCGCGGAAGAACTATCGTAAAATTATCATTGCCAGGCAAGTTTCGAGGCTAGGAAATTATGCGTGAGGCTTTAACACTAGATTTACCAGACCAGTCAAAATGACTGGTTTTGCAACTTCAATTCAAAATTTCTACTGCATGTAACATTTTCTTTCCGAAATGATATCATGACTTTCGTAGCCATAACTAAAGAATCAGTTTTATGGACTTTATATTATTTTATATGTATTCGTAACAAATATATTTTTTGTTATTGACACTTATACCAGTACCAGTCAAAATGACTGGTGCATGTTTCTATGCGATGAAATGACATTGGGGCAGCTACAACAATTGATAAGTACTGCAACGTTTTTTCGGGACAAAATATATGATTCCGGGAAAATCACATGATTCTGATGCGGTACGCTAGCGGCTCTTGGAATTGTATATTTACTCAGGGTTTTGGGCCGTACATAAGGTTCTCCTTGGGTCCTGGACACTTGGCTATCTGTAAGTGCAAAACTCGATACTTGGAGTTTCTGAGTGTCTTGGCCGTCCTCGGTCGTGCTAATGTCTATAAATCTATTTTTGTATTACGATTAATATTATTTAATTTTTTTGTCATTTTTTAAAAGTAAATAAAGAATGGAAACACCACTAAGCACTTTTTCTAAAGACCAGTCATTCTGACTGGTCTTGGTAGAAATGGGTATATTTAACACGTTGACTGCCGGACGGATTTTCCATGATTTGTCCCAGGCGCCAACATGAACTTTTCATTATGCGATGCATATTATGATGAAATATAGTTCCCAGCAAATAATATGAGTTATAAAATCATGTTTGAAGCATTTTTTTTGGTGGGGGTCACCGGTGCCCCCCACGGCGCTGTAGGCAAGTATTACTTTTTTTTTTTTAACAATCGTGCTTCGGTTGCTAAGTGATTACTCTCAGTGTTTCGAAAAAAAAAAAAAAAATTATTTTGTATGTTCTATATTGCATTAATTTCTTCAAACCATTATAGTAACAATGGCATTATTGAAAAATTGATCAGTATCCATATTTACTATAATTATGTACTTTTAGTATTGACCACGCCGCCGGTCACCGGTGGCCCCCACGGCGCTGTAGCAAAGTCGAGTGCCGGTCACCGGTGACCTCCACGGCAGTTAACGTGTTAAATAGCCGGTAAATTTAGTGTTAACACTAGAACTACCGGATGGGTCAAAATGATTTGCTCCTAATTTTTTCTTTTAGAAATAAGGAAATTGTAAATATGTTTTTATGAGAAAATTCTTTTATGAACTTCTCTATCGAAGTAGATATCTAAACAAAACTGGTACGAAATCTAAACAACTGCAATTTTGTCGTTGTTATAAGACAATGTATGCCAGTTGCATTTACTGCTTGGTAGTTCTAGTGTTAAAGCCGTGGAGATGCCCTTGCGTTAGCTAAACGAGGCTGCGCCGACGTTGATAGGTTCATTTCCACAAAACAAAAACCGCACGAGGTAGCCGGCTCGCGGCATTGTTGGCGTGCCGATCGGCGACTTCCGGAAGTCCTTTGAGACTGGCAAACGAGAGACGTCTTGGCCAATACCGATGCCTTTTCTCTTTCGCGCAACGCGGAGGATCGGCCTGCGAAAGGAGAAACCCGCGCAGTATAAAATACGAGCGAACATAGCGCACCGAGCGCTCGATGTCAACAGCTCTCCGGGGACCCAGGAGACTATCGGGGACCCGGCTGCGGGCCCCGAACGCGGACACGCATAGCCATTGATCGACTACTCGCTTACTATACCACGCGGATCGCATAAGAAGTCACCTCGTAGAACAGATCCTCGTCTGTCCCCCATTTTTTCTTCACCTTCTCTCTTCTTCCTCTTCCCCTCGCTTCCTCCTCCCCCCTCCCTGTCTTCAGGTAGAGCGAATTAACGACCGCGCGGAGAGAGAAGGACAACCGTAATGAGCTTTAATTGATTACACCGTACGCGTACACGCGTAACCACCGGCTGCTAGACCGGTGAGTAATGAGCCGCGTCTTCGCGCGATTATTAATTCATAAAGTGCGCCAGCCACCTGCGACTCGAAGGATAGCCTCGGACGCTCTGAAATGTTTACGCGACAGCATCCTGTAGAGAGCCGGGCCCCGAAAAAAGTAAAACGAGAGGCCCGATAGCGCCCGATCACGCGATGTATCGATAGTCCTGTCAGTCGAAGCGCTCGAGAGCCGATCGAGGATCGGCGGATCTCGTGTTAATATTCAATGCAGGCCTTTATTTTTGAAAAAGGATCCAGCTCGCAGATCGTGAAACGAACGTAGTTCTTCTTTAATAATAAACGGTATTGTTTGATACCTTGCGCTAGGTAAAATGGTCTTTAATCGATCAGCTTATCCAGAAGAAATATTTTTTTGTCAGGCACTTTTTGAAAGGTTTTCATAGATTTTTAGACATTTTAGTTTATTTTTTATCATGTAAGGTAAAGGCACCAGTTGTTGACCATTTTATAGAAAAACAAAAAATAAGGATTTTATAAGCGCACTTATAAGTGCCATGCCGTCTGTTGTTTAAATTTCAATACAATAAGAACATTTCAAACCTTATTTTTTATGTTTTTCTATAAAATGGTCAACTACTGGTACATGGTCAACTACTGGTGCCTTTACCTTAGTCTGTTAAATTTTTTCAGAATTCTTGCCCGTCAATTTTGTATATGTAACGTTAGATTAAAGTTGAGCATTTCTCTTCGCTTCTCTGTTTTATTTCCATCGTTTCTATTTATTTGATGTATTTGATTACGTATTTAAGTGTTATTTAAGTGTTATTTAATGTCTTGACATTAACATTTTGTTTAACTCCCTGGAAAGCAGTCCACCGCTTGCGTAATAATTGTAAAAAGTAGTGATCACTATATAGATCAATAAAACTGAGTTTATGCTGAGATTACATTGGTCCAGTAGCGTTCCAGTCCAGCGATCCAATCCAGTTCTGGATCACCACTGGAATAATGTAAACACTTTTTTCGTGCCAGTACAATGCAGTCATTCCAGCAAACAGTCCAGTAAAATGACTCGATCGACAGTCTACTTTTCGATCCAGTGTTTACCGCCACCATCAAGAAAACCATATTTCAATATTAGGTGGAATCTTTTAGAGATTAGACGATGGAATGGATGTAGATGTAGAAGTTCGTTTTAGATTTCAACATAATTCATTACTTATGGGTTCCTCTAATATATTTCAGCGTTAGGTGGAATCTTTTAGAGTTAATGCAGACGCTGACCAATTTCCAGTGAACCTGGGAGGTAGATCGCTGTATTCATCTGCTAGACAAACCTAAAGCTCAATTTTAAGAGGAAAGCACGAGTGTTTTATTTTCAAATCGAGCACAAACATCTGCAACCATCTAATATTGTATATTTCAGCGTTAAGTGGAATTTTTTAGAATTAATTGTTGGAATATGGGTATACTAAGAAACCACACTCTATTATAAAATATGAAATAGAAGTTATATTTCAATATTTTCTCTAGAAGCACGTTGCGAGACACGTCTTTACTCTTCAAAAGAAACGTCACGAATGAAACATAAGAGATCCAGAAACAGAGGAGCAACAGTTCAATATGAACAACTGAGGATCGAGGGTCCCATGCCGAGGACAATGTATATTGACTGTAGATACAATGTATGCATCCACAGGCCAAGAGTCGATTCAAACGATCCTTCCTTCTAAAGATTTAACAGTTTAATTTTGTTCTACATTTATGAAATAAATTCCAACATTAATGTAAATGCTGACCAATTTCCAGTGAACCTGGAACGTAGATCGCTGGATCCAGCTTCTAAACGAACATAAAGCCCAATTTTAAGATGAAACCGCATGTGTTTTATTTTCAAATCGAGCACAAACATCTGCAACCATGTAATGTTATATACAATGGCGTGCAAAAGTTCCCGGCCAGATCTACGTTCATGCCTCGTCGCTGTGTTGCTGTTATTGCTGCAAAAGGCATGACTACGAAATATTAATTATAACATGTTAAATAATGTACTGCAAAATTGTTATACAATGAAAAACAAACATAATTTTTTCGTTAAACACACTGGCCGGAAATTTTTTTAACATGTTAATTTACTTATTCTGCAAATAAGCAAGTAAGAAAAATGATTAGCGTTGATTTTTTTTGTAATATCCTTTCATGTAATAGGCCCTTATATATGATTCTAATAAAAATTTCTTAATGCTTTTTTTGGAAGAAAAATAACAAAAACCATCTGGCCGGGAACTCTTGCACGCCACTGTATTTCAGCGTTAGGTGGAATCCTTTAAAGTTTATGCAGACACTGACCAATTTCCAATGAACCTGGAACGTAGATCGCTGGATCCAGCTTCTAAACGAACATAGAGCCCAATTTCAAGAGTAAACCGCGTGTGTTTTATTTTCAAATCGAGCACAAACATCTGCAACCATCTAATATTATATAGGGTGTTTGGTAACTGGTGGTACAAGCGAAAAGGGGGTGATTCTACATGAGAGAATAAGTCGAAAATATAGAATAAAATTTTTTCATCCGAAGTTTCGTTATCGAGAAAATCGAGTTTGAAATGCAACGAATACGCATGCTATTCGATAGGAATTGTCTGACGCGTCTGATCATGACCAACCAAATCTACTTCCTGCATATACTAAAGCACAAAAACCTGACAGATATTCAAAGTCGATTTTCTCGAAAACACAGCCTCAAACGAAAAATGTTTATTCTATATTTTCGACTTATTCTTTCATGTAGAATCACCCCCTTTTCGCTTGTACCACCAGTTACCAAACACCCTGTATATTTCAGCGTTAGGTGGAATCCTTTAAAGTTTATGCAGACACTGACCAATTTCCAGTGAACCTGGAACGTAGATCGCTGGATCCAGCTTCTAAACGAACATAGAGCCCAATTTCAAGAGTAAACCGCGAGTGTTTTATTTTCAAATCGAGCACAAACATCTGCAACCATCTAATACATCGAACTTCGAATCCGTTCAGAGTTGGACACTGGAGCAGTGTGTCCGCGAGAAGGCTACCGTAAGGAACGAAACAATGACTATCGGCGAGCAGACTGATCCCCGAGTGGTCGCGAGCAGTCCGAAAGCGATTCCTGGACGAAATACAAGCGCGGGAATCGGTCGGAACGAGACCGGCACTACCGTACCGGCCGTAATTGCCCAATAAAATTATCCTAATGGCGCGGACTCGGCGAGCGAGCTCTCCGGGCAAGAGCAAATCGCGTGCGCGCGCGCTCCTCGTTTATGCGGTTCGAGATACGGAGTGTCCCGTAGGATGGTGTGGAGCACGGTCGCCAACGGTCGCATCCGGCGGATAAAATCCGCGGTGAAAGCGCGGTGTTCCCGCTCGGGAACGCGTCCCATAAAGAGCGATCGACGCCGGCGGAATCGGCGCGGCGCGGCGCGGAGCGGAGCGGCGACGAGACGCGCTCGGCCCTCGATCCAGATTTCGATAGTCAAAAGGGACGACACTCGGAACTGGTCCAACGCGTGGTACGACTTCCTGCATGCCCATATACGCGTCCCAGCTCTGGCTGGAAACGGAGCGAGAAGAGGCGAGGAGAGGAGCGAGAGAGCACACGCTGGGTGCAGCCTACGACGTCGTCGCGAGCCATCCTCTTCGGCCTCGGGGAGGGAGAGAGGAGAGCCGAGGATCGGAACCGTGGCGTGCACTGAGAGCGTTAGGGGTTAACGAGGGCCGATCGTGCGATCGGTCGATCTTTCCCAAGAGCCGAGGCGGCCCAATTAGAAGGCACGTAAAAGCCGGGCGCATAATCAGCAATTTGTATTGTTGAAGGATAAGGCTGCTCTCTATGGACCACGGAATCCCTCTTTTTCTCTCGTTAGACGAGACCCCTTTGCTCCCTTTTCTTACCTCTGCTATTCTCTCTCTCTCTCCTCGGCTCGATCCTCCACTTTGCGGAATAACTTCATACGAGCCAGGCGATAGAGTGCCGAGATGATGAAGAGCGGCCACGAGGAACACGTGGGAGGAGACGGGGAGGGGGTGCCGCCCGATTAAACCTATGCAGTCGCCAATTATCGGCAATTTGATCCGGTTATAACTCAATTTAAAGTAATTGGGCCGCGCCGAGTATTGCACGTATGGATCTTCCTTTTGCCGCGTTTCGATGCGCGGCGGGCAGTCGGGGGAACGCACGCGAACGGAACGAGGAGGACGTCGCCGGGGATCACGTTTCAAGCCGACCGGGACTGCTACGTCGCTCTTAGCACCCTCCGGTGATCGTAAATCGCCGATCCAGCAGACGATCTTCGGTGGAAGCGCGCGCTCGCCGACCGGTATGCTCCCGATACCCGCAACCTGGCACTTAGTTTTACTCGGGAGGAAATGGTAACGTCTTATTACGACGTTACGCTCCCGATGCGAATTTTTCGGCGAGATTGCCACCTTCTCCGCCGGATACGCTCGTTCCGCTAATCGCTAGAGCGATTTTAAGGCCAGCTGCGATAGGGAGATTTTGAGGCAGAGTACCGGGTGCCTGTTAGGTTCCCGGAGAAACGAACCAATCGCTTTGTACTAGTCATTTTGCAGCTATGAATATTCTTTATTTAATGAAGTTCTTTTTAGAAGACGCTCGGCCATAAAATGAGGCTTCGATGTTGCTGCGGAAACATTTCACAATATTTACCTGTTGAAGTAATTTGGGCGATGATAGTATCTGGGAAGAATCTAGCCGACGCTCATGTTTTCAAATATTTCAAGTGTGAGGCAAGCTTATGTAGATTTCATTCTGAATAAAGATAAATCATTATAAATGGTTTCCACTAATTTCAAACACTTTAGTCTCAAGTATTAATGGAAAAGTGACTATGCTTTGTGTTAATATACAGGGTCATCCGTTTTTAAACGGCCAAACGTCAACCAGCTATAGAGGGCCCGAAATGGAACAACTTTCACCCCTAACACTTTTCCTTTTTTCTAAATTTTTCGAAGTTATTTCATTCAGTCTGCACGGCGTGCCCCATGCCAAAAAAAAACCAAGATCCGAAGGTCATACAAAAAAGTTGACTTAATAAAAAAGATGCCCCTATTTATTTTAAACCAAACAAAGGAAAAATCATCAAGATACATAATTGCAGTCCTAATATATTTAATCTTAAGTGAACGGAAAAAATGACGGGTTTTTGCAATTATCTAAAAATCAAGACCGAATCAAAAAAAGTGTTAGGGGTGAAAGTTGTTTCATTTGGGGTCCTCTATAGCTGGTTGACGTTTGGCCGTTTAAAAACGGATGACCCTGTATAGTGGATTATTTTCAAACAGTGCTTCATTTGATACAATTCATTGAATTAAAATAACATATAGGTATTCTGAACAAAGAATGACATGGAAATTTTTGCAAATTAAAATGTTAATTTTAAAACAATACCGAAAATGGTTCCCGTCTGAAACAATTCATTAAAAAGCTATTTTTGGGTATTTTAAATACAGAATGATATGAAAAATCTTTCCACTTGATAGTCTGTGGTACAATTCCGAGAAAGTTCATTTGTTTCTTCAACTAGACTAAGACAGAACTATATATTTAAAAAAATATGCTGTTAAAATATTTCAGTAACCATTTATCAGATACATTTATAAATTACGTGGAAATTTTTAATAAATGAAAATGTTAATTTTAAAACAATACCGGAAACGGTTCCCGTCTGAAACAATTCATCAAAAAAGTATTTCCAGGTATTTCAAATACAGAATGATATGAAAAGTCTTTTCACTTGATAGTCTGTGATACAATTCCGAGAAGGTTCATTTGTTTCTTCAACTAGACTAAGACAGAACTATATATTAAAAAAAATAAGCTGTAAAAATATTTCAGTAACCATTTATCAGATATTAAAATGATATCTATGCTCTAACGGAAAAAGCTTGAATTTCTCGCAACTGGTTTTTCAGATTGTAATTATTGTTATTATAAAGATGCTTCTATGTGGAACAAAATTAATTACGCCAGCACATGTAATAAGAACCGTAGAAAATCGAAATAACTTAACCTAATAATCTAGAATTTTTTCTATGGCATCACATACCAGTTACTTTTGCTACGGTAGGTACAGCGTTAAGGATGTGCCGGTTTCAACGAGGGGTATTTATTATTAGTCGGATCTCGCGGCTAGAAAAGTAAGACGAGCGGTGAAATCGCCGAAAGAGCAACGAGCTTTCGCCTGATCGAGTAATCGAGCCCGAATCGCGCCGACGGTTTTTCTGCGGTCGCTCGAACGACGACGCGACCTTGTTTCGAGATCGAAGATAGCCGGAAAACGGCTACCGTGAGCCGCGATCCGAGGGGGATCGATCGAGGCGCGAGATCGGCGAAGAAGGAAGCCCGGGAACGACCGGTGGGCTCGGAGCGGAGCGGAGCGTGGCCGGGAGATTTCCGTGAGAGCCGACGTGATCGAAAAGCCAATATCTGTTGCGCTCGATCCCGGCCGCAGGGAGAAACGAGCCTGATCCGCCTAATGAACCGATCGCTGTATCGATTAGCGCCGGTTAAGAGCGATCGATTGCGTGTCTTGTCAAATTTGTCAACGGGTGCGAATCGGCCGCAGACATAACGATCACGCCGGCCAACTCGCTCGACGTTCTCTTGCGAAACCCGAGGCACAGCCGGGAACGAGAATCGTGGCGAGGAATGAGGGACCAGGAGGGGACACGAAACAGCCGTTTCGATTGCGGGACGCGTGCCAGGATGCTACCGTTCACGTGACTCCTCATCGCCAAAAAACACCCTCACTCGTTCTCCATTTCTCCTAGAAAAATTTAATCTTCTGCGTAGGTGCAACGATTAGAATTCGACTGCGGAATTTATTTCCCATAAAATTGACCAGCTTAAATACTGAATTTTAAAGACATTAGTAGAATTTATAAAAATATTTTAGAATTTTCAAAGATACTGGTGCACTCTGTTCACTTCAACAAAGATGTGAAGGTATCTAAAGTTTTATAAAAATGGAAAGAACCCACCCTCCCTCATCCGCTCATTTTCCATTTGTTGTAGAAAAAATTAATCTTCTGCGTAGGTGCAACGATTAGAATTAGAATGCGGAATTTATTTTTCACAAAATTGACTAGCTTAAATACTGAATTCTAAAGACATTGGTAGAATTTATGAAAATATTTTAGAGTTTTCAAAAATACTGGTGCACTCTGTTCACTTCAACAAAGATGTGAAGCTATCTAAAATTTTATAAAAATGGAAAGAAAACACCCTCCCTCGTTCTCCGTTTCTTGTGGAAAAAATTTAATCTTCTGCGTAGATGCAACGATTAGAACTGGACTGCGGAATTTATTTAAAATTGACTAGCTTAAACACTGAATTCTAAAGACATTAGTAGAATTTATAAAAATATTTTAGAATTTTCAAAAATACTGGTGCACTCTGTTCACTTCAACAAAGATGTGAAGGTATCTAAAGTTTTATAAAAATGGAAAGAACCCACCCTCCCTCATCCGCTCATTTTCCATTTGTTGTAGAAAAAATTAATCTTCTGCGTAGGTGCAACGATTAGAATTAGAATGCGGAATTTATTTTTCATAAAATTGACTAGCCTAAATACTGAACTCTGAAGACTCTGAAGACAGAAGAATTTAAAAATTAAAAGAAGTGGAGGTACCTAAGTATTATAAAAATGGAAAAATGAATTAACTAGCCTAAATACTGATTTATAAATACATTAGAAGAGTTTAAAAGTACTGATGCACTCTGTTCGCTTTACCAAAGATGTGGAGGTACCTAAATTTTTGTAAAAATGGAAATAATTAATTAATTTCGATTTCCTACAATTTCCATCACGATATGTGCTTTCATGTTAAACTATGTACTATCAATTCTCACGGAAACGTGTTAATAATCTCAATAATTGAATGGGTGTCTAGTAAAGGGGCACACGTTGAATTTAAAAAACTAGAAAACATATAAATAATTTGCTGCTCCATGTAGCAATGAAAACTAATGTAACGTTCCACAACACAGAACCTCTAGTGCCAATTTTGGATACTAGAAGCTTTGCCAAAAATTGGCACGCTTTTCATGAGAAAGTCCATTTCAAAAAATTTGTAAACCCTCCTTCCATTCACTTAACACTTTGAGTGCCAAATGAGAACCCTAAAAAATTCCATGCAACCAAAGTAAGTTATTTAATGAAATAAAAATTGAGAATAATTATATGTGTGATATTGAGTAGTCTTCTAACCTTCTTGCATTTTACAGAGACCAATTAAATTTGGTACAATGTATATATTAACGTAAAAAATAAATTTTAAAACCTGGAGAAATAATTCCTTCGTTGTTTTGGCGGTCAATGTGTTAAGAGCCAAAGGTAGTCACGTCGCTTTTGCAGTGTCAGCACGTCGGTAAATGTCGTATAATTTCCGTATAATGCCGTCAATTTTTGGCCCACTTCTAACGCTTATGTTACCAAATATCTGCATAATCTCGTCAGCTCGTGACCAGCACGCGCTTGAACCTTCCTCTTTCGAACGAGCCCTTTTCCAGGGAAAAATATTCTCATATGAGGACGAAAGGTTGAGGCACGTGAAACCATTTTTCGCCAATTTTTGTCGGTAACGTGGTTGCTCTATCTTATCGCGAAGTCTCTTAACCCATTTGCATCATTAGCGTATATATGCGCTCTGTTTTCCTGGTCACTATCATTATTCGTTAGCTAAGAAATAGAAACGGAGGGTGTTGTTGGAGATGAAAGTAGTAATTCTGATTTTTTCTCATAATGCTGAAATATGAAGTTGTTTTACTCGTAGTCATTTTTGTACTTAAATAAAATAAAAAGAAAAGTTTGGTGATAAAGGCCTTCTTTTCATATTACCTTCTGATGCAAATGGGTTAATTATGAAATAGAAAATCGATCATCCAAGGTGAACTGAGTGATAAAAAAATTGCAGAACGTCGCCGTAAATCCGATCCTAAGCATCGCCAACTCCACAGTTATGAAAAAAAAGTCTAGGGATCGAAGGCACCGTAGAAGTCGTCCCCCCAGCTAATTGAGTTTCCTTATGAATTCGTTAACGACAGTCTCGGGTGCATGCGCGGCGTCCGCGGCAGACGTCTTCATCACGCTTTCACGCAGCTCGGTCGGTTGGTTCGGTGGTAGCAGCATCTGGTTACTTTCTGATCGAAGGAACGAGGAACGAGGAACGCGACCGTCCGTAGGCGCGTACACGCGGAGAAACTTGATCCCGGCGGAGGAGAGGAGTAATTATTAATGAAGATCCGAAGGACCCGACGGCCCCGGCCGGAACATTCGTCATCCTTCTTCGCTCCTTTTCCCGATCCGGCGAGACGACGACCTGCGTACGCGTGTTCTCGTGTTCGTGTGCGTGGCGTATCGCGTGGAAATCGAAGACGCGCGCTTTATCATCGAGAGGAAACGCGGCCCTCGTGCGACTCCTCGAAACCCGCTCGACGGCTGATTTTCCGGAATCGGGGGGAAGAATGGTTTAGAGGGGGGCTACACGCTGATGCCAGGCCCGCGATAAGGATCGTTATCGGCGATGGTGGCGCTAATCAAACGGGACATTTCCATTCGGCGCCTGACAACGCAATATTTTTCCTGGACCGCTCGAATTCGTCGCTCGTTAACCTCTGTCACTGGCCACGAAGACGCGTTTTTCCGTTTGCCTCTTCCGGGGATCTCTTCCAGCTCGTTCCACACAGGGAATTAGTCGGTTCACGTTCACCTGGACCCGGGTACCGTTTAATCGATGCTGAATCTTCGACTCGGCATCTCAATAATTGTCAACGATCTTGTACCTATTTAGTATCGGAATACCTACGGATCGTTCACGGGGAAAAGTTATGGTGCATGCACGGCTAGATGGATACGGGACACGCTCGGAAACTGGGAATCAATTAGCCGTGATGAGACTTTTTATATCCGCTCGGGGAATGCGATTTGTCGGAGGCTCGAACAGGGTGGTAGAGATGCTGGTGAAATCCGATAACAGCATCTTTGGAATGAACTTTGGAATCAGCTCGTTGCTCAGGGTGCTCGAGACTGTGTTATCGGTATTGCCGGAGGAGCATAGTCGAATTTGCCACGTCACAATCTAATTATAAAATTTCTAATAAATAACACATAATAATATACATATACAATTATTATATTATAATACAGTATGACGCCATTGCCATAAGTGAAAGTACAATGACTCCCAAAAATGGTCAAACAGAATTAAAATTAGAATAACCTCTTTAAAAATGGACCAAACGAATTCAGTTTTTCTGTGAAGCCAGAAGCATCAATTTAGTAGACGTGTAATGAAACTTTTGGAAATATCAATGAAGGTCCAAAGACAATTCCTAATTGTTCTCTTGTAACATTCTAATATATAACAAACAAATGTATAATTGCATTGTGTTTGATTTCTATGCTTACAGAGTTACATAGTTAATTATTAGGTCGTCCCATAAGTTCGTGCCGTGGATATGCTTATGTTATTCACCATTAAAAATTTTTTCAAATGAAGAACCGCAGAAATTTTACAGCGACGGTATGATGTCTTTACCAAAGAGATCAGAAGAGGTTGTGGAATGAATTTAAATGGTACAAGAGTAAACGGCACGAACTTATGGGCGACCTGATATTATTGGGTGTCATTGCTCTCGGTAAAAATTCCGGAACAATAAATATCAGATATATCTATTTGCTGATACGGCTTTTTTCACCCAGGTTGTCCATTCGTCCAGCGTGTTACAGGGAGTTTGGCGAAGGCTCGAGAGCAGTTCAGATCCGTCGCTAGGCGCGAGGCAATTTCCTTGAAACCCCATTAACCCTTCGGAGATGAACGACGAAGAGGCAGGGAGCAAGGTGGTGGGACGGTCTCCGAAGAGGGATAAGGACGGACAGGCGCGAGGAGGATCAGAGGGGAGGACGTGGAAGATCGCACTTGTCGCTTGCCAGGTTCCTCCGGTGTGTTGCATCGCGCGGAGATGCGCCGAGGTTCTACATAGTTGGCTCGAACCGCATGAACCGATGCGATGGTGAGAAGGAGAGGAGAACGAAAGCGGGAGGGCGGAGAAGAAAGAGAAGAGAAGAGAAAGAAGGAGAAGGAGGAGGAGGAGGAGGCGGAGGAAGAGCGAGAAGAAGAAGAAGAGGCCCTCGCGAGGCGAGGGGTCACAGCCGCTTATGTAAACCATATAGAAGCACACACTATCTAGCAGCGCGCCGTTTATCTAATAATATTATGGTGCAACGCCAGCGCAACCCATAACAGGCGCTCGGGATGCACTGGCCGCGATGCATATAGATACACTTAGGGCCGAGCTCATACGCCTCTATAGGGTAATGCTCGTGTATACGCCGAGCCACGGCGCAAGGTGTGCGCTGTCCACGACCCATGGGGGTGTGCGAGCACTTGTACAGATACTATCAGCAGATATTTCGTGAGATAGAGGATATATCCCGGCGATATTATCGCCGCGGAACGAATACGGTTCTCGCGCCGAGACTCCGCGCGGACCCTGCGAACGTAATCGAGCGCACGGGAATTTGTTTGCCATCCTTGCCGGCGAATTTTCGACGTTTTTCCGAATCCCCTCCCGAACTCGATCCTTATTTGGATTCCCCGTTTGTCCTCGGAAAAATTCGTACACAAAGAGTTTCTTGAATAAAGCTTTGCTAGCTCGTTTCGACTTTAGCTTTTGATTTCTAGTCTTATTATAAACTGCTGCAATTGACAATATATACTATAACTGTACATCCACATTTTTAGAGAATGAAGTGTTTTAGAAAAACTTTTAATGTTCCACTGCAGCCATCAACTACACATACCTAATCTAATAACAGCTCAAATGAACAGACCAGGCCTGGGTGGGCAACTTGTTCCTCGCCGATGGTTCATAACCCCCACTACCAGGTCCCCCCACCTCTTTCCTCTTCAAACTACCTTACCGTGCGTTTATCCCTCCTGGAGACAACCTTTTACATAGGTTCATACCCCTCCCCTTCTTCCACAGTCCATAGAAGCATGGTGGGGGGTTTCAAGAGTGGGGAGACGACTCGCATGAGGCTCGCGAGCCACCAGTCGCCCAGGCCTGAACTAGACAGTGAATCTTTCAGTCTCATCAGTCCCCTCAGTTTCCTCTTTTACCTGTTAATTTCTGTTATAACGGCATAAAATCATTTATTAGTGAACCAATAGAAATTTTGCTTAATGCCATACAAAGTAGTCCAAAAAAGCTACTGAGACAATTACTGTACACCGTGATGAAAAGATCTATAAAAGAATCTCTTCTAAAAAGAATTCTATAGACGTACTTCTAAAATAATAAAAGTACCAAGAAAATCAAGGAAATCTTCGGAGAAAGAATGAAAGCTCTCCACAAGAATGAAATTCAAAGCTCCCCACAAGAATGAAATTCAAAGCTCTCCACAAACCACAGTACATGACACGACAATAATTTCGTAAGAGAGTTACAAACCAAAGGAAGAGTAATACAAGATAATAATGCCAAACGATCTCCTATAACACAACGAATTTCCGGCCTGCCATTGAAAGAAAAATCGATTTGACGAACAAGCATATCTCGAATACCGCGATCGATCGCGCCTCGCGGGGCGGTTCGAGACTGCTCCGCCGTTTAACAGTTCATAAATTCGCAATTCGCAAATCATTCGGCCGCGAGCGGTTCGCATGTATATCGGTTCCACGCGCGACGACTCACGGGGTCGCGAGAAGACCGTGAGGGTTTCACGCACGGCTCCGTGCGACTCCGAGCTGAGTTTTGACGGTCGTAAGTTCCCGTGTAATGACTTAGAGGATTGGATCCGCTCGACCCGCGATTTACGCGGCTCGTAAGTCGCCCGCTCGACCGGGCCCGACTTACAAAGTTACACGCGTCCACCTCGAATAGAACGCCTCGTAATTTTGACGCTAACGATCGCGGAACGCGACTTCGATTTCACGCCGGTTCCCCGTCGCGTTCGGTTCGTGCGACTCTTCGATCTTAACTGGATTTGAGAACCTCGTGTCGCTCGAAGGTTATGTTTTTGCACTTGGTATATTTCTTATGCTCGTGATCGGCCATCCGTCAAAATAATTATCATTACAGTGAGTTCCCGATATGTGTCAACAACACGTCCTAGAGACATACCCGAGCCGTGTTACGTTTACACTCCTCGGTAGTGGCTTTCGGTAGTGGGGATAGTTCCGCGACGTTTATCATCGACACCTTGGCGACATATACAGGGTATTTAAAAAAACCATTCAATATTTATATGGTATTATAGGGTACATTGTAATGAGTAAGAAAGCTTTTGTGTAAACATAGGTCGAAAGATCAACCGTTTCCGAGATATAAACATTTTTGTTGGCTAGTATCATGAAGCATTTTTACTCAGTACGGTGTATCCTATATACCATATAAATATTGAATAGTTTTGTTAAAACACCCAGTATAGAGAAACCACTATATTCTTATTTTCTTGAATCGTGTGGGTGGTCTAATAAAAGGCCGTGTGCTGTATTTTATAAAACAAGAAATTACCATGAGACAATTTTGCTAATGCTTTCATATAAACTACTCATCCTGAGAAGGTCCTTTCGTATGATACATACGTTTTGTGATTCGCTTTACGCTACAAGAGGAGAGAAATTGTTCAGAATAGTATACAAAGTGTGCAATATGTTATCAACTATATCATGACAAGAGGTCACCTGTCTCGTTTCTCCAAAAAAGCGAGGCGTCAGAAAAAATTGTGTTACAAAGAGCGAACTCGGGCAATATCAAGTTTTTAAGATCATTTGTCGAGTTGCGTGTTCGCAGTGAAACGCGCCCGCAGGAAAACTGTGCGCGCACTTGTAAAGGATCAAGTTCCCCTGGATGACCGATGAGCGAGGGAGGGGGGACGGTTAGGTTGATCGAGGTATTATTAAGAGACTCGTCGGAGCCGTTTAGACGAACCGGCAGCTGGCAAAAAGCGACACAGAAATATAAGCGAAGGTCCGCGTGACACGGCGCACTTACCATTCCGCCGGGCGGTTGAATGTCTTCGGGTTGTCAACAAGATCGTCACGAATATCTTCGGGCCGCGAAGTGGTTTGATCCCGGTCGCCGGGGAGATCGGGCATCGGTCGCGGGCAAAACACACGGCGACGAAGACGAACGTATCGGCGGCCGCAAAAGTGGAACGATAGGCGGCTTTAACGGTGGCGCACGCGTGATTGCGGGCGATCGCCGTGTCTACTTTAAAGGTTAATGCCGGGACGCCAGAAAAATGCCGGAATTAATGCGTCGCGTGTGCTACTGGTTGCGTGCTCGATGACCATTCCCGGTGGCCCACCGGGAAAAAAGGCAACAAGGCTCCGTGGGTAAATCGGCGTAAACACACGCGCGCCTGTGCGAGCATGTGTGTGCGCGCGCGCGCGTTCACGAACACGAGATCGGAGAAATTCGACGCGTCTTCTGCGAGAGCTACTACACACCGGAGGAAGTCTGTTAGCGGAATCGGTATTGCTGGCCCGTGGCTATAATCGGATCTACTCCGATATCAACGCGATTACAGGCTACCGGCGATCCCTCGGACCGACGATGATCTCAAAATAACCCGATTTAGTCACAATGTAGCGCCCCGGACTCCGGTATTCCCTGTTTATCTCGCACCTTTTATCTCCGGCCCGCGGCCTTTCGTTAGATTATAACACGCTACGAGCATCCATTAGCGACACTTTGTGCCGACTGTTCGCCGGAATTTTATTAAATTCCTGCACGCAGACCGGTCCATTTGAATAATGATGCTGCACCGGCAATTGGGACATCAGCGTCTTGCGAATTACACTGGACGCTGGATGACATCTGAGAAGCCTATTAACTCCTTTATTACACTATATACAGTGGGTATAAATTGATCACACGAAATTAGTGCTCGAGTAAAAATATTACGAACCAAAATATTGATATTCGATTCCTCAGAAATGTTTCTTTGCATTTTGCAAACCTGATGCACGTATAAAAATTACACAGTCTAATATAAAGAAAAGATCAAGGCTTGCTTCTGGTCAAATTATAGTACGTTTGGAACAAATCCATCGTCATTGTGTCACATACAGATTTACTTTTCGCTTGAAACTACAAGGGAAGTTGTTCTTTTTGGAACAAAGTTAATTCTTCGTAGCTTAGTCTGCTTTTCGAGAAGCGACACGATAGAAAAATTTTGTCAAGGCTTGCTTCTGGTAAAATTATAGTACGTTTGGAACAAATTCATCGTCATTGTGTCACATACAGATTTACTATTCGCTTGCAACTACAAGGGAAGTTGTTCTTTTTGGGAGAAAGTTAATTCTTCGTAGCTCAGGCTGCTTTTCGAGAAGCGACACGATAGAAAGTTGTTCTTTTTGGGTCAAAATTAATTCTTCGGATGTTTCTTTGAATTTTGATAACCTGATGTACGTATAAAAATTACACAGTTTAGCATAAAGAAAAAGATCTAGGCTTGCTTCCGGTCAAGTTATAGTACGTTTGGAACAAATCCATCGTTATTGTGTCACATACAGATTTACTTTTCGCTTGAAACTACAAGGGAAGTTGTTCTTTTTGGGAGAAAGTTAATTCTTCGTAGCTCAGGCTGCTTTTCAAGAATCACGATAGAAAAATATTGTCAGGCTCGATTTTGCAAACCGGAGCCGAACCGGGAGAGCGGTGACACAATCGGTCAATTAATCCGGCAGAAATCGTCCGCGGCGGTAATTGAATGGCTGACAATGGCGCGCGGTACGATCGCACGAAACAATTTGCTGTCGCGACTCGTTAGCGCGGGACGTTGACGTGCAATCGTTCCCGATTTCGATGGCGGCCGCTAATAAATTAACCCGGCGGATCCCTGCGGGCAAGCGACGACGACCAGCGTTCCGCTCCGACGCCGTAATTAAGTTCGCCGGATCGGAGAGACCGACGCTCGCGACCCGAGGTCGACGCTTCTCCTCGCTTTTCTTTCTCGCCCGGTCTTCGGTGTCCGTCGTCGTGTCCGTCACCTCGGCCACGTTAATCTACTCCGATCCGGCCGGCTCATGCGTGAAGACAAAGCGCCGGCGACTTCGACGTCCGATCATCGATCTTTACGGCCCGCGGGGCCATTTTTACGGTGCGCAATTGAGTTACCTTTATGACGGATCGACCTGCCGCGCCGAGCCGACGCCATTCGACGCACCGAGATAAAAAAGCACGGTGAAAACGAAACAGTTTGACGCCTCCATGTTTCCTGTTCATTACCATCCGCGAAACGCTCGTTTATGCCAATATTCGTTCAATCTTACTACGATTTTATGCCACCTTACGGAAACGCTTGGATGCAGCTGTTCGACGAGATGGGCAATTATTACGATTTTTTTTTTTTAGCACAAATTTAAGTTAGACAGCTTCGGTCCAGATAGTCTACTTGGGGGTTAAGAATTTTTTCAGATAAATTATTGAACCTTCTGCATTAGGATGTAGCGCACATATTTATTGGTATTGGAAGCACACGCGTGATTTTTAAAGAGTAAAAGTAATGAAAATTACATGAGTTATATATTTTTTACACAGTGGAAATTGTGTAAAGAGTGTAAAGAGTCTTTCTTTACACTCTTTAGAGTCTGTGTAATTAATTTAGTTTTAGCACTGTGTAAAAGTCTCCTTTATACAGTGGGAACTGTGAAAAATGAAGTTTAGTTATCAATAAGTATGACTGTACTTACGGTCCGAATAAAAAGAAATCGAAAATCATGATTATTCGCAAAACGTCGGCATTTTGAAGTGAACTTACCGATTTTTTAAATATTGTTCAGTAAGAAAAAATTTTGTTTAACACAAGCTATGAAGTACGTGCAGGTAGAGCATTTTTGTTAAGCATGAGAAATCGCATTTTAATCGCGCGACACAGTGAGACATTCAAACGAAGGAATTATTTATTGGTTGAATTAGGAAGAAAGCGAGAAGTTACGAAAGGCCGTGGCGAATACGAATGACAAGTTAATCGTCGTGTTCGATGAACAGGTTAAAGTTCGTTTGCTGAAACGACGGAATAATAAAAATCGAAAGCGAGAAGTTGGATTTTTCATAATCGCGTGTCTATATTCCAGCTGGTGTATCACCGTAACAATTTAATGCGCCGCCTCGTTTGTAACAATGATTATATTCTAATGAAGATGACACACATCCACCGATTGAAAGGAACAGATGATTCTCGTATGATCTGCATTGACTGCGTACAACAACACACAATCGTCCGAGGTTTCTCTTCCAGGATAACGCGAATTAAAGATCGTTTTAACGCTAAACGCCGCTTTCGACGGTTAATCTGCAATCTCGATTCGCGGAGTCAAACGTGAGTGGATAATGGAGGAAGTGCAGAGACGATGGAAGATATTAAGATAATGGGGAAAATTGACGATACACGTCGGAGGGTTAACGATGACTTACGGGGCCGGAGTGAAAACGTTATTACGTATCGATGAAGTCTGCCAGAACGGTTTGTAAGTACGTTTCCTAGGTTTGCAACTTAATTAACTACCGATCCTGATGTTTTATGTAAGAAATGCCCAGGAGATATCTCTATATTTACCGACGTCTCGATGATAGTTTAATTCCCGAGTGTCAGCGGGTCGGTAATCACCCCGTCACGACTCGATTGAAAAATTGAACCCGCGGACGAACTACTGAACAGAGCAACACTGTCCGGGATTAATAACAGATCGATAAAATTTCAACGCGCAACCGTGAGAAAACGGAACCGCACTCTGTTTCGCGAAAGTTGGATTTTCTCCCGTGAGAACATTTCATATAAATCATTTAGATCCGAAAAACTGTCTAATACTTGTCAAAATAAAAACTACATATCATTTTTCGTTTAAGAATTGTACACCTCGCAATCAGGTTATTCTAGTTTATATAAATACAAAACATTTTAGATTATATTTTTCGATGAACTTTAACGTCGTGATATAAAACACAGCGAAAAATGTGCACATTGAAAATAAGTTCAAGATGCATAATTTTATTATTCAGGCTTTTATTATCCAAGCTTTCATTGTATGAAAATTCATCGAGTACGCGTGCTATAGAATATTATTCGCCTGATGCGTCTGTTCATGGCCAGCCCATTCTACTTGTGAATAGTGATACACTTAACTCAACGAATTTTCAAAGTTGATTTTATCTAAACCTAAGCCTCATTTGAAAATATTTTATTCTATCCTCATACATTTTTCTATGTAGAATTACATTCTTCCCTGATTGTGCCACCAGATTTCCAACATCCTGTATATAAAACTATTATTATTGGACTAAGCGCGAGAGTTGAATAAACTGAACAATTTATAGACACAAATATTTCCTTACTGCTCTAGTTATTCTTATCGTAAAAATTCGGAAATTAGTTTAACAGGTCTCGGAGGAGCACTGGAATTCGAATGCCGATGTCTACGCGAATCCTAGGTATAGATTTTCAGAGCTGTCTTCGGATCAACATGATGGATCGACATCGCGGGTCATAGTCATAAATATTTTGTTACTGCTCTATTTATTCTTATTGTAAAAATTCGAAAATTGGTTTAATGGTTTTCGGAGGAGCACTGGAATTCGAATACCGATTTCTGCGTGAATCCTAGGTATAGATTTTCAGAGCTGTCCTCGGATCAACATCGCCGGTCATAGTCATAAATATTTTGTTACTGCTCTATGTATTCTTATTTTAAAAATTCGGAAATTGGTTTAATGGTTTTCGGAGGAGCACTGGAATTTGAATACCGATTTCTGTGTGAATCCTAGGTATTTTCAGAGCTGTCGCCGGATCGACATCGCGGGTCATAGTCATAAATATTTCATTACTGCTCTATGTATTCTTATTTTAAAAATTCGGAAATTGGTTTAATGGTTTTCGGAGGAGCACTGGAATTTGAATACCGATTTCTGTGTGAATCCCAGGTATTTTCAGAGCTGTCGCCGGATCGACATGATGGATCGACATCGCGGGGATGAAGCTATGATCCGGATCGCGGAACGGGGATAAAAGGACATGGTATAAGAATGAACGCGGCGTTTCGTAACGTGGTCGTCGGATCGATCGGATCAGAACGATACAAAGCCATCGGCCGATTTCCAATGGTAAAGTCCTCCCGCGGTCGGTCGTAGCGAACGTGACGTTGCCACGGCCATCGCCGTAGAGGTTAAAACGGTAGGGACTGAACGAGGACGGAGGACGCTAAGGAGAGCGAGCCTCTGCCCCATGAATATTTAGGGCCCCCGGTACTCCCGCAATGGAGTATTTATTCGCGGATGCCGGTTTTATATCACTCAACCGGAGCGGAGGCCAGCGGTACGTCCGCGGTGAGCTCCGCCGGCTTCTCAAAGGAGGCTTTCCCGATGGGGGATCCCGTGCGCTCGATCCCCGAGATCGAGTTTCACCGTCCACGGTCCCGATCCGCTTGAAATATCGCCGGGATCGGACTACCGATCAACGATACGAGGCAATCGACGCGTTGCTAATCACGGATTACCTGTTATCGCGGTAGCTCCTGTCTGCCCGCTTTCTACCGGGCTTTACCAACCACGCGTTTCCGGTGATTAAGAAGATTTCAACGATCCAGCTGCTGCATGGACCCCTGACCCATTTCGTACTTTTTATTGGCTACCGGAAGGAGATCGTGCGGATCCTCAGGTCGAAATTTAAACACTCAAGTTAATTTAACACTAGAACTACCAAGCAGTAAATGCAACTGGCATACATTGCCTTATAACAACAACAAAATTGCAGTTGTTTAGATTTCATACCAGTTTTGTTCAAATATCTACTTCGATAGAGAAGTTTATTAAAAATTTTCCCATGAAAGCATATTTACAATTTCGTTATTTCTAAAAGAAAAAATTAGGAGCAAGTCATTTTGACTTATCTGGTAGTTCTAGTGTTAAACAGTTAAGTCTTGATCTACGTCTAATCCTCGGGTCCGTGAAGCGACATACCGTCAATTAATTCAGATGGTAATTACAAGGTAAGAGATTTTCAATTTAAAACTCATAGAAGCATGACCTTTCAATTTTACCATACAGATTTGTAACCTCATACAAATAACGGAATATTGAAGCAAATGAATGGTGCACATCACATAAATGTATCTAGTAATTCTGTTGCGTCCTAAAATTAAATTAAACACCGCCGAAGAATGTTTATTCAAAGAAAATGTGAAAAAATTGAGACGACGATTGAGTCAGCAGTGCACTAAAAAATCGAGCAACTTTTATGTCCAGACATCGCAAGTTGAGATACACATAGTGTTCTAATCTATGTGCATAAAATGTGCAATAATAGATGTTCAAGATTAAACGGATGGATTCTTGTAATTCTCATAAAAAAACGATTTCGACGAAGTTAGTCTGACTAATCGCTACTTCAAATGTTAATTCCGTCCGGGATTTCCTAGCAGATAGTATGATTTCATTTTCACACCTTCTAAGAACGAGAGCATCGGAGCTGGGAACTGCGTTCCACGCATAGAATGAACTTCGAGCGCATTAAAATTGCAAAGTAATCAGTTTCTAGCCGAGACACGTGAAATTGGATCGTAAATCAATTGCGGTTACGTGATCTCCGAATATTTAACACGAAATTTATTGCCGTTCTGTTGTACGCTCGCACGATAACGAACTGACAAGGTCTTGCGAGGACTTTGTGGAATTACTTTTTAATAAATTGCAGATAAACGAGGAAAGAAGATAGAGTAAAAAACGTTGACCTATGATATCGGAATAAAGCAGAGGTGAGAGTAGTTAATCTATTATCCGAACAACCTTGTACTCCGACGTATTTGGATAAACCAGGTTATACTATATATCCAAAATTTTGTTATATTCGTATAGCTTCCCGAAGGTAACATTTTTTAATATGACATTCTTCTAAACGTTTAATTGGCTCTAACCATCCATTAATTTTTGTAAATAATTGCTCACAGTCATGAGTAATTTTTCCAATATGTTCAATGTACCTAGTAGTCTAATCCATCTAAATAGCTTGGCAGAAAAATTGATGTCTTTTGGTCCATTTATAAGAAAGTTATTCTGAAAGTTTATGACATTAATTATGAGACTAATTGTAGATGTTTAGGTACTCATAAGTAATCAATTATTTGCAAAGAATTTGTTTTGTCCTTAGTTCTGTACCAATCGTTGAAGAGGAAACAGGTATTCTTTTACAGTTTTCAGAAGGAAATAAAACATTTACTTCTGTGGAAGATGTAAGGAGACACCTCGAGTCATACTTTGCTTGACGAACTCTGGATATTTATAAGAGGGGGAATGAAAATTTGCAGGAAAGATGGCAAACTGTCTTTGATAATGATGGAGATTACATAATGAATTAAGAAATAGAAGCTTGATTTTACTACAAAGTTTGTTTTAAATTTCAAAATAACTGATGGGTAACCCTAATATTTCGATTCTATTGTATTTTATTTGATCAGATAGCCGAGCCTCGAAGAGTAAAAGTAGAGAGGACCGTTTTAAGGTTACGAGGAAGTGACAGAGCGGCGAGCATCATGAGTCGATGGATTCCAGGGATCAGAGACCTCCGCGGAGATTATCTTTTTTCATCGGCACGGTGCTGTGGACGGACTTTTTAATATCCGCGAATCGCACCGCGAGGCAAAATAATGCCGGGGACGGTACGTACGGAGGGTAAACAGCCGCAATCAGCGCAACCTTTCGAACAGGTTGGTGAATAGGCATCGATAGCTCCAGGTGCGTCGCGAATTACAATCGCACCGCTCGCCGGCCCGGCGAGTAACGAGTACTCCCAGAGAATGATTCAACGTTTCGACGTAAGAAAAGTGTAAAAAGGTACAAATAATATCGCACTGTCCTCGATGCCTTTCACCGAGGCGCGCTAATGGCGAAGCCCCGCGATAGCGCGTGCACGCGCCGCGCGCCTCGCGCACCGATGAAATTCAAATTCGCTGCCGCTATACCATCCTCAAACTACTAATTCCACGTCATTCCGCTGATGGACGAGACTGCGCGTAGATCAACGGCTGTATTTCATCATTCGGCACCTTCGAACCCGGCAACGAGACAGCTCCCCCGATCCGTGCACGCGAACGCCACTCTCGATCACCGTGGATCCGGGGCCCCGACAAATGGATCCTCGCCGCCACAATGCGCATGTCCAGTGATTTATGGGAAAGCAATCGTACGATTTCGATTCTATATGCACTTTTAATTAATACCCGGGGCTCTGATGAATGAGATGACTCGGAGTTTCGCGATCGTTCGCCAGCGTAGTTGCCCGGCAGTTTATTAATATTTCTTAACCGGTCACCGGTCGAATAGAAACTTAATTATCGTCTTTATTTTGTCATTTCAGATTCGATGCCCAGGGAAACATGGTTTTCCGGACAACCTGTATTCCTCTCCTTAAACTAATGAAAATATCTCGCGCACCTTTCCATTCATCACTCCATCTTGCACGCGCGTTTAAGATTAGGTTAATAACAGCTTGTAGCCGCCGTGCCTCGCCTCCGCTGGCCGTACAGTTTTATTATTTTATTACTCTCCGTACGTTCGAAATTAACGGCATATTATTTTCGCAATGAAGACGCGCGCGGGAATAATAATAATATCACGACAGTAACAGTAAATAATTACAACGGCAGGTGAATATATTAGAAATATGTCCGAAGGGGCTAGGTACAGAGATGCCATTAAACAGCACTATATTTCAGGGGAACGTCTGCCTCGCCGGTGTGTTTAAATGCACCAGAGATACGGCCGTATAATTAAACGCACCAGTAAACCTTTTTTCACTTGACCCATGCAGTACCTGCAGCATACAAATCGGTACTCGCAACGTTCAATTGGAGATCGTGCGGAGAGGGCAGCTTATTTTTGCTGGACTCGAATGAATTAGAATTTCTTTAGAAAGAACTACAGTGAATTCTCGATATTTGTCAACAACTCAGGTCTTGTCCAGGAGACATACCCGAGCTGTGTTATGTTTACCGAGGCTTCTCGAGCTTCGCGGCCCCTCGTGAGGTATACCTCGAGGTAGTGGGGATAATTCCACGACGTTTATCATCCAGGTCTTGGCGACGAATATAGGGGAATCACTGTATGCAAATTTGAAATTGTCGGAGACGCGAAGCAGAGTGCTCGAAAATACAGCGATTGACCTTATCGACATGTACGCGAGCTAATTATGTACTCTATCGGCGCTTTTGCTAATTATTACTCAGTTTTAACATTTTCGTACCATCGCTTATAATCTCCACATACCTACACCGTCCTAATAAATATTGTAATCATTAGACTGCGGATCTCTATGCATTTCTGACAAAATTAAATAAATAAAATTAGAAATTGTAGGAAAATTGAAAAAATTTCAAATGTCAATATACTACTCTTCACCTAAAAATGAGCAAAGTGAATGAGTGAAGAAATAACATTCTGCTTGGTTTCTATTCCTTGTAATCGATACAGACAGTTTTTATTTTGTATAAAGATCCGCAGTGTAGTAATCATTCTTAACCCTTTGCACTCGAAGCAATTTTAACTCTAAAACGAAACATTTCTTCCGACCAAGAATATTTCCCGTCTATATATACTTTTTCATGCTATACATACGAAAATGGTGCAATTTACTCGTACAGTACTGAAACGTTTAGTAATTTATTAAATACAAACAAATTTAATAATGTAAAAAAGATTTTAAGTAATGATACGAGAATTTTTTGTGGCGCCTTACAGTCGCCATTCGAGTGCTAAGGGTTAAATAAACTATAACAGCGAGTACTCTCTGTCTGCCATCAGAAGCGTCTGCAGACGTTTTTGCAGACATCGACGATCGTCGCAGACAATGACGCGCTCCTCGCATCCACGAGCGCCAATTATTCATGTGGGAGAGTTGATCGGCCGGGTATTAGAATCGAGTATGGTCGAACACAGGCTGGTTTCCCCGGCTCGTTTTCATCGGGAATCGATCTGGCCGTTGATCGTACGACGTCCGCGTCCGCGCTCCGATCGGCTCGATTTTAGCGAGATCGAAATCGCGGGGACTGCGTCGTCCGTCTGTCCGAGCGTTTTCCATTTAAATGCGAGCGCGAGCTCAAGCGGCCAGAATAAATTATCCGGTCCATCGATTATTTCCTTACAACACCGCCGGCAGCCCCTTATTTAGAGAGGACTCGCGGCGAGTCCGAGAAGCTGGAAGCGTCCGCGCGGATGCCTGCGCGCCCAGAATAGGAGAAATTCCCTGACAATCGGAGAGGCGCGCGTGATCCTTCTCCCAGATACACATCGATGGCCGATTCGATTCGATTCGATTCGATTCGACTGGATTCGATTCGGAACGAGCGCCGAGGAAGAACGTATAAGCTGTGTCGTCCGATGTCGTCTAGAAAACACGCGGCTCGAGAAATCGCGGAAACCGTGTCGTGTCGGCTCGAAAGGTCGGCACGGCGACATTTCGGTGCGGCGCGACCGGTGAACCTGCTCGCGACAATAACGCTCGTCGAATTAGCCGACCATACCTCCTGCTACCTTGCACCTGATAGGAACAGGCTCAAGCGAGTCGCAAGTAATGCTCCAACGTCGACTATAGATTTTATTCTCAATGGATAGATACGATCATCTTTGAACCCGTCGCAGTACGATTTTCATCACAACAATGAGTCAATCCTCTTTTAACCAGTTAACTGTGTAATTTAATTTTAGAAATCCCTCGCAGCACGGAATTAAAATCAAACAATAACGAATATACACGTCGAACGAAGGCCAAATGCCGCTATTATAAATTTTACGAAAAAAGTAAAGCAAAGTAAGAAAGAATTACATTTTTATTCGATAAGAAATTAACAATTCATTAACGTTAACCGCACCGCAATAGAGATTTCGTTCGACGTGTATATACGTCATACGCGCTTAACTGGTTAAAAACCAAGACTCTGTAGATTCGATACCACCTTATCGGCGGCCACAATTTCAAATCTAACCTACACCTACTGTGATCACTTTTTGAAATGTTGAAACTCTTTTGCGAATATCTCGGAAACTATAGCTGAGAAGCAATAACATGTATAGGAAAAAGTTGTTCAGAATGGTGACCTTGACAACATATTTCAAGGTTGTCAAAATCGGTGAGGAAGCCCCTAATGTAAATAATTACCAAATAATGTTAAGTAGTCAGTTTTAGTGCTCTGTAGATCTAGTGTTAAAGCGACATTGAAGTTGCAAAGTATGAAAGAGAACCTTGAATCCAATATTCTACATACAAATAATAATCCTACATTACAAAATACTAATGTAAAGTGTACAGTGTGTGAGAGAGAACATAATCGTGTGCGTGCCTCGAGACAAACGAAATTTGACACTAGGTTCACGGGGTCTGTCAAAATGACGGGATCTAATATTTATAATTTACAATTATTGACATTGCGAAGACGTATCCATGGGGAATTATTCAACAAAATTATTTTTTGGGTATATATTATTTAAAAAATTGATACAAATGTGGATAGACAAGTTCTTCTTATTTTTGTAAAATAATGTTAAGTAGTCAGTTTTAGTACTCTGTAAATCTAGTGTTAAAGGGACATTGAAGTTGCAAAATGTGAAAGAAGACCTTGCATCCAATATTCTACATACGAATAATAAAATATAATACTAATCTACTACAAACTACATTATAAAATACTAATGTAAAGTGTACTTACTTCCGAATCTTCTGTACCTCCGTCGGATCCACAGCACACAATTATTCACTCACGAGAAAAGATCCGAATAATTGCACAACAATCATTAAACAACACACACAACACACTTAACGAAATCGTGACAGCAGACGAGAAGATGTCACTCCGACCACGAATAAAATAATACTGCGATTTTAACCTTCCCCTCCCACGGACGTGTGATACGAAAACAGCGAATTCCGGGAAATAGGGTCGGCGCCCTGCCATAATTTGTTTACCTTGGTTTTGTATCTAGTGTTTATAGACCTTCAGCTTCTAACCTGCCTAGGATAACCTGATCGTACCACCTCCGTGGAAGGGATCATTGTTAAAATCGCAGTATTATTTTGTTCGTGGTCGGAGTTGTTAGAAATCTATCAGATACATGGCGTTGCGAGCGGAGTGTGTGTGGTCCGATTTGTGTTGTTGCGTGCCGATCTGGTTTGTTCTCGTTTGTTCGATTCTTGATCGTGAATGCGCGCCCTTGCCATGAGGTTTCGATCGACAATCATTGTATAAGTTTTGTTTTACTTTATTCTGTCCGGGTGAGCACAACAATGTGCTCACATCATTATTAATAGTCTATTGTAATTTCAATTAAGAACAAATATAGTTTTCCTTTCGGAGTTCGTATTTTAATAGGAGTGACATCTTCTCGTTCGTTGTCACGATTTTATAAAATGTGTTGTGTATGTATGTGTGTTGTGTGTGTTGTTTAGTGATTGTTGTTCAATTATTCGGATCTATTTTCGCGAATCAATAATTGTGTGCTGTGGATCCGACGGAGGTACAGAAGATTCAGAAGTAAGTACACTTTACATTAGTATTTTATAATGTAGGATTAGTATTCGTATGTGGAACATTGGATACGGATAAGGTTTTCTATCATATTTTGCAACGTATATTAACGACCATTAATGATTTGGTATATAGTATAATTTAATGTGGTTCAAATAAGATACTACTTTAAATCAAATATTTCTATTTTGATAACCAGATAGATAAAATGAAATATTTTTATTTTGTATTTCAAATATTTCCTTACAATGAAAATAAGTTGAGCAAGTAGTTAATATTATAAATTATAATTTTTAACATGAGAAGCTATAATAGTTAGCAAAGTATTATTTGTAGTTTAATTACGAATAAATTGATAAACAGACTACAATATCGTAATAACATTACAGGTAAGAAAATATCAGAAAAATATAAGTTACTGTCAACTATTTGAAATATTATTTTACACAGTCCTACACACACCTACTCCGATCACTTTTTGAGATGTTGAAACTTTTTTGCGAATATCTCGGACACTAAAGCTGAGCGGCTGTAACATATATAGGAAAAAGTTGTTCAGAATGATGACCGTGACAACATATTTCAAGGTTGTCAAAATCGGTGAGGAAGCCCCTAATGTAAATAATTACCGTACTTTTTCACAAGTCACAAGATTTCACAATATATTAAGTCATACCGTGATCCTGCAATTGTAATTTAATTGCTTAGATTACAACTTCTCCGTTGTGACGTTTCTAGGAATTTTATATGGCACGAACTAAAACTAAAAACTAATAGTAAAAATTAGAAGTACCGTTCGTTTCGCAGCCAGTGCTTCCATTAAGTCAAATAAACGACTAAAAGTACAAATTGCTCAGCAATATTCTTTCATATGTGATTTAATTATGAAAAAATATAGTGCATCACATTTCACTTGACTCAATGTCTAAAAAGAACCACGAAATCCGTAAAAATATAATTAGCCAGCTTCGTCACTGATTTCTTACATACCTATAAAATACGGAAATTTCTTCAAGTTCCGAAGTTTATGGTCAATTTTCAGGCAACGAGAATTAAATAGAAACTCGCTTTTCCGATACATTAGAGGATACCACGCGTTTCGCGTTCTCAATTTTTCCTCGATCGCGTCTTATAAATGCATAAAATTTTGCAATTAATTAGCGAACTCGAGAAAGGAAGTGCGACGACCTTTTCTCTTGGCCAGGTAGGTTATATTATCCGCATAGAAGCGCAGCGCGTTCTTCTTACACACGTTCCGAATACTATAATCTAGTTTCTTACCGGCGGATTTTTTCGATTTACGAGGTAGTTTCTCTTATGGAGCAAATGAGAAAATCGTCCGTTGCCTATAAAATCGCACGTTTTATTACCTAATAACCCGTTACCATTTTATTCGAAAAATCTAGTCTAGTTCATCCAGTTTAACCAGATCCTTTTTTTTTAATCTTCTTTCGAATGACGGCAGTTCTCAAATGTTCAGAAAAACGGCGAGCCTGTAATTTGCGCGATTTCGTGAAAATTTTTCCGAGATGATCCAGAATAATAGTTCCTCGAAGCGGGACCCTCGTTTTAAATAAAAATCGAATTTCATTCCAACAAAAAAAAAAAAGAAACAAAAAATGCGCAGGTGTGCTCGATACACTTACGCGCCCTGCGCAGGGCCTCTTCTCACTGTACAATCTCCGGATCTTCGATTAACTTGTAATTCGCCGAGATTCCCGGCGATAGTGTCGACCGTCGGGAGACACCCGATCTCTCGTTAAAAATTCCATCGACGCCGATCGGGTTTCCCCGAATCATCGCGTCCTGCGTCCCGGTAATTTACTAACTCGCGTCCCGTGGTGCACGCGCGAGAAGGACGAGACGGAGAAAGGACGCGAAAGTAAGAGAGAGAGAGAGAGAAAGGTGCAGGGGATAGGTGGGAAGGGGACAAGTTATCGGAGGCATCCGATCGATAAATTACAGTCAAGCATATGAAAGGCAGCGGGTAAGGACGATGCGTGTTCCCGATCGAGCGGCGTGTCTGCCACCGTCGCGCGGTAATAACTTCGCGGACGTTTATTCGCGACAACGATGGATTCGTACTGCGCAAATTATCAGTGATTAATCGAGCCAAGATCCTCCCGGCAGGACGAGGAAGCGGAAGAGGCAGCTGCGTGACCCCTGCAGTCCATGGGACCCCGAAATCTGTCGCCGCAAAGAGTACCGACAACCCCCTTGGCCCCCTCGACACGGTTTCCCCCCTAATAACACGTTGCCGGGCTCGCCCGGGCAATATATTAATTACCGCTCAATATATTAATTACCGACCCTGTAATCACGCCGGTACGCGTCGTGGGATCTCGCCGAAGCGTCCTCGCGTTCTCCAAAACGCCCTCCGCCCCCTCGTTCTCCACGCTCGCCCCGTTTTCGACCCCCTCGGGGCCCCGATTTCTTCTCCCTTTTTCCCCGGCCCTGGTATCTTGATTCCGAGCCGCAGCAATTTGGGACGGTTCCAGGGGATCGATCACGGAGATCTTTAAGGGATTGACGATTTCATGAAACAACTCCACCCCTGCAATTTGATTCCCCGAGCAACGAGCGCGCGCGCGCAATTTTTTCTCTTCTGCTTCGAGATCCCTCCCTCCACCGGGACACTCGATATTCACGCTTTCTCCCCCGTGAAAAAGTCATTACGATTGGAAAAAGTATTTTTAGGAATGCAGTAAAGTATATAGCAGCTAATGTTCAATCCAATTCGGCATTAAATTAATTGCTGTCTACGGCAAAACGAACAATAAAAGCGACCCGTACTGTGTTTTACGACTTTTACTCGGCTTGGAAACGTTAACCTCTACCCGTGATATTCTAACGGTCGTTTTACACTAAAAACACGATTGTTATGCGAATAATGTAATTCTATATAATTTCATCTAATGATAGTCTAGAGCCCAGACAATAAAAGCGATTCGAGAATATTTTACCATTTCTGCTCGATTAAAAGTGCTAAACTCCGGGCAATTTCAAGTATTTTGTTCAAATAGGATACAAATATTCGGTAAATCAACGTAATTTCAGATAATGCTAGTCTATAAGAAAGACTATAAATGTAATACGAGTGAATTTTACACTTTCACTTACAGAAGAGTGTCAACCTCCAGTGCAGTTCAGGAGCTCACTGAAAAGAGTATGAAAATGAAACTGATTTTCCGAATGAAAATTGTTCAATGAAGGTCTGAGTTCTTATTGTTGTTTTAGAGTGTTTTATGAGGTATTAAATTGCAAAATGTTAACAATAGTTTCTCTAGTGTGTGTGTGTGTAGTAATTTGATCATCCACTGTTCAAAATTTTTAGTATCCCGTTCTGACCTTTAGTTAATATTTTTGAGAAGTAACAAATCGTATTTTATGCAGTTGTTTTAAAGGTGGTTTTTATTGGTATCGTAGCATGATCGATCGGAAGCGTAGAATCGAGCACGGGTGATTTCAACGCGCGGTAATGCGATATGACGCGATGTATCAGTGACATCGCCGCTTCCCCGGGAGATCCTTGATAAGAATAGTAATCGAGCATTAAGCCGGGACGTTAAAACAAGCGGTAATGATAATTGGTGCTGGTCTAAGAATAGAAAGACGATCATCGTTACAGCTGGATCGTTTCGCGCAAACGATCCCACAAGAAGAATATCCTCTGGCTTAATATCGATCGGCCGCAGATTCTTTTCCGCTCATTCCGTAACAATTTACTCTCGCAAAACACGAATATTACTTCCGCGAGATGCGCTCCGGCCATCATTCTAATAGATCTTCGCCAACATCCGACCGGGTTTTATTCGAACCAATTAAAATGCGAGCGGTGTACAATTATTAGTTACTTGCGGCGCAGCTGCGATGCTTCTCAAAATAAAATTATTCTCGATTCCATCTGGCTTTGTAAAACCGTTAAACACTGTTACATAACCTCGTCGATATAATTTAACGTGTTCAATGCATTTTGGAATGTATGTTTTTTAAGGAACATTGGTTAGACTGGTTTTCATGGCAAAAATGGGTAGAATTTAAATCTGGGGAATTAAAAAAAGAATATCAATGCATCGTTTTCGATTTACTAAAATTAATACAGGGAGAAAACATTTCTGAAGATCCGCAGTTTAATAATAACTAGACTGCGGACGTTTATGCAATTACAATTTTTGTAGGAAAATTTTAGGGAAATGGAGACAGATAAATCTAATTTTTAGTAGTAGTGGCCCTTGTTGATCTGGAATAAATAAAAAGCGTACTAAATTCTGTGGAATTTTATATTGTAATACTCTTTGAAAATTTTCAAAAGCCATAAATGCATAAAGACCTGCAGTCTAATAATAACAAACAGCTTTCTTTCAAGGATTATACATTCTAGAAATAATTTTAACCCTGCATTACTCGCACGGGGTATGTGATTCCAGGAAATTAAAGATAATTCTCATCAATTACTCTTACTGCTTAAGAATTAATTATTCAATTTATAGGTAGTCCAGAATGTCTCGAAAAATTTGAATAATTTAAAAAATGGGCGATGCAGGATTAAAACGGCTAAAATAATTTGGAGGTCCTCCCACAATAGTGTGTCAAGGAACGTTTCTGTTGAATATTTTTTCGGGAACCGTTATAAAGCGCGCGGAACGTTCGGATGATACTTCTCGAAAGTATCCGAATAGCGTTTCATGTTCGGTTCGGGTCGTTCTTTCCCTCTCCTGCTTAACGACGTGCTTATCCTCGCGAGGAACTTATTACACGCTCGTAAGGACCCCGCATGTAGGATGCAGCCAGGGTGCTCGCCACCGTCAGCCTTGCACTTTTTCTCTCATTAGTCAGCCTCGACGGCCGACGACAGCGGGGATAATGCACGCCCCAAACGGCACACCCACGCACGGTAGATAAAGATTTTGCGTCTGCTTGTTCTAGAACTCCCGCCGGAAACTGGGGGACTGTCGTCGTTATCTTCGACACTGCCTAATTTGCTTTGTGCGCGCGAATCGTCGGTCGATCCTCCGCTCCTCGCTATCTCAGAAAACTCTCCGACGAGATACATACGTTTGCGATATTATGTCCCATACACGCATACGTATCATGATATGCATACGTAGATTATGATTATTCCAAAATGGAAGTTACGAGACACGCAAGTTAAATTAACTTAGGAGCCCTATTAGCATTTCTGTAACACGGAACTGTTGTATACGATTTAAAATTGTTGCGTGAAAGGTTCTAAAATACGAGTGACTTCTCTATATATGTCGCCAAGGCCTGGATGGTAAACGTCGCCGAATTATACCCACTACCGCGGGGCATAGCCCGTGAGTTATTGACATGTATCGAGAGTTTACTGTAATACAGAGAATTACGGTTAATTGGGGCGCCAGTTAATAGGACACGTATGTAGGACAAATACTTAAGAACAAATACGAAATCTAGAATACAATATTCGGACAGTAAGACGCTTTATTGAGACAAATTATCCGGTCCCAATTAACTGGAGTCCACTATACTCCATTTTCTTTTAAACTCTGAATGAGTAAATCGAATTTTATTCACAGCGACTCTAAACGATATTGGAACACTATATTTCCAATTTTCGACAAATTATCTATATTAAAATTGTTACAATTCCGTAACAGAAGATAATGGTAATAAACTTGGACTGATTTTTAGTCTCTATTTCCACTAACTTACTCCTTAGATATTTTTGCATGATACATCGGGTGACGAAACGTGTTAACACTAGAATTACCAAATTCTTCAAAATGGCGGATTGCTGATTTATTCTTCTACAGTTCGTGAGGATATAGACATTTTTTAGTACACTTTATTCAAGTGCTTTATTATCATAATGGTAAAAACTGCACGTCTAATATTCTCTTCAATTCTATGATGAGATCTTCGTGATGAAAATCTCAGTCAACATAATCTTCTCAATCAGATCCGTCACGGTGAGGTTAAAACAGACATCAGGGCCGCGACGAAAGAGGTACAAAGTAACATGGACTGCCGAGGACTAATTAAAAAGCTCGGGAATTATTCGAACGATTCGAGCGACCGTGGTTGAGGGTAGCGTTTCAGGGTAAAGGGAGGGGGTCATTTGTCTGTATCGTCGTGGAGATCTTCATTCGCGTCCCGACGCTTAGCATTCTATACCTAGATTGCGGGTAATTTACCAGCAAGAATTCCCGAAACGTCGGGGATCCAGATAAGCGGCCGGGCTCGGCAAGATCCTCGGATCGCGATAGTGGATCGATCGCGCGGGAAAAACGGACTGGAACGGCAGCGAAATCGTGAAACGCGATGCTCCGGAGGGGCCCGCATACCGAGCGGGGCCCGCCGATGGCCCGATACCGGGTCGGAATTCAAATGAGACGCCGATCGATCCCGCGGCCAGAAATTCGTGTCGGAACGGGCCGAGAAGACGTTGTCTTCGTCTTCGTTGGGGACCGGCTCGCGGCTTGTCAAGATCACGTCATCGCGCGGAGGTCTTATTAAATCAAAGAACGCCGATTCGAGCGCGCGATAAGGGCGTACCTGTCGACAGGTGGATTCGTTTCTCGGTCGAACGTTACGGGAGCGCTCGCGATCGTGCCGATAAGCCGGTTTAAAAACCTAACCGAGGACGTCACGAGTGTCACGCACGCCGGCTCGCTGCTACTTGTAACTATGAGTGATCAACACGAACGATACCGCGGACGATGTGATTAACAAGCCCGGGAAGAAATTATGGTTCGATCGTGTCGTCGATAGTTTCAGCCTGTTGGCCAGCATCGCGGTGATATATGAACACGCGGCCCCCGGGTACTGCGGACCCGCGACGAACAATGCTATTACGCCTGCCGTTTAACGAAGAGACAATTGTGGGAGGACGGAGCCGCTCGCTATAGTGTAAGAACGATTTTAGGTCGCATGATCCAGTGGCTGCGAGCTACTTCTTCGAATGTTAAAATACTGAAAATTAATTTGGTACTAGACATCAACACTCGGACTATTCTTACAAGTATACAATTGATGATATTTAGGACCGCTCACTGCTTTGTCAATTTTTTAAAACATATTTCTGAAGGTCTTTCTTGAAGATACAAGTAGCAGTGGGGATAAACTCCAGTGACCGTCGATGTGTACAATTTTATTCTCATACAACGCAACGCTTTTTATTTCGAAATAAGAAAATCGCTATCCCCTTAAGAAGAAGAATTCTCTAGTGGAATGTCAGTATGGGTCATAAATGACTCTAGCATTGGCCTAGAACTCGCAGAAGTCCGAGAGTTACTTTTCGCTTTGAATGCAGCAGCTGTTCATTTAATTAACTCGTCAAGAATTGAGCAATTGAATGACAATTTTGATACTCTGGGTCAAATTAGACCAAATTAGAAGCTTTGCAAACTGTGATTCTGTTAGGTAAGAGAATGTTTATTCTTTACCGGTAAGTAATTAAAATCCTGGAGAAGTTTACTCTCTTGGTACATAATTTTGAAGCAGTAGAAAACGTTGAATAACACTGGGAAAACAGAACTAAACTTTTACAAACCTACAAGAAAATATATAAAACAGTAAAGGTGGAATAAAGTTCAATTCCCGTCGCTATTACTTTCAACGAATTAAAAATACAACGAAATTGTACTGTATATAAGTCGATTTTGCGTTTTCACAAACTTTTGAAAGATCCTACTCGCAAGAAATGCCTGAAGAGATAGTAGCCAAACTAATTGGTTCCATCGTCGTCCCTCGACAGTTCCCGACAACCTAGCGATCCTGTAACAAAAACGTAACGTGACATTATCAAAGAAGTGCCACTACCGAACAGCGAAGTCTCCTAGCGGTTTATCTACTATCGTTCGTTGCAATCTCGAGGAAGTTTCCTCCCACCGTTACTCGATATCGAAGTCCACAGCAAGAACACAGACCACCAGGCATCTAAGTCTCCAAGCAACGTTGTCGCAATCGGCCATCGAAATCTCGGAGAAGTTCCTTCGACTTCGACTCTGAGGAACATGCTGCGACTCCTAGGCACCGGGGACTTTAAACAGTGTTGCTCAAATGTCACTGAAATCTTCGCGGAATCGTTTAGGTTCTGATTTTTGCTGCTCAGCACACTGGGGATTTAATGCGTCAGAGAAGAAAATTAAAAATAGGAAAATTAAAATTAGAAAATTAGAAAATTATTGGGAAAATTAATAGATGGTAATAGAAATTCTAATGATTAACCACTTACACTACCAAATCCAGTACAGACGAAAATTTCCTTTAAAGTTAAATTCTATTTTACTGTTCTCGATATATTAAAAAATACAAAGCAGTAATCGCAAACTCCCTTCTCCTCCTAAGAAAATATGAACGAAGTTCCAGTTACTTTGCCATCATTAGACTGCAGATCCTTATGCAAAATAAAAAATGTTTGCGTTGATTGCACGTCACAGGAGCGAAACAAAAATGTTTTTCTTCTTTTAATTAATTTATTAAGCTGAAACCAATACGCCGATGCCCTTCAATCTTTTTAACGTGTTCATTGCTTTGAATTGAGCTTACACATTTTAGTCATAAATGCATAAAATCCGCAGTCTAGTCATCATAAAATGAATCATAGTTCAAAGGGTCAAAGGAGAAGATTATATTTTCACGTAACTTTGTTGTCTAACAATTCAGAGAATTTTCATTTCCCATAAAGATCGTTAAAGAGTCTGACGTTCGATCAAAACGGCAAAGGAGTCTCACCTTTATTCCGTGGCACGTTTCTAATTAATATATCGCCGGATAGAGGTGAACTTAAGGAGTTCGCGGAGAGCACACGTTCCCGCAACATTTTCCACCTACGTCCGCTCGTTGCAAAACGAGCGCCGCCAATCAACGGGAATGTAGAATGATTCTTCCACGTTTCATAGCGTCGTGAGGGGAACGACGACGACGACGACGACGCGACAAAGGAATCTCTCCGACGTATTGCGTCGAGATCGGAATGCAGGTGGAGGCGTCGTGACCGATTGCGATCGTTTCGCGCGCGCAGCTGTCGCTAATTCTCGATACATTTAAATCGCCTCGTTTGCCTCGATCCTGGTCCCCCGCCCCGTTTCTTTTTCTCCCTCAACCCTTCCACGGACCTGCGACAAGCTCTTGACGGAGATGATTTTTCGGGGACCACCGCCGACGCGATATAGTATAGTATATAAAATCCCCAGTACAGTAATGTGGAACACACGAGATACATTAACGAGTAGGATAAACGATTTTCATCAATTGCGAGAAGCAAAGGTTCAATAAAAATGTATTTCTGCTCTTAACAGTTTTAACCCTTTGCACTCGAAGCTATTTTAACCCCAAAACGAAACATTTCTTCCGACCTAGAATATTTCCCTTCTATATATAACTTTTTCATTTTATAGATACGAAAATTGTGCAATTTACTCCTACAATACTGAAATGTTTAGTCATTTATTAAACACAAACAAATTTAATAATTTGAAAAATATTTTGTATAACGATACAGCAATTTTTAGTGGTGCCTTACAGTCACGATTCGAGTGCTAAGGGATAACATTTTCAATGTTGCTTCATAAATGCATAAAATCCGCGATCTAGTAACAAAATATAATTTAGAAATGAAAAATATTATCTCTGTGCCTTCACAACTTTGTAACAGAATTTATAAGATAGGTTCGTATAAAAGAACCTAGTGAATTAATATTATTTCTATTATTTCGATGTGCACGAAATAAATTGCGAGAACGAGAAGTTGCACGATAGTTCGCGGTCCAGTTATTACAGATTCGAAACGAGGGTGCACCGAGCGTTTTCGGTTGCGTGTGTCGAAATACTTTCGGCTCGACTTCCGTGAGAAAATGCTTCTGGAGCATCTCCGGGATCAGAAACGTAGTAAGTCGTGCAGGATACAGAAGCTGGATCGGAGCGGGCTCTCGCGATCACTGCTCTTTGCGACTGAAGCCGCCCACGAGAAACCATCAATTATGCCGAATGATTCCCGTAGCCGGTAATTACCGGTAGCCAGGCCCGATTTATGCCAGCTGCTGCAACAACGTCGCGAACCGATCGATTGTTTAACGCGCCACAGTGAACGGGGAATTGTGTACACAGAGTAGCGTGGTCTCGAAGCATGCCAATCTTTTTTTTTCATCGGAAAACCAACGACTCGCATAGTCGCTTAATGACTCGTCTCGGAACACTGTGGGTCAGATTTTTATTTTCTTTGTATTAACTTGTTGAAGCAGCGGGGTCAGTTCCAGTAATTATCCATCTTAACACTAGGATTACTTAAATTCTTCTTATTTTAACGCGTTTACTGCTTTAACTTTACTGATCTAATAGCTTCAGAATATATCTTTCACACGTAGATTATTAACCCCTTGCACTACTATTTGTTTTGTGATTATAATGATTAGAAAATTTTATGATAAATTTAAATTTATTTTGAATTTAGAGGAATTTTCAATATAAAATTAAATTTTGATAAAATTGTATGAATAGAAATAATTAAAAGAAAATTTTATAATAAACTTAAATTTATTATTCTTTATCATTCAGCATTTCATAGAAAAAGGAGGTAGTTTATATTTATTGTATGAGTATGTTTTCTCCAAAGGATATACAGGGTGTTCGGTAACTGGTGGTACAAGCGAAAAGGGGGGGGGGGGAATCTACATGAAAGAATAAGTCGAAAATATAGAATAAAATTTTTTCATCCGAAGTTTCGTTATCGAGAAAATCGAGTTTGAAATGCAGCGAATACGCATGCTATTCGATAGGAATTGTCTGACGCGTCTGATCATGACCAACCAAATCTACTTCCTGCATATACTAAGGCACACAAACCTGACAGATCTTCAAAGTCGATTTTCTCGAAAACAAAGCCTCAAACGAAAAATGTTTATTCTATATTTTCGACTTATTCTTTCATGTAGAATCACCCCCTTTTTGCTTGTACCACCAGTTACCAAACACCCTGTATATATCAGCTATACGTATTTATTAGACTCTGCTCAGAATTTTCATCACTCGATTTCTGACTCGATATTGTAGGGCAGGGGGTTGAACGGTTTACCGTATATTTATTGATACTTTAAAATTGTTAATACTAAACCTACCACGGTGAAAATTCAACGATCGATATAGAACTGAAGGCAAGAGGAATTCTTTGCAACTAATTGATTTCATATGGATACTCCTAATACAATTGTCTGGTGATCAGATTTTCGATTCAGCTAATCTCGACTCACGGTACCATTCTCCATTGCCGTGTTCGGAAAATGAGTGGTGGCGGCGTTTTATCTCGAATTCCCATCGTTCCGCGGAATCGAATCCCCCGTCCGGTTGCCTCATCGAGTGTCGGTCGGGTTCAAGATTCTCTCATCGATCGATCCGACCGGGTTGCGACGCGCGGTGCTCGCGGCTTGCGAGTCCATCGGCCGATGGTAATTAACCCATAAAGGAGAAGGAGAGCCCCGGCGCGAGTGGAGGCCGTGGATCGGGTGCACACGCGTGTGCACCTTGTGCACGTAAAGGAGAGGGCAGCGGTGCGGTGCAGCGCGGCGCGGCGCGGCGCGGAGATCACTGCGCGCCGAGGAAAGACAATGGAACGAGGCGTTCCGATCGCTTAACGGTATAGAAATATCTTCGCCACTCGGGCCCCGACAGAGACAATCGCGGGGAACCCGGGGGGAGCAGGTCGACGACGTCTTATTCCCGCGGCTAAGGTCGTACCCTTATACGCGACGGTGTTGTATATAATGCAACGGCAGGGGCCACGGGGGGCGAGGGAGAAAGGAGATGGACGAGAGGCTTGAACCCACGTCGTGCGGGAGCCGGCAGGTTCACCAGGGTTTAACCTTGAGGATGATTAGAAAGCAAAAGATCCCACCGTCCTCCCTCCTCTCCTACCCCTTCTAAGCAAACTTTGCGCGCTAGATCACGACTCGTCCTCGCTCCTGCGCCCTCGGCGGAGGACTTCTTCCATCGTTGTCGTCTTCTTCGTCGTCGTTACGCCGATATCTGGCCCAGAAAGCTTCTTCCACTCCGATCACGTGTGAACATCGCTCCTCCGGGCAAGCTAAGGATGGCTACAGGGCCCGGTCTCGTCTTCCACTTGGTTCGTTCTTGATCCTCTTCGTGTTCGATCTAATCCACCTGACTCCTCTCGTGGCGACACGTTGTTGCGGGTAACGACCAGAGAAAACGGATCCTACTGCCTTTGCCGCTGATCGAGCGCTACCTGGTCGCTACAGAGAGGGAATGTTGTTCGCAGGGTGCGACATGCGGAGTATTGCTCCTTGATTCAGTCTAACCTTTCCGCTACGGCGTATCACAGATTGCACGTAAACGACGCGGTAACATTTTTGTTTACATAAAGTGTTTCAAGAGAAAGTAAAGAATACAGTGATTTTGCTGTATACACTCCCGCTCGTAAGTCTTAGGACAGTGATCATATTTGTATTCAACTCTGTAAAAATGAAATAATTGTTGAACGATGCGAACAAATTTTTCCTTATTTAAAGGTTTACACGTCAAATTTTCTTCGTCGTATTTTCTTTTCATCGAAGAATCCGCTAAGTTTCTTCATTACAGTTTCCACTATTCCTGGCATTCGCGTGATCAATTTTTTTTTATGCTTTCTGTTGTTATATAATTCCATTATCGTTCCAAAATATTCTATAAATGTGTTTTCAGAGCAGAGCAAAAGTTCTGTACCTGTTTGTCCACTTCGTCTCCTAATTTTTCTATGGGGTTCAAATCTGGTGATTGGTGAGGCTATTTCATAATCTTTAATGAATTATTACATTGAAGTTGTAATTACTGCTGAACATATGAGGACATTTGTATTATGTAGTTAATACAGTTAAAGATTCACAATCTATACCAGAATTTTATTAAAAACCAGAGGTGTCCTAAGACTTATGAGCGAGAGTATATGTCGCCAAGGTCTGGATGATAAACGTCGCGGAATTATTCCCTCTACCGCGTGCTATACTCCGGCGCCGAGGAGTGTAAACATAATCGGGTACGTCTTCTGGACGATACACGGCACTGACAAGACCAGTGTTGTTGACATATATCGAGAATTCACTGTGTATTGTATAGGGTGAGTTAATAAACTACAGGGGAATTTGTCGAAATAGTGTACATTCATTTTTAACATATAAAAGTGTACAATATTATTCATTTCAGTTATTGCCATTCCGTGAGATTGAGCCCGACGAAGTTTATTTTAATTGGGAAAGTTTATACGTCGATCAAGTGATTTTTCACAAGAATGTAAAAAAACTTGGAAAGTAATTAATCCATTTGGCACATAAAAAGATGTCAGCATGTAATACAAGAGCAAAGAATCAGAAAAGATTGAACAAGCTAGATATTCAAAATTTAATGATTAACTGAATAAAGTGTTTTCTCGATATATGTCTTAAATATCTAACGGATAAAAGTCCCAGAACTATCCCCACTGTCGCAGGGTATACCCCGTGAAGAGCCACGAAACTCTACTGTCCTTTCGGCGTGGATCAAAGAATAGTATCTCCTGGTCAATATTTGTCCCTGACTAGACTCGTGTTGTGGACATATATCGAGAAAACAAGACAAGACAAGTGCTCAACTTACCTTTGTTTGTCTCTGCCTGCTAATGCAAAGGAATGTCAGCATTTACGAGAAGAATAAAGATCGAGGAAAGATTGAATTAGGTAGAGATTAAATTGTAGAGTGATGGTAATAGGAAAAATTCCCTATGGTGGAAAAATCGCAAAGATTCGAGCGTCGTCCCTTATTCGTGTGACACGTGGAACCACCCAGGTAGCGGTGTGTAACCAATCCCCGGGACGGCGCGGCGTGCCAAGTGAATAGGTGAGAACGAATCCAACGAATATGTCCGTCGTGTTACGACAAAGACCACGCGGGGCCGCTCGCTATCGGTGTTTCGCGCGAGCGCGAGATAAGTAAGTGCTTTAATTTATTCGAAACACCTCGGTTATTAATCGTCCGCTCCGTGGACTCGGACTGTCTCTGTTCCGCCGTTTCCCACCGTCCTTCTCGACCACCTTCGCGCTCCCTCTTCCCTTTTTATTTCTTCCTACTCTCCTAGTTATACCTTTTTCCCTACCTCTTCTCTCGCTTCCTCCTTCCCCGTGTCCTCCAGGTTCTTTCGTTTCTCATATTTCATCGCGATTTTTGTCGACCGAGACTTTCCTGTATCCGCTTCGCGTATACTCCCTTTCTCCTCTGATTTTATTTCTGCTTGCCAACGTATTGATAATTTACTCATTCGCCGGACGGGAAAGCGAGCTTGAACTCGGGTAAAAACGCGACTTTTGCAATACTACAGCAATAATGCGTAGTTTCCATTCGAGGATCATATACTTTCATCTCCAGTAATTTTATGGTTAATGAGCTCGAACTTACGTAAAATCAATATAACTCGTTAAGATGAGTATAGCTTTCTCAATAAGGGTGACGGGAAATGATGTTTTGAAATGATGACTATTTCTGGCTATGAATTATTTCATATATCAACAAATCGGTAACATATCGAGGCGCCCTAATCAACGACTCAAGGTTACCTGGATCGATACCTTCTCTCCAAATTCTCCAAATTCGAAGCTAAAATCGATTCAAGATCAAGTCGACTTCTCAGGGCCGATTAACTAGGCTAGTGGTGACCTTCGCAGGTCGAGCACTTCCGCCTCGATTCCCGATGCTTCTACAAAACGCTCCCCAGCAAAGTGGGTCAGGCAGGTCCCCTCACCTTTTCACCTAATCGGACCCCTCGGAATTCGACATGTTCGGTAAACGGTCCTCGGCGGAGGCTGTTGGGACACCGGGCACAGTGTTTGCGGAGCCATTAGAAGGCTCGTTAGGTGTCATTGCCGGCGATATCAGGGGGCCATCTTCGTGGTCCTCGCGCGGAGCTGCTTCGGCCGCGTCCTCCTGTCCGCTGGTGACCACGGCGCGGACACGAAAAGCCGGGTCGGCTAGCGCGGCTCGCACAATTATGCATCCGCGGAAGACAGAACATTAATTTATGGTTGAAATAAGGGCCCGGCGTGTGCGCGCGCGTGTCGGCGCGTCTGTTGGCGCGGACGAGCGTGGGCGCCGTGAGTGGCTCGCTTAAAACATTTCTCTGGTTCAGCTCTCCGGTGCGCGCCTCCAACGAGCTCCGGCCCCGAGACACGGCCGCGTGTTCGTTATTTGTACCCACGTATTTATATGCATATATAACTGCCCCATGTGCATATATACATATTATATACGGCGGACCCGTATGTACGTGTTGTACGCGCGCGAGCGCGGTTATATCGCCGGTGCCGGAATGCATACACACGTACCGAGACGGGGACCAACCTCTTAACCCGTGCCCTCGCGGCCTCCGAGGGATCCGTTGCCCTAGCTGACACCCTCGGACGTTCATCAGGAGGCTGAGGGATGGACGTTGCACCGGGATGCAACCGAGTTGCATCGAGGATCCTGCTGGGAAACGGCCGGAAGTCGCGAAACTTTCGAGATCGAAAGGCAGTCGATCAAATTTTTCTGTCCTCCTGCAGGACTTGAAACGGTTCTGAAAATTATTAGGGGGACAAACTTTGTAGTAAATTCAAGTTTTTATTTCTTAAGTTATCATATAATCTGCAAACTTATTCTTCGTTATCAATTCAAATTTTTCCCCCACATTGAATCACGTCTTTTCCTTTGTAAACATATTGCGCACCTATCTGAACGAGATGCGAATTTTGGTGAATGAGCATAACGAAGTGCGACTGACATGCGAATATGGCGCTGTTGTATGTTGATGCACGCAGTGTCAGAAGGTTAACCCCTTAACTTGTACGCTCGAGTTAATTCGAGCGCGATAAACAGGCCAAACTGTGCACACTCGAGATAATTCGAGCGGCATTGTATTTTATGCTGCTATAATTGTTCACACTCGAATATAATCGAGAATTGAAAATAACAATGTGAAAGCAAAGAAAAAAAAATCGTTTTATTTATATTTATCATTTACATAGGATTGTAAGCTATAACACTTATGTATTCAAGAATAAAATATAGCCTTTTTCCATGGAACCATGCAACGGACCTTTTCCATTGATTCTTTTGGCCGGTTAAAAAAAAAAACTGTGCGTTAAGGGGTTAATATACTATTATTTTAATTTTTTATATGAGTACATAAAAGCAAGGAAGTGAGAGATATCTACAGAACTTGATCAGTAGAAATCTAATTAAATCAGTATCAGTTTTTACTGATCAGTAGATCAGTACAAATCAATTTATTTTCAGGAAGGTCGACTACCGAATAGGGGCCTAATAAGGCACGCTAGCCCCAGCATCGACATCAATATTATTATCCATTAGGTCGTCGTACAAGAAATGTCCGAATTTTAACAGTAAAGTTATGTTTAACTGAAGCTTACTGGTGAGTACCATTTTAATCGTCATATTTTGTCAACGAACGATAAATTTCTGGATTATACCACGGCAAAAATTTTATGTTTCCTCCGATTATAAATTTTTTCTAACCTTCGTTTTTCGTGGACCGTTCCCCCTAGCAATTAACTGCTGCCAATAACCTTCGAAAGCGAAGTTCGTTTAGCATGACGCGTGAGTCTGTGAGGAAATCTCGACAGGTGATCGTTCGGTAGCCGCGTGCCATTGAAACGAGAGCAACTTCATCGATCGCCAGTCAGCATTCTCATTCATAAGTCTTGATTTCCATACGGGCGTCTCGTGATCGCGATCGAGCATAGTCGAACACAATGTACGGGTACGTACTACCGAGGCAGGCTCTCTGAACGGCCGGTAGTAATCGCGGGTCGTACCGGGTATTAAGAATTCGCGTCTACCGAGTCGCGACACGCACGCACGCGCGAGCGAGCGCATGCACACGGAGAGTGCGTGAGACCATAAATTAAAGTTCGCGACGATGGCGTCAGCGCGGTGTTTTCCTTGCACTTTGCATACGTAATGGTTGTTAATCGTCGCTCGCGAAGCGCCGTTTGCACGGCGTCGTATAAATCGGGGCGGCCTTAGATGCGGCGGCGATGACAACGAGACGCGTACAAAAATAACGTTTGAAAGCGAATCGGGGAGAGTTCAAGAGCGAAGGCCTCTCTCTCTCTCTCTCTCTCTCTCTCTCGCTTTTGCCCCGATGAAGCGAGACGGCGAGACCGGAGGGACGGGGAGACAATGGGTCGAATGCAAATGCACGCGGACGTGAGCGACATCCCGATCCCCTCACTCCTCCCTCCCTTCCCCTCCCCTCCCACAATGTACGTTCGACGAACGGAACGAGAAGCGATGTTCTGTCTCATCGGGCTTTATTCATCGCGGTGAATTCAAGAATCCCAAACGCGACCACTTCCTGTCCCTCCCAGCGGTATAAATTTTCATCGCGAGTCGCGAACGGTTCGTGAAACGATTTTTATTGCACCTCGGGGGCCGCTCGTGAAAATTCAATCGCCACTCCGACTTCGGGGAAGGGACACTTTGTCGCTGAATAGCTAATTCCCCGTTTCCGATTGCGAGACAGTTTTTTGTCTTCCACTTGTGTCGACTTCCTTTCGACACTGATTTTAGCACTCCCGTGTACGCGAGTCTAGCATAGCCTACTTAACCCATTTGCATAATAAGGAAATATGCAAAGAAGATCTTTATCACCAAACCTTTTTTTAAATTAACATATATTTAAGTACAAAAATGACAACAACTGAAAGAACCTCATATTTTGGCATTATAAGAAAAAATCAGAATTACTACTTTCATCTCCAACAACACCATTTCTACCTTTTAGCTAACGAATAATGATAGTGACCAATAAAGTTGAGCGCATATATACGCTAATGATGCAAATAGGTTAACGCTAAACTTATCACGATGCCAAAATGATCGGGTTTATATTTTACGATTTTTGGAACTGTGAAAATTCGTTTATGGAAAATGGTGAAATAAATTTCCTTGTCCAAGCATTTATTATTTTGAAAATTACGAACAATCTCGATTTTAGAATTGCCATTTTTGTAAAGCTATATTTACCAGACCCTATTAATGCTTGGTAGGTTTAGTGTTAAAATCGCTTTAAATCTTACTCCTTCGCAATGTTTCATGTTGCGCGAATTTCCTTTAATATTTCTAGAAAGCGAAGAGCGAATAGAAGCGTAATTAAAACTGTTACACTTTTATGTACCATTCTATACAAAGCAAGGGGAAGTAAAATATCCAGAACACAAACTACAATATTTTCACAGTCGCTTTAAATCTTGCTCCTTCGCAATGTTTCATGTTGCGCGAATTTCCTTTAATATTTCTAGAAAGCGAAGAGCGAATAGAAGCGTAATTAAAACTGTTACACTTTTATGTACCATTCTATACAAAGCAAGGCGAAGTAAAATATCCAGAACACAAAATTTTCACAGTCGCTTTAAATCTTGCTCCTTCGTAATGTTTCATGTTGCGCGAATTTCCTTTAATATTTCTAGAAAGCGAAGAGCATATAGAAGCGTAATTAAAACTGTTATACTTTTATGTACCATTCTATACAAAGCAAGGTGAAGTAAAATATCCAGAACACAAACTATTTTCCGACCGCATCTATAAGTGTCACTTTTCCAATTAATACAACATTCACTCTGCATGATGAGTGACACATAATGATTTTTACAGCCGTCCACTGTTGAATTAGAACTAACCGTATATCAAGGTTTCACTCCTCTAGCTAAAACACCGCGCCGCGAGTAGATTATGTATCTTTGTGCAAAATAATAATTGATAGTTTTAATTTCAAAATAGAAAAGCTATTGCGTTGGCCAGAGAGTTCATTCGGTTTTCGAGTAGCTACAAGAACATAAAATCAGACTTAATTTGTTTTTGAGCTTCAGGAATTCAAATAGACAAAAGTACCGTGAATTCTCAATATATGTCAACAACGCGAGTCTTGCCAGCGACATGTATCGTCCAGGAGCCATGTTATGTTTATACTCGGCGTCCAGGGCCTTTGGAGCTTCGTGGCCCCTCACAAGATATACCCCGGGGTAGTGGGGATAATTCCGAGACGTTTATCACCCAAGCCTCGGCGACATACAGTGAGTCTCATAACATGTTTCATAACTAGAGTTGATATTATCAAAGACACTTGATATTTAACACGTTGACTGCCGGACGGATTTTCCATGGTTTGTCCGAGGCGCCAACATGAACTTTTCATTATGCGATGCATATTGCGCCGCCGGTCACCGGTGGCCCCCACGGCGCTGTAGCAAAGTCGAGTGCCGGTCACCGGTGACCCCCACGGCAGTCAACGTGTTAATATATGTAATCATGATTCTCATACGTTATTATAGAAATAAAAGTATTTCGTAATTCATAATAAGACTCGTATTTTTTAAGCTTCAAACTTTTCAGTTCAGAGCGTTCGAATACTTTCGTGACCCACTGTATACAGAGCTGTAAACATCTTTGTCCCGAATCGAAACGAAATGTCTTGTGGCGTTTGATAACAGATTGCGTTCAAAGTACATCGTATGAAAAAAGGCAGATGCCAGCTTTACAGATCGACCTTGATCCGCCCGAGGATCGTCGAACAAGCGATCGCTCCTTACATCATCCCCGTTACTTTCATCTCGATTCCGCTCCGATTGCCCGCTCGGCCGTCGTCATCTCGAGCACCCACTCGACCAAGATAGCCGGGAGTCGCAGCGGATAGTCGCGAGGGATAATTGTATCGCGGCTGCTCGAATAGGTATGACACGAGGGGGAGACGTACACGGGAAACATGCTCGCACGAACGTGCGGTTTCGCAGCCACCTTGTTATGCGCTCCAGCTTTTATCTGCCGCATCCCGCGGTGACGAAGCCGACCTGTCACTCACGCGGGGTTTGATTTTATCGCGTGACCGCTTTTGCATACGACCATGTTGTACCCGCGGCGTTCGCTTTTTTTTCGCGAGCACCACGATGATAATAACGCAAGCGGAATTGCGGGGCGACGCTCGGGGAGCATGCTCTTCGGAGAAGACCGAACAAGTCGACACTTTGTGCTATTCCGCGAACTAATTCGACGCTGCGTGTTAATCCGACGGACATTTCCTTCCGATCCACGGTGCGGCTTCGTTCGAATCGAGTTTATGCATTTTATGCATTTTCGAGAAAAATAAAGTCGTTTAAAATCGGTTATAAAATCTAAGAGTATCGTTCCATACATTATTCCCGTTTAATTAAAATTATTCAAAGAAGAAATGCGTTCTCGTTTAACTTCTGCCCTTTGTTATCTATTTAGACAGTTGTTATTCTACGTAAAAATCTACAGTCTAGTAACGGGGGTTTATAGAGCTAAAATAATTTCGAGTACAAATGTTTCAGACATTTAAAATTTTTTCTTCACAATTTCATATTTGAGAAAAGTATGTTCAGAGAAGAAATACATTCTCGTTTAGCTTCCATTCTACATAAAAATCTGCTATCTAGTAGCAAGGGTTTATAAAACTAAAATAATTTCGAGTACAAATTTTCTATACATTTACGGTTGTATAAAATTCTTTTTTCACAATTTTATATTTGAGAAAAGTATTTTCAAAGGAAAAATACATTCTTATTTAGCTTCTGCCCCTCGTGATCTAATTATACAGTTTTTATTCTACATAAAAATCTGCAACCTAGTAACAAGGGTTTATAGAACTAAAATAATTTCGAGTACAAATTTTCTATACATTTACGGTTGTATAAAATTCTTTCTTCACAATTTTATATTTGAGAAAAGTACGTTCCAAGCAGCGTTACTAGATTGTAGAGATAAATGCTATAGGCAGAACCCGAGTGACGTCACGAAGCTATAGTGTAGTCTAGCCCAGTGACGTCGCGACTCAGAAGGTGGGGAGCCTATCACAACCCTGCAGCGCGCACCGTGACGTCATTGGTTCTCCCACTACTGTAGCAATTCTCAATACGTGACGTCATGTGATCCCTTTGGGATACTTTGCGCGCCACGCTGGTTCCAAGGGGGTTTGGAGGACGTTTTCTCTTCAGATGCGTTCTTGTTCGAACGTTTCCTCCGATGCGTGCATAGTTCGAGGCTTTCCCAATAACTCGTGGAGTTCCGGTTGGGCAATGTTTTGAAGCTCGGCAGATCGTGCAATTGGCACGTACGCGTGTCGGCCTTGATCGAGTCTGGGACGTCCGAAGACGGGCAGACTGTGGTCGATTTTAAGGCGATCCGTGCCGGCTAATTCGACGGTTTAAAAGCGAGCCATCATCCGGCGGCGCGCGTTCTTCGTGCGTGGCCCTGGTGCGCTCGCCTAAGGTCGTCCCGTGATGGTGACATCCGACGTGCGACGACTAGCAAAACCGCTCCCGCGGGTTCGCGAATCCACGCTCCGGGGAATCCTGTAACGTCTGACCCTGATCGAATTCCAGCGGAATACTCAATTGCGGCTTCCTCTCGCTCGTTTTCTGATCCTTATATCGATCTAGACAGAGGAGTCCCCGGGAACACACGGCCGGTACGCTGCATCGCTGATGAAGCTACTTCTTCGGAAGGTACTTGGAAGCTTCGAATATTTTAATACAATTATTTAGCCGTCGGTGGGGAATGCCCCCTCTTCTTCCGTTCCGAATTCATTTCGACATTATCCCCGTGCACTTGCACACCGGCTGCACAGGTTTCCAGCTAAAATACTACGTGTAGGATTGAAAATGAACATTGACCGCATTAATTATGAGACACAGAGGCTGCACAGCCAGTCTTTTCTTTCCCTAATAGTTGGAAAATAATGCAAAAGTGTTTAAAAATTTTTTAAATCTATTCTTAGAAGAATAAGAACTGATAAAACTGTGGCAGCAGATTGGAGCTTTATATTTCTTGAATCGGATCTTTAATTTAGTTTAATGACAGTAGTAATTTTCTTCTGTGCTACATGGTTTCCTCTGAAGATTAATTAAATATATGTAGAATATATCGAAAATAATAGTAGAGGATTTGCAGATTCAAAAATATATCGTAGAATTAATAAAAATATATATAATAGTGCAGGTTTGCAAATACAAAAATAGAAACAGTAGAATTCAATTTCAGTTATCGGTGCACGCAGAAGACTTAATTCTCCAAGGGTACGAATTTAATATGTTTAAATTGTTTACGTGCAGTCTCCGGAGAGGAAGTTTGATGAAGAGATTACGTGCATTTAATTTGCATAATATCGTTGGAATACACGTTTTGGATTGCAAAGTGCTCGGAAGTTTTTCTCGGTAAACTTTCGACACGAAATTGAGTTAGCGGTGCGTGGAGTATACCGGGGGGGGGGGGGGGATTGCGTTCGTCACAGTTTACGTTCCCCTTTCATTGCCGATTCACCGATGAGGTCTCTTAATTCCCCTCGACTCGGAACAATCACGCTCGGCTCGGTTATTAGCCACGGAATTATCGACGCGCACCGAAATCCAGAGAGCACTGGTGCTCTTTTTCGCGCAATAAATCAAGAGGCGTGTTAATGACGCCTGGCGTCGGGCGATTGATGCACGCGGAGGCGAAGAAATTGCGGAAAATAAACGACGCGAGCGTAATGCTTAAAGCGTAATTAAGATAGCGCGTATCTACACGGGCGCAAGGCCTCTTCGAGCTGTCCTCCTCAAGAAACTCGACGAGAATAGATTTTTACACGCCCTCTGCTAACTTAATCCTCCCGAGCCGAACGCTATAGACGATTTTACGATCTTAACACTATTTCTACCAAGAGGTGTCAAAAGACACCTTGCAAATTTTAACTTAACATTATTCTCTAAGTTTAATCATTTCTCCACAATTAATTTTTTGACTTTTCGTACAACAGTTGTTAAATTAATTCAGCGATATCATTTTCCTCCAGCTCATCCTGGATTTAAAAATGTGCATATGTTATACCTATTTCTACCATGAGGTGTCTTTTGACACCTTAAGGATTTCATAACAGTGTCTATAATTTTAAGATCCTTTCACATAAACTCTCTTCGCATATTTTTTTATAACAATTCTTGGGGATCGATCTTTTTAGTAAATCTAATCGAAGTAGTTGTTCGAAATATCTATTCAAAGCATCGATACATCTTTCTCAATTTTTTCAAAATTATTAAAGAAATTTCTATTGGTCTCCTATGTATTGATACAGAATATTTTTCTCACAGTGATTACGCTATACCAGAATTTACAAATCTTCTTTTAAAAAAATCATCCTGGAAGATTTGATTCAATTTTGTTTCTGGAGGTGACTTGTTAGTTCCAAAATTGCCACCACTGTTGAATTTGTTAAGAAATTCTCAGATTAAAATCAGTACACGAAATTCAGGAAGATTTTCAGGAAGAAAATTCTTTCCACAAACTTTGTATTCGGTTTCCGAGCCCGATCTTCCCCGGAAGTCGAAGAACGCTTCCCGTGTCTCCCAGGGAGTCTCGATCTATTCCCAGAAGAGGAGTCACGTTCGTTGCGTCGTAATACTCCGGGCTGTCAAACAAAATAATGCGTCTTCACGCTAACCACGTTTCCAAGATCGACTCGTACCACTTTCCTGACACGCAGGCCCGATTCACGGCCCGATCCACTGAACACGCGTTTACAGTCGATTGTTGACTTCGGGAACCGAGGGAACTCGCGCCATTCAGTCGCCTGCGTTCGTTACTCCTAACAGTCGTCTGTCAATTGCGAACGACAATTGAAACCTGTTCGCAAATATCAAACTAGAAAAAACACGGAAGGGCAGTTCCTTGGTGGTTCTTTCAGAGCTACGACTGTAATCGAATTTTTGCAGTGAATATGTATTAAGGAAGCAGAATAACATAACTGAACCTGTCTTCAAGGTTCATTCACTTCCCACAGAATTGCAGGGCTTCTTCTGGGCTAGATTGGTGGTCTTCAAGATAGTTCTCTTATTATAAATTTTCGACGACATGGTAATTTAATTTTTTTACATTAAAAATGTATTGTGCAAGTACTGTGATATACCTAAATTGTTATTTGGTTTTGTCCACTTACTATAGAATCGTGCGGTGAATTAAGTCGCATAGTTAGAAGATACAGGGAATTCTCGATATATGTCAACAACACGGGTCTTGCCAGCGTCATTTATCGTCAAGGAGACATACTCAATCCGTGTTAAGTTTGACACTCCTCGGAGACCAAGGTCTCTTGAGCTTTGCGGAGTATACCTCGCAGTAGTGGGGATGATTCCGCGACATTTATCACCCAGTCCTTGGCGACATATATACGGAAATCACTGTATTAACTTAAATATGAAATTAAGTAACACAGAAGGGTAATACTATCAGAAGGGTAATACTAGAAAGTAAACTATTTTCTCTACTGAAAATGCACTTAGAAGCAGCGAAGCACTTACCAGGGAACGGCCGAGCACACTGGATTCCGTAGATCTCGAAGATTACGTTTGTCCCCGCGATCTAAAATAAATCGGTCCGAGTTGGTATCTAGGATCGCGCGTGCGGCTCGTTTCCGGTCGGCGATTCGCATCTCGGTCGGCTCGTTCTGTAATAAGCGTATTACAATTCTCCTCTCGTATATACATGTTAATGGCGAATCGTAGGCGCTCGTAATTGGAGAAAATTAAGACTCGTCGAATGAGTGCTCGAGATGCGCGCAAAGGCATGAGGGCCGGTTCAAAGATTGTGCCCTACAAGGACCTCTTGCTCGTGGGCGCAGGCTGCTCGCCGGTCACCGATCTTGGTACAAGGAATGGGAAACAAGAAGAAAAGGACACGAGGTCCTTGCTGGGAGGACCCTGCGACAGCTCCGAACCTTGTTAAGGGGTTCATGTCCGATCCAAAACTGGGTCGCAGGTGACAAATTTTTCATGGTTTTAATACTGCATTCTATTGAACGACAACGTACGTGTTTTGTAAAAATAATTGTTCCAGTGTCTCCTAAAAATTTGTACGTAAGTCTACAAATTATAAAATCGTGGCAGGCATTTATAAATTGGTGGCAGCCTTTTTTAACCCTTTGCACTCCGAACCATTCTGGCAGAAATTTACAAATCCTCGTATTATTTAGTATAATTTTGGAACCAAGTAACGTATTATAATGATATTGGATTTATATGAATTGGTTGACATCGAGGAATATATATTTGCAAAAAAATCAATATTTTATTTAAAATTGCGCTGGAATAAATTAATTCCCCGTAATCGCTAATAAACTTTAATGTCCCCTGAGAGGGGACAGCGGAGTGCAAAGGGTTAAAGGTTCATGTCCGATCCGAACCTGGATCGCAGTTGACAAATTTTTCATGGTTTTAATACTGCATTCTATTGAACGACAACGTACGTGTTTTGTAAACATAATTGTTCCAGAGTGTCGCCTAAAAATTTGTACGTAAGTCTACAAATTATAAAATCGTGGCAAGCATTTATAAATTGGTGGCAGCCTTTTTTAAAGGTTCATGTCCCGATCCGAACCTGGGTCGCAGTTCACAAATTTTTCATGGTTTTAATACTGCATTCTATTGAACGACAACCTAAGTGTTTTGTAAAAATAATTGTTCCAGAGTGTCTCCTAAAAATTTGTACGTAAGTCTACAAATTATAAAATCGTGACAGGCATTTATAAATTGGTGGCAGCCTTTTTTAAAGGTAACGAAAATGTATCTATCCAAATTTTTAGCCATTTCTTTTACAATATACACCCGAAGAAATAAATTTATTGAATAATTTCAATTAAGAAATCTAAAGAGAATTAAGAATTCTAAGGAGCTTTAATGTGTGCAACTATCGAGTACGAGCTTTTGCAATAACGAAATATTTCAATATTTCGCAAGCTCCCGAGATTGTAGATTGCAAGCGTATGAAGATATTCGATTAATGGCGCAATAATTTGCACCAGTTACCCGTTGCGTCGCCGAAGAGGAATCCCGGACCGTGTACCGATACGAGAGGATCAATTTAATCGCAATCGGAGAATCTCGAGGAGGCTTCCCCGTGTCAAGGAAGCGTTCGCGTTCTCAGCACGGACACCGACGTTACCATAATCGCCTCCGTACCGTTCGATACCTGGCATCGATCGTCGCCGGTGCCCGTTTGCCTATCAGAAGCATCGTCGTTTCGCCGGGGTAATTACACCGGCAGGATAATTTGCAATACGCGGTCTTCGCCATCCATCGTCCCTACCCCTCTCCTCGTTCTCTCTTCTTCGGTGCATTGTTTTCCAACTCGGTCAATCGAGATGTCCTTCGATCGAGGATCGGCCGAGATAGGATCGAAATCTCAGGGTCGCTCGGCCGCTCTCAGGACTCTCCGTTGCTAAACGGCTCGTTCCACCGAGACTCGTCGTCGTGTTATTCAACTGCACCTTCCATCGGACACCTGTCCACGCTCACGGACCGCTTCGATTCTCAATTTATTGGAATCCTTCTCTCATAAACCGTTCGCTCCTTCTGTCTTCCACGCGGAAAGTTCTACTGTCAAAATTTATTCGAGTAGACAACCATTCCGACGGCTGTCTCCGACAAAGATTAAGACGCGATCGATGATCCTCTCGTGGGACAGGTGACTTTGAAATTTATAACACTTTGTGCCACACGGAAACTTGTGAAACGTAAACTACATCTCGAGTTCACATAATCTTCTACTTCGAACTCTTTAAAATCATTAAAGTTGACATTTTTATACAGGCTACATATTTTCCTCTACATTACTTAAACAAAACTCAAGTATATCATTCGTAGTCAAGATATTGTAGATTATTTCACTATCCATGTACAAACTGTAATTTACAATAGCGAGATTGCTTTTTCCCAGACACATTTTCTAATTCAATTTTATATTTTCCTAATATTCTCACGAATTCATAATTTTCCAACAATTTAAATGAGGCGTACTACCGCAAGGCACTCGTGTTATAAATTTGAAAATTCAGATCATTCTTTCGTGATTCAGTCTTTATCACACCAATAGTCCTGACAAGGACGAGGTTCTTTAAGCCTCTTCAAGAAAAATACTGAAGCTACTGACTTTCCAAAAGCTGTAATGGCACCACTCAGTTAACGTGACTGTCCAATAATTTAAAAAAATTTATAAAATCCACTAAAATGTGTACAAAAATTCCTGTAAGTTCAATAAAATTCATTAAAAATATAGGAGCTAACCTATCTAGTGAACTCGAGTACAACGCGAACAAGAAATTAAAAATTCTAAAATTAAAAATTGTATCTTCACGATAGAAAGGGTCAAGGGACGATTTCCGTGGAATAGAAAGGGACGTAGATCGGCTGCGAGGGGATCGGTGGTGCATGGAAAGAGGACAAATCGATGGAACAGATTCCCATGAACGGAGGCCGGAGCTCGAGGCGAGAATCCTTAATATCCCCCGCGATCAGAGACACTACGAGAGGCCAACCGATTCGTCTAGCGGAGCCTATCGTGACGATAATGAAGCGGCGTCGTCGGTGGACGATCAAGAGGATCCTGTGTGCGCCTCGCCGGTGCAGCGTGTAACGGTTATACTAGATGCGCGTTCCCCTGGACCATTCTAATATCAAGGACTCCAAGACACACGGAGACGGAAGAAGGGTGGGGGCGGTAGGAGCAAATGCAATCGACCCCTGACCCGGCACGCTGAAACCTGGAGGATATCTGACTCATGACGCGCTCGGCGTCCTATCGTAGCGGCGCGTCATCGCGCGTACTCGAGCGGTTCGTCTTGCCGAGCGGAACGGGAATCCTCGCTTGAAAACCGTCCCGCGGACCAACCTCGTTAATCCGCATCCTAATAATGGTAACTTGATAGGGGAACCGGCTGCTCGAGTCACGGCACTGGCGTCCCTTGCATTCCGGAAATGGTCCCTAGCAATTTCGGGCAGGTCACATAGAGTGACATAAATGATTATGGGCGAATTATGGACTTCGAGAAATTATCTTATAGACTGCGGATCTTTGTGCATTTACAACAAAAGTGAGTAGTTAAAATTTGAAATTGTAGGAAAATTTAAAAATTTTAAATGTCAATATACTATTAGGGGGGCCGGAAAGTAATGTCGTTTTTGCGCAAGTCAATATTTTACTAATTAGCAGCTAACTTCGTACACCTACGTTGTTCAGTACATGCCTGCAGGTTCTGGATATTAGTTGGTACTGTATTGTACAAAAATATCGTGTTTTTATAGACTATGTTTGAAATGAACGATTCAAATCCAGAAAAGTTGCACATTCTGAATTGGATACTAATTTCGAAAGGGCAGCAATGTCGCAATAGCTACAAGAAACATTTATCATGTTTATCCGGAAGTATTGACTGTACGCAAGTGCCAACGATAGTGAATTTGAATCTGGCAATTTCGATCTTTTTGACGCACCTTATCAGGAAGGCCTGTAGCACTCGATAATAACATTTTACCTCGACAGACGATTGTAGAACTCTCGGGGAAGCTTCGTTCATCATGGTCAACCGTACGAGACTATTTATATGTCACAAATTAAATATAAAATGCCAATAAAAAATTACTCTACTTTAATTTGACGAAAAATACGACATTACTTTCCGGTCCCCCTAATATTTCTATTAAAACTAGCAGGTGAGGAAATAATATTCTACTTAGTTCTTGTTTCTTGTATTGTACAAAACAATTTTTATTTTGCACAAAGATTCGCAGTCTACTTATGATATTTAATTAACTGCCGAGTTACCAGCTAGATAATTACGATACCTTTGATATTATATATTGTAGTACTATATTGTACCTTTGACTTATAACTAGGCTGCGGGTCATTATACAAAATAACAACTGCCTAGAAACAGAAGTTGGAAATGTTTTTCCTTTTTGAAGAAATCCTAGAACAATTGAATGAGGTTGTTATACTATTTCTGACTTATGAAATTTATTAAAAAATTTTTTTACGTATTGGAAAACCGTAACCATAAAATCCGTAGCCCATTTGTAACTAATGATAATAAAGAATGTATACAATAGCTTGAAGGGTGTACTCAATTAGGAAGTTCGATGAATTGTCGAGGAGGATGTAAACGTCAGAATCATTTAAAAAATTGTCTTCGACTCTTCCGAAGTCTGCGTCCATTGTGTTTCTCTGGACAAATTGACCAGAAAGAGGTTTCACGTTCCGTTCATCGAAAGTTTGCGGAACGTGCAATCGAATCTAAGGGAAGATCTCTCCCGTTCCACAAAGTGTGCAAAACAGCGGGACCGGCTACGTGATCGCCGATCGCAATCGTACGCGACTGGTTACGGCGTACGGGACATGATTATTGCCCGATCGGAATAATAATTGTAATCATCGCCGGGGGATAATGACGAGGTGACGACGACCGGCGGAGCTTCGGCTCCGTGGGTGACACACGGTCGCATCCACACCTTCGTGAAGGAAAACGAGGTAATTTGGCTCAGGGATGATCCTTTATCATCGGGGCTGAATAATGGAACTATGGAGACTAATCGCTCGGATGTTTATGCAAATTTCGAATTTTGCAACGTTCGCAGCGAGGAGAAATAAGTAAAGAGTAACCGATTTCACTGGTTAATGGTCGTGTCAGAAATAGAAAAACAGTGGATCTCGTTAAAACTTTTGTTCCTTACGGCAGCAGACTGCTCGTTACAGTATTCATTGAATCATCCTATGAATCGAACAGCAGAGTACAAAAGTTCTTACCTCGTTCGAGCATGCTATTATTTTTAACACTGTTGTGCAAGAGCCAGAAAAAAGTCGACAAATGAAAGCACCGGTAATCCAAGTTCAAGGCTCGATCGTTTAACGCTCGAACGATTAATCATGTCTAAACGAGTGGCCACGGAGGGGCGGGGGAAAAAAAGCAATATGCAACGAGGTGACTTAATTAACCGATTTTACAAGCGAGCGGAATCTTCTGCTCGCAGGGAGGGTTTCATTGTAGAATTGTCAATGACAAACAGCCGACCAATTAAAATTGCAAATTCGCGAACGTTTACTGCCAGCGTCGATCAACGCACCGATCATTATTCACCAACACGACCATGTCGATCGATGTCGATCGCGAAGCGCCGGTTTTTTCTTTTCGAGATTAATCCCGAACGAACAAGATGGAGGCGATGACGTTCGGCGGTCTCGCGCGGCTTTTATAGATCAATTTAAAGGTTAGACTCGTTAGAGCCTCGCCTTGAACCTTCGATCCTTTTTTCCCCTGCGGCCCGGTATCCTTGAATTTTTGCTCGCGACTTTTTAGAATCGTCCGCCAGTTACTTTGCATTTCACGGATCCCCAAGGCCGCTGTCGATCCGGCTGGGATCGACCGCTTTTCCCGATCCTTATCTCCGAGCCTTTTTCATCCTGCTCGCGTAGATCGCGATGATCTTTCCCGGGATCGTCGTCGATGATTTTTCCCCTCCTTAACCTACCTTCCGTTACGATCCGATGGCTGAAACGTCGTTGTTGGAATGAAAAACAGCGGTAAAAAGTATCGGAAAAGTTTTTGCCGCTTCGAAGAATAGCGGTATAATTTTTAGGACCGTAGCTCAAGAAGTTTTAACCTTTATTGTGCACGCAATAAATATTCCAGCTGTATAACAGATGGTTTTTGAAACTACGTGTTTACTCAACGATGAAAAAGTAGAAGCAAAGATCGGCGGCAAAGTGGATCGACGGTGATTCCCCGAAGGACTCGGAATCGTTAAAAATCGAAACGGAAATGGAACAAAGCGTCCCTGTTCAGGTTCACGAAAGGAGTTCCGAGCTGGCTAGAATCAACAGAGAGCTGACCCGAAATTATGCAAATGGCAACCGGTAGCCGATCGTAGCCGGGACCTTGATTCCCTGGATCATTTTTTTTTTTTTTTTTTACGCCAGACCAAATCAGGCCAAGTCAAGGTTCCCTAATTGCGAGGTAGCCGCGATTCGAAAGATCGAAACGGCTGTCGACAATTAAAGAGAGAAAATAGAGAGCAAGGATCCTGGAACGATCCTCGGCGATCGTCTCGATCGAAGGGGGAAAAAGCTTGGACGCGTCATGGCTGCGAGCGGCGCGCGAGCGATCCTCGGCTGTGCCGATTCTTAATCGATTAGTTCATAGGGGAAAGTGTTTATTACTCATTAGCAGCGTTGAAAATAACAAGGCGATCGCGATCGGTCGTCTGGGAAACCGATTACCGCCGCTTGTTCCTCGGGATGACGGATCGAGATGACCGACGCAACATGCTTTTCAATGCCGTTGTCGTTATCAGTGATCAATTCCACTTCGTGAACGAAAGAAACATTGACGTCCACGCTATTCATAGATCCGCATTTTTCTTCCTCGGACTGCGAGGGTACGGCCACTCTACTTGTACGTTAACACTAATTTAACTTCGCTATTTATCTTCACGACTTTTCTTAACCCTTAGCACTCGAACGGTGCCTGTAAGGCACCACTAAAAATTGCTGTATTGTTATTAAAAATATTTTGTTTGTATTTAATAAATTACTAAACATTTCGGTACTGTACGAGTCAATTGCACCATTTTCGTATGTATAACATAAAAAAATATATATATATATAGAAGGGAAATATTCTAGGTCGGAAGAAATGTTTCGTTTTGTAGTTAAAATAGCTTCGAGTGCAAAGGGTTAAAGTATGTATACTATGTATTTTTCAGTATTTGTTTCTCGTTTTATTTTTTTTTTCAAGAAATATATGTATCTCGTCCTACCTACCGCGACCGGTCAATTTGCACGCACGAGATAATATGGAATTCACTCTTCTAAACCTAAACAATCAGTATAAAAAAAGGCTATCCTGTGGCATGGCCAACTCAAAATAAATGAGCCGCCCTATTGAATGAGACGCTATCAAGTTACGCACGTGGCTGGTTGATAATACTATTTCATGGCAAATGCAAAGGTGGACGACAGAGTACAGTGTTGTAAGTCGAGGAGAGAGCATCGCAGTATTTTTTGTATAATTGAAACTGTATGAGAATAAAATCGTCGTTTTGTGGAAGTTGTTCATCTACTAATTCATTCGGTAAAAAATTGACTATTATCTACGTTTAATGTATTAACAATAACTGTTCCTAGGGACCGGTCATTTTGACCACGCACGTTGTAAACAGGTATAGGAGAAGTGTCGGTAGTGTCGATGTCCCTTTTATCGGTAATAAAATTGTAAGTCAAAAAAACCGATCCGGAAGCTTATAAATTCTAACCGAATTCTGTTTCCAAAACTGTGTATCGATTTAGGCTTAATATCTAGAAAATGGTGCCGCACAGTATATAAACGTTGCAAAACTCCGATCAAAGACGCGATTCTTTGAGATTCATAAATCACCGGATCGGATGGTTCCAGCCAGTTAGAAAAAGTGTGCGTTTAACTCGCAGTACTTTTCGCTGGAAATAAGCCGAGCAATATTTCTGGTGACACATAACGTTGCGGTTTATTAGCGTAACGAGGAAGTCAGAGCGAGCTGGCATGGCAGGACGCGCAATAAATCGTTGCGCAGCGGCGCGGGGTCCATCCCGTTTCAGTCCTTGTTACGATTAACGATCAATTAGGACTACTGGTTTGCATATTCAGTCGTAGCGACGGTTGCAAACAAAAACAAAAAAATTCCGCCGACGTCGCGTCGTTTAAATCCATTAGCCGCCGATAAATCACCAACATTGTACGAAGCGTGCAATTTCGCTCGCCGGCAGGCAAACGTTACGTTTCGCGTTTAGAAAAACAGCCGCGCCTTTTTTCCCCGATGTTTGCCGATTACTCTCGTTTGATGTCACGAGGGTTTTTTTCTTTCTCTCTCTCTCTCTCTCTCTCTCTCTCTCTCTCTCTCCCACCGGCGGCGTACGTTCGAGTGCCATCGCGTCGGCCGCTCGGGAACCCGTCGATTTAAAAGTCACAAACCGGCGCAACCTTTCCCGCCGGAGCCGAAGATGTCCGAGTTAATGACAGCTGCGAGCAAAGCTGTAAGGTCTCCCGACTTCGCTCGCTACCGATCGAATCGTTTAATCATGGGATGTGGCTCTCGGTTCTAATTCGAGTGACTTTCACGCGTCACCGAAGGACCGTCCCGTCCTGTCCCGTTGACGTCGTGGAACGCCTCGGTCTAACGCCGAGCATTAATAAACGTTACCGGACAGTTTGACCCATTAAACGCAAAGGTTACGCGCCGATAAAAACTGGCATCGAAACTCCTTTGACCGAGCAATATTCTTAACGCGCTTTTTCAATCGACCGGGATACGCGCCGCGGCTAAAGCCGGTCATAAATCCTCTTGTCACCTAGCTACGCTGTAAAACGCTCGATCTAGAATGTTTGAATAATTATTGGGTCACTGGTAGATGTCGCTGCGGCCGTTTCAATTGACAATTGGAATTTATCCGCTGAATTCGTGGGCTTTTATCTTCTTGTTGAAATAGTGGAATCATTTATACACTCCTCTTGCATATTATTCTGCTTCTGGTAATTATTTACTTTAGGGGCTTCCTCACCGATTTTGATGACCTTGAAATATGTTGTCAAGGTCATGATTCTGAACAACTTTTTCCTATACATGTTACCGCCGCTCGCCTTTAGTTTACGAGATATTTGCAAAAATGTTTCAACATCTCGAAAAGTGATCGGAGTAGGTGTGGGTTAGAGGGTTAGAATTAACAGATTTCTTAACAGATTTCTATTTGAAGTGGTGTATATTTTATAATACCATTTTTTTTTACTAATTTTGAAAATTAAATTGTATTTTTATACGTCTTTTGTTTCGATTTCTAATGTAACTAGTATTATGGCATCGAAAAATTAAGTTTTCGCGATCAAGTAGTATATTTTCGTTGCACTTGATACAATTCATCGTGCCATGGATCACTTTACTATTAACTAAAAAATCTATCAACTTTTCTTGATTGTTGCAGATATCCAAGAATTCGTATAGTTTCATGCTTAATACTCAGAACAGACAAGACAGTGGGTCTCAACTAATTGAAGTCGTTTTAAGTTGTGGCCATAATTTCAAATCTAACCCACACCTACTCCGATCACTTTTCGAGATGTTGACACTTTTTGCGATTATCTCGGAAAATAAAGCTGAGCGGAAGTAACACGTATAGGAAAAAGTTGTTCAAAATGATGGCCTTGACAACATGTTTCAAGGTCATCAAAATCGGTGAGGAAGCTCCTAAAGTAAATAATTACCCTGCTTTTATATATTTCACTGAATATTTTGTTACATATTTTAATTCAATCGATTGTGATTTATCCATAATTTTATGTTTTCCAAAGATTGTACAGCCACGACCGTCCTCTCTCTCCGGGATGGTATCTGTAATCTGCCAAATATAGTGTTTACACGCTCTATGTACAAATCACGGGTCTAGCCAGGGACATATATCGGCCAGGAGATACGGACACCAAAGCTGTAAAGACCTCGGTCCATAGCCCCTCATTCTGGGAATTTTATCGGCTACGCTTTTGGGACATGTATAGAGTAGACACTGTAGATGGGAAAAAGTACTACAAAATGGTCAATATTTCGAATTATGATCTTGAAAATTTTTTTGCATCGACTGCATTAAACAAGGGTCATATAAAAATTTGTTTCATTCTTTGATAATGTTCATAAGCTGCAACTAGTACATTGATGTTCTTAAATTTTTTTAATCTGTCTGAAATCTGCAGTCTACTTATGAATGAAAGCTGAACATCACTTTAGAAAGCATACCGAATTTATTTTTACACCTGATAACTCTCCGAGAAAATTATTTCCGTTAAAAAATCCTGGTTCGCAAGGGGTTAATTTGTTAACATATTGCGTACGGGTCACGAAATATCTCGTTTTTAGCAAATCGAACGTTGCGGCCGGGTCACGAGATATCTCGTTTTCATGTTTTTTTCGATTCAATTGGCAACTTAAACAACCAGCGGCAAATATTTTTGTTACGTCACCAGGGTAACGAAGCCTCTCCCATTCTTAAGACAAATGATGAGCGAAATAATTGAATTTTGACATTCCGAGCATGTAGAAACGAGCAGTCATTATTGCATTAGTAGATCTGTGCCGATCGTCGTACGTACCGTATCTTATAAAGTGTTCCTTTATTGTACATTTTGGAATTTCAAACTTCGTGTTTTAATTTGTAAGGCAACAGTTTTTTAAGAATCGTCTATATTTTCAATCTGTTACTGATAAATTATAACAAAAATTGATTTTATGAAATTTGCCCTAATTCTATAAAAGCAGCAAAATGACAGAAAATGTGCGGTCTTTGAGCGCGTGTTGAACGCGCAGAGCGCCGTACGCAATGCGTTAATTCCGTCCGAAATTGAATGAAAAGGGGGGGGGGGAGGGGGAGTTTTGACACGAGAGGAACGAGGTGGATGTCGAAACTGGGGAAGAGGAAGCGCCGGGGTGCGCGGGTTCGGAGGCGGCTCGCGAGCGTCGCGTAATTACTTAAACGCGGCCGTAATCACATTGTTTGCCGGTAATTGCGCATTAATAGATGAGAACTGGGTCTACGGCGGCTGCAGGGCTACGTCGGTCCGCTGACCCGCCTTCACCTTGCGCAATACCATCGGCGGTCGTGCCGGGTCGAAATATACGTCGGACGTACACCGTGGCGGCTCGTAATTCGCGAATTCCACGCTGGGTAACCGCTCCGGGCCGCCACGCCGGATTTCTCGGGTTTATCCTCTAAGAGCCGTGTATTACACATTTTTTCAAGACGATGTTCACGCGAGGCCCGAGCCCGCCGTTTGTACCGTTCGCCCTTAATCCACGCGGAGCAGAGCGGCGCGGCGCCCGCGCGTCCAGGAAACATTTATTAAACTCCCCGGGAACGCTTGTCGGGCCGCTCTCTGTGTCTTCGGTGAAACTGTTATTTCGGAACCAGATCGTTGCAATTAGGTTTTATCGTGTCCGGCCGGTTCCTTCGCCTGGTTTCGATTTGGTAGCACCGTTTCCTGCTCACCGGCACCTTCGTTAAGCTGCCGAACACGGTCCCCGTTATAACTGCTTCATCCAATTTTATACACAATCGAAACCGCGGCCAAAGAATTTTAATCTTCCCTCGTTGTATCAATTTTTATGAACGTCCTCCGGCTGGTAAAAGAAAATTCTGTGGACTACTTTATTCGTAGCTTGATTCCCTGAAAATACAATTACAATTTTTGGAGATGCAGATTTCAATTTTAAAATCAGGTGATTAGCAGTCCTGGTCTAAAAACTATTCTTCTGTGTTGAATACATTTTTCGAAAAATAATAAAATGTTCCAAATTTGCAATTTATGTATGTGTAACTTTATGTGACATTTACAGCATTCCTTCAAATATATTTCTAGCTGAATTTCTGTTTTATCTTCTAACATGTTTCCGACGTTAGATACACAATATTCATATAACTCTCACATTCTTCCCACTTTCTTCAGAACTAATGTTTGTCCATTTTTGCTTCATACTTAATCCAGCGAACGATGTCTTAATGTCACAAAATGGTTGATGTCTCACGTGAGAAATGTACGAGACTTCAAGGTTAAAAAGAAGGCGAAAGAGGCGGCCGATTAACCATATGCAATCCTGCTTAACTTTGAAGTTGCACAATTTAAATTCGCGTTTTACGGGTCCTTTCAATTTATCACTGTAATTGCTTTGTAACCCAAGAATTCTCTTCTTGCGATTTTGCAATTTTTTCAACCGTATATTGTACACATTTCAGAATCGTTTTGAAAAAGAATTGTCTGCAACGCCCACAATTTTTAACAAAATAAAAAACATTTGCATTGCTCGCAAGACCCAGGAGCGAAATAAAAATTTCTTTCCTCTTACAATTATTTTATCAAGACCGATTATACTAAAATCGATACGCAGTTGCCCTAGAATCCTTTTGATGTGTCCACTGCTTCAAATCGTGCTCGCCCATTTTCGTGACAAATGCATAAAATCCGTAATGATTTATTTACATTTCGTTCGCGTTGCGTAGCGCGGATTGCGAGACGAAAATTAGAGTTTACGGTTATGAGAGCTATTAAAATAGAGTAACGATCCTAACAGCAGTTGCCAATAACGCCGCGAACATGACGAAACGTTCGACTGTTGCCACTCTCCGGCACAGGCAACCTATCCAAAGATCACCCACATAATTCAGCGAGCGCTGACTGACTGACTCATCGATACCGGAACTTCGCGAAACCAGCGCCGGCGGAACGCATTCAGTCACGTCCTTGAACCTTGCCTTCGCTCGCGTAGAATGCACGCCGGAGTAATTGAACGAGCGCACCGATCGATCGTCGTCACCCAGAAGACGGATCGCTGGATCGTTGCGCAAGAAACGACGACGCTCGGCTCCGCGCGATCATCCTATCGACGCACTTGTCGCCGAGGTTTTACCCGCTTCGCAAAATTCAATTTTCCTCAAAATCCATCCTCCACTCGGACTATAGACTATGCTCTGCCCGAACATTATACTATTGGGTTGGCAAGAAAGTAATTTCGGTTTTCACTAATAGATCTCTTTATGTTTTGTTTGATTGACTTCTGTTAACGTTGCGTTTGTTTTCTTTCTGACATTTCATAATTGCATCTTTTAGATTACTTTTGAAGCAAATTACACGTAATTTTGATTAAAATTGTCAGTTCTGCGTCAATTTGAACATGGAGTGCAAAAACGAACATTATAGGCAAATATTGCTTTTTTATTTCCGTAGAGGTAAAAAGCTACCGAGGCTCACAAAGATATATGTGAAGTTTATGGTGTGGATTGCTTAACAGAACGCACGTGCCAGAATTGTTTTAAAAAATTCCGTTCTGGAAATTTCTCGCTTGAAGACGACCAACGTTCTGGTCGACCATCTGAAGTTGATGATGACCTAATGAAAGCCATTATTGAATCGGATCGTCATATAACTGTCCGAGAGATTGCAGACAGGTTAATTGTTTCAAATACAATGATAGAATATCGTTTAAAAAGTCTCGGAATCGTTAAGAAGCTCGATATTTGGGTTCCACACGAATTGAAAGAAATACTTTTAACGCAACGCATCAACATATGCGATATGCATCTCAAACGAAATGAAATCGACCCTTTTCTGAAACGAATCATCACTGGTGATGAGAAATGGGTTGTTTACAATAACAAACTCGAAAACGATCATGGAAAGTTGAATTGATCCAAAAGAAGATCATGTTGTCAATTTGGTGGGATTACAAAGGTATTGTGTATTTTGAGCTGCTCCCAAGGAACCAAACCATCAATTCAGATCTTTATTGTCGACAACTAACAAAACTGGACATAGCAATCAAAGAAAAACGGCCAGAATTAACAAATCTAGGCCACACACATCTATGGTAACACGTGAAAAGTTATTGGAGCTTGGTTGGGAAGTGATGTCGCATCCAACATATAGCCCTGACATTGCACGATCAGATTATCATTTATTCCGAAGTTTACAAAACTCTTTGAATGGTAAAACATTCACTAATGATGATGATCTGAAATCGCACCTGGATCAGTTTTTCACCGAGAAAGATCAGAAGTTTTATGAGCGCGGAATTGTGAAGCTACCAGAATGGTGGCAAAAGATCATAGAACAAAATGGAAAATATTTTATTTATTAAAGTTCATTGCTTTGATAAAAAAATTAGGTTTTATTTCACCTAAAAATACCGAAATTACTTTCTTGCCAACCTAATATTATCTGTCGGATTAAAACTGAGGAGGACCCTAGGAAAGATAAATGTAGATAAATCTGTCTATATCATTTATTTCAGTAAGTATCTGTGTAATGATCCACGGAAAGGTCTCCAGTACTGATCTTGAAAATAGGAACGATAGAGAGTATTTTTTTTTTAATTTTGTGGACCAGAGTAGTACCATATTTTTAATATTTTATGCTTGCTATGTTATAGAGAGGAACAATCCTGTCAGCAATATTGAAGTTGGAAGATCCTGAGGTAGCAAATGATAAATTCATTCAGCTTTGGAAGTAGAGCAATGAATTTTTTCTTAAATTATAAAAAAATTTTTGTAGAATTTTTAAAAAGTATCTAGAAAAATTGTTCACTATCTTTCCCCGAGTAATAATTTAGTTGTTCGTTACAAGCGAGCCACCCAGTATGCAAGTATTCGTGACTCATACAGGGATGTTAATCCAATAGCCACGATCTCGCGAGGAATTCGCTGAAGAACATTTTATGCCTGTAAGAATTTCATTCTTGGAAAACGTTTAGTGCCGGGGAATCTGTTGTAAAAGTAAAAGCGGCTTTACGAGACGAAACTGTACGAGGGGGGCCCTTCTGCATTTCTATAGACTCGATAATAGGCTGTTAAACGTCGAGAAAAAATGGCGGTCGAGCGTGTTCGGACACGGGGAACAGGACCAGGAAGTTGCGAACAACATTTCCCAGGAAATCCGAGAGTCCCGATTGTGCGGTTATACGGAGGGATCTTGTAATCGGCTGATCAATCTTTTGTCGAGGACGCGCTCGATCGTCGTCTCCTAATGCTTTCCAGGGAATCCGGCGATCATTAGATCGGTGGAATCGGAACGGTGGCGTTGCCGGCGCGGTTTCTATGCGCCGTGGTAACGTGGGCCGTTCCGGCAATCCGGAAAAAACGTATTACGAATGGCTCACAAATTACTGCGCTCGCTCAACATCATTAATTAGAGAGCATGACTCACGCGTTATCGAACGGACGACGGCGCCTCTCATTGCTGATACGTCGCTCGGCTGTGAACGAGAGCTCGGAACGCCCGACTTACCGCTATGATTTCGTAATCGCACCCTTTTCCCGACTGTCTGATGGAAGGACACGCGTTGGATGATCTTTATGGCCGGCAAAGTTAGTTATCTCCTGCGAGGGAGAGGCTCAGCTTTTGTGGGAAGCGGTGGAACGACGTACACTCGACCCAGCGGTTTCTCTGGTGGCTGGAACACCATTCGACGTCTAGTGTATTATTTTGAAATCTAAAACAAACTATGTAGCAAATTCAAGTTTTTATTTCTTAATTTATTATATAATCTCCATCATTATCAATGACAGTTTGCCATCTTCCCTGCAAATTTTCAATCCCCCAAAATCCAGGGTTCGTGAAGCAAAATATGACTCAAGGTGCCTCCTTACATCTTTTACGGAAGAAGCTGTCAGAGAGATTATAATCTCCAGCAGCAAACCTTCTGAACCAACGTTGACACTTGTTGACCTTCGATATATCTCCATAAACGTTGCAAATTTTCTTTGTTGTTACATTAAATCGCGCATGAAAATGAAAAAGCATGCAATGACGAATATGATCCTCGGAAGGGACGCCGCCATTTTATTACAGGGTTGTAAAAAATAATCATTTCTTTTAGAATATTTTGAACACAGGCTGCTTTACCGAAAACTGTAACAGAATACGTGTTTCAACGATCGGTACAGAACTGAAGGCAAAACAAATTCTGTGCAAATAATTAACCCTTAGCACTCCAATGGCGACTGTAAGGCATCACTAAAAATTGCTGTATCATAATTCAAAATATTTTTCCATTATTAAATTTGTCTGTATTTAATGAATTACTAAACACTTGAATATGTTATGAGTAAGTTGCACCATTTTCATATGTATACCATGAAAACAAATTTTAGGGTGGAAATATTCTAGGTCGGAAGAAATGTTTCGTTTTGGAGTTAAAATAGCTTCGAGTGCAAAGGGTTAATTACTTATGGGTACCAATTTTTTAATTTTTTCCAAGGAAAAATAATTTGTTTCTTCTGTAACTATTTTTATACATTACCAGGACCCAAATAACGATTTTTAAACAGTGGGTGGAAGTAGATATTCTTTTGGAAAAATTTGTAAGATGACATAAAGATGTGAAGTAGTGAATAATAAATTACTAGGTCGAAATTGAATAGTATTGCCTCGAAGAAAAATAATTTGTATCTGACGCTAGAATCTCTAAAATAAAAAATCCACAACCTCTAAATGAGGAGCAACTTTCTCGAAAAGTGGATTCTGGTTCAGTCAGATTTCGGAGCTAAAAAGGCCGTCAATCTCTTCGCGGTCGCCCATATTATACCGAATATAATTTCACCAAGATAAAAAAGAAAGAAAAGGACTTGCTCCGATACCGAATCAGGCCTCTGTCAAGCCGCTTTCACCGTTCGCATGTTTTCGTCGTTGAAACAATTATTATTAAATGTTCAAGCTTTAATCCGCTGGGACCATTATCAACTACATCACGTTACGAATCAGATCCGATTAAATGTTAATACGATAATTAAATAATTGAGATCTCGATGAAATCGTACGCTGCATTGCAGAATTATTATTTTCTCTTTGGAGCAAAATCAGACGAGCCATAATCGACATTTTATATCGATCAGTCAGAAAAATATTAAAATACTATGAAAAACATTTCTCTCTATATACTACAATAATTTCAATAAATGTCAGGATTTTGAAAATTCGTTTTAACCCAATTTTCTACGCATTAAGTGATTGCAAAAGGTTAATTATTTACATTAGGGGCTTCCTCACCGATTTTGATGAACTTGAAATATGTTGTCAAGGTGATCATTGTGAACAACTTTTTCCTAACAATCTAGTGTCAAAGGGACATTGAAGTTGCAAAATATGAAAGAAAACCTTGCATCCAATATTCTACATACGAATAATAAAATATAATACTAATGTACTACAAACTACATTATAAAATACTAATGTAAAGTGTACTTACTTCTGAATCTTCTGTAACTCCGTCGGATCCACAGCACACAATTATTGATTCACGAGAATAGGTCCGAATAATTGAACAACAATCACTAAACTTTACACAACACACTTAACGAAATCGTGACAGCAGACGAGAAGATGTTACTCCGACCACGAATAAAATAATACTGCGATTTTAACTGTCCCCCCCCCCCCCCCCCCGCCACACGGACGTGTGATACGAAAACAGGGAATTCCGGGAAATAGGGTCGGCGCCCCGCCATAATTTTTTTTACCTTGGTTTTGTATCTAGTGTTTATAGACCCTCAACGTCTAACCTGCCTAGGATAACCTGACCGTACCACCTCCGTGGAAGGGATCATTGTTAAAATCGCAGTATTATTTTGTTCGTGGTCGGAGTGACATCTTCTCGTTCGTTGTCGCGATTTTATAAAATGTGTTGTGTGTGTTGTTTAGTGATTGTTGTTCAAATATTCGGACCCATTCTCGTGAGTCAATAATTGTGTACTGTGGATCCGACGGAGGTACAGAAGATTCAGAAGTAAGTACACTTTACACTAGTATTTTATAATGTACGATTAGTATTCGTATGTGGAACATTTTATACAAGGTTTTCTATCCTATTTTGCAACGTATATAACGGCCATTAATGATTTGATATATAGTATAATTTAATGTGGTTCAAATAAGATACTACTTTAAATCAAATATTTTTATTTTGATAACCAGATAGATAAAATCAAATATTTTTATTTTGTATTTTAAATATTTCCTTACAATGAAAATAAGTTGAGCAAGTAGTTAATATTATAAATTATAATTTTTAACATGAGAAGCTATAATAGTTAGCAAAGTATTATTTGTAGTTTAATTACGAATATGTAACATGTTGATAAACAGACTACAATATCGTAATAACATTACAGGCAACAAAATATCATAAAAATATAAGTTACTGTCAACTATTTGAAATACAATTTTACACAGTCCTACACACCTACTCCGATCACTTTTTGAGATGTTGAAACTTTTTTGCGAATATCTCGGAAACTAAAGTTGAGCGGCGGTAACATGTATAGGAAAAAGTTGTTCAGAATGATGACCTTGACAACATATTTCAAGGTCATCAAAATCGGTTAGGAAGCCCTAATGTAAATAATTACTTGCAAAAGTTCACGTTCGATTTGCAGAAACCTCAACACCTTCGAAAAGGTTCATTAACAAAATTGTTATATTAAAATGTGCTAGCATATAGTTCGTGTTTAATTTTAAAACAGGAACTTTTGCAATCATATGATCTTGTAAACTTTGAGACATTTAACCCATTTGCATCATTAGCGTATATATGCGCTCAATTTTTCAAGTCACTATCATTATTCGTTAGCTAAAAAATAGAAATGGAGGGTGTTGTTGGAGATGAAAGTAGTAATTCTGATTTTTTCTTATAATGCTGAAATATGAAGTTGTTTTACTTGTAGTCATTTCTGTACTTAAATATAATTAAAAAAAAACAGTTTGGTGATAAAGGCCCTCTTTTCATATTTCCTTATGATGCAAATGGGTTAAACCGAAACGGAAATTTGGCTTTTCAATTGTCCTACCCCTGTAATCGAGGAGGAGAAGAGGGTGTAGGCTCGAGACGCAGGATACGGCGCGTTATACCGCGTAATGAGAAAATCTTAATCACGCGCGTGACACGCGTGCCGGCACGTTATCCGCGCGTGTAATAATCCCGGCACGATTCCCCGCGTCCGAACGCATCGCGCCGGGACGCCTCTCGGCATCGACGCGTAGAACGAATCGCCGTCGACGCCGACTTCCCCGTTCGCGCCTGTGAGAAAGGCCGCGCCGGAATACGCGATTAGGCTCGAAGATGAGAACGACCGGCTCTGGGAATCTGGGAAAATACGAGGCCGTCTGCCTGCAGCTGTGGCAAGTCTTGCTTGTTGTCTTTCGGGTGCAATTTAGGCGATCGAAACGAGGAAACGATGGGAAAACGGCTCTCAGGGTAAAAAATGCAGCCTTGAACACCATGGGCAAGAGTGGAAAAAAATAGTGGGAAATAATGGAACAGTTTCTATCTTGTACACGATGGTTTTATAGTTACGGAGTTGTAGATACTTAACCGTTTGAGTCCCAGGAGGTATTAAAAAAACACTGTCGAAAAATCCCAAACAGCGCAACCGCGCTTTCTCTAAATGAGTACGAAAAGAAAAATTTTTATTTTGTAATGTATTATTGCATTATTATAGTATTATTCTGCCTATTCCTGCCTATTTGCTTTCTCTAAATGAGTACGAAAAGAAAAATTTTTATTTTGTAATGAATTATTGCATTACTATAGTATTATTCTACCTATTGTAAAATGTACTATTTACTTAATCTTAGTACAATTTACTAAATCTAACGCACCGTCAGTTAATAAAATCTCAACAGCGCGATTGCGCTGCTTGGGACTCAAACGGTTAAATAAGGGATGGATAAAATAATGAGATTTCATCCTCCTGTACGATACACATCGCTGGCAAGACACGTAATGTTGACATATGTCGAGTAATATATTTGCAATCTGAGTGAACACCGTACCGCTTAAGGGTTAATTGTGGTGAAATGACAAGAAGATGGTGGGAATGCTGCAGATTATGCAGCTGTAAGCCGTCCGATTAGGTCATTCCACACTCATTTCCGGTTCTAGCCGAACCATTGGCTAAAGTGTGTGACGTCAAAGATCCTCTCTCGCCCCTGTGCGACCTTCTTGTCACCTCATCACAGTACAAGTACAGCATGTAGGGGAGAGTTGCCGAATGCGTACCACTTAATTTCGAAGGCAGTTTATATATTCTTCAGTAGGAATTTGAGCAAAAATTATGTTTTGCATCTATGTATTAACTATCGAAGTTGCAATTTAATATGATTTTTTAAATATTTATTGATAGATCATTGTGATATGAACACTTTTATAAGATCATGCAAACAGTACGATTTAGGCAACCGGTATCCTAAATGGTACAAGCCGGTTTCCAAAATTGTACCTCATGTGTTAGATTAAAAAGATACAAAAAAATCATAAGAGAAACTGTATTTTGCGTTTAATTTCAGTTTAATATACAATACAACATAAAAATAAAATGAAATATTACATTACTTAACTAAAATACAACTAGGACAATAATAAATATTGTCTTTTTTCAAAACTCCTCCACAAGCTTCATGTACCCACTTTTGGCACTTTAAGCATTGGATCATGTCTTCTAAATAAGAATTATTGCAAAGAAAACAGAACCAATCGTTTTCATTCTCCACTTCTACGAGAACTGGAGCAGCGGTGCTGGTTGAAGGCGTGAGATCAATTTTTCTTTGTTTCATGTGTTTTGTTTTCATTGCAACTAATTCCTTTTTATAGGGGCTACTGTAAGCTACTTTCCCATGCTAAACAAATTTGAAATATTGTAAATCGTTTATTTTCGCGGTAAAATTTGAATAACAGTATCTTAAATCGTACTGGTACGATTTAGGAAACCACAGTGTGGTACGATTTAGGAAAAAGACGTCCCGCTAAATAATTGAAGCTAACCTTTAAAACATTATCAGCATGTTTTATAAACTAAATAGAAATAAATAATATAACATAGCTAGTTTTTAAAAATATATAAGACTACCTCAGAAACTGAAGATTTATATTTAATTCAGCCGATTAAAATCGTTTAAAATTGACATCAGACTTGCCTGATTTCTTTGTGATTCTGTCATTCACAAAACAACACTTTATGCGAATGACTTTTTGGTCCTACTTTATCGACATAAATAAAAGTTCATATCTTTACCACCAAGAGGCATCAAAATGAATTAGTTTTTAAATAAAAGAGGTGGTACGATTTAGGTGACCAGTACGCATTTGGCAACTCTCCCCTACGTCTTGTTATCCCGTTAAGAACATGTGCTTCCCAGGAAATTGAATTCAGGCTGGAGGCTTTTATAGATCGTGGAAAAAAGCAGGATGCGCAATCAGGGAGGCGTTGATAAGAGCCGTTTATCCATCCGGCGTAATATACGACGGCGATGCTCCTGTTAACTACCGGTCTTGCGCGCGCCTAACACGCACCGGGGGCCTCTAATTACGAAGCGACACGGGCGCACGAGGCCATGCAGAAAAACCGATCGCATTACGTACGATAATCTCGGTCTCGGGCGCGTAAACGAGCTCTCCGGTGTGTCGGCGTAACATGAAAAATAACCGGCGCAAATTGACCGCGTCGATCGTGCTAATCGCGGCAAAACGCTCGACTCGGCTCGGCTCGGCTCGACCAGCTCGCTCGCTCGCTCGCTTGCTCGCCGCGGTCGCTTCCCCGCTTCCGGCGGATAAATTAATTAGCGTAATTAGTATATAAATCGACAGGGATAGCCGGCCGTCACGGTTAATCGCGGCTAACGAGTCAAATCGGACTGCCGGCATCGACGCGCGTGTCATTTTCTTGTATCGAGCGAGCGCCGAGACGCGTGGGATCGCGACACGCTTGATTTCTCCTTTACTCGCGCGCGCGTAGCTTTTTCTCTGGTTCTTTTTTCTTGGCGATCGTGACCGCCGATAAACCTGTAGCTTTAATCGATATCGTTTCTTTCTTTCTGTTTTTTTTTTTTCTACGCCTTGATTGATACGTCGAAAGTAGCCCCCAGCATCGAAATCGTTTTCCTAGGAAAAAATCGATTTTATGTATAATCGCATGAAATTAAGCTGCGCCTGGTGTAGGCCAGCGGACGTCGTTTCCGACTGTCAAAGAAATTAATTGAACCACGGAAGAAGTTAATACGCTCGCCGAATTAATTCTTATATCGACTGTTACCGGTGATCCGATCGCTCAATCGCCGATGGTTCCACTTACGGTGTGCCACGTGAAATTTATGCAAGGCTCGCAACAGTTCCCAGGGAATATTATCATTAATTAATTCCGACGATTTTCGACCGGGTAATTAATTACCGCGGTGCCGGACGATAAATCTGCCACGATCCTGAGATCGGTTAATGCCTGTGCACCAGATTTTTACAGCATCGTAGAATAATTATGATCCGCGCTTTTTTTCCTGGGCCACGATGTCCGTCAGCGATCGGCGAATTAATCAATATTTGTGCTTTCGAAATTCTTGACTGATCGTTCACGTGTTTCGCAGTGCGATATTATTCATCGAGCATTCAATGCACTATTGTTGCCATCGTTACTCAATATGAGCGCTGCGAAAATCGAAGGGACACTAACATTTCATTAAGCAGTCATTTAACTGTCCATTCCAGTCCAATTAATTCATAATTCCAACAGAAAAATCCAATAAAGACTTGATTTTCTATCCAATTTTCCAATATTCAAAAATTCTGAAGTACTCTCGGCGATTTTTATAACGGAGATAATTTAACCTAAAGGGAGGCCGAAGTTCAAAAGGGGGCCGCCAACCATAAAAGGTAGGGAAAATAATGTTTTACACGATTCCGAGCAAGCGTTAATTTTTTTCCGGGTACAAGGCGGAGGGTATGTAATGTAGAACACGATCCGACCCCTAACCGGTGCATGACGTGACCCCAGGGCAAGGAATTTATTGGAGCCCTGCACCTGAAAGTCGCTCACCTGCCAGCTGGTCCGGCCCGATGGAATTTTGTGAGGATCGGGCCGGTGCGCCCATGGATCCCATAAATTCCGGGAACGTACTTCGCGCTAAATGGGGTGGAACACCATCTTGATTGTCAGAAATATTCGAGGGCAATTGCTCCGACGGTTCCCGGTTATCCGATCAACGATCGACACTCGATACTCTGGACGATATTAAAATTTCCCTACCCGATCATTTTCGGGATACTCCCCCGGTACGGGCATGGACAAAAAGAGCCGTAGAATGTTGTTCCACAATCCACAAGTGCTTTGTCAGTGATTTTCAAAAGTTGCAACGAAAGTTCACACTAAACTATATATTATGAATCATAATTGATGATCGGTAGACTAACGATCCTTATTTAAGAGTACCAGTGCATTAACGGTAGAACTACCGGATGAGTAAAATGACTCCTATTTTTTTCTTTTAGAAATATTGAAATTATATACAGGGTGTCCCAGTTTTTTCCGGCCAAACTTTACCAGCGTGTTCTACATGCAAAAGAAAGAAAAAGATGTTATATGAACATATGCTCTTAAATGTTTTATTAAGGAGTTATAACTAATAATACAAAATGATAATGAACTGGCATTTCATCGACACAGCGTACGAACGTATTATGAATATCTCTGTTTGTGTTTACATAAAGTCTTATGTTTACTTGCTGAAGTAGTTGATATCGACATTTTTTATTAATGTTTTATTAACGAGTTAACATTTCAAAATGACGTCCGTTATTACGAATACAGGATTGGCATCTAACAAAAATTGACCTTATCGTATTACTAATCTCTTCTTCATTTTTTCTAATCGCAGCAAATGCGTCTGTAATCCTCTGTACTATCTGCTCACGAGTGTTAATTCGTGCTTCATAAACTTTTGCTTTCACAACTCCCCACACGTAAAAATCCATTGGCGTGAGATCTGGTGATCTTGGAGGCCATGAGACTGGTCCTCCTCGACCTATCCATCGTTGTGGATAATGGTCATTTATCCATTGCCGTACTGTTACTGCGTAATGTATTGGACAACCGTCTAATTGAATCCATAAGTTTTGTCGAAGTAATAATGGAATATCTCCTGCTACTTCTGCCTCAAATTCGTTTTCTAAGAAATCCAAAAAAGATTGTGCCGTTAATCTATTCGGTAAAAAGTGAGGTCCGAATATCCTGCCATTGCATATTCCTGCCCAAACGTTGCACTTGAATTGATATTGAAATCCTCTCACTCGAACACAGTGTCGGTTTTCATGTCTCCACTGGTGACTATTATGCGTATTTGAAATACCGGATCTCGTAAAGGTTGCCTCATCGGTCCAGAGAATTTGTGATTGAAAATCGTTATTAGTACGAATTGCACGCACGTACCACTCACAAAAACGTATCCTCCTTTCATAATCTTCAGGCAAAAGTTCCTGTACAAGTGTATAATGATATGGATATCTACCATCACCATGTAATGTTCGCCAGATTGTAGATCTTGGAATTTGTAGTCGATGCGATGCATTTCGAATACTTTCTCTCGGGTTATTGTCAAAGGTATTTAAAATTCTTCGACAGCGATTTTGATTACGTACTACTGATCCATAAAATTGATTTTCTTCACTTTCCTGACGAATTGAACCGGTGTCACCTATTTGTTGATGAATTCTCATAAACACTGACCGATGTGGTATTCTTCTTTGCGCGAATCTCCGCTGATATTCCTTTACAGCAGCTCGAGCACTTCCATTACAAAAACCATAAATAAAATGCATATCAGCGTATTCACGATTGGAAAATTCTCGTGGCATCTCGATATGACGTCGTACAGCGTACTAAACATTATTAGCTCAGTAGAAATCAATGTCGATATCAACTACTTCAGCAAGTAAACATAAGACTTTATGTAAACACAAACAGGGATATTCATAATACGTTCGTACGCTGTGTCGACGAAATGCCAGTTCATTATCATTTGGTATTATTAGTTATAACTCCTTAATAAAACATTTAAGAGCATATGTTCATATAACATTTTTTTCTTACTTTTGTGTGTAGAACACACTGGCCAAGTTTGGCCGGAAAAACTGGGACACCCTGTATGTGGTTTCATGAGAAAATTTGTTAATAAACTTCTCTATCCAAGTAGTAATTCAAGCAAATCTGATACGAGATCTAAAGAAATGCAATTTTGTTGTTGTTATTATAAGGCAATGTTGCATTTAGTGCACGGTAGTTCTAGTGCATTAATTGCAAGGTACAGGGGTTGATTTGAAATTTCTTCTTTTCGTTAAGGTGTTAATACGTTGAACACGATTAATTGATTCTCTAAAATTCATTTAATCATTGACAGTTTTAAATTGCACACATTGTTGCAATGCATAAATCCCACGGTTCAATTATCATCGGTTGTTAAAATGGAAGTGGGGATGAATGAAAATTGTGAACGATCTTACGGACGCAGACGGTTTCAAGAACTAACGAATTATGTACGAAGCTATTAACCAAATCAAACGGAGACACGGTCTTCGGCTCTGTCGGGGCACGATCATCCATAAAAGTCAAGTTTCGAATTCTTCAGCATTGCCACTTGAGGGCAAGACAAGCCGAAGACACCATCAAACGGTGAAGAGCGTTCCCGGCAATCCCGGAGACTTCAATGCCAGGTCGAGTCAGCTGACGCCCGCGGTCGGTCCGATTTCTGACCCGATTTCGAACCGCAACGTTCTGTTGGCATTTATCACTGTCAAGAATATGTAGCTGATAAATCGCCGTTTAATCGCGACAGGAACCGACCGTCCGGTGACATGCCGAGACGGTTGCTATCTCGGGCAAGAGAGGAAGAGATAGATAGATAGAAAGAGAGAGAGAAAGAGAGAGAGAGAGAGATGCAGAGAGAGAGAGAGAAATATCACTCTCGCCGTCGGTCGGTCGCGACAGGTACGTAAAAGGCGTCCGCGGGACTTTCCTCCGACTTGGCAAAAAGCTGCTCCAGTTTACCATCCGCGATTGCGGCCGTGGAGGACAAACGATCTTGCGCGGAACTCGCGACGAAGACGAAGACACGGACGAAGAACGAAGACGAAGACGAGGCTGGCGGCGGCGACGCAAACGCGTACAAATCTTACCCGGAAAAAAAGAGAGGAGCGGCGGTTTAGCAGGACGCGCGGAAATAAATCAGCGCGGCGCTTCTGCGAGTACTTTCCCGTTGTGAGGTCGACAGCCCAGGGCTGCGCCGCGGACCGAGGGGAGCAACAAAACGAGCCGGCGTCCGCGCCAAACAAGGTTTAATTGCCGGAGCATTGACATGCGTGCGCGGCTCGCCCTCGGCTCTACGCAACCGCGCCTTTTGTCTTCGGCTTCGTGGAACTTCTGCGCCGCGCGGCCGCCAGAAAAATCCACGGCCGTGTTTCGCAACCTCGCGAAAACCCGCGCTCCGAGAAACCCGCACGACCTCCTGGAAAACCCGGCTCGAACATAACTCGCGGCCGACGCCCATAACTTCGGCTGATCGACGTCAACAGACGGCTCGGAGTCCTGCACCTTTCGGTACACGGCAATCGTGCAGCTATAATTGTTGTATCCTAGAACCTGAAGCGAGGCTGCCTAAAATTGTCAACAAAAGTTGTATTTCATACCGAAACGAAATTTGAACGTTCAAATTTCAAGTAACCATCTGGACTGCGCTACTGATATTTATAACTGTATCGCGGATTTTATGACAAAAATGGGCACAATTTACATCAGTGAAAAAGTTCGTGGCGTTTTTCCTGATAGATGACTTCAATTTCAAATAACTCTGGAAACACAGATCGCAGCTACACTCCCGTCCATAAGTCACCGGACACTTACTCGTTCTGAGCAAAAGAATGATTAAAACACAGATACAACTCTCTAGCTTGATTTTATTGTCGATCTTGTAATATTTAGGTATTTTACGATAATTTCGGTATGTAAAAATAGAAATAAATATTAGTTATTTAAATAAACGTTTAAAAAAGGAACAGCATGCGTCAACACTCATTTCGTTAGGTTTCCATTCGGTACATGTTGGGATATATTGTTCGGTTTGGACGTTCAAAACCATTAGAGGACTATATTTGGAACATTATAAAGAGTTTATAAACAATGTAAGAGGAGTTCTAGACTAAATAGAGATAAGCATGGAGCTGCGAAGGCGAAGTCGCTTTTTCTTCTTCATTTCAAGTTTGACAGTGCATGTGATCAGTATGAGCAGTTCTAGAAAAGAATTATCCGTTCAAAAGCGTTCGAGTATTATTACTCTTGCTAGAGAAGGCTATTCTGTGCGGGAAATTGCGATAAAAACTAAAATTCCGAAATCAACAGTGCATGATACAGTGAAAAAGTTAACAGATACTAATACTTTTGAATATAAAAAACAAACTGGACGGCCAAAAAAAAAAAAAACAAAAGAAAATGAAGACCGCTATATACAAACGTTAAGTAAACGAAACAGGAGGATGACAGCAACAGAAATTCCGGCAGAAGTTAACAAGGTTCGAGAGGATCCAATTGGTACAACAACAGTTAAGCGACGTCTTTTGCAAACAGGGCTCCGCGGGTGTGTTGCAGTTAAAAACCGTTATTAAGGACTCAAAATAAGAAAAAAAGACTGCAGTAGGCAAAATTATATAAAGATTACACTGCTGAAGATTGGGAAAAGGTGTTGTGGACTGATGAGTCGAAAGAGGTGTTTGGTACAAAACGACGAAAACGAGTAAGTGTCCGGTGACTTATGGATAGGAGTGTACACCACTAAACGCTCGTCGGAAGGGTGACACTTCGAGCGTTACTTTGAGTGTATAAACATCGAAGTTGGTGCAGTGGTTGGAAAGTTTTTTGCGTTTGAGAATGGAGAAAAATAATGAAAAATTGCGCTATATTTTACAATATTATTACGACAAAGGAAAGAACGCTGCGCAGGCTTGTGAAAAAATTTGTGCTCTGTACGGTGAAGGTACTTTATCAAAATCTGCTGCGCGGAAATGGTTCGCTCGCTTTCGGTCTGGTAATTTTGATGTGAAAGATGAGTCACGCCCTGGTCGTCCAATCACTGAAAAAGCTGATGAAATTCTTGAAAAAGTCCAGCAAGATAAGCATATCAGCAGTATCGATATTAGTATGGAGCTAGGCATTGACCGCAAAACTGTTTTGAACCATTTACACAAAGCTGACTACAAAAAGAAGCTCGATGTATGGGTTCCTCATGAGTCGAGTGCGAAAAACATGATAGAACGAATTAACATATGCGATGCGCTGCTGAAGCGCAATGAAATCGAGTCATTTCTGAAACGTGTCATAACCGGTGACGAAAAATGGATCACATACGACAATCGGAAGCGTCAAAGATCGTGAACAAGGGATGGTGAGCCGTTACAAGCGTTCGCGAAGCCAGGATTGACGCCGAAAAAGGTGATGCTGTGTGTGTGGTGGGACTGAAAGGGAATCGTCCGCTATGAGCTACTTCCAGTTGGTCAAACGATTGATTCTAAACTCTACTGTGGAAAACTAGAGAGATCATGCCAGGTAATTGAAAGAAAACTGCCCGAATCGAATAACAGGAAAGGTGTTGTCTTCCACCATGACAACGCCCGACCACACACTTTTTTAATGACCCGTCAAAAATTGCGAGAGCTTGGTTGGGAAGTTCAAGTATAGTGCAGACGTAGCACCCTCGGACTATCACTTGTTCCGATCTCTGCAGAACTCTCTCAATGGAATTAAGTTGCTTTCAAAAGAAGCCTGTGAAAACCACTTGATTTAGTTTTTCAACCAGAGACCACAAAAGTTTTTCACCGATGGCATCATGGCTCTACCCGAAAAATGGCGAAACATTGTTGATAATAATGGAGCATATTTGATTTAAATAAATTCATTTTCACGCTATAAGAAAACCAGCTGAATATTACTAAGAAAACGCCACGAACTTTTTCTCAGACCCAATGTTAAAAAGATTTAAGGAAATCAGCATACTAATTTCAGCTTAATAAGATAAAAGCAATTTTTATTTGACTCCTGCGTCTTGCAATCGAATATTTTTTTATTTTGAAAGATTTTGGAGCCCGAATAAAATTACGAATTAATTGGAGTACAGAATGATTTGGAACTCGGGATGAAAAATGAAGTTGAGCGGTTTTGAAAGCGTGTTTTTCCCTTTGCGGCAGGAGGCGACGGTTCGCATGGTTTCGCGAGCGTATAACGCATTCGTTTCGGCTTTGCCGGGGTTCGTCGGTGCTGCGGTTGAATCGTTGGCCTGGGAGCGAAGAGTATAACACCACCCCCGGCCTTTCGCCGGTAAAGATGCCGCGGATTACGGGATTCCTAACTTCTTTCGGTCGCCGCGTAGCGTTATTCTTGCCTTCGAGCAAGGTCTATCGCGGGATCGTGAGAAAAACTAGCGAGCGCCGATTCAAGCCGCTCTTCTAATTCATAAGGAGGCTGTTGCGAAGCCTGCCCGCAACGTTTACGATAAAATGACATAATTGTGATGAATTTACCTCTATCTTGGCTCGTTTGAGGTCTATATCGTGCAGCAGACACAAATTACACCATCCGATGCTCGTCAAGGATAAAGTGTGAATGTTATAAAAATCGGGGACTCGACTCTTTCAGGTAATTCTAGAGAGATCTATATTGTACTCGTACCCGTGATTATAGCCCGCAACACCGTACACCATGAAAACGTTCATTCTTTTTCACGGCAGCCGGTCATTACCCGTACACTCGCGGCGTAATCCGATTTTTCACAGAGGCATCATCACTTCCATTAAAAATCACCGTCGTTACGTCCGGGAAGAATTAATCTGACAGCCCCGATCCCCGAAACGCAATTACGCCCGACTAGGTTCGCTCGAAAATTTGTTCTCTAGACATTTAACTATTTTCATTCACGCGTTTTGTATTTTACATCCCACCAAAAATTCCTTATTTCCTTATGACCGTGTTATAATTTCAAAATATAAAAGTATGTAGGAAACAAAATTGGAGTAATTAAATGAAAGTTGAGACGGTCCTTTGTGTAACTATTTTTAAAGAACAAACTGCACTTCATTTTTAAAGAAACTGCATTTCTTTTATGAATCCCCCCCATTGGTTCGTAATTATTCCAAGTTAATTCGTAACTTGGTATTAGCTTTGCGCAGAGGTAAAATGTCAATAACAAAACTTAGGAAGTAAGACCGTTCTTATTAACCAAGAATCATTTGTAAAACTATTTCTGAGAAGCGCATGATGATTAGAGAACGCGTATACGTTTGAAAATATTTTTACCGATTGAGAACGAACGATGAAGAGTTTTTGGAGTGAAATGATCGCAGTCGGTGGAGCTTACAAAATAAGACCATTCATGTTAACCAAGAATCATTTGTAAAACTATTTTTGAGTTGCTCATGATGATTAGAGAACGCGTATACGTTTCAAAATATTTTTATAGATTTAGAACGAACGATGAAGAGTTTTTGGAGTGAAATGATTGCAGTCGGTGGAACGAGGAGGATCGCGGAATTGATTGCCGATCGTGGCCGATCGACACGATCGAACATACGAGTACAAAGTTGGTACACACGGTATCGACCCGGCGGATCTCTATTACCGGTAAAACATTGCCAACTTCCCCGGAATGAAGCGATACGGTGTGCAATAGAGGAGCCGGTGGAATCGTATCGACGACGACAATCGATTCCCCCGATCCCGAAAGGACTACGGTTGGTTTCTCATGATGCGCCATTCTCGGGTCTAGGCTGTCAAGGAACTTTCACGGCCCTGAGAGAACGTTCGGTCCTTGACCGTTTCCCGTGATCCCTTTAATAAGCGCGATATGGAAAGCAATCGGAACGCGGCTGGTCTTCTCGCGCGTGCTAATCGCCACCGCGATCGAACCGACACGCGATGAAAAATCGCGTAATTGTTCGCTACCATTAGGACTTAATTGTGAGACCGGGTGAGTCGCTTGTGAAACCGCACGCTCGAACATTCGAAGAAAAACAGTGGACTCTAAAAACGGTGTGCGGCTCAGAGCATCTTGGAATCTTAATATCGGTATATCGGATCGATGTTTTTCTTCTGTTTTTCTTCTCTGTTCTATTCTCTATACTTTTTTTTAACAAATCGCGATTTTATCTTTCGTTAATGATCACGGATTGTGGTAATGCAGTTGAAAGAAACTAGTGTTAAGTTATTTACTGCTAGACATAAATGACTTGATGAATATTACTAATATTAGTCATTTGGTCGTTGGTGATTGGATGGATATGTGGTAAAACAAAAATAAAATTGCTCTTTAACTTCTTAAGCAACTCTTTTTATTACTACGAGGAACTCGCTAACTGAAACCTTAGAATATTTTGAAACAACGAGGAAGTAAACAGGAAAAATATTTACGGTTTTATAAATGAAAATTTTTACCTGACTGAAGAAATATTTGCAAATTTTTGCGACACGATATGGGCAATTTAAAAATGTCTGGAACTGTTTTGGAATCTTTGTTGAATGGTTTTATATTCTACAGACATGGCAAGCGTCGTATTTTGCTACCCGCAGGCTTATTAATGGATTCCATGCCTGTGCAACATTGAGAAAAGGCAATTTTGTATAAAAGGATCCTCAGCAAAATTGTGAGATTGTACTTCTCGAGATGACTTGCTGATTCACAATCATAATTGCCGCTGACATTGACAAATTTATTAAGAAATCCTTAGCTGTTAATCATCGGTTCTTAAAAGACTATTAAGAGACCTTGGTAGGTGTTAATGCTTACGGATCGCTGTATACTTATTTTTAGCTTGAGGCTTTACGTCTGTAGGGATCATAAAAAAAATAATGAGTTAAAAACCCTGTAGAATTTCAGTTTTAATCTGCTTGAGAGTTTTTGCATCCTTTTTGTGCAAATTTCTGTCTTTAAAAAGAATCTGAAAGACTCTGGTATAAAAGTTTATTATAAGTGTGGTGAGCACAGTTAGAAGGGGCAAGAAATAATTATAAAAATTAGGGGTGGTTTAATCTTCAGATCTAAACTCAAAAAATTTATATATCGAAATCAGTGTTAAGTTAGAGAGAGTGAGAAGTGGTTAGAAAAATTAGGGGTGGTTTAATCTCCAGATCTAAGCTCAAAAAATTTATATATCAAAATCAGTGTTAAGTTAGAAAGAGTGAGAAGTGGTTAGAAAAATTAGGGGTGGTTTAATCTCCAGATCTAAGTTCTAAAAATGTATATATCAAACATGTTAGCATATTTCACTACGCGAATTCTTCGACATCACGATCCACTCTACCAAGAAGAAAAAGAAGTCTAGAAAAAAGGACAGAATAAATCGCCATGTTGGAGCATGTTCAGCCTAACGAAAGCATCTGCGAGGCGTTAAAGAACTCGCGTCAGAATCTCGGGGCTGCCGACCGGCTTATTATCTGCGAAACAATAAAATCGCCCGATAAGAATCAGCCGTGGCCCGCCGGCGGGCTCTGAAATATTTCCTTGGTCGGAGGCGCGGACGTAGCCGCGATGTCCGATTGAAATCGATTTATGGTCCAGCGACAGAGGAGATATCGCCCGGGGCGGGGTCGAATCGAGACGAGACGAGACGAGACACGAGTTTCGGGACGTGGGAAGAACACTCGATTTTTTCCCCCGTTTCCCCGTGCCCCCCACCCCCCGTTTACCGCCGTTCGCCCCCATACAGTCTCGTCAACGGGAGGAGATACCGTCGCTGATTGCCAGGTGAGTTGAGGTGAGTGGTGAGCGAGCGGGTGAGTCAGTGAGTCACCTTGTAGGAGTGGTGACTGCGAGCGGTGCTCGCGATCGGCGTGATCGGCGGCTCGCCGATCGTGTTTCGAGTCCAGGTCGGGCCGGACCGGCCCGTTGCCTTGTACACCGTCAAAACGAATGACGTCCCGACGTTTTACACGACGTGCACGAGTTCGTCTCTTCCGCGGACGGGCCAGTGTGCGAGCCGATCGGCAGAAGGAACCGAGATCGCACGACCTTAGGCTAGGTGTCCATTTGAGAATGGTACTTGCGAGCTGGAGCCAAAGAGCGCGCAGATCGACCTTGCGTGGAGAATTACTGCGAGCATGGTCTTCTTCGAGGTTTGAAAGTGGTTCTACATTCTGAAGGGTTGGGAAGGGATTATGAAGGATTTTGGGAGCGATCCTCAAACCTCAAGGATTTTGAGAGCGACCCTCACTGCTAAAGGGTTAGAGAACTGACTTCTGAAGAACTAGAAAGTGATCCTTGCTTTTAAAAGGTTTGAAATGTGCAATACTTCTATAGTGTTAGAGGAGTTCCTTGCTTTTCAGGAGCTAGAGACGACACTTGCTTCTGAGGAACTAGACAAGTCTCTTTCTGCTAAAGAGCTAGAGAAATCCCTTGCTTCTCAGGAACTAGAGCAGTCCATTGCTTCTTAGGAGCTAGAAAAGCCCCTTTCTGTTAAAGAGCTAGAGAAGTCTCTTATTTCTCAGGAGCTAGAGCAGTCCCCTTCTGCTACAAAGCTAGAGAGGTTCCTTTCTGTCAAAGAGCTAGAGAAGTCCCTTGTTTCTTAGGTCCTTTGCTTCTCAGGAGCTAGAGCAGTCTCTTTCTGCTGAGGAGGTAGAAAAATCCCTTACTTCTCAGGAGCTAGAGCAGTCCCTTGCCTCTTAGGAACTAGAAAAGTTCCCTGCTTCTTATGAGCTAGAAAAGTCCCTTTCTGTTAAAGAGCTAGAGAAGTCTCTTATTTCTCAGGAGCTAGAGCAGTCCCTTTCTGCTAAAGAGCTAGAAAAATCCCTTAATTCTCAGGAGCTAGAGCAGTCCCTTGCTTCTTAGGAGCTAGAACAGTCCCTTGCTGCTAAAGAGCTAGAGAAGTCCCTTTCTGTTAAAGAGCTGGAGCATTCCCTTTCTGCTAACGAGCTGTAGAGGTCGTTTGCTTCTCAGGAGCTGGAGAAGTCCCTTTCTGCTAAGAAGCTGACGTCTGTTGCTTCTAAAGAGTTGTAGAAGTTTATTGCTCCTAAAGTCTCTTCTCTGACCCTTCCATGTCCATTACTTCTACAGGGTTAAAAATCTCCATTGTTTCTGTAGGGTGAGAAAAGTCCCTAACTTCCAAGGAATTATCGAACACCCGTGCTTCTAATGCATCAGACTATTGCAAATTGACTAAAAATTAGTGCATTCCTTTTTCGCTTAAACGAGCCAAATAGCCATTTGAATGTTTTTATATTTCACTGCAGAAGCATTTGCTTGACGTTCATTTCAGTACCCAAACTGAAAATTTTTAGGCGGAATCTGTACCCTCGCGGATCCCTCAAATGTACACCCAGCTTTAGAGACCAGAGCGGAAGACGCGGGGGAGATGAAATTCGTCGACGGTGCAATTAAAATCGCGGGTCGCGGCAAAGCAAATACTTTGTAGCCGAGGCTGGCAGCGCCGTTAAATGGCGTTTCTCATTAAACGTTGATTGCGATTTGACGGCCTTCGCCGGCGGAGTTTCCGTGGCGTTTTAACGGAGGCTGCGCCGGTGTTTCAGTGCACGCCGGACTTTTCTATAGGAACTTGTTTGCCGGTATGACTCCCTGGCACCCGTTGCCAACCATCAAACTCGGTTTGCCGGGACGATCGCGTGACGATAATCACGACGTAGACCAGTTAGCCGGCCATGGAAACGAAACCGGGATGAGTCGTGTGAACCGATCGCGCGATTAAGTGAACGTCATAGTGGCATTTAGCCGGGATCTGTCTCTGGACACCGGGTCACTCGGTTCAGGATTCCGAAGATACTGGTATGTGTCAGAAGATCGTTTCCAGCGACTTGAAATCGAGCTCAAATGGCATTGCAGGTTCGCTGCCCTTGTCGTTTCGAAATGACAAATGACTAAAAACACCTCTAATTATCTTCAGCTTCTATCTTCTTCTCTGTCGGCTCTTGTTTCCTATAATTAATTCAAACAGAGGTGTACGTGAACCCGAAAAAGTCGGGTCGGGACGGGTCGAGGATTTCATTCGTGATCGAGGAAACGGATTCCCGAAAATTTCGGGATTCCAAATTCTTTTGAGGATTCTGCAGATTATTCGAGAAGTCGAGTCATCTCAAACTGTTCCCATCATCGGATATCCGAGACATTTTCGGGTTCCCGCTCACCTCCAAAAATAATATATCGATATATTAAATCTGTTTCAAACTGCAGCTACTCATTTTTAGTAATGTAATGACAATAATGATAGACTTGAGCTACTATTAAAATATTAAAATTATTAAAAGAAGAGAGACGTGGGCTTATGGTTCCCGTGATTCGCAATCAATACAGAAAATTTTTATTTTGCACAAATGTCTACAGTTTAATTATGACTATTGTAGAGATGCGAGTGTATGTATGTTGTGTGTGTGTGTGTGCATGTGTGTTCCCGCGCGTTCCGGCTATGACAAAAAGGCACCGATACGACGCGTATGTTTTGTCGTCGCGTCACGGTAAAACATTAACACCTCGAAGACAAAAGTGCTCCGAGAGGACGCGTACGTTTTTATCGTCGAGTGCATTTTGCCAGTCGCGCGGGTGTGGTCGGTCGAGAGAGTCAAAGCGAGAGAGCTGAGCGAATTGTTAGAGAAATACATTATTTTAGGCGAAATCGTTGTTGAATTATTCCACCCGATACGCCTCACCTGAACACTTAGGAGTTTCTAAAAATATTCTTACACTCTATAAATAACAGAGCATACTATTCTAGGTCTTTTTCGCACACCATTCTCAAAGCATCGGTCCAATCCGTGTCCAAGGCAAAGAGCACCAGTGACCCAAGTCGTCCGTCCACCCCGAAGATTTGTCACCTTCTCGTAGTGCCTAACTTCATTTTGAAGATCTGAGAGGGTCCAAATGCTGAGGGTGAGTACTCGTGCAGTGTCGCGCGCAGATTTCTCACGATTCCGTGTGCCGATGATCGGCGAGGGCCGAGAGACGGGCAATTTCCCTGCGAGACGCCGGTAAATCGCGTCGATGCTCGCGGCCGATCTCGGTCCGATACCTTTGAGCGTGAACCGGTAGTGGGTGCAGATGGGTGGACACGGGCACGGCGCGATTAGCCGGCCCCGATACGGCTATCTCCGTACAAGGGGCTGGCACGGCTGCACGGGGTTTCGCGGCAGGAACGCGCGCCTCGAATTCTTCCTGCTGCGGGTAGAAACGAGCGCGAGACCGAGGAGGCGCTTCCGATTCCGAGCGGCAGATAGGGGCCCCGGGTGTCGGTGTGTCGGGTCCGTCCCGAAAAAAATCGCGGCCCGGTAAAAATCGCACGGGATCGGCTCGCCGAATGCAACCGAGAGGCCTTGCTTGCAACTAGGTGCCGCCGCTCTAGCGGTGGCGTCGCTTAATTAACGCCGGGCCGGTAGCGTCCGCGCGCTACCTTGCACTCTCCTAGCACCTCTCCGCTCTCTGCGCAACACCGAGATCGCGAGATCGTGATAGCGGCTCCACCGACCGGCCGCGAGAGATCCTCTCTCTCTCTCTCTCTCTCTCTCTCTCTCTCTTTACCCCCTTCGGTTTTTCTTTTCCCACTTTTAATGCGCTCCGCGGCGTCCTCGTTTTTTCTTCCGCCGATCTCGGCGATCGATGCGCCGCGATGCACCGCGCGATGCACGGCAACCCCGGACAGCCTCCGAGCGTCCCGTCCGCCGAGCCGTGTCCCGTGCATCGATAAATTTCGGAATCGGCGCCTCCGCCGACCCGGGGCCCACCTAATTAAGCGGTTCGCCCCGTAATTACAGCCAATTAACGTCAAACTCGGCCGGCACCGGCCCCGCTGACCGCTATCGCGCCCGGTGATTGCGCGCCCTTGCCTCTGCGTGCGTCGAGATGCATCGGCCTCTCGCGAATGCACGCGACGCTTCATCATTTTTGCTCACGGATCCCTCGAGGTGTTCTCCGATAAGCGACGAGAAGCGAATTCTGGGATTTCGATATGCCACTTTTTACCTAAAAACCTCAGGTCGGTGATAAGACCTGCTTCAAACTATTTTCCTTTGATGCAGATATAACTAAGCAATAATAATTATACTATTTATCATCGATCTATATTGATTGCTTGAGCCATACCGTAAATCACGATTTCCAGCTACCATAGAAACGCAACAATGGTATAATTACCGCCAAAGTACAGGGTGTAAAAGGAGCCGCGTGGTATAAAGGACTCGCGGCTGGAAACACTGTTGAGTCCTTGAAATATGGAATCGGAGATCTCGTTATTAAATATCAAGTCAATGTACACATTACACGATCATAATTTCCATCGTACTCTAAAGAGGTGTAGTCGGGTACGTCCCTCATTTCGTAACAAATTGCATAAACGAGATTTGATCGGGAGATCTGCGAGACAGTCCACCGTTATTCCGAAGCCGCTAATTAGCGGACTGCAGGTGTTTATGCAAATGAACGTATCGCTTTTTCCCCCGGATTAATTTGTACAACCTGTTATCGAACATATATTTATTTACCCCGTAATCAACATACCATCGGATTGTAAACGGAGTAAGAACTTCAGGGGATTATATTAAATCGTGCTCATTGGGAATTCCAGGCGTTCACGCGCGATTGAGCGAATACATTATTTGGGATGTGATGATTTTATGATAGTGTGGCGGCTCGTGGAGGAAGCTCGGATTGGGACTGGACCCAACAACGCCAAACTGGATCAAATTAGGGTCAACAATTGGACGCTGGGTTAAATTAGACTTAAATTAAGACTAACCTGGCCAAAAGCTAGGTGTCGTTACATCTAATTGGATGTAACTAAAGTAAATTAGATCAAACTAGATCAAACACGACCAAACTACGCTGAGCTAGGTTAAACTAGCCAAAACTAGACCTGACTATAGCAGACTAGGTTAGGGAGGCGTAACTAAGGATTTAGGACCAAGCTAGATCAAGTTAGACTAAACTAGACCAAGCTGGATCAAGCTAGCTCAAACTAGACCAAGCAAGATTGACCAAGATCAAACTAGCCTTGACTGTGCCAAACTAGATTAAAGTAGATGTAATTAAGGATCTAAGTGAATCCAATTACACCACGCTAGACCAAGCTAGATCAAGCTAGCTCAAACTAGACTAAACAGGATAGAACGAGACCAAACTAGCCTCGACTATACCAGGCTAGATTAAAGTAGTCCTAACTAGAGACCTAAGTGAATCCAACTACATCAAGATAGAGCAAGCCAGACCAAGTTAGACTAAGCCAGAGCAAACTATACTCAACATGACCAGACGATACCAACCTAGCATGATACCCAAGGCTGTGGGCCTTGATACAAATTCGCACGTTTAAAGGCAAATTCAAGAACATTGAAATCAGACTTTGTCTCCTTGAGGAATTCTTGCATTCTCTGTTGAGTCTGTCTATGGATTCGTAGTGTGACGTAGTTAGAAATCCGTTCGGTGGGAAAAGGTTAAAATCCATCAGCGTTGGTGTGGGTCACTGGAAGGCCTCAATTAAACGACTCGGAATCGCTGGCCCCGCGACGCAAGAAATTCATCCACCGTGACGAGCGTCCAGGCGAGAGCGCGCGCACCGGTACCGAGAGAGCCACGGCTCGCTCATTTATTCAGACACCCTAATGAACCGGGGGACGATTTCGACGGGCGTTCTCAGCCGTGGCCTTAATATCAGCCGGACGACCAGCGTTACATAAGCCGCGTGCACACAGACCGAGCCGAGAGGGCCGTGTATGCAGCAGAGACGTGACCACGATGCACGGAACGGAGACCGTGCTCGTGAGCCGTGGGCCGGCCCGGCCCGACAAAAATCCCATTAATTGCTTCTATGGTGATAAATTTCCCCCTGGCTCTGCACGATTCCACCTCTCTCGCTCTCTCTTTTCTTCTCCCCCCTTTTCCCTGCTCTCTTTCTCTTTCTCTCTCTCTCTCTGTGTGTATGTGTGTGTGTCTCTCTCTCTGTCTCCCTTCCCGTTGCATCCAGACCGAACCTCTCGGCTCGAGAGAGCTTCTTTAGCGACCATATCAGCCGCCTATGTTAATTTTCAGTTTAATAAGGTGCACCAGGAAGTGACACGGAGAGGCCGTGGCCGCTCGAGCTCGGCGCTCGGCTCGCCGGCACGGCCGAATGCCAGGTGAAAATGTCGCGGCGGGAGTGACATTTCAATTAATGTTTACCGTGTTTGCGTGGGAAGGGACACGCTGGCAGGCCTCGCCGGGACCGGTGCAGCAGGTGCAAAAAAGAGGACGACCGATCGGCGGATCCTCGCAACGCCAGCCGATTCGAGATCGGCCGTAACGGGATTCCGATCGAACCCGAGGATTCTGTAACATTGTTTCAATCCACCATGCTCTACCTACCTGCTGCACGCGGAATTTATATAATCCGTCGGTGAAAGACCTGCTGCAGGCGGGATGCGCTTGCTCGATCCAAACGTTAATTATTTTAGGCCTCGCGGCGGGAAGTTGTGAACAATTTTTCACCGAATAGTGGCGTCCGAAAATTGAACTCTTTACAGTAAAAAATTAAGAAATTGTATTCTGTTTTTTAGGGTACAAAAAATAAATGGCGTTCTTTGGGGTACACATTAAATAGCGTAATTATCACGTCAGCTACTTTACACATTTTTAAAGTTCATGCTCCGCAGCTAGAGATTTTTTAATGCATAATCAATAAGACGATCTACAAACTCACTTTCTTCGTGAAGCATATTCATTTAAAAGTATTATGCAAATTTTTCGCGCTGTTCCTGCTTGACAATAAGTTTGTGGAGCATTGAGAGTGACTGTTTTACATTATAAAAATGTCAGGGGGGTATTTATTCAAATTTTAGCGATTTTTATTACAATATATTACTAGCGAAATAAGTTTATTGATTTTCTCTGAGTTTACCTTTTCAATCTTAATAATCACAAATTTAAAAAATTATAATCTGTTATTTTTACGCGTCCCGTAAACCTAGTGTTAACCCCTTGTACTACGATTTATTTCACGATTTCAGTGATTAGAACTTTTTTGTAATTTATAATTTCCTAAAAAGTGGAGAAAATTTATATCTATTGTATGCCTATATGTTCTCCGATAGCTGTATATTAGCAACGCCAAAATAGAATTTTATTTCGGTTCAAGGGAGATTAATAAGAAACATATTTATTAGACCCTGTTCAGAAGCAAGATCAGGAAGAGACCACAGTGAGAGCAGAGGAAAAAATTCAGATTTCCTTGAAAAAGCAAGTAAACTGTTTAAATTTCGAGTGCACCTTCCTCAAAATGAGTTTCTCGGAAGAGAGTGTGACGATAGTATTTTTTTGCTGGGTGGCGATTCACGTGGCTTGGCGTTGTTCGAGCGCCCCGAGCGCGTGTTAATTCAATTATTCGGTACGAGCGTTGTTAACGCCGGCTTTAGAGCGTGTTAATGATCGCGGAGTAAGGGAAGAAGACGGCTTTTACTACAGAAACGAGAATTCCGCTCACGAAACGGTGCCTGACTCAACGTAATAATATCTGTGTCGCGGATAATAAATGGCGCCGTCGCGGAACGCTCAACCGGGTAGCGAAATGATTATCGCGCGGCGGCGCGAGGAGGAAGGAACGACGAAAAAAGAAGGAAGGAAAATCCGGGGTGAATCATCATCGTGCGGATGGAATGCCTCCCCGGTTTCGCGGCGATCATCGGCCGTGCTCCTTTTCGCGCGCGCGATGTAAACGCGCGAACACGGCAGCAAGGTAATGAGCAACGACGGCAATAACGCTGGCGATAACTATTAACCAGATTGTTCGGTTAACGACGAAGGTGATGAGAAGCGTACGCGAATCACGTCGCTCCGGTGCGAGGCGCTTTCGTTTATCAAGGACGATGGAAAACAGACCAGCGCAACCTGCAATTCTAATTGGCGAGCGGGAATCGCGGCCGAATAAAAGACCGGCCGAGATGGAATTACGTGGAATCGAGACTTTCGGCGATCCACGATCCTCTGTGCGATCGTACCTTGCGTGCGAATGGTATTTCGCAAAACCACGGAGATTCGCGTTTACCCGAGCCTAACTTCACCTCGTCTCTATACTTTTGTTTTGCTCTCGTTACTTCGAATCCACCGCTTTTTTATCAACTGTTTCTGGACTCAAATCTTTAATTCTTCGGTATGTAACTTTGATTCATAGGTAAAACAGGCACATTAAACGCACTGAAAATTGCTTATTAACTGTTTGTGGACTCAAATCAATTATTTGATATTTAATTCTTCGGTGTGTAACTTTGTTTCATAGGTAAAACAGACACATTACACCCAATGCAAATTTCTTATTAACTCTTTGTGGACTCAAATCAATTGTCTGATATTTAATTCCTCGGTATGTAACTTTGTTTCATAGGTAAAACAGGCACGTTAAACTCGTTGCTAATTGCAAGTGAACTAATTCTTGCCTGCAAAGGGTTGAGCATAACTATTTTTTTATTATTTACTTTATATTCGACAGCAAATGTAACCTCTTAATCACATTGTTATTTCTGTTTCTATATAGGGTAACATGTTTTTATTGTTCACAAGAAAAAGGTCAATTATATTCGCGTTTTTATTTAGCTTCGTAATTTCAGCTCTTGTTGCACAGGGTACTCTATAATTAGTGGTGGAACCTTGCAGGGAATGGTTTTGCGAGAAAAAGTTAGTTTAAAGAATCTATATTTAGAACGCAGATTAATATGCATACTCTTGAGAGTAAACTGATGATGTGTCTGTCCGTGGCTGACTGATTCCACTTATTGTACGCTCTTCTAAAAGGATTTACTGTCACTTGAATTAACACTAACGATTGATAGTAATCATTGAACGGTTGAGGGCCAATACTTGTATGAATAATAACAGTTATCAATAAACATGCACACACATTCGAAGACAATTTTTACCACGGAAGCGTGTCTGTTCATAGCTCACTGTTTCTACTTAGTATATAAATATCAAACAGGCTTCACTATTGCATCCTTCGGGGAGAATTAATACTAACAACAGGTAGTAATCATTGAAAAATTCAGCGTGAAAAATTGCATAAATAGTATCACTGTTACAAATACATATTTACAAAAATTTATGTAAACAATATCGAATCACATTCGAGTCCGTGTCTCACTGTACATTTTTCTAAAAAGAAGTCTACTAGCAAATTTTTCTAAAAATATGTCCCATTTCTGAACGAAAAAGTTCCTCAGTAGAAATAGTATTTTTTTCATACCGCGAAAGTAGAATAGACGTTTCGTTGGGCCAGCGTAACACGTAATTGGGGAGATACTCGAGGCGCAGATTTTGTGGGAACGATTTTACGAATCAATTTTCTGGCGGCAATTTAACGAGCCGCTGGGACGATTGCACCACGCGAAGAATTTGAGTAATTTGCTGCTCCCGTAGAAACGCTAATTACGATCCCCGGCATTCCTAAAACGTCCCGCCGAACTTTCTCCCGGCCGGGCAAGAAACGGATGTATGTACCGGGCAGAAAAATTTCAGCGGACGATCGACGGTCGACGCGCATCCGCGGGGATCGAGATACGCGGCGCGCGGAATTTAAACGATATCTTAATTACCCGGACGCGCCGGGAAATGAGCGTACGGTGATTCTTTACGGTCGAACCTGTCCTCGTAGACGCGGCGAGGAGGTCCAATTTCGGTGAACAGCAATTACAGGCGTCGAGAGAGTGCGCGTCACGGTGTGCGTCTCCCTCCTGCCCGGAATTTTATTTTTTCACATTTTTCTGCGCACGCCATCTTATCGTGATTATCCCGATCACCGACACACGGGGGCCTCCTCGGGATCTGGGCTCCTCCGGTACTTTCGGTGTGACGTAAGACGGTCCCCGGTCCGCTTTCCTCGGCGCGAGGCTTCTTCCACCCGAGGCGATCTATCGTTCGTCACGGTTCTCACGATCCCGATCCGCGCCAGTTTCGTCCGAAAATGGCGAACCGGGGCGAGCGTGGCCCCGGTGAGAGCACCGCAACCACGGCCGTTGAAAAAATCAATTAATCTCAATCGAGGCGACCGCGCCGCGGAAGGGTAATTTCCAATTTGTCGCGGCCCCGAAACAGCGCGCGCCTCTGCCCGTTCAGGATCAGGCCCGGGACCAACGAAATGGCCCTCCGGGGAACCACGAGCGAAAGTATTGTCCGTTAAGGGCATCGCGCACGGCGCTCTCGTCGCCGCAGGTGACGATCGGTGATACCTTTCTGGGCTGGCTTTAATGAAATGTGCGGAAATTCATTTTTATCGATCGCGGATTATACAAACGACTCGCGTCCCGAAACATTCTTTCACCAAATTCCTTTGCTTCTTGTTTGCTGCCAACGAGCACACGGTATGAGGCAAATATTTTTTGGTGGGTGAAGCTGTGGAAGAAATAAGGGGAAGTACAGTTAGGTTTTTTACATATTTTTATTCGTAATATTTTGGGGCCTTTTGGGATGAATTCAAAAGGTGCCATTATTCTGCCATTTAGTACATTATAGCTCCATGGGAAGATTTAAACAGCTTTTTAAAAAACTTATTTAGTTCAAGTCGTAGGGCTGACATCTTGCACCAATATTCTAGGAAAAAGTCCATTTACAGTGATTTATTATTTATACAGTATGTAGAAAAAGTGCAATCATACAACAGTAATATTGTGGCAATCAATATCATAAATCGTGCCACCAAAATTACATCTATCCCTGACATAGCCAAGTTCAGAATAATATAGAGGGGAATCAAATTAATTTTTTAATATTATCCAAGCTTCTAAAATTCCGATTTGTGGTCCGATTAAAAATAATTTTGCGCTGATTTTCTGCCCACTCCTAAAACAGTAAAATATGGTTTCATTTGTGCCACCGAACCATAAGTATACTCACAATGATATAAAAGGGTATCAATCAACTTTTTGAGTTTGAATTTCTGAACTTTTCGAATTCTGATCCGTGCCCCAATTTGAAAAATTACTGCGACGACTCGTCAGAGAATATCTAACGTACAGAAAAATATCGTAAACAATTTTTAATTCCAGTGTAACAAGTAGTAGCTTCGTGAAAGCCATTAAAAATACTTTGCGCATAAAAGGCGAAGCTGTGGAGGTAAAGTAAACATTATCGTCGCGCATTGTAAAAGACCGGTGGCACTCCTGGCCCGAAATGAATGAAATCAAATTCCACCGGAGATGCTGGCGCGCATATCTCGAACACCTTCGACTGGTTCGACAACGAATTCTTTATGCAAATCCGTATCGACGACATCGAGCGATTATGCAAATTTTTTTTACTGCTGCATTGACAGCAACGATTCCGTATCGTTCGTTTGTTCGCGCGTTCTTTTGTTCACCTTCTTCGGTACCTCGATCCTCCGACGTGCCTGGTATACTAGTAGAATGCGCCTGACAGTCTGATGTACGAATATTTTCCCGATAAAGATCTACGATACTCGAGACACCTAGGAATTATTACCGAATAGGCTTTTCGGGGAGAGACATACTCTCGAGGGTGGTGTTGTTTTGAATTATTTACGAAGATCCGCTTATCGGGAGAGAGGATCTACAGAAAATCTACAAAAGAGGTCGTTCGAAATCAATACGGAGAAAGTTTCTTTTTTTGGATAGAGAAATTTCAGTTATAATTTTAATTATGTACATTTGCTTATCGGGAGAGAAAATCTACAGGAAATAATGTAAGAGGTTTTATAAATAAATGTACATTAAATGGGCCGTTTATGTTGAAAGTGGTGCAAGTCCATTTTTTGTTGATAAAAAAAAAATACAAATATACAAATTATATGATCTCATTCTTTTAAAAAATGGATTTACACCACTTTCAAAATAAATAGTAACAGCTACGCTCATGTAAAAATGACCATCCATCAGTTTCGTAGAATATGAAAAGATTAAAAATCTCCAACTCTCACAAAATTCCCAGGATTCGAAATTGAGATACAATTTACAACCTGGAAATGGTCAACAGCATTCTAAGAAGCTTCCACCAAACTGCTATAGTATAATCGACACCACTATCACGTCAAAATATCGATATAACCACTTTCTGCGGAAATAAATTATACGTCTGAATGTAGAATCATGATTCCGTTTATAAAATATTGTATACGCTTGGAGTCTGCGCTTTCACGCTCCGGGGCAACGAGAAGTAGAAACTTATTGAAATTCTACTGCCTTAATTATGCAATCATTCTCGCGTTAACACACGCGGGACCACCGTGCGGATAATAAATTTCTATAAAGCATGATATTTTTCTGTGGCGTTTAAAAAATCCTCGGATGCATGTTCTCTCGCTTGAAATGGCCGATGGTAGAATGCGAAACAGATTGCCCGCTGAGAAATCCGACAGGCTCCTGAGAATATTAACAAATTTTTAAGTGGAACACGAATCGCAACTTCGTCTCGGTTGTTTAAAAAATGAAGCAGAAAGACCGGAATAAATTCCATTATTGATCTATGACCTGACATTTAACGAGTCGCTTGAAAGGACAACCAGATCAACTCTACTCATTCTCAAAAATTGAACATATTTGAGCATTGAACATAGTGAAAAATTAAACTCGATTTAATTTCATTACATCTCAAACAACTCTCTACATTTTAGCTGCAAAAATCTACTTCAGAATCCTGTAATATTTTAAATTTACCGCGACAAAAAGGAAAGTTCTAGCTTCTTCTTCTCGTCACAGAATAAAATTAATTAGTTACTAAAACATATTTATAATTTTTAGATATTCCAGGATATTTCAAACCAAGGAGGCAACACAGAAACCGAACAAAGGACTCGAAGCGCGATCGGTAAAATATTAAAAAATGTGTGCGACCCACTTTAAATGTCGGTCGACACAGCGCAGATTGCCATAATCTTTCCAAGCAATTCCCGAGATATAGGAAACGATTAATAAACCGGTGGGAAAGACCGTTGCACGCCGGAGACTTCAATGCCGCGCGAGAGACTTCAATGCCGCGGCGGCGGTGCTTCGAGCGATCGACGCGTTCTCGATCGCGATCGAATCTGGATCTTTCGCGGCATCGAACGAGAGCATCGGGCGACAAGATCGCGATAGGGACCGATTACCAGGTACCAGTTCCCTAGGCGGGAATAATCCTCGATCCTGCACGCGTCCCGATCGGCGCGAGATGTGCTCGCGGACTCGGAACATGATCTACTTGCCGCGGTAGCCGGTCGCGCGATCGCCGACCATAGATCGGCAAATGTATCGATCTACCCACGGTCGTCTCGCGCGTATCCACTGTCCAATCACCGCCGGTACGTACAAAAGGTGCGGAGAACCGGGCTGCGAACGTGTCCGTGTTGCGAACGACCCTAACCGCGACTAGCGTGCGCCGTAGAAGTGCACCGCGAGTGCTGTATGCCGCAATGCGAGATGCACAACCTTCATTAATGAGTCATCGGCCGAACACCGCCGGTTCGTGCACGAGCCACCATTAAACGGTGCACATTGTCGCTATAGTTCGCGCCCTGGCGACATCGACGTCGATTGAGAGTGGAAAGAATTTTGCGACATAATTGCATAGAGTGTTAACGATGAATGAAAGTGTCTCCTGGAAGCTGAATGTCCCTGGCCAGAGTTTTGGACATTTATAGCGAGGTTACTATAATCTCACTTTATTTGGAAAAATTTAGCTTTCTATTTTAAATATTTCGTTATCGAAACTCATTAACCCCTTACGAAACATTTCTACCGACCTAGAATATTTCTTTTCCAGACATTTTTTTCAGGTTATATATACAAAAATGGTGCAATTTACTCGCACAGAACTGAAGTGTTTAGTAATTGATTAAATAGAAATTTAATAAAGTCAAATATATTTCGAATAATGATACAGCAATTGTTAGTGACGTCTTAACCAGTTAAGCGTGTTTGACGTGTATACACGTCAATCTAAAACTCTATTGCGGTGCCGTTAACGTTAATGAATTGTTAATTTCTTATCGAATAAAAATGTAATTTTTGAACCCTTGCCCTGCCCCTCCTTTGAACCTTTATTTTGATTTTTTTTCCGTGTATATTCCGCATTGCATGATTTTAATTCCGCGCCGTGGGGGATTTCTGAAATTGAGCTCCACAGTTAACTGGTTAAAGTGCTAAGGGTCAATAGCTTTAAATAGCACTTGAAATATTTTAAATGGTATTGGAACAGTGGAATATTTGGAATATTTTTCGTCTATAAAGGGCCTAGCGAGCTAAATAATATATGTACCATTCGATTTTCGGTGAATTTTCCCCATTTAGGTATATTTTCGCCTGTAAATCTAAAAGGAACGAAAACGAGACGCGCACACCTGCAGTCGCCGAGTAGCATGTTCCGAAGCTCGTCGAATGGACGGAAAAGGGCCTCTGAGCGTTTCAGTAACTGGCTCAAAGGAGAGGCCCGAGGTAGGCCCGAACGAAAGAACCGGGAAGCGCGCCTCCTACGGAGATCTTCTCGAAGTAATCTTCTTCTCGAATAACTTTCCCCGGTAATTATTATGCAAACGTGTCCGTACTTTATAAGATCCTCGCTTCCTTAAAGATCCGCCGCTTTCCTCCCAAGTTTCGTCTTTCCTGTTTCCCCGGCCTTGTTCGCCGCAGCCGCGATCTTAAGAAATAGTCGTACGCCAGCGTATTATTATATAGCGCTTTAAATGGTAGCGATAAATTACGGACGCCGTGCTTGCTCCCCACGTTAACCGCAATCGCCTTTTAAACCGAAAGGCAGATTGTGTCCCTACCGAGAGGAGTACCTTCGACGTTCGTTGCCTTTTATTTCGCAGCGGCCAACCTATTACTACATCCCTATTAACTTCCAATGAACGGTCGCAGAAACAACTCCGGAACGCTTCGGTCCTGACGCGATCTTTTCCGCAACGGAGAAAGAAAAAAATGCGATCTCGTGTTTCGCCGGTTACGTCATCATCGGAGAGAAAGAACCGAATCGGCGCGGAGAGTCGCAGTCGTAAAAAGTCCACTTGACCGGCGTTCTTATCTTTACGATCTATCGAGAACACTGGTTGCAAAAAAAAAAAACAAAAAATATTGGTCGACAATGTTCGCTCTCACGAGGGCAACGGAGAAATATGTCAGCAGCATTGTCAGCATCTTTATTAGCCCGATATTATGTTTCCTTATGGGGTGAGGCGCAATTTATAGGCCGACCGAGAAACTTCTTCCAGGTCGGGGCTGTTAAACAGCACGCCCGGCGTGGATTACCGGACGCGACGTTAAGTATTCTAACGTGAGTATGGGGGTTGCAGAAAAAGTTCGGGCATTTCTCGGTTAATGGTTCTCGACGCGGGATTTTGGATATACCAACCGGTCAGCTACATCTTGCACCGATGCAACGTGCTACAACTTTTTATTTTCAATTTGTAAGAAATAAGGGCCGGGATTAAAGCAGACAGTATGCAATTTATTAATATGTCCTTCTCCGATGTCGGACCTGACGAGACTGCTCCTCCTTTTTTCATCCCGTTCGTTTTTATTTTTCCGACGCGTTCGCTTGTTGTTGACGATGAATCGCTTATCGATAACACGAACATATTTGTTATTTATATGAACAATATATACGGTGGCGGATCCGTTACAGCTTAACTTACAAATTAGACTGATCGTTGTCAAGCTCGATGTGGGTTCACTGGACTGTTCACAGCATCGACAAGAGTCAATTTTTCATTGAAAACGAGTCGTCAATCTTCCGTACATTTTTACAAACCTAATTGTAAATTTCAAGACACGTTTTCTGACTCGGAAGAAACATTAAAAAATTCAACCGAATACAAAGAACTACTTTGAATTAGACGCTTTTAGACTGCGCATACCTACGTTCTACAAATGATTTTGTATCGTACAAACATGAAAGACGATTCTCCACGGTACGTTCCAGCATTACTCATTCGCGAACCCGGTGATTACGGGAAGTGTGAAACAAAGTCTTTCGGATCGTCCATTACGGAGTAGCCTATTCGTCTATCTGACACGCGCAAAAAAAAGAAAAATAAGAAGAAAGCGTGTCTACACGTTGTTCCTTAAGGACCGTAATTACCGTCGCGTCGTGTCCGATTACGATCGATTCTCCTCGGCGTTTTAAAAACAAGCAGTAACCTGTATTTATTCCGTGCACGAATTAGCCGTGCTCGGGGCGAATAAATCTTAATACGAGATCCCGCGTGCCCTAAATTCCCGTCGCCAGGCCGGGCACACACGTGTCCGGACCGAGAGGAGACGAGGAACTATAAAGAGCGATTCGACGGTTTATCAAAAGGCCCCATCGCATCGTGAAAAGCTTTGTCCTTACCCGGCAGCGAAAGAGAAAGCAGAGAAAGAGAGAGAGAGAGAGAGAGAGAGAGAGAGAGAGAGATGAGCCTCTCCTCTCGTCCTGATCATTACACGAAATCGGTCCACGGGATTGCGTCGCGGGGGTGGGGACCGACGGTTTATAAAGTATGTTTCGATGTATAGCGTGCGGAGATCGTTCGGGAACGGTAGCCGCGAACGGTAGCGGCCCGCGTCGGCCATATAGGGAGGACGAGTCGGGAGCACGGTCGTGCCGACTCTCGCCGATGAAAAATGCGTATGCAAATTAATAAGCCACGACCGAAACGGTCCGCGACACCTCCGCGAGAGGATTTTCTCGTCGGCCACCGATCCGCAGGTAGATGTACCCCCGATTCATCCGCCGGCCGATGTTGCCGGAGACTTCCTGCTAGCCAGGACGACGATCGCCACCCACGACCGCTCGTGAATATACAATTTTGAAGTTGGAACTCATGTCCGCGGAGGAGATCGTTAATCGAGCCGACCGGCGCACTTAGCCGATTCCCCGGGACCCCGACCACCTCTCTTCTCGGACGCTGATAAAAGTCACTATTTGTTCGTTGGATCTGGTAGATCTTTCTTGAGAAACGTCCGAATTTTGCTAGTTACGACGGGAATGGATACAGACAAAATCAGAATAACCGTTTTAGAAACGGATCCTACTCAATTTTTCTGCAAAGCTGGAGGATATGTAATGAAGATTTTGGGAAAATTTCGAAAGGAATACTACAAGTTTACAACTTTTTTATTTGGGCCTGTAACAACTTTAAAAAATTGTTTTGGAGTCGAAAGCTTTCAAGACAACACAATATTTTTAGGACACTCTGTGTAAGGGTAACATTTTTCCATAACAGTTCCACAGAAGCATTTTAATAGTAGTTTTATCAATTAATGGCATACACCTTAATAATCTTTTTAGAAACGGACCGAACCCCATTTTTCGGCAAAGCTAGAGGATATGCAATGAGGATGTTAGCAAAATTACGATAGAAAGCTGTTTACAACCGTTTTAGTTTGGCCTGTAAAGAAAATTAAAAAAAATTGTTTTGGAGTCGAAAGCTTTCAAGACAACACAATATTTTTAGGACACTCTGTGTAAGGGTAACATTTTTCCATAAGAGTTCCACAGAAGCATTTTCGTAAAAGTCCAACCAGAAATGTTTGAAAATTGTCAAACATCGATTGCACAAACATATTAACAGTAATTTTACCAATTAATGGCACGCACCCTAATAAAATTTTTATAAACGGACTGAACTCAATTTTTCTGCAAAGCTATATGATATGTAATGAAGGTTTTAAAAAAATTTCGAAAGGAATACTACGAGTTAACAACTTTCTTATTCGGGCCTGTAACGACAATTTTAAAAAATTGTTTTAAAGACGAAAGCCTTCAATGAAGCACAAGGGTAAGGAAGTATAAGGGTAACATATTTCCATAAGAGTAACACAGAAGCATTTTCGTAAAAGTCCAACCAGAAATGTTTGAAAATTTCCAAACATCGATTGCATAAACATAGAATTCGATCGATTCATAAGAGATTGAAAACACTCACCAGAAGAATGAATATTAACACGTTGACTGCCATGTCACCCATATATGGGAGACGGAATTATTTGTTCAGGCTTTAAAATGAATTTTTACGTTAATATATTCATTGTACCAAATTTGATTATGATCTGTAAAATGCAAGAAAGTTGGAGAACCACACAATATCATACATTTAAATATTTCAATTTCAATTTTATCAAATAACTTACTTTGATTTCGTGGAATTTTTGAGCTTTCTTGTTTGGCGTTCAAAGTGTTAAATTAATAAAATAAAGGAATCTACAACTGCGTGATGGTCAGTGAACGCGAAGTTTTCGTTGGCATTTCCGCGGCGCAGTCCGCGTTGTGCTGATTTGAATAAATTTGAATAGTACAATGCTAAGGAATGCAACGAAATCAATTGTAATTGTTAATAATCGTAATACGGGCGCCGTGTCGCGGATGCGTTCCCCAGCTTCCCCTTGTGTCTCTTTATAACCCCCGGTTCTCTTCTTGTTCACCGGGCGCAGTACTCGCCGGTCGTGATCTGGTTACATTGCTACCCGTTATGTTGAGAGTTCGGAGTACATTCTTACCCACTCCCCTGGTTCGGTGCATGCTCTCACCCACCGCGGGCTCTACGTGCTCCTCTCCTCTCTCTCTCCTTGTCGCGGAATTTCTCTCTTTCTCCGGCTACTCGACTGGTACAGGTACTCGGAATACGTACATCACCCCGGTCAGGCTTCCTGCTCGATCTCTGTTCCTCCTCGGGATCCTCTTCGCCTTGCCTCTGGATTCGTCCACCATGAACAATCCTTTGTATCATCTCCTACTTTCTTTCCGTAGATAATTTCGGATTTTTAGAAGGGGTCGATTTAACCAGTTAACTGCGTTCGACGTGCATACACGTTCTGTTGCGGTGCGATTGACGTCAATGAATTTTTAATTTCTTGTCGAATGAAAATGGTAATTCTTTCTCATTTTGCCTTACTGTTTTAGTAAAATTTATAATAATGGGAGATTTTTAGAATTAAACTCCGCAGTTAACTGGTTAAAAGCAACATCGTTAACCCTACAATTCTATTCGTCTGAATTCGTTGGAAAAATTACAAGAATTCGATGATATTTCTTGTGATTTGTTTTATATTGTACCACACCACTAATACAATACAATCTTTCATGCATCTTCGTACTTGCCAGTTAAAAATGTTCGAATATTAAAACGCTATCTTAACACTAAACCTACGATGGTCAAAATGACCGGTTTTCTGTTTCACAATTATTGAAATTATAAAAAAGTTTTCATAGGATTGAATTCACTTCTATAGTCAAGTACATATTACAATGAAAATCGTTCAAAGTTTAAGTAAACGCAATCTTTTCCCTTCTATGAGACGATTCACTTTTACACGTTTTATGCTTGTCAGTGTTAAACAACTGGGAATACAATTTTGTAAAATGCGGCGGCCGGTTCGACGTTGTTCCGTGGTGATGACCGATTGAAAGGGGATCTCGTTTAAACAATTCGAGCTTCCAGCGGTCGGAGGATAAGCACGATCGGCTCTCGATTCCGAGTAAGCCTCGGAGAGCCCGCCATTAGAGACAGGCGGAAGTTTCTTGCCGATTTTTTGCGGTTCGAGCGCGTCACAGAACGAGAAGGCCGGCGAACTGGGATCAAAGCGTGCACACCGATCAAGGGCACCGATCTTCTGCGTGCCCTTTTCCAGACAATTCGTTCCGCGGGATTATCCGGTCGGTATACGTCTGCCTCGAATCGTAATCAGAGAGATCGTTGTGCTCGTTTAGCGCGTGCTGCTGGCGAAACAACGTTTCTTTATTTGATAACCGACGCGAAACCTTGACGCGCAGACACGAGGGAGAAAACGATACGCGATCTAAGCATCGTAAATATCTTCACCGTCATTTATAAAATTCCGGTTACGGGATGCTAAATGTCTCACTTTTCGATCTTTGTGGTTCGGGAGAAGTCGGTCAGAAAAATACTCGAAATCCAGTATAATTTGGACTTTTCACTTTCATGTTTTGAATTAATGTAGAATCAGCGGCAGAAATATTTTATGTTTCTGTACACGATGTGTAGATTATAAAAATAGTAAAATCATTGTCTTGTCTCTTAAAGTTTCTCTCAACTGTTGCGAAACAATCTGTACATATATACACATCCTACAGGTCTATATCCCCACTACCACGTTCGGGTGACTAAGAGCGCGAGAGGGGAGTACGCGCACGCCTAGTACGTCACTGCTTTGGTTAGTAAGGAGGGGGAGCTGGTACTCCCCTCTCGCGCTCTTGCGACAAAGAGCGCGGTAGTGGGGGCAGCTCGTTGTCCAGATATTCATATATCGGTCATATATTATGAACCCAGACTTATTAGAATGATCTAGACACCTACTAGGACCATCAACGAACACCGAGGTCACCGACACATGTACGGAAACACTTAAATTTAATTTCAGTTTGATAAAGAGGTCCAACTACCAAATTCTACAACCGTGCACACAAAAACTACAATCTATGTATGCCAATACTCAGCTCAAAAAGATCCAAATGCACCAGAGAAGAGAATACAAAGCAAGCACAAGGTGTATCTCCAGACGACAAAATCCTCCATTTTCGAGAGGAGGATCTCGTAAAATCTGCGAACGAACAATCGGAGGTCGGCTCGAAAATTAAATCTCGATCCGCGGAACGATATTTATGGAGGCACGAGGGGGGGGAGGTGGAGCGCGACGGGGGGATGCGTGACGGGCGTAAAGCCGGTGGGGAGTCGTTCGGCGCGGGATGATTTTAAACGGCCGCCACCGACATCATTGTAAATATCACCGGCTATATGGCCTCATAAACAACCCCCTTACTAGGTCGAGAGCCGTGTCGTCTCAATCGGGGCCCTTTCCGTTCCGTTCCCCGTGCTCGCGTGCACCCCACTGTTCGCGCTCGCCGATACGCGCTCGGTCGAGGAGAGGCTCGAGGATCCGAGTTTTTTAATAGCGCTCGTAAACGCAAAAGCCAGCCCCTTATCGGGCGCACTTAAACCGCGCGGATTCGAGCGTCATTAAAGGTGCGTACCGAATTTTTCGATCGGCCCAGCACGATTTCGACCGAGCCACAACGCTGGGCGACCGAGCTGCGTGTCGTCCTGCAACGGCTTCGTCAGTATCATTGTTTTTCACCCTTTCTGAACGCATTTGTACATCTAATTTTTGACGTTGTAAACGTTTCACTGTGCATATTGGTAAATACAGTTCGTTTTCTTGTTGATTAAGTCTTTTATGGAAAGTCTAGAGGGCAATCGAGGGAAGGTAGCAAGGTAATAGCGGTTTTTGATTTTCAGTTTAACCATGTGCCCCCATTTTGAAAAATCTGAGAAAGTTATGTGTTAACAACCGTCACGAGATGCTGAAATTGTAAAAATATAAACTTAGTATCTCATAGCTTCTACAAGCTTATTATATCTACAAGCTTGTTATATTATAATTCACAGCTTCTTCTTCTTTTATTTTTTAAAGTTCGGTGTTGAAGCCAAAAATTCTGAAAAAATTCATAGATGTTCGTTGCAGTAGCTGAAATATGCCTGATTTTTTTCAGAATTTATAACTGAAGAGGGTAGGAGAAATTACGGAAAAACCTGATTTTCTTCGTTACCTCCTCACTACCCCCTATGTCGACATGCAGTGGGTTGAAAATTAGCACAGAGTATTTTCTCTGGATAATCTATCGAATTGCCTATTGTAAATTCAATTTAGGGGCACTTTTGACCTCCTTATCCAGGTGCACCCTTCACTTAAGGGACTGAAATGCACCCTTGAAAATTTGGCTATTTTCAGCAGTTTAATTCTTTGGTTAGGAATGAATACGCGAATGTTGGTCCAAACAGAGATGTTGGTTGAACAGTTTGTTAGCCGTCGTCCTTATTACTGCTTATTGGGTTGTTACCGTTGAATCTCCACACGTCCGATCGCAAGGTGGAATAAATTGCGATGAAAAGCTAGAGCCAACTGGCGTCTTTCCACATTCTCAGCCAGCTCGGTATATATCGCGAGTTCTCGCAGTTCCCGAGTACCTTCGGGTACTCGCCGCGGGAACCTGGCCGGGTATCGCGCGTATTTGGCCGGGTAAGAGTATAAAGTCCGCTTGTACGAACGTTGCACGCCTCTTAATGAGCCCGCTGCGTATCTAACGATAGCCTCGTTCCATCAGCCTGTGGCCACGACCTCGTAAACTAAGTTATTGCTCGGTCCCGTGGGTTCAATCCTCGCCGGCTATTTCGGAGGGTGGAACAAGCATCCGCGGCAGGCTACGCTCGCGGCCATAATTCCTGGCCGAGGCTCGTTTCCTCGCGGAGTTTAAACGCGGACCTCCTTATCGGTGCCGGAAACGAGACGCCGCGCGAACCAGAGTTAAGACCGACCACGGGCGCCGTTAACGAGCGACTGACGTATCTCGTTCTCTCGCAGGGCTGCGGCGATTAAACGGCAGTTTGTTATAATTGGTATGGTGCCCCGTGCACGCGATTGCTCAGTTTTTTCACCCTCCGTTCTTTTCTGTTTCCTCCGAGCTCTTCCTGGTTCTTCTGCCCCGGTGTCCTATCCTTGGGGATCTCGATTTTCTCTCCTTTACTCTAAACGAGCTCGGTCGAGCTTCTTTTTTATGCAAAGGGCCTAGCAGGCTTAAGGTACTCAAAAATTCCCTTCAGCAGATTTTCACCGCAGATGGCCCGTTCGATAGCTTTCCGGGAAAGAACCCTTTCTACCAAGTATCAGCCCTGTACCTCGTATGTAATGGCACCTACGGGAACCAAAGGAAAACCCTGTTTTTACTCCGTTATACCCATTTATTCGCATCTAAAAATTCTTTAAAAAATCGTACACATTTAATATATCGAACTATATATTCGAGAATTTTTTCCGATTTTTCTGTTGCAGACTCTGGCCGTGAAAAATGAAGAGCCAGAAAAGATTTGGAAAAATACAGATTTCATGTTTTGAAGCTTAAAAGCGACTACCCTGGAAATTAATTTATTAATAATGTACTGTCACCAACACACTATCTCCAATTTTTTCATATTTTTAGATAGGATGCGCCAACGTTAAAAAAAAAGATAAAAACCAAATCTTTCGACAGTTTTTCTATGAAAACCCAAGTTATATTTGATTTTTCTCAATTCTTTACATACTTTACATACTTTTACATTTACTTTACATTCTTTACATATATTCTTTAAAAATGAATTGAATCTATAGAGCCCTTGTAATTTAATCAATTATGCACACCGCATGTAAATAATGTATTTTTGAAGCATCGTAAACTCGTAACAGTTTCTTTGGCACTTCAAAAATAAAAGAGATTACTTTCATAATACCTTCTCTTTCGACCTTTGGTTCCGTATGGGATTTTACTTCGTAAAAATGCGCCGCACTTATGACACGATCCAATAGACAGATAACGGACCTGTATAATATGTCGTAAATGTATTTTCGAGACTGCCCGGCCCGAAGTACACTTGTAAGTTATACTCAGGTTTTCCGTGTACACTACTTGTCGGACAACCGGTGTCGTTGTGTTTCCACGGGCGAATTACCATCAATATTTGTCTTAATTACGAAAAAATGGATCGTAATGCAGTTCACGATCCGAGGGCTTCACGGATTCCTGGCCGGATATTCTTCGAATTGAATGTCCCGGGGAAGAAAATGAGCCGGCCGGCAATCAGGAACATCATAAAACCGCAGTTACAAGTTAGAATCCCATTCGGACGGACATGTGTCCCGATACAATCGTATATTCGAGCATAATCGTTGAATCTTCCGTTCGCGGGACGCGATTAACGAACCGGAGACCCACGAAGGAACGACCCGCTCGCTCGATTTAAAGGTGTAATAAACGAGCCACGGAGCAGCCATTCGGTTAGACCGCTTTGACATTCCGCGAACGAAGGTGTACGGGGACTCGTGATTGGATATTAAGAAACGGACCAGCGGATCAACATTTTCGTTCGCGAGTTCAACGACCGGGGAACCGTCCCTGGCGAGGCTCCGTTTCCGATGAATCGTTCCAAATTTTAACGATCAATTCGCTTTATTGCGCGAGAGATTCTCTGTGGTATGTACAAAATCAAACGAACAATAAAGAGTGAAGTTCTACGCCAATTAAAGATCCCTTCCCCCGGCCAAATTAACTCTGAATACTTGGCTCACAGGTACGCCATTTT